>JAWWEW010000078.1:102007341-102206999 GCA_035583185.1 Anabacerthia variegaticeps
GAGGGGACCGGACCACATTAAAGGTATTTTCTTTCTTATCTCCATTAATGTTGTGCAGAGTGTCTGTTTTGCAGGACCTCAGGCATCACCATGATCCTTTCGTTTGCTGCTCTCTTTGTTTTTGGGTAGGGATAAAGATAAACTGACTGCTTCCCAGCAGAAAAGGGGCATGTCAGACAGAGCTAACCAGGAGAACCATAGTTTTGTATACACAAGGAAGAAATTTGAAAACATCCTTTTTGTCTGTCTGGATAGTTACTGTGACTTGGTCTATAATAAACCATTCTAGCATAAGGGTGACTAACTGATGATTTTTTCAATGTAAGTTACAGAAACAATGCAGTATTGCTTCTGTACTTTTAAAATTAAAATCCTTCTCTTGTTGAAGTCAGCGGAAGTCATACACTTATAATTCTGCTCAGAATCTAGTAAGATTGCTAAGCATTTCACATCATGAATTCTTCTTTCAAAGACAAAACATATACTTGACAAGTATGTTTCAATGTATTTCATTGATAAATATTTATAGATATTTACAAAAATTTTACATTATCTGCCATATTTTTCAACATGTTCAAGAATATGTATCTCACTATCTTACAAATACATTACCATATGTTTTATTTCTGCAAGCATCCAGATGCTCTTCCTGAAGAACAGTAAGTGGATTCATTAGAGAATTCTCCTTTTTAATAACTGACTCCTTCTCTTTCAGTCATCTATTTCTTTATACGTGTCAACCTCCCCTATTACCTATTAAATTGGTATGGCAACTAAAGCTCTGAAAAACGCTTGAACTTGGAAGTGTAGGCAGTATTTTTTTTAATATAAAAATGTATTTATCTTTGTGGAACCTACATGTCTAACACCCTATATGGCCTAACATATATAGTGAAGTATGAAACAGAGCCACTGATCTAATTGCACATATGTCTGCAATAATTGATGCAGAAAACATTACAGAACAGTTTTGGTTTTAAATCCCAGGCTTTCACTCACTCAGAACCATCTGAAACATATTTTTATTTGATTGGAGACCAAAGGTGTGATACCTGTTCATAAAACTTTGTTTTAATAAGATTTTAGTCAAGAGTATTCTAGATAGGTCTTTGGTATACATGATACATCCTAATGAACTATTCTCTCACTGGAACAGAAGTTATGAAGATACATAAAACATCCTGTGGCAACTGCCAGAAAAATCCAAGGACAGTTTCAGTTTTTTAGTACTACAAGTACTGCATTAATACTTTGTATATGTGAAGATCATAGGATCATCTAGCAGCCAAGCTATTACAGGCGTGCAGAGTAGTCTGGATACAATACAATTGTAATTTTATCTGTGCACTCCAGAGTTTCAGTAGACCCCATCATGTTTGTCCTAAATCAAAACAACTTCTGGTCCACACTATTTCAGAGAAGACTTTTGTTATATTCTAAAGTATTTCTTTTTCTTCTGGTTGCAATTTCCATGCTCAGTCGCTTCAGAATAGAATATTATTGATGTAGCCTATATTCTGAAGACGTCTGTAATACAGAATCAAGGATGGCAACATGCAGGAAAACAAGACTAAGATTACAGAAATCCATTCCAAGAGGTGGGTCATGACTTTTATTGGTGTGGATATTATGAAGAGAAATCTCCCTGAAATATTTCATTTTCTCACTCAGGCACCTAATTGAACTTTTGCCGTGCAATGAACCCCCTGACAGTCAACATATGAATCATCCTGATAATGAATCCAACTCTCATTGCTATGAGGAGGAATGAGAGCACAGATGAAAATGTGCAGTGAAGGAAGGTTCAAATCCTTGAAATGTTTCTGAGCTGTTTCTCTAATGAGCCATGCTAGGGTTTACCCATCACCTGCCTCACCTTCACCTCTAATGGCCAAAGCAAATGGAGACTAAGATTATCATTTATCCCCTCAGACTCATGTGTGTCCTAATGAAAGGGGTGAAAAGGATGTGGAGACTAGGGACGTGCTCCTTGCCTCTTCAGACCTAAACTGTGTTGTGTGCTTGTTCCTTTGTTGGTTTAATCATTGTCTTCACACTCCTTTGATTAAGGATCTCATTTACTCTGTTTCTAAAGTGAGTTTCTTACTCTTGCCCAGTCAGTGGGGTGTTGAGACAGACTACTCTAAGAAGCCATGCTTGTTCATTTAATGTAGAAGAAATATTTTCTGTCAGTTGTAATAAAGATCTGTTAAGAAGGTGGATGGTGATGCTTTTGTTATTAGCTTTCAGTTAATCACAGACCAAATAATGAGCTTTAAAGATGTAATATCTTAAGTGTCTGGAGAAAACATGTGCCTTTTCTCAGTTACCGGGAGAGGGAAAAATTAATCAGTTTCGATTAGACCAAGAGAAGCATATATGGTACAAACACAGTCCAATGCATTGAATTCTTCAGGGATGTGAAAATAATTTGATGTTCAGTTAAAAAAAGTGACAGTAAGCAGATTGTTGTCTTCTGTTTTGTAGTAGGCGCAAGCGTTTTAGGCTGAAATACCTCTTACCTGTGTCTTGTCATGGCAGTTATTAAATGGGGAAAATGTAAACTCAACTTTTGCTTGTTTTGATTCAGAGGCACAGAAAACCAGAAAGAATTCCCATTTCTTGTCCTAGGAGTCCTTTCACTAATTCCAAACATCAAAGTATATAGCAGATCAGTCCTTTCAGACAGTGATCAGTAAGTAGTTCACAGATACTTAGAGGAAGACATGATAATTCAGCAGGAAAAATATATTCTCACATAAAAATGTTTTCCACTTCATCATTTTTAGGGGAAAAAAAAAAAAAAAGAGGACTTGAAAAATACTTCATGTCCACTGCTTTCACTAAGGATATTTAGAGTGTAATGTTGCATCCCTCTTTTTCTACATCTGATAGGATATTTCAGACTTCTAGTTATATGTAAGTCTAGGATATGATTACAAATATTGTTTCAATGGGATAACGGCAATTAGCAATACTTAAAATAACTATCTGTAAAACAACCTATAGCAGTGCCACACACGTTTTGTACATTCCCTTCATATTCTACAGTGGGTCATTTTGTCAGAGTTCTTTTCAAACTGCTTCTGTCATGCTGAAGATAATTGCAATGGAATAGATTCATCAGGAATGCTTTCTTGTGATCTATCTGTGTTATATATTATATCGGCACATATATTCCTGCATATATGAATACAGAATAATATATTATCCAGTGCCTTGCTAGTCTGGAAACTATACAATAATCTTCTGCATTCACATTATGTGGACCAACAAGTGGACACACTATATGGTGCCATGTTTTCCAGCTGTGAGACGGAAATCTCTTCTAAAAAGCTAATTTCTATCAGCATATTTCTGGACTGATATGACATTAAAAAAAAATTAATAGAGTTGGTCTGCTGTATGGGATTATAGAATGAAGATTTGGCAACAGTAAACAGAGGTTCTGTTATTTCTGAATACTACACACCTAAGAAGAGCAGAGGTATACAATAGTATTAGTATACATTATGTATTAGTACTAAAGAAGTGAAATGAGCCGTGAAACATCTTTCTGCTAAACTCTTTTGTTATCATCACCTCATCCTTTTCCTTCATTTCCATTATACTTGTCTCTTCACCTTTCATGCCATCTGGCAGAATCAATAGCAAGCACCTTGAGGAAGGGGAGTGTTATTTTATTATGTTTCTAAAAAACTTTTCATGTACTCCAGTTCTGAGTTGATATTCTTAGTCTCTATGATAACAAGTAATAATGACAACATTAATCAATGAATTGATGCCAAGGTGACCTATTTTAAAAGAAATATTTCTCTTGCACATATTCACTCTGGGAATTTGTTCCTTTGTAACTCTTTGCTGTTTCCCTAGTCTGACCTCCATATTCTGAGTATTGAAGCATTTAAGATAAAAGGAAAAAAATTCCACTACATTACTTTGCTCTATTTTTCCTACAAAATTTATGTTTATAGAAATCCGCATTAGTGATTGCAATGTTTATTTAGCTAGGAATAGAGATGGGCATGTAAGTATTTTTCCTGTGTAACTAACTTTCAAGAAGCCTGTTATGCATATTCTCACAGTTATTTTATTTTATTCAAAATATTCATATTATTTTATCAGTGATGTAACTCACGTTTCCAAGATTTTTTACAATCTATCTTACAGTGGACTAGGCATTGTTAGGTTTGCAGTTGGACTCCATGATCTTGAAGGTTTTTGCCAACGTAAATGATTCTGTGATTCTATCATGTCTTGAAGTTTTTAAAACTTTTCTTATTTTTTGTTCTAATGACTTGCTGGTAGTCTAGATTACCACATTGCCACCACAGATACCTGTGTAGTTTACTGAACTTTTGTGGGCTTCTATTAAGTCACTCAAACATATGCTTAGTTTAAAAACAACTAACTGGTGCGAAGAAAAAATTATTGGACTTTGAGTCACATGCAGTTTGGTCTTGATTCAAGTCCATCCAGTAATCCATTTGATTAATTCTCAGAAATTTTCCAAGTCAATAGGCAGTTAAGTGCTCAAATTCTTACTGGGAATTAAACTGTTTCTCTAAAAGTCTAAACCCGGTGTTTGGAAATATCTGTTCATGAAATTACATTGCACAATCAGACTGAAAAGAAATACCTTCTGACCAGTTTACAGTATCTCTAACTAACATTGACCAAACGAAGGAAGCAGGATTCATTGAATGCCCTTGGATATGATACTTTGTCAGATTAAGAACTGAACTAATGAGAAAACACTTTCTACAATAACAATATTAATTTAAGCAATAGATAAGGAAATAAAAAGAATCTATTATCCTCTGATCTGATGTATAAATTAGACGTTAAGGTTGTAAGTTTGAAGAAAACTTTCCTGTAAAAATGCTACGTGTGAGAGTAGTGTTTCTCACTACTTATAGAGCTTCCTATAGGAAACTGAGAACCGGTGCCAAGAATCTGAGAACTTGGACAGTGGAACACCTGTTTTTTTCAATTTTGTTGTTCACAAAATTTTTCTTTTAGAGAAACAGAGAATTTTAAAACGCTGCAAGCAGTAGGACACAGACAGAGAAAATCCTTTGCCTTGGGGATGTTGGAACGGGGAAACTCAAAATTAGCCTTCACATCCTTTTTTGTATATCTTCTTTTTCTTTCACCCCATTCTTTGTTTCAATCTGGTCCATCTGAACTTGCCCCCTTGTCTCAGGGATAACTTCCTGGTATTCACTATCAAGGGGGATGTTTTCAGATTAACATCCCTCACATGTACTATATGCACTTCACATGATCCATCCTACTTCAACAATAGCATTCCCTGACAATGAATTAAGCTGGACCCACAAAGAACCAACACAACACTGGTGACAGAAATAGGGACCACTCAGTCCCTAATTCAGTCTGATTCAGTCTAAGTCTAATTCAGGAGCAGAATACATGAACAGGGAAAATAATATAATATTGGTGATGCTATAGTAAAATGCCTGTTCTTGCTTATACTGGGCCAGAATGTAATACTCAGGTGTCTAATCCACTATTATTGAATTCCTTTTTTTTTTTTTTTCTTTTTTTACATATATATGATATTAAGAAAAAATAATGTTCATTAGTCTGTATTTTAGTTCTTTTATTAAAATGATTGCATAGAAACAGAATTTGAGACTCTATGAGGAACTATGATAAGAGGATTTTGTCCTAAGTATTCTGCTCTTCAGGAATCAATCAAGAAGAAGAATAAAAAGATTGGTAACTAAAAATTTCTTCATAGCACTGAAAGTTTCCATGAAAACACAGGGTGACATTTTTCTGAGGCAATCACCTGAGTCACTGACACAAGAACTAGATCACCATGACACAGATCTCAGTAGGTCTTATTCATATGCCTTTCTGTCTGTTGGAATTCACTGTATGAATTATCCTCTTTTCAGGAGGAAGACAGGAAACACAGAATGTTGTGACAGCTGGTGGGAGATGCTCCCCCTTTTGCCCCCCCACTCACGGTCCCCGAGATGCCCCAGAGAGAGCCACACGGAGACCACAGGAAGGGAAGCAGAGAGAGAGTTTATTAACATGGTTGGAGGTATATACAGGTTTTAGGGGAATCCAAATTACTACCAATAAAAATCAAGGGATAACAACCAAGGGGAAAGGGTTAACTAAGGGCCAATAGGAAAACTTAAACAGAGGCCTTCAAGAACAAATTCCTTAGGGCTCAGCTACATAGATAAGGGGTGTCTCAAAGGGTCTTGGGAAGAAGAAGGATGACTAAGTAAAAAAAGACCAGGATTCCATTTTACAACACAGTAAAAACTTCAGGTTTTAAGGCACTTTGGCTAGCTTCTTCATTTTTTTCACAGACCCATTTCTGGCATGATTTTTCCCATTTCTGATACTGCAAGTCCTCTTCCACAGAAGGTCTGTGCCAGGTTACTATTACACTCTAAAATTCAGCAGTTGCTCACCTATTCCTCACTGTCAGAGAAAAGGGTAACTGTAGCCAATGAATTAGCATGAAAAACATTATGGAAATACAACAGTAAAAAAACCATCTATGTATTAGTGATCTACTTTTCTTTTTCTTAATTTGCATGCTCATGATGGAGATGCGATGCTGCTAACCACTCTGCTTGAACATAACATTTCCTCAATACTTTTATTTATTTTTCTATTTTTAATCTTGATGCACTTGATAACTGTGTAACATCCAACTCATTAAATTGGCTGAGATATGAAGAGTCCGTGTAGCCTCAGCTTCTGAAGCTGGGAAACAGGTCAAGTATTACAATAAATGCTGTGTCTAGATGAAATAATAGACATCAAAAAATTAATGTACATTCAAACTATGTTGATACAAGGTTTCTGATAGTCTCTAATTAATCAGACCACTCCTACATATGTTCTTGAAATAGTCTTCTCAAGGTGCTAATTAACAAGCACAAACCTCCTCTGGCATATGGTAGAAGTTTTTAACAAAATATGTTTCTAGCGTCCCATGAGACTTGAGCATTATACAGATATGTGGCCAATTGGTCTTACCTGAAAAAGACAATTCAACGTAGGTGTGAAAGAAGTGCTTTTCTATTTCATTATCAACAGATCATTAGCAAAATCTGGGTTAGATTTTAATATCCTTACTTGTGTAGAGCAACACTGTATATAGTTTATGTTATACCTGAAAGAAACCATTCTAAATTCAAGCAAAACCACTGGTGGATAAAGGTATCTTTTATCAGAGTTAAGAACAGCAGATTTGGATTGACACTTTCTATGTTTGAGGCGATGATATCTTGCTTTTCCATTTCTACTCCGAACATGTTTATAAACACAGGCTTGCAGTTAGCTCACGTACTAAGTGAACCGACTCCACTTAGAAACACTAGACTCCATTCTGATGCCTGTTTCAACAGCTGACGGCCAGAGGGAAGGTAAGATTTTGCATTATTCATGCAAAGCCTTCAGATGAGAGACCTACCTGCAAAGCCTCGGCTGAGGAGGAGGCAAATCTTGCTTCATGTGCCACCTCAGTAGACTCAGGTGGAGCCCCACCAGAGAAGCATCAAATTATGTCTAGCATCAACCACAAGGTACCAGAAGAGCCTCACCAACAACCAACTGGTTGAGTGATGATGCCACAAGCACAGCATCTACGATGCATATATGCAGGGGAAAGCTCTGCTCTAGTTGCTAACTCCAGTTCCAGTGCTGCCAAGATACCTCATCTCCTGGCAGAAACTGGCCTGTAGTGCACGAAGTGTGCCTGGGCTTTGTCTGTCTTGGCTTTTGCTTTAGTAATAACAATAAAAACAACAATAATTCACCATTAATAATAATAATAGTAAAAAATAGTAAAAATCACCATTCACATTATCTGCACTGAATCAGACAAAAAGTCCATTTACCCTCATGCTGTCTTCTGACACTTTTCTGTGCATATACTTGGAGCTGTATAAGCACAAGGACACATGCAGCAGATGTAAAGTTCACTAGGACCTACTCCAGCTTATTCCAGCTGGGAACTGTCCCACTATTGCTCAGCCTCCCACTGCAGACCTCCACGCTCCCTACATGAAATCTCACTGCCTACTGAGTGTGCTATTTACATCTGAAAGTAAACACGCAATTTAATATTGCATACGAAATTCAATGAAAGGCAGAATTTGAAAGTTTTTGACAACTGGGTAGCCTTTTAATTTTTTTTTTTCTCATGAAACTAACTTTGCTCCATTTAGTTAGAGGATATGATGCCTGTGTAATAGACTTTGCCTTTAAAGCAAGAAAGAGCATTGTCTTGCACTAGGTTTACATGTAAGATGTTGAATATCTAAGTGTTTTACAGGGCTCAAATGTCAAATCCCTGGTCACCAGCAAGCATTACCATTGGTTTTCCAAAAGTCAATTCTGAAATCCAGTGAACATCAATAACCATAATGTCAGTCAAGAGGATTTTTGCTTTAGGAAAGTGCAGGGAAGCACCCATACAAAGCTGCTTAGCGCATTACTACAGGCAGAAGTATTACTTAGGCATGCACAAGGAAATACTCACTCAAACAATTGAAGTAATGTCCTAGGTATCATATGGAGCTGTTGTGGTACTGACATTTATTCTTACGTATGACCATGAATATTTCATGACCGAGTGGATTAAAACATATCTTAAGTAATTATACTGAGCTGTTTACTACTAAAATCTTTGTTGAGTCCAGACTGTGTTTTCCATATTGTTTCGTTACAGAATATGCTAAATATTTTTAAATCAACCAAATCAACCCAAATATAGCATGTGTTCAACTAAGCCATTTGGCATTGTTGAGAAAAAATAATAATTGTGTGGAATTAATATAATGAATTGTTGTTGCTAACTGTTAAAGTAGCTGCAAACAAATTTTCCAGCAATTCTTTCACGCTCAGGAAAAAAAGAGATGAGTTTGAAAACAAGTTCATTATTCATGAAAGCTTCATAAAAGTTAACTCAAGCACCACCCCACTGCCCTACTCCTCCCCAATTCAAACACATGTTTGTCCTCATCTCACCTCTGAATCATCTGTTCAGTCTGCCCTTTCTCCATCATGCTGTGCTGAACTCATTGCTTTAGTCATATGAGATAGGGAACTGGGAGACAGAAATGTCTTTCTGCAATATCCTGGCCTGATCCCATTCAGAAACAGTAAAATGAAAAAGATATGAAAGGATGTCAGCCTCCCAATTTTACATAGACTTGATTTCCTTTCTGTGAACTAGGCTTATAAATGAGAGTCTAAGACTCAGTATTTGGAAGGAAAAAATATTTTTTAATCTAATAGTACAGGGTCCTGATTCAACAAATAGCCTAATACTCTTTATGTTCTTCGTATTACACTTGGTTTTGAATAACAGGTGAAGTCTCTGCACACACAGTATCCAATGTGCCAGTCCTTTTGTGCACTTGTGACATTTTCACAGCCCTTTTTAAACAGCTACTTCACGTTGCAAGCTCCCAACAAGCACTAATAGAACAGTGGGAGATAGAGAGTGCTCTGGACAAAGGCGTGAGGGCTCTCCCAGCATGGATGTCTTTCAGGGCCCTCAGCAACTATCCTGTAAGTAAAACGGATTAAAAAAAGCCCACCCATCTCACCAACTATTGATATCCCCCAAACCCAAACATTTTAGGAAGTATATAATTTGCATTTCTCCTTCATAACTATGAACATATAGTTATTCATTTCAGGTAACTCCCAGGAACTGGAAGAGAGTGATTCTTCCTCCCTGATGGCTTTTAATGATTTTCACTTTAACTTGGGTTCATTCCTTTTCTTGAAGTATTTTACATTCCTTGGTTCCAGATAATTGCTTCTCAGGACAATTACAGAACACAGCACAGCCTGGACCCCCAAAGTAGTGAAAACTCAACGTTTCAAATTAAATCCACACCAACTGCGAGACCTCAGCTCCTTGAAAATTAAAATCACAGTTCCTTCTTTCATGTTGTTTTTATCAAATCAGCCTTTAGGGACCGAAACAATGTTTAGTACATTTTATACTAGGATATTTGACTTTGAGGATAGAATTGCCAAGAGCTGAAGCAAGCACTTCCAAACCGAGCAATTTCTTTTAGAAGTAGGATTATTAAAATTTTTATTTTAGTTGATAAAATCCTATTCATGCCACATGTTGGCATTTCATGATATTCAGGAAACTTTTAGAGCACAAAAGCTAGTGGGAGAGATGGGCTTATGGAATCTGTGTTATGGCTATTGATGAATGCTAGTGGAAAAATCAGAAGTGTAATTATAAAAGTTTTTCCTTTCTACTATTGCATTCTGAGGAAACCAATCTTTTTTTATATTGCAAATTTCCATCTGGATGGAGAATTGAATGTTAATAACAATTCATGCAGCAGAAAGATTTAAAAATTTGCTATGAAGATTAAATGATAGTATTATGAAGTAATTGTTTATGTCATTTTGCTTTTATGGCTTCAGACTAACTTAAATTGAGGTAATTTCAATGTACTATGCCAGAAAACCTAAAATAATGATGAAATTTATATTTTCTATGGCACTTGGTGTGATTCCTGGGGCTGTCCTGTGAAGGGCCATGAGTTGGTCTTCAATTAGCTTTGTGGGTCCTTTCCAGCTCAGGACGTTCTGTGATTCTACGAATCTATAACTTCCAAAACATATTATTAGAATCTCAATGTTATAAAAAACCTTTTAGCCTATAAAAAATTCCTTTTTTTCTCCTCATTACTATAAACAGAAATAAAGCACCCGTGGCAAATATGTCTGGCGTGGTGTTTTGTTTTTTTTTTGCTGACCTTAACAGCTGGCTGTAAGATAAATATTACTGCTTCCATTCCACTAGCCAAAACTTCTCAATACAGATTACCAGGGAAATGGTTTCTATTCACAGTTTTGGTATTTGGAGAACATTTTGATGAAAACAGGTAACAGTTTCTGATATAGTATTATAGACCAATAAGGAAAGAACCTACCACCACCAAAAAGCAACAGAAAAATATGGAGTTCAGAATTGATGTTAAATTTAAAAGAATTCCATATGTTTTAGAGAATGTACATTTATGGGCAAAAGTTCAGTTTAAGACATGGATACAGGCAGCCCTCATGGAGCCTAGGGACAAAGAAAGAAAAGAAAAAACCCAATTTTTTCTTAGAATTACTTCAAAATATTTGTTCCAAAGCATTCCAGAATGTTTTGATACAGTGACCAAAGTAGATGTGCGTAAAACTTTCAGTGCATCATTTGATTTTTGATTATCACATCGTTTATTGCATTTCTAGATGACAGTGCCTCTTTGCTAAATCAGAGTTATCTTCTTATTCCCCTGTGGGATAGATGGACCCTCTTGTAAAGCTTTAAAATTGTCATTGAAAAATGAGTAAATAATGAGGAAAATTAAATGCCGCATACTAGTCCACTTGAAAGAGGGAGCAACGCCCACTTGCAGTGCTTAACTGGCCCTACTGCCGATTGTCCCTGTGAAGGAGGAAGCCTGGGGTCAGAGGACATGTGCGTAGGACATGGTGGGGAAAGCAGCTAATATTGCTTGAACGAGAAAAGTGCTGTAAGTTACTCTTCAATATTTGTTGATAGCAATGCTGTAAATGTGGACTTCCGGTTGCCATGGTTACAAGCAGACTTTAATACAGACTGGTAACCAAAAAGTGCCCTCCAGTTATTTGTTGCCTGTTTCACATGTTCCCCACTTTTCATAATGATTTATTCCAATTGCTTAGCACTTCTTACAGAAATATTCATCACCTTCTGGGGCTCAGTTTTTCATTCTTTTTCAGCTTCCACCAGTAATTCAGGACATTGAAGAACTGGAACCAAAACTTTTTTCCCTACAGAAATTGCCTGGATGTTAACAGGTTAACTTTGCATAAAATCTAGGGTTTATTAAGACAGGTTTTCAGGCATACCAAGACATAAAACAATATTTTAATGACTCATTTCCCCTTTTCCCCTCTACATACAAACATTTTAATTAATTGCTAGCAAATTAAGCTCCTCATCTATTATTTCAGAACTGGTTTTCAGCCTCAGTGCTGAGCACACAGCCAAGATAGTAAGTTGAGAGCTGTCTACTATTTCCCGTTCACAAAATTTAAAAAATGCAAAATCATAAACTAGGAGAAGTGATTGAAACTTTGATTATTCTTAAAGCCATTGTAATAATCTACCCCATATACTATTAAGGAAACTACTACAATGTCCGTATCATAATATTAAGCACATAGAAAGGATGTAAGTTTTTTCCACTCCAACAGAGAGTGTTGAACATACCTGGACTGAACATTTTCCCTGGACTGCAGAAATCCTGTGACTCTAAGCTTATTCTCTGTGCACTGAGAAAAAGAAAAACGTTTGAAAAAGAAAAGTATAGCCTGACAGTCAAGATTCAACTTTCTAGTGAACCTTTTACCGTACTTGGTGACTAAAGTTATAGAAACCACCCAGGCAATATCAGGTCAACTTCAAGCCATGACCACCTCCAATGACCAAACTGTCTTCACATGAACATGCCATGCCACAGGAGAGGCTGAGTGGTAAGGTACGTCCTCGCTGTTCCTCCAAATGCAACGCCACTTTGTCAAAAGGAGGCTTCTGGCACTGAGAGAGTCAGGGAGAGCTATTTGGTGTCCTTGAAATGTTATCTTGTATATCTTCAGTGACAACCCTTCAGTATCTCTCAACATACAATCTACTATCCTTGATTGTCTCTCAACTTCAGTAGTTGAATATCTGTCTGCTGGGGAGAATAGCATTTTTAAAGTTAATCTGTATTTGCACAAGCACTACAGAAGCTGTTTATCAAAGCTTATAAAATGCTTGAATTGCTTAAGCTGTCATATGGCTTTTATTTTTCTTTAATTATAAGCAATTAGCAAGTAATTTCTTTGGCAGACAGAAGTCCCCTCTGTATTATTATGGTTTTATGATAGATACCAGTAGTAACTTTTGGGTTTTGATGGTGTCCTTCTGTATTTTTTAAACACTTACTTTCCCAGCAGGTTCCTGTTTTCATGAAATACAGTCTTTCCCACTCAGTTCTTTCATGTTTCCATCACAGATAATCCTTCCTGATCTGGAAGAGCATGGTATGGTAAAGCTATCACACTCATTGGAATGGATCACAGAAGAATTACTGTTCCCCATGGGCCTCTGGCAGAAGTTAGAGTGGAATCAGCAGATTGTTTTTTGGTAGGAAACATGAGGGCCTCTGTTTATGGGAGCGTTCAATGCACATGCTCGTGCCTGTGCTTAAACAGTGGCAGCAGTCCAGAATAGGAAAAGGATTTTCACCCAGACTTTTGAGGAATAAATGATCACCATAGGGGGTAACAAGAAGAAAAGTACTTCCAGTCATACATGAAAGAATATCATTGAAGGGAAAGCTCTAGTTTTTCAGTTTGTGCTCGCTCAGTATAAGCTTACTCACCTGTAGTCACTGGTGCCTTTTGCACAGGTCTGGGTTGTCATGCAGGGTTCTAGATTCCTTTTTAATTTTCTTACCATCTTATTTTCCTCTTGACACAGTCTCAACTTTCTTGCCAAAAAGGTTTCCTTCATGTCATCACTTCTGCAAGATTTTGAGACTGTTCTGGCACGTTTTCTGTCTTGATCTGATTTGCAAGCAAAATGATTATTATTACTTTATTATTACCCCTGAAAAGAGAATTGGCTTTAGTATTGCCAAGCCTGGCCAGGAATGTAAGTTTCAGGAAGCTCACAGGATTCCTGTGAAATCTCAGCTAAATTTTAAAGCTGCTATCTTAGTAGGAAACAATGTCAATATTTCTGACTGTCCTGTCCAAGGAATGAGTTTCACAATTGGAGCAGTTGGCAGAAGGCAGGCAAATGATTGACAATTGCGTGATGCTCTGTATTGCAAAAATCAAATCTTCTTTCTGCCACATAGCTTTTAGAGGTAGCTCCGGAAACTAGCCAGGTTTTTCAGGAATCCTGTTACTCATTCTGGACAACAGCTGCTTCAAATACCTTTCTTGGTGTATTTTTCAGAGTCAATACTTAACATCTTCTGAAAATAGGGTTGCTTAGTTGATTTTTGAAATCTTGACCAAAGCAATCTTTGATCAAATCAAATAAGCAGTGTACTATTCATGCATGAAGATCTGTGTTCTCAGTTTTTCAGACTGGGTCCAGAAGTGGAAAGAACAGGAAAATAAGTAATTCATAATTCCTTTTGCAAGAGCTGTGTGATTTAGGGGGCTCTACTGACTTTTGTCCAAACATTGGCACAGTGCCAGTCTCTACCCAATCATCTCTTACCAGAGGGTGGGAGTTACCAAGAAATCCTTAAAACACGGGTAAAATAACAAGTTATCAGGAGCAAAGCTGAGTTGAGAAGTTGCTGTCACAGTTCTCCAGTACATTCTGGTAAACCAAAGGCTTCTGTACCTTAATGAAGGATACGCAGTACTTCACATTAACAAGTGTGTGAAATTCTCACAGGATACATGTGAATTTACCAGGCAATATCTTACATACTTGTAAGTTCACTTTCCATTCAACTTCTTGATTATCATAGCTGGACCCACATGAAAATTTAATACTGCTTTCCTGAGGAAAATGACTGTCAATGTGATGCTGTGCCTGTATTTCATGTGAGTTAATGCTGTTATCTTTTGATGGTTAGTTGATTAACTCCTGTCATTGGTATGCTGCTTGTATGTGCTGGTTGACCTTTAAAATAACAACTAGAAATTAAAACCCACTCCTTATAAATACAACTCACACTTCAACTAGGAAATGAGCTGAAGCAATTTATACTTATGGCAGAAGGTGACATACGTGTTCCTGCTACAGAATTTCAAAAAGATTTCAGATAAATCTGAGTGGCCTTTTCCTATCATTTCCCTGCACATTTTTCCTGTCTTGATGCTAATCAGCACACCTTTCCCTGAGCAAGGAACAGCAGAGAGCAAAGGTGGAGGCATGGGAACAGCAAAAAAACCAAACAACTGAAAACCCACAAAAAAACCCAAACCAAACCAAAACATAAAACAAATAAACAAAAAACCAAAAGAAAACACCAATGTTTAGTAATATAAACAATTAAGAAATTGCAGATGTAGCCAGGCAGGGAAACATCAGATTTTACAAGAATTTGAAGTGTTTCTTTCTTTGGCTGTTGCATATTTGAAGAGCTGGGAAAAAAAAAGAACATTTCAAATTAGGGAAGGCTGAAAGACAATGTCAGGAATAGTGAATAGAAGAAAAATATATAGCCCAAGTTTTGTACAGCTTGAACACTTACCTTAACATTTTTCATTTTCAGTCAACCTTAAATCTTAAATAAAACCCCTGGAATGTTAATACAATGATTTTCTATTCATCATGAATAATAAACAGAATAATTTAAGATTCAGATATCTCAAGTTTGCAAATTAGTTCTCATAGTGAGTCAGAAGGCGGGGACCAAAGCAAATTTTTCATGTGAACTGATGTGAGAATGTGGTAAATCCTTCACAATGCTCATAAATCACGGGGATTATGGCTGTGCCTATTTCCCTCAACTTTTGTTCTTTCAAGTAATTTGATTTATCTCAGTCACCCTGGAGCTATTCCACCAGTAAAACGTACCTGAAACTTCAGGTTTTCTTCTTCTGTGTCTGCATACACACACGTATATACACGTGTATGTGGAGACTGATGGCAGCACCCCGACTTGCTCATCACTCAGTCAGTTGATATCTCCAAATTTAGCAAACAACAGGCCAAAGAAAAGACAACTGCCTGACTAAAAAGTAGAAATCCCTATTCAGTACTGTCAATAAGTTCTTCACAAAGAGAAAAAGAGTGTTTATGTCCCCACATACATCACCAGTCAATACTGAACAGCCCAAGACTTAGATAGACCCATGAAATTTTAATTTCATCTCAAAATTTTCCCTGTGATCGCTCATTTGTGAGCAAGAAATTCAATGCTCCAGACAACCAGAACATAGCAGGGGTATGGACGAAGAGAGGTATTTAAGGGTTTAAAAGAAGAGAGGAGGAATTCATCCTGAGGTGAATTTGCCAAATCTGAAAATGTGTAATCTAAAATGTATATTTTATGGCAAAGTAGCTATTCTAAACCAAGCTTTCCAATGCAGAGGAACATTTTGAATATATAAAAAGGAAAGAGAACTCAAAGTGTGACAGCTCAAAAACAAGCATGTTTACTGCTCTTTGAACTTAGATTTCAATAATTTTTGAAGGTTTATCTTTTAACAAGTGACTAGGGAGGGAGATTTTACTTCAAATACCACTGCTTTCACAGCTATTATAGTGAGAATATTTTTGTGCAGGTAATAATTATGGAAACCTTTGCCACAAATATTTCCATGTGAGAAAAATGTACTGAGCGTTCTCTTCGGTTTTGAAATCTGATCCCAAAATGTAACTTGCTTTTTCTTTCTTCTCTGTTATTCTTTTCAGACCTCCTACAAGAAGACAGAGAAAAGAATTCAAGAAGAAAGAAAGGAACTGCAAAGAGTGGAAAAAGGAACCACCAGCCCTTCAACCTGAAAAATGAAGTCATCTGAAATTGAAGGTTTTTTTCTTGGGATCTCTGGTTAAAAAGAAGGAAAGGTCTTTCCTTCTTACACTTTCTAGACTAGAAAACCCTTCATTTATATCAAAAATATTTTTTCCTGGTTTTCTTAAACCTTCTTTCCTGTGCACATTATGAATTTTCTGACATTAATCATAATTTTTTTCAATAAAACAAGTAATCACAATAGTATGTCTTTGATATGCATCTATGATCAGTGGAACCAGTGTGCCTTTTCAATGATTTCAATGAGCTGTCCGTAAAAGCTCCATTTTTAACTAGAAACTACTTGCACTCATCCACTTTGTGGTAAAAATTAAGCTATACTTATATCTTAATGATGTTATAAATAAAACAGATTACAAAACCCTGCAGAGGCAGTCTGTCAGTTTTAGAGATCCTTTGATGGCTGCATTAGTTACACCTTCACTTCTGATCTGACAGTTTGCTTAAATAGTAATGTGTTATCTGCACTGAGTGTGAGCAACCCAAGGTAGGGCCTTAAGTCTTTGGGAAAATCCATATGAAAACAGCACTTCCCAAAGCTAAAACCAATAAATAAAACTTGTTTTAATAGTCTTGAGATATACTTGAGACTTGAATTTGTTAATTCTCAAAAAAATCAATTCCATAATCTTTATTTAAAATACATCTGCTTTAATTAGTTATGTAACTTCTTCATTATATCCCAGTATACTAGAACAACATGAAAAGAATGGGAGCGAGGAGCGCAAGGAATAATAAGAGGTGCTGGGACTGCAATACACTTTTGAATAATTTGGCAGGTCTCTTTGCTTGATAATGACAAACACAGGAACAGATATTATCCAGCCAGCTGCAGCAATATGGGAAGTTACTTTATGAGAGTAAGTTTGATGTGAGAAAAATCATAGCAACAGCCAGTATTATTTTAATCCACTAATCCAGAAACAAGGAAATCTTTTAAATGAGTTCATCTTTTTGCATTTTGGCAAATGATCACTGCTTTCAGGAAGAAATTTAAAAAAGAAAGCACTCGACCCCACTTAACTAAAAAAATGTACACATCACGTCCCCCTTCAGTAGGGTTTCTTATAAGTTCCATTATTTTAGAGTGTTTTCTCCCTCTTTTTTCGTTGAACTTTTTTTTCTTTAAATTTGTTTGGGATTTGCTTGTGGTGTTTTTGCTTTTTCCTTGGAAAGGAAGAAACCATCTAGCTCTGAGCAGCACAGATGAAAGACAAACACATGGTCTTGGGACATGACGGGATCTATTTTCACTGCTCTTTTTCACAGCAATGCTTCTGTGCCCCCTGTGCTCTGCATTTTCTACGGAAGGAAGATGCAGCAGGGCACAGCTGACTGTACAGCACAGATGAAACAGGGATTGTGCTGTCAGCATTGAAAAGGAGAAGAGATAGCTCACACTGAATAATGGTCATCCCAGGAGTGGAGGGAAATGGCACCAGTCCCCATCACCCATAACTATCAGTAAGTCAGATTGTGAATGCCACAGGGAATTGCTGCCTGCCTATATTCTTAGTGTTTACCAGATGGGTAGTGAATACATAGCGGCTGTGATAGTCCCTCCATACTTAGCTCTGCTCAGTCTTTAAAAATACCAATATACATAGCATCATCTTTTCATGCAGACTTTTGAATTGCATAGTTTAAGGAATAAGCAATGGTCATGACCCTGAAAATAACCAGACTGCCCATGAGTGAGCTTCTGTGTGACTTATTTTCTGCTCCATGTCCCAACAAAAATGTGAAGGAAAATAAAATTTGGACAAATTCTCTGTGTTTCATTTTCATGCCACTGCTGGTTTGGTTTTGTGGTCTTTTTATTTTATTAATAATCTTAAAGAAATTAGCATATTTCAAGTTGAAAAATTATTTTTTCTGTGAAAAAAACACAATATTGCATGGTGTGAATTCTGGAAAAAAAAACACTTCTAGAAAGTATTTCCTTCATTTCTTCTTCTGAATGAAAACTTCACACCAGCTTTGAGCCAGCTTCACTAATTGCAAAATTATTCTACATCTGCCCCTTTTTATTTGTTTGGGTTTTGTTTTGCTTGTGTGTTTGGTTGTTTTTTTTGTAAACTTACAACTAATTAAAATCTTTGGTCCAGCTGCAGCTCTAGATGAGTTTCCCAGAACCAGAAACATAAATGTGCATAGGCTGTGGTCTAATCAGTTTTAGAAAGGGACGTTTCTGTGTAAGGTCCTTATTCCCGCTGCTGACAGCTGGCAAAAGAATTGCACATAAATAACAATGTGTCAATAGGGAGGAAATATGACTGTCTGTACCTGGGGTTTTATATACAGTAAGGAAGCTGAGAGAACTAAGCTCTTTTTTTCTGATATTATAATTGTTATGCAGAGCTTTTTAAATGTATATCAAAGAAATTTTGAGGCAGACATGTCATTGATTAGTTTGTAATTGCAGGTATTGTTTAAGACCAATACCACTTGTCAACACTCTCACCCAAAAAAAGCATGGTATTGAAAACATCTTCACAAAACAAGCATGTAGGATACATTGTAATAGATCGCAGAGCTTTCAGCTTAGTCTAAAATGACAACAGAATTTAGGCAATATTTTTCATTCAAGTCAGATCATTATCATGTTTATTGAATGCAGAAATTACTTAAAATTCTTCCTAGAAACCTGAAGGGGGTCTCCCACTCAGAAATTCCAGATGACAGGACCATTTTTCTTAAGTCTCCCAGGCCTTTTGTAATAGCTTACTTTCACTCTCAAAGAAAAATAGCTCTTTCTGGCTAGAGTTTGTCGTCACATTTCTGATAAGTTTCAAACTGATTTGGCAATTACTCTGAATTAAAGATAGACATGTCAAACAGATCACTTAGAAGTTGATCAAGAGCAAGTTAAAGTGTCAGGATGTAAAATAAAATTAATTAAAACTAGGAAATGACTGTAGATTTTTTCCCATAAATAATTGTGATTCTAAATAAACAAAGACAAAAGCCACAATGCACCAAATAGTTTATATTTCCATTTTTAAAACAGCACTCTGCTATTTAGAGGGCTCTGACTATTTAAAAAAAAAATGACTTTGTGCAGCAATTTCACATTGTGCATCTCTCCTCATATATCCTCGCTTACCTTGAAAATGTTCTTAAGTTCTCCAACAGGAGCAGTAATATGTCTAATGCAGGAGTTAAACCACCATCCTTGTAGGACCCATGAAAGCTAACAGTTGTTCTCTTGACATAACAGGTTTGTGCAGTCTCTGGCACCCGCTTTTAGATAGGCTTAGGGTGTTTTGTTGTCCTGGGCTGAGATTTGAAAGTTGCCACCTTGAAACTGTGGTTTTATTAGCACTCTTCTAAGCTGAGTATCGACAGGGTACGGAAACTTAATTATTCTTTCTAAGCCAAAGCTGACCCCCATGGAGACCCTTTTGCTGAAACAGCTTTGGCAACACCTATTAGCTGCATAGAGCTAACAGAGCTGTCAGTCCACTACATTATGCAGGATCTGTGTTCAGATATAGCAGTTGTTTTAAATATTTGCATATATAAATGTATAGATGGACACATACATTGCTGTATGTATTAATCATATTAATACAATATGATCAAATATTTAGGTATTTCTATGCACTGATTATGGGCTCAGGTGTAAGGATTCTGTTTAAGCAATTAACTTGATCTAAGCCACGTTCATAATAATTTTGATTATAGTTTGGAATATTCTACATTGTGTTAGACAAAGGAGAAAAAATGGAAGGAAACATAGAGCCATCACAACTGAGACACCACAGTTAACCTTTTTTGATATCTGTTTGCAAGTTGCTGGGTACTGAAGGAAAAGGCTGACCCTTACTTCAAGACTGCTGCTATACTGTAATTAAGCACAAAGACAGTTTTGGAAGACTTCCTTCCAGCAAAAGCTCCCCAGAACTTTTTCTACTAAGGATAAACACTTTCAATGACAGCAGTTGTGAAAGGCTTTCTCAGGATGGCATTCTGACATTAAAGTCACATCATTTCCATCAAGCATAGAGTGTATAGAAGTGTAGTTAAATAAATGCAGCTCAGTTGACCCTTCAGAACATACTGTACGATGGAAAAGGAAATCAAATATGAAACATACTGCTTTTGTGCAACCCACAATGCCTCTCAGTTCAATTTATAGCAATGCAACATAGAATGGAAAGAGGATTTGCCATTCATTTGCATAGAACGGATGTTCCAAAACCATGAGCCGAGATAATTTTTATTTAAAGATCTACCATTTAACAGAAGCTCTAAAAAAAAAAAAAGAATTGCAAACACTGATTTGGATAAAACTTCCATTTAACTTAAAAGTTATGGACTATCTTTCATTTATTTCCGCAAACACCCATTGAATCACAATTCTGTGCACAGTATTTTGAATAATAAAATCATTAAATTGCCCAAGCATTGATACCTGTTTGTCTGGTTCTCCTGATGACCTTTTTAGGACAGGCTCAGGGAGCAAAAATGTCATGACTGAGGTGACAAAGTCCCTTATTAAGACTGAGCTGACTCATTCCACCCTCTGAACAAGAGACCTGGTGAGCAGTCCAAAGCATGAAATAAGTTCTTGGAGTATCCACTTAACAATTTCTAGTATGAAGGAATATGACGTAATACCACCGAAAATGGACAAGAACAGCAAGAGTTTGAAACTTCGTGTCTTCACATACCTACTCTGCAGAAAAAGAAAAGCTACTTATTCTCCAGAAGTTGCCTTCATGAAATCAGTCATTTTTTCTCCCATCATAGAACTTTCTAGTCAGACGTAGAGTGTAATGCATTTCACCATGGCAGACTATCACTTTGTAAGTCAGTTCATTGTGCTTCTAATAGCATTGTATTTGATTTATAATATTTGTCTAGCATAAGTAAATCTGGCAGAAGGCAATTAAAATAAAGTTCCCTAAGTTCACAAGGGTTTCCAGCCCAGAGAAAGCTTAATTAAAGTCAATCATGGGAAAAAGCACTTAGCCCTGCAGCCCTCCACATTTGTCAGACATCTGAATCATGGGAAAGGTTAATTAGAATCAAATGAGGAAAAAGTAAACACTAAAAGTGCTTTCTGGGGTTCATTAAATTTAAATAAGTCCAAATATGTAATATTCAACTTTGTAACAATGATCCACACACACCTCTGTCTGCTTTTTTACAATCACACATCTTCCAAACACTGAATTAGCATACTTGGAAGTCTGACTCTTACTAACAGGCCTCCATGTCTCCACATTGCCAGTGAAAAGGAAGTAGATGAAATTTTTATGCCCCTTTACATTGACAGAAGAGAGTAAAGTAACTTGTGTATACATATTGATTTCAAAAGCAGAATGCTGTTTAGAGGGTTTTTTTATGAGTTCTTAGTCCCACTTCTCTGTGTCTCTGTCATCTAGGGGATGAAGCAGAGGAAATAAACCCTAGGAATCCTACTGTGATTCACTAAAGAAAGTAAGTGGGGACAAGTCCAGGCTGTGATTTTTGCCAATGTTTTCACAACATCTGCTAAGTTGTTGAAATGCTCAAATAACATAATTTCTAGCAAATGGCTAGTAGAACTTTTCCTACTTTTGCAACTGTATGATCCTCATTCCACCTCATGTGGTAGACAGAGAGTAGCTGACAAAACATTCTGTATCCCAGCATGGGCAAATGCAGCCTTCCATTAATTCTTAGCTGGTTAATACACCCATCTATGGTAACCACAACTAGAAAGGTGTGGACATATGGAGAGATGATTAAAATGAAGAGCCAAAAGTGTGAACAGAGAACCTAAAAATTAGCCTTGTTAAGATCAGAATATTGTTGAAGTAGTTTGTTTTCTTCTGTGCCTTAAACAACTGGTTGAGATACTTCATTAATCTGGTTAGGATACAGGATGCAAATGTTGGACAAGAGACATTTTGCAACATTGCCATTATTGGTATTGCAAGGATCTGTGTTCAGCAGTAGAAACCAGAAAATTTCAACTCTATAATAAAGTAGAAGTCCTTATCAATAAAGTTATCTGAGCACTATAGGTTATATTTTTAAAACAGGCACTTATGCAACCTCACAGAGACATTTTTTGCTGCATGATTGTCTGCACAGTTCTTTCTAACTGTCAATAAATCCACATTTCATACTCCTCTTTACGAACTAAGAAATCTCATCCTACTTCTATATCTTCATTCCATTTCTTTTTTTATTCATTGATTTCAGAATGGTTTCTATTATCTCAGTACTCTTATAATACTTAAGCTTTAACCTAATTATGCTAATCAGAGCTTAAGGGTTTCAATTAAGTAGTTACAGGGGGTGAGAAGAAAACTTCCTGCTGTTTTTGTTTATTTGTTTTCTCATCTTCCTCTGAAGTATCAGTGACTGGCAAAACAACAACAGAGCATTTAATGCACTACTCCAAATAAAATTTGTGGCATTGGTGCGTCTGCTCACATACTCAAGTCTGACCAGTTGGACAGCACCTTCTCTCCTTGTCATGGTGATGGAGCATAAGGTTCATTTATTACATTTCTTGGCCTTCTGGTGCACCAGAAGATATGTCTTATCTATTGGAATAACCTTGGTTTAATTTATCTTATACTTTCATAGAATCAAAAAATCACAGAATGGCTTGGGTTGGAAGGGACCTTAATGGTCATCTAATTCCAGCTCCCCTGCCCTGGGCTTAGTAGATCAGGTTTCTCAGTGCCCCGTCCAGCCTGGTCTTGAACACTTCCAGGGATGGGGCATCCACAGTTTCTCTGGACAACGTGTTCTAGTGCATCGTCATTATCTGAGTAAACAATTTCTTCCTAACATCTAATCTAAACCTGACCTCTTTCAGTTTAAAACCATTGCTCCTTGTCCTGTCACTATCTGTCCATATACAAAGTCCCACTTCCTCGTTTTTATCAGGTCCCTTAAGGTACTAAAAGGTTGCAGTGAGGTCTCCCCCAAACCTTCTCTTCCCCAGGCTGAACATCAGCTCTCTCAGCCTGTACTTGTAGGAGAGGTGTTCCATTCCTCTGATAATTTTTATGGCCTTTGTCTGGACTTCCTCTAACAGGACCATGTCTTTCTTGTGCTGATGACCCAGACCTAGATGAAGTATTCTAGGTGGGGTCTCACCAGGGCAGAGTACAGGGGGAGAATCACTTCTTTCGACCTGCTGGCCATACTCTTTTGATACAGCCCAGGATGCAGTTGGCTTTCTGAGTTGTGAACACACACTCTTGACTCATATCCAGCTTTTCATCCACAAGAGCCCTCAAAGTCCGTCTTGGTAGGGTTGATCTCAATGAATTCTTCTCCCAGTCTGGACTCATGTCTGGGATTGCCTCGATCCAGGTATAACACATTACACTTGGCCTTGCTGAACTTCACAAGGTCCTCCTGGGCCCACTTCTAAAGTTTGTTCATGTCCCCTTGGAGGCATTCCATGCTTCAGGTGTGTCAACTGCACCACTCATCTTCCTTCATATTGCAGAACGTTGCAGACACTTTGGTCACAAATTGGACTTACCTATTCACTATCTGTAGTACACATCTTTTGGAGACTGAATTTTCTGGCTTAGCTAGAAAAAGGCCTTTGGGCTTCATTTAAGGAAGCTGGTCAACTTGAATATCTTCTGAATACATAGAGGAAACACCCTGAGTTAATTGCACCTGCTGGCCCTGAATTCAGTGTATCTATTCAACTTCCTTGTCTATGCAAATTGAACATCTCACGCCATTGTCTATAAACCATAGCTTTCGGCCCTTTGTTTATTCTTACAGTTTTTATCTAAATCTTCTGCAACTTTTTAGAAACCCTGTTGAATCATTGACAACAAATTTGGCACAGTATCTTTATAATGTTTTTGCTGTTATCAGTATCAGCAAGTTGATGTCTATTCTGGTAGTTTAGAGTTTAAGTGCTACTGAGAAAAAAAAGTGCATTAAGCATTTTCTAACTGGCAAATGCTATGAAGGGAAAGGTTTATACAGCCTTCAGCAGGGAGAAAAGCACAGCTCAATATCCACTCAAAGTGAGTGCCCAAAGATACCTGGTATGGATAAATAATAAACTTGAAGGGAAAAAAACCAGGAAGAAACTCAGAGTAAAGACATGCCTTAAAGGAACAGTCTTATCAGCAAGAAACCAGGGAACATGAGCGTGTTTAATACAGAGGGGAAAACTTGATATTTACATATTAATAAAAGTGCTAGGTAAAGTCTGGGGAACAAGAAAAATGTAATGAACGACCTCATAAAAAGGGACCAGAACCAAGCAATTTTGGAGAATGTGTCAATCCATGGAGTCAAAGTAGAATGCCAGATCTGAAATGCAGTGAGTTGAAAGTTATGGATACGTAATAAGTGAGAGATGATGATGTTGTGGTAAGACTTGCCATGCTTACACAGTGGTTCAGCAATGGGAAAACTGAGCAAGCAGTCCAAAGAAAAAAATCTGTTTGTGTATGACAGGTTTCAGTGTGTAACCAAACTTAACAGAAAATTAGTATTGTCATAATTGAGTAGTCCTGAAGGAAAACTGAATGAAGGAAAGGGGATAGTATAACATGATAATTCAGTTGGTTGATAACTAATTTCCTGTTTTCCCAAAGTTCTACAAGAGTTGAAGCTGTCCAGAAATGTGGGGGACAATAAAAAGAGTGTTATCAAATACATTTATGGCAATAGGCAGTATAGAAATATCATCTACCCATTACAGGATTAGGATGGTCACATCACAAACAGGGACAAGACAAGGCAGAACTGTTTTACACTTTCTTTGCCTCTGTCTTCAACATGGATAATGGACCAAGGGGTTCTCATTGCCCTGAGCTCTAAGACTATGATTGCAAGAATGGCCAACTCCCAGTCAATCCTGAAATTGTGCAGGATCTGCTCTCCAACTGAAACCCTACAAATCCATGGAGCCTGATGGGATTCATCCCAGAATCCTCAAATAGTTAGCTGATATCATTGCAAAACCTCTCTTCATGATTTTTGAGTGGTCTTGGGAATGCAGAGGGGTCCCAGCTGACTTGGAAGCTGGTGAGCATTGTCCCAGTTTTCATGAAGGGCAAAAAGCAGGACCACAGAAACTACAGGCCTGTCAGTCTCAGTTCTGTGCCTGGTAAAGTTATGAGGCAGATTATTCTGGGAGGTATTGAGAAACACCTGAAAGACAATGCAGTCACTGGTCATGGCCAGCACGGTTTCATAAGAGGAAGGTCCTGCTTACCAAACCTGATTTCCCTTTATGACAAGGTAACTCACCTATTTCATCATGGGAAGCCAGTTGATGTAATCTCTTTGGATTTCAGTAAAACTTTTGATGCTGTCTGTCTTGGACAAAATGTCCAGCACACAGGTGGATAAACACATCATGCAGTGGGTGAGCAATTGACCCACGGGTTGAGCAGAGGGTAGTAGTGAACGAGGTGACACCAGACTGGTGACATGTCACTAGTGGGGTTTTTCAAGGCTCCATCTCAGGCCCTGTTCTCTTCAAAGTCTTCATAAATTACTTGGAAGTAGGCCTTTAAGGATTCTAAGCAAATTTGGAGATGACACAAAACTGGGAGGAGCTGTTGACTTCTTTGAAGGCAGAGGGGCCCTGAGAGAGATAACTCAGAAGGCTGGGGAGTCATCAATCATATGAAGTTCAACAAGTGCCGGATTCTGCACCTGAGATGGGACAACCTGGGGTGTACATACAGACTGGGGAATGAGGTGCTGGAAAGCAGTGACATGGAAAGGGACCTGGGGGTCCTGGTTGATAACAAGTTGAATAAGAGTCAGCAGTGCCCTGGCAGCCAGGAGGGCCAACCCTGTCCTGGGGGGCATCAGGCAAAGCATCGCCAGCCAGGTGAGGGAGGGGATTGTCCCATTCTGCTCTGCACTGGGGCGGCCTCACCTTGGATATTGTGTGCAGTTTTGGATGCCACAATATAAAAAAGATATTAAGATCTATTGGTGAGAGTCCAAAGGAGGGCAATGAAGATGGTGAAGGGCATTGAGGGGAAGCCATGTGAGGAGTGGCTGAGGTCACTTGGTCTGCTCAGCCTGGAGAAGACTGAGGGGAGATTTTATTGCAGCCTACAACTACCTTGTGAGAGGAAGAGAAGGGACAGACACCAATCTCTTCTCTGTGGTAACCAGTGACACCCCAGAGAATGGCCTGAAGCTGTGTCAGGAGAGGTTTAGGTTGGATATTAGAAAAAGGTTCTTCTCTCAAAGGGTAATTTGGCACTGGAACAGGGAAGTGGTCACAGCATCAACCTTTGTTCAGAGTTCAAGAAGCATTTGGACAATACTCTCAGGCACATGGTGTGACCCTTGGAGATTGTCCTGTGTAGAGCTAGGAGCTGAATCCTTGTGGGTCCCTTCCAACTTAGCATATTCTATGATTCTGTGAAAATTTGACAAGTCAGTTCCTTTCGGGCTGCCTAATTCCTACAGCATCTCTGAAATTCTGCAACCAAATTACTACCAGTCTTTCTGAAGAAATGTAGTTCTGTATTTTGAGACATTTTCATTCCTGAGCGCAACATTTCCAGAAGATGCTAGTATCAGAAAGAATATAACACCCTTTATGGCACTTTGATTCTCCAACAGTGGGTGTTTACAGAGACCTAACTGCAGTGGCTAATTTAACTTTCCGCAAAAAGCCTGCTGAGATGGAATTACATTCCAAACATCTTGATTGTTTGCAATATTGCACAACAATATAATACCTTTGCAGAATAATTAAAAGCAAGTTGTACCTGCCAGCATGTAGAAGAGCATGACACTGCCCAGAAGACAAAAGGAGTCCAAGATCTCCCAAGCTGAAGCCATACCTGTAACATTGACGTGTTTGTATAGCTTTGGGAAGACAAACTACTCCCTCAGTCTTTCAACTGCATTCACCTGAGGCAGTTCACACCAGGGAAAACTGGCACACTCCAGTACTACCCCAGTGTATTTTCATAAGTAAGAAAGTTTAAGACAATGTCTTTTATTTCCTCCTCTCCTGTCCCAGCATGGTTCTCACCGCTGTCACAGAGCAGGACTGGTAGCATGTTGGAAGAAGGGAGTACTTTACTTCTTGTATTGCTACCACAGACAGGAGTGAGGAGGGACAGATGGAACAAATTATATTGAGTTTGCATATCTGTGTAATGTCAGGTATTGAAATCAACAGGGAGCTTGTTCCATGGTTGTAAACATTGCTCTTTGAACTTCCTTTGGCAGTACTTTCTCCTAAGAGTGAAGTATGACCATGCCCTGCAGCACTTCAAATCTTGATTTCATTCCACTGCCAAATAAACTCAACAGAACTACCTTTGTGTGCCTGTTCTCCTGCACTGTGTTTGCAAAGTGTCTCAGTGCATCCATTTGTGTATGGAATAAAAAGTGCAGGTCCAGAACTATGGAGAAAGAAAATTTAAACATGATGGTCTAATGATTCCACTTGCACAAGGGCAACCTCTACAGATGGTGAACGTAGAAACTAGACTTGCTAAGGTCTTTTCAGACTAACTGCATTTAACAGGTGCAGTCTTTCTTCATGAAGTGTGCCATCTGAATAGTCCCCCACAACAATGTCAAAATACCACCAAAAAGGACTTATTTTATTCTACAAAATTATTTGCAATTAAAACATACAGCAAAAGTATTTTTCCTTTCTTTTCTCGCAAAAGTTGCATTCTGGCAGACAAGAAGGTATCTTTCTTCCACCTATTTTTCCTTTCTAGTGATTACTAAAGCCAAAGAAACAGGCTTTCTATTCGAATTCAGAGCACTAGTAAATGTGAAAAAGTATTTTAAAATATTTGGTTATCAAATAACAATTCAATGATCTTTATGCCTGAATTCTTTTTAAAACCTCAAAAATGTGCTACCCTAGTAGTTTTCAAGGATTAAATTTGAGAACACTACTATTTGTAAGTACATTGATAGAAATGCATCATTAATTACATAAACTTTTAGCTGTAAAATTAGTAATGTCTTCTCTCTGAAGTCAACTATATATATAAAAAGGTATAGCAGTCTAGGGATTCTGTCACAATATAAATTATTAAAGCAAAGACTTAGATGTTTCCAACTAGATATTGCAATATAAACACAGAGTACAATTAGGAAAATATATCAGGAGCAGAAAATTCAACATTCTGCTTTCTGGGATGTGGCACTTTATTTTAGCTGCTTAGGCACATATTAACTCAAGAAAAGAAAATAACTTTCCTAATAGAGAAATAATGAAGGACATTGTAGTGTTGCACCAGTTTTTGAAAGGAAAATTACTAGGGCTTTTGTAGAGGTCTGTGATGAACCAGCTGGTTGTGTGACTCTTTTTTCCTCTTGTTTTCACCTATTAATTACATTAAATTACAACTGTATCAATCAAGACAGCCAAACTTGGCTCGTATACGCCATCTTAAATTCAAAATGTTTTGTCGTACATTCTTACATGAGCAATTGCTGCATTTGATACAGGAATACCTTCACCCCCAAGACACACTTTTAAAAGTTTTTCTTTTAAAAAGTACTAACAACAGTGACGAATATGTGTGATACAAAACATTTCATCAGCCATTACCACTGGGAACAAAGATCATGACCAGATTTTAAAAGGTTTTCCAGAACTTAAAGATTGAGGTGCTATCCACTGAGTACACAGGACTTCATGAGGTTTAACCATTTATTTCAGTAGCCCCATGACTGTCATTGGAACGGAAAGATTATACCTGAGAATGCACCTTCCTTTCAATATGTCTATGCAGTGTTCTAAAGACTTATTCATTTAAGATAACATACTTAAAATTAAAAAAAAAATAAACCAAACTGATTGACCTATTAAAAGACAAATACTATCTTAGAGTCTCTGGTTCATGAAAATTCCATGCCTTCACATGCCAGCCCTAAAAGTATCTCTGCCTTTGCTGGTGACTAGTTTGCCGTAGGGTGGTGCCATTCCCAGACACCCTGCCCTCCTCTTTCACACAGAATGTTTCTGCTGAGGCTGGTGTTAGAAAATACTTTGTTGTGATGCTATGTAGAGTAGCCACATTTAAGAAAAAACCTGCTATACAAACAATTTGTGCCCAAACTCTAACTTAAACAGCAATAAGCTTTTAACAAGCTGAAGAGGAGCCAATCTCTCCATTATCTGCTAGCTGGACTCTTTCTTCACTTGTCACAATATCAAGGCTGTGAACCACATAGTAGAAAAGATTTGCATGTCACCTCTTCAGGTGTTTCACTCTGCAAGCTCTCCAAACATTGAAAACAAAACAAAGAGTTGCTTTACAAGGGCAAAGTGAAGAAAAAAAATTATGTTTGTGCAAACTGTTGGATTCTTGTTGAAACAAACCCTGCAGCCCTGGGCCCGGTCCCAGACACAAGTCTCAGTAAAAGCTTTGTTGGAAGGAATCCTCTAGAACAGCTGCTGGCTCTGACAGATGTGCCAGTGCCAACACAGCAACCAGAGAGCCAGTTTCCATAGTGATTGCAAACTTTGCCCATGTTCTTCCTTCTTCTGTGGCAATAAGCAGGCACTGACTTGCTCCTTATCAATGCAAGGTGCATATAAGCCTTTTAGAAGCAGCAGTTTATGGATATAGGCACAGCAGCTAAACTGACACCTGTGACACATCTTTTTTGTGTCTAGTCTCCTCAGGGAAGAAAAAAAGTTATTTTCTCTTATCTCTTTCTCAGCATACTGCTATTTTAATAGCCATACTATTATTGGGTTTTTTATTATTTCAGGCTTGCAATGACACCCAACACTTTCAAGAACTGCAAAGTAAGGTGACATTAATGTTAAGTGGCATGAACAGCACCAACAGAAAAATGTGTTGAAAATCTAAATACCATTCTGCATTTAGATAATAATATTGCAGTTAATCAAAAGCTGTTACTGCAATACATTGCAAGACATTACAGTATTTGTTGCCTGCGTGTGGTTAGTCCAGTGCACGCTTATTTTTCTGTAATGCTCACTAAATATTATCAGATGTGCTTGACCTTTAAGATCTGATGTCTCCCTCCTCTTTATCCTTAATTTCCCTTCCCCTTTCTGTTTTTTCCCTTTAATTTATATGCACATGGTTATGTGTGCGCTGTTATATAGACCTATACTAAATGAGTTAAGTCAGGGTCATGCACATCAACAGGATTATTTGGAGTTGAAAGATGATCTACAGTGAATACTGTTCTCACCCTAATGTATAGCATAGGTGTTAGAATGCAAAACTATAAAGCATGGCAAGTGATCCTAGGAGATGGCAAAATATGGACATGATATAAATAATAATGGAAGTAGTTTACTTGCAAAATGTTCATAATCTAAAACTTAAATCACCTGTGGTGTTGCCTGATTCTATGTGAACCGACAGGAAATATGGATGGTTTTCTAGTGCTTGAGCACACGAGGATAATTTGATTAGCTTTGTTTTGAAGAGATTCAGAGTATCCTGTGTTTTGGTCCTGTTGATCTGTGTTTGGTATACAACTGTATCGAGACTTTAGGTTTTAATCCAGTTTAGGTTTCAGAGAAAGGCTTTTGAATTTCACTAGGTAGGTTTTCTGATTCTGATGTTTGAGATGTGAAATATGGAAAAATCAAGAACTTCAGGTTTTCCCAGGGTACGTGTGTGTAAGGTGATCTGCAGGAATTTACTGCACATCAACAATATCTTGAGAGCTTCTCTACTGGTTTTTGGAAGGAGAGTAGCTGCTTACAGTGCCAACATCTCCTCCAAACCCCATTCTCAGTAGCAAACACAGAAGTGCCTCTCATAGTTACACCTCTCAAACTTACCTGCTTCCTGGAATTTACCAGCAACATGCAACCTATGTGCCAAAATATCCCTAGAAGACTCAAAGAAAGCCATCTGGGGACTCCAGTGGGGTAATCTGATGAGTCTGGAGAGTTTCTGCATGTTGTTCTTGAGAGTTCAATTTCCAGTTTCCTACCTGGGCAGATGGTGAATTTGATTTTGACAGACACTAAAGTGTATTGAGGAAGAAGATACCAAAAGGGATTGTATGTCAACAAATTTAGAAAGAAGCAGAGAAACGGGTTGATAACCACGAACCACAGACATCTCAATTTTCTTTAATCCTGCTTCCAATGTCTAGATCAGCTACAGATATTTGCACTTACTTAGTCACTTGGAAAAGTCAATATTTAGTCAGTTGCAAAATGGAAATTTCTGCTACACTTTGGGAATTCACCCATTGGAAGTAAAAGGGGAAGAAAAAAAAAAACCTGAATGGACTTGTGGATGATAAAATAACTCTGAGTTGTGCTCTGTGGCTCTGAAAAAACCCACTAAACCAAACTTGCCATCTTAGAGTGTGAGATAAAGTATTTTCCAGAACAATAGAGAAGAACTAATGCTTTAGTATAAATTTTTGTAAAACCTCATTTATGACAGACCTTATTCATCTTCAAGAAATATTTTCTCCATCTGGAACAGGTGCATGGAAATACTGAAGAAAGAAAGGAGAATAAAAAACCTATCTTGCACAAGACAATAAAAGTGCTTAACTTTTTTCACCTAACAAAATGAGGGCTGAAGGAGATACTATTGGAGTTTATAAATATTTCATGAGGTAACCATTAAGGAGTGGGGAGAGGTCAGTGTTAACACAAATTGATACGACTGCAAATTGTCTATGAATTTTAGGCTGGAATAGTAAGACACAGTTAAAAGGAAAGAATAAACCAGAAAATTTGTCTTGGTTGATCTGAGCAATATATTTTTCCTTAAACTGAAAGATCATAACAAGATCTGTGACAGCTTTCAGTGTAATCATGTGAGAGAGCCCTGCTGCTATCCAAGATTTTCCTTTGCAATCCTTCAAAATACAGATTTTGACCCTTTAAGTCTGCCTCTAGTGTTAAGCTGCTGAGTGAAATGTGTTCACTTGAAATTAGATTCAGATTAAACATCGGTTACCTTGTTCAGCATTCAATTTCATTGAGGGGTTGTATCTAGGAATTACCAGCCTATATAATTACCATTACCAACAGGTCTAGTCTTGCAACCCTGCATAACAAAGCATCTTCTAACCTGTAATCAAGTGGAGTAGGAGTCCTCTTGATATCATCCTTTTAATTGCACAACTGTGTGTTTTGGTTCACAGACAGAGTTATTTAGTTCAAATATCCTACCTTCCAGTATGTAGTTTCTTCAGCGTATCTCTTTTACTTTTTCTTATTTTAATAAACAAAATAATAATGTATTATGCAGTTGTACCACCAGTGTGGCATAGAAGGCATTTACTTATTTGTAGCATCCACATCTGCTTTGTATGAAAATCCCTCAGCAGAGCTGGAAACTTTCTGTTGCACTAAAGACAGACATTATTGTAAGCTTTAGCTCAGCTGATATTTACTGTGTTGGCTGATATTAATGGTAAAGTCAAGAATAAATTTATCCGTGGAGCTATTTTCCCAATTCATCACACAACAACTTAATCAGTTTACTTAATGTTTTACTTCCTCACTTGAGGACTTTCCTTCTTACAATAGTGGTATAAAAGGCCAATCCTAAAAATTACTTCACTAAGACATTTACAAGTTTTACAGCCTGTACCTATTAAAAAAAATAAAATAAACCCACCCCAAAACAAAATATTAAAAAATCCCCACTCAAATCCACAAATCGAGCCCTACTTATTTCTCTCAAATCTTGCTAGAAAAACTATGATACTGCCTTGATTTCTGATTTCTGCCAAAATTATAGTCTAAACGCTACATGTATTTTTTAATATTTCAGCAAAAGAGCAGATGAGGTGCAGGCCAGGCTGCAGCGAGCCCTTTGCCTGTCCATGCAGGGTGTGCAGGCAGCATGCCCTGCAACTCAGCACTGGGCTCCCAGGTACAGCACTGCCCCTCGCAGCTGGGGTTGTGGGTTTGCTGAGACATCAGCAGCTCACCTACCTGCCCTGTCTTCTCCTATGTTTCCAGAACCAGATGAGCAGGTTCATTTTCCTTTCTAAAGTCACTTTGTCTCTATTCTCTGGGAGGCACCTGTGAGCAGAGTGATAGAAAGCATCCTCAGGACAGTAATCTCCTCATTTCACTAACCGGAAAAGTCCTTCCTCAGCCTCAGCCTGTCTGCTAGCTTGTACATAGAACAACTTTTAACAATATAAACCAGTTGCATTTTTTTTTTTTTTTTTAAATCTTATTGAGATTCTGACATTGCAGGACTCCAGGACTAAGTCCTAGCAGATATGCAGCTGAAATGTTTCTCTGTCCAAGGTACATGCAGATGTTGCCAAATGTTACTGTGAGGTAGAAGTCTTAATACAAACTGTCTGGGGGGGCTGTTTTGCAGCACACTCGCTCTTGGCAGTCCAGAGACAGCTGTGTTTCAGATATAGGTTGGGTGGCATACTAACACTGAAGAATTCCTTTTACATGTAAAACTGCTTCTCTAGCTCAGCTTCCTGAGGCTTGCAAAAGCTGTTCCAAAAAGCAGTGAAGACAGCTGCTATAGCCTGTATTTAATCCACATACTGACAATTCCTCAGTCTCAATGAAACAAGACTTTGCAAAAATTTTTGCATATCAGGATGTAGGGGCATTGAGAAGAAAATGGACTTTTCTCTGCAGTTTTAGACTTCCGTTGCTGTTCTGGAGAAGCTTTGAATTGTAAATTGAAAATCAATGGATTCAGGTTCCTCAAATTTCCTGTATTTTACCCAGAAAGACTTCACTCTGCAAATTTTTCCCATTCAAATGAAGAAGAAGGATATCACAGTGCTATTGCTAGTTATAATATCAGGTGTATAAAGATGAAACGTTGCACATCAATATTTAGTCATTAAAAATATACAGCATATAAAAATAGTAACACACTACAAAAATCAGAAGCTTGAAAGGTAAATTAATTAATGGAAATTAATAATAAACACAAGATTAAACTACGTTATCATTATTTTATAAGAATTGGTTCAGAAGACAGGACAACTGGCAGCACCTTCTAGATTTGAGAGAAAAAGCTTAAATGTTCACATTGTAAGATAGAGAATGAGACTTTCTAAACATAAATATGCCTCTAAAAGCACTACTAAAGGAACACTTTATTGTTTTTAGAGGCAATAGTAATACACCAAAGCATCACTCAGGAATAAGTTTTTGGTGGAAAAAACCCAAACACTGAAATAATCCTATGACAGTATCCTCAGTAATTACAGAGGAATATGGAATAATGGCAACTATCTAGACCTATATTGATATTAGATATGGATTTTCAAACAGAACAGTCAATTTGCTCTGACAATGCCTGCTCTTTTTCTCTCTCTTTTTTTCTATGATAAAAAAACCCACCCTAAAACAACAGTCAACTTTCAGCCTTATTTGTACCTTTACCACAAGCCTTGTCTGTTACTTAGGATTACAGTAGGGAGCTCTTATTTCATCCCCTAATGCAGATTCAACAGCCTCTTTGTCAGGCTTGCCAAACTCTCAATACTCATCGTCTCAGTCCCTACCAGCCTGATAATTCTGGAAGAGGTCACTTTACATCATAAATTAGGAAAACAAAACCGGCAGTACAGTACTGGCATGCTAAGGCTCAATGTGCAATTGGGCCACTGTTCGTGTTCACACAGGGGTAATAACACATGTAATTATATGGTAGAAAGCATCGGCATCCCACTTCAGTTTTGGAGACAGGAAGGAGTTAAAGAGGTGGGATGTGTAACGCTGCAATAAAGGAACATTGACTGCAGCAACAGCTCATTGCCTTTCCAAATCGTAGCTTTAAACAGGCAACTTGCTCTAGTTTCCCTAAGATGTAGAAGTTGAATGGAGCTCTGATATAGCAAAAAAGTAAACAGCTTGTTGAAGGAAAAACAGAAGACGGATCCTTTCCAAAAGAAACAGATTATGAGTTCCAACATTCTCTGGGTCAAAATCCAAAATTTGACAGATTATTCTTTCCTACTATACATGCTTCTAAAAGCATTACAGAAATTCCTATGAGGAAGTTCTAGTTAAACAAAATAGATGTTCCTATTGCTGTCAGCTTTTAATTTGTATTTTCTTATTTCCTTCCACATGCACCCTCACGCTCACAAAAGTTATTTTAAATATTTATTAGCATAATTATTGTTGTTTATTTAAACTTTCAAAAAGACAAACAGTCATCATGAATTTCTTTTATGTATATGGGAATACTGCAATTTTTCCTAGTGTTGAATATCATAGCGGTAACATCTGCCATGACTACCATGCTGTCCTTTTCTGGAAAGACAGACTATCACAAAGAAAGGCAGAATATCTTGTAGAGAGGATAAAGACAGGACATGCTTATGTTAATGTAATACTCGATCCCTTTTCTTTGAAAATCCCTGGGGAAGTTAACACGTAAAAAGTAGCTAGAAAGTCTATTGTCTGTTCTTGAAACAAGACCCTTAACCAGTATATTTGCCACCAGAACCAGGGTTAAACAAGTGTTTGTACAGTCAACAGCTGAAAGATCTTGGGCTTTTACAATACGGTTTTGAAAGATTGTGAGATATTTGGGAAATGTTCTGTAAAATTTATGTGTTGCTCAGCAAACTGCAGAGTAAGATGAGGATATAAATAGTTTAAAAGGAGACTTCTGGTCCTTTAAGAGGTGAGACAGAAGTCTTGTATTTATTCCTCAGGAAAAAAAGCCCTATAACTATGATGAATGCCAGATGAGACAGCATGATTCAAGGAGTAAAGAGCCTGACAGGACGGGAAAAATTAATCTAGGCTTTTTACAGCACTGGAGCCCTCATTCTCTGCTGACTGGAGAGATACTCAGGCTTTTAAACCAAATTGCATTTTTTTACATGGCATGCACATTCACCAGAGCAGTGGAAAACTAGGTCCTTTGCTAATAACCCTAGAGTTTAATGCAAGTTTTTGAAAGACTAAAAGCTTCTGCAGTAAGCTAGCAAAGGTGTTTTAGTTCACTATGCTGTTTCTGAGTGGTTATACTTGCCCCCTCTGTATTGCCTCTCCCAGCTTTTACCTGGTAGGCCACTGTCTTCCCAAGGAAGAGCACTGAAAAATCCACATCTTCTTCATCTCCTTAAGAAGTGTTCAAAATCTGTCACAATTTTGGTTACCTATAACTATGTTTCTGCCACCTAAATTTTGCAGTGTAAATAGACTGAACACTCTAACTTATTTCACATAAATCTCTACATCTTATCGATATCTCATATTAAAATTTGCCAAGGAGAATGAACAGCCTCCTCACAGAAATAGATTAAGGGAAAAATATTGCATCAAATTATCATTAATATATTACATTTATGTATTGATAGTGCCTAATCTATAAACAAACTGAATTCCATTATAAAAAAAGACTAAATAAATTCACAGTATCCGAGAGCCACAATCAGGCCAGTAGCCAGATCTCTCACTGGTATAAATAAAGGGAAAATGAAGTTGCAAGAAAGCCCTGAAACTGGAAGCAAATGAAAGCAAGGATAACATAAGAAACATAAGAAGCTTAATAATGTATATATTCAACATGATCTCAATATGAGAGTGTTCTGAAATACTGATAAACTATTCACATTGTACAATTACAGTTTTTGATTTCCCAGGGGAGTCAAGCTGTATGGTGCTCTGTTGTGTGTACCTTACTTCATACAGAGATAATTTCTGCAGATGATCATTAGTTTTTCATAAACTTCATTATAGTTGCACCTAAAGCTCTTTAAAATCATTCATGCTTGAAAGATTGAGTTGGAAGGGGTCTGGAAATGTAAACCTTTTTATATGCCTCCCTAAGGCCTCTAGCTTCTTAAATCAAGACTTTCTTTCCATTATTTTCAAGCCACTCAAACTTCATTTTCCTAGTTATCACTTCAATCTAAAGAAATTTCATGTATTTGTCTTTTGTTCTTCTCCATTCAGAGGTAGATAGAGAGCCCTTGGGACTTACAGGGCCATTATGTTTCATTTTGCTTGGAGAGAGATTTCATGAGAACCTTTAATTTCTGCCTTGTAAGGTAGAAAACAATGTTCTTCACCACCAAAATTTAATTTGTAATATTGTGGTCATCCTTAAAAGCACAAACTTTATCACCACAACTTATAATTAGTCGTGCTTCCAGACTGCTGTTTAAAGGTCTCCAGCTCTCTTTTTCTCACAGACCAAACTCCACCTCAGAAAAAAGACCTGCTAAACCTAGTATCTTGTCTTCCTGGCTTTAAAAGTCTCACTTGTCTCTGTATTTTCTTCACCAAAGTGTGTGTAGAGCACTGATTGTAGGTAAATCCCTTTCAAATTAATTAGCTTGTGTAAAAAATCTTTTCAAAAACATCAGCAAAAAAAAACAATCGGACCATATCTATAAAATTTCACAATGTCATAAGAAAGAGTTTAATGAGTGAGGTATTGCATTTACATGTTTATCTGCTAATAGTCAGGAAACTGTGGTGAGTCCATTGACAAGTTACCCAGGAGAGAAAGAGGTCCTTGGATTAATTGCACTGAATACATTTTTGTCAAAGTTGGGAGAAAGCAAGAGAATTGCAGGATATCACAATTTACCAGTAACTTGGCATTCATAAAATAGGAACAGAAAAAGAATAAAGACAGAAAAACTGAAAGTTTCAGACCAGGTGGGTAGGGAAATGAAGTTTAGGTTCAACAATGGAAATTAATATATGTGAGTGTAACTAATGTCCCCTGCTCCAGCACCTGCCTGAGCACTCAAGAATATTGCTAAATGAAAGACTTTGGAGCAAGCAGGAAGAAGGTGATGGCAACTTTATGATGACTCAATCTGTCATAATCCAGAACAATTAGTTTTTGCATCCCCAGGGCAGAGGTCCTCTTGCCCCTTCTCCCTAACCTAAAGGAGACCAAACTGTGAAAGACAACATCAGAGCAACCAGTTTGAAAAGAACTTTGCTACTCACTTGACTAGGATATCCTGAATTTTCTGCTTGGATTTGCACACCATTGCACCAATGCTCCAGCTACCCATCACAGCTGTACAAGCACAGAGGTGGCTGTCTGGTCCCTGCTGCTGTGCATCCTGCCAGAGAGCTGGGTGGCTGCTGGCCCAGTCACTGTGGGCAGCTCATCAAGCAGAAATGGGAACAGGAAGGGATGTTTTCTCCTCCAACAGACAGGAATCACAAATTTTGCTCATTACAGTGCCACAGAAACCTCACCCACCAAAAGCTGATAAACTGTAACTGACCTATCTTAAGTCCATCCAGCTGTATCATCCTCCTCCCCTTTGGTGCTTGTGTCTGTTTCTTACACATACAAATGCATCTTACTTACAGAAACACATTTTGCATAAAGTTCCTGATATAAAAGGGAATTGATGCAGAGAGTGACAACATGGCCTTGTTACATTTCGCAGCCTGGGAGGGTATGAAAAAGCAATAAATGTTTTCCCTATCTGTGATTTGGGAAAGCTGTCTTTTATATAGGTTTTCAGTTACTCTTGACTTGACAAACATTCAAATATGTATCTCAAGGCACAGAACTTTCATAAAAAAGAAAGTTGGTTTAAAATTGTATTATGCAATTCATGAAACAGTATGAACTGTAATAAACTGCCATGCAACTCAGGAAACTCATGGTACCGTAAAATCCAGCTCAACATCCTCAACAATACACTGCACTGACATAGCAATTTATTGCAGTTTAATATATAATTAACTGTTGAGTAAAAAACATTAAATGTAATTTGAAAAAGTAAAAAATTGTATCCATTGAACTCAATTTTTTTTTTCTTTATTACCCCATCGTCATTAGTATTGCAAGAAGTTAGGCTGCATGGTTCACGTATTTATTGTGACTGAAGTTCCATAAAATTGTTTCACTTGATTTGAACACTTAATCTGTTGCTTAGTTTACAGGTGTAATAGAATTGCTTTTGCCTAGTTATCTTTGACAATGGCAAAAAAAAAAAAAAAAAAGAAGCAAAGAAAATGAAGTTTGAGGGATTTCAAAGACTAGACTGTATTTTGAAGTCTTGGTAATGAAGGGAACAAAAAGAGCTCTGTTCCCTTTCAGGAGGCCTTTTTTTTTTTTGATAGAAACAAATTCTCCCCTTGAAGTTCCATTGCTTATATTAAAAAAGAGGAATAAAGTAGACACTTTGTAAGCCACAAAAAAATGTAAGTTAGACTGTCTGAACTCTCTGAACTTCTGCCTATTTCCTGAAGGGAAGGGCTTTTATGTATCTTTGCAGCTGTTTATCTCTGTATGTCTGTGGGTTTGTGATGCTAGATCTCTCAAAGGTAGGGAACTTAAAAGAATACATGGGGTTTTTTTCCTCTTGACATCATCTGTGGAATCGACTCTGTTAGGAGAAGTAATCCAGTAATGGCAGTAGTCCATGACAGTTTGATTAATACTCAGTTCTTGATATTTACACAGTATTTCTGGTTCTCTATATTTTACATATCAGTCTATGTTGTTTGGGGACCATGAGAAATCTTTCTGATGCTGTTTAGTGTCTACTTTTGCATTTGTGCTTCTACCTTAATGACACATTCAAAGAATAAATAAATAAACAAACAAATAAATAACTAATGCCATCATTTGTCTAGTCACCTCAACAATGTACTCTAAGATGAATGGTTTGAGTGAAATGAAGCTGTCTCATCCACTGGGGTTTTTTATCATTTTTTAGCTAATTCCAAAAGCTAAATATGAGCCCCAGTGCTCAAGGACTCTCTGATTTGTGACTCTGAGTCCATAAGGCAACAAATGAATTAAAATGAAATATAAATATTGAGAACTAGAAGAGTCACTTTAGTCATCAGAAAACAAACATTTTTGATACCATTCACGGCATAAAAGTCTTGAGTTCTCATCCTGCTGCTGCTAATATCTTTGATACCTTCTGAGAAACAGATTCATAAACAGAGCGAGACACAGAGAAATGAGAGCTGTTGCCTCAAATTACAATATTCTTTAATTCTTTTTCTCCTATGTTTCTGTCTTATTTATTTTTATCAAGTATTCCCAACTCAGCTGCCTCTGATGACTACTACTGTGACAGTATCAGAGGCCATTAACCATTTAGATCTTTGTTGATCAAAGCCAAAATATTAAACTTGACTTCCTTCCCCCTCCCCAGAAAAATCCTAAACCAAACTTCCAAACTAAAAATTACTGGTAGAAGCAGGCAAAATCAATTTACGATGTGCTTGAGTTAGGTATCCTGGTAAGATTGTTTGCTCTGTATGGGAATTGTTCTTTCTTGAGGTAATTAGGTCCCAAGTTGATTCACTCTATTCCTTTTTACAGAATGTACTGCATTATTACTACATGGAAAACAGCAAAGCCTCACACAATGGACACATTTCTCTAACAAATGAATAGGCTTGCAATTTTCTGGATGGAGCTGATGAAGAGAGCTTGCATTGGCAGCACCAGAAAGAGAATTATAGCTTAGGAATTGATAAGATATAACACCTCATCCTCTTTAGGAGGAACTCTTATTCTGTACCCTAATTTTTTAGTATAGAAGTAATGTCTTTCCATCAGAACAGGGAAGAATTAAGTAACACAGAAAGAAAATGAAAGACCTATTCAATAAGAAGTCTCCATATACTCTTTAGTTAGGGAATGTTTTTCACAATCAACTTCAGTACACCAGTGAAGTTGTTCAGATCTCCGTGGGGCAGAGGCCTTGCCCCTGTGGCAGTTGATGCATGCTTTAGAGGAAAGAAAGGGGTCCGACATACCCTTCTGCATACCATTCCTATTAACTAGGTGAAAGCAGCACCTAATCAGGAGATACACTGCGCTTCAGGAGCACTGAACTCTTGATGAGAACAGGAGGCAGAGAGCCTGACAGGTGGTCTGAGTCATGCTGCTCTTCCAGTCTGGAGGTACCTAAGTATGTGCTCTGGTGATGAATAGAGAGGGGAACAAATGAGTTGATGAAAATGAGGCACCTTTTTTCTCTTTTACTGAAAATGGATTTGAAGACCAGGAAACAATTTACAGTTCTAGTGTGAATTCACGTCATACCTCTTTAGACAGCTTACTGTAGTGACTAATGTCTGTAGTGATAAAAGCCTGTTAACTCCTATTGTGTGAAAGGACTGGCAGAGACATCTTCCTGCGGTATCCTGAATCCCTCAACCATCCTGATCACAGTAGAGACATAGAAAGTCTGATCTTCTTAGAAAGGTGGACCTCCCAAGACACACAGAAAGGTAATTAGAATCATAGAATCATTTAGGTTGGAAAAGACCTCTTAGATCATTGAGTCCAACCATTAATGCAGTACTGACAAGCTCACCACTAACCCAGGTCCCCAAGCACCACATCTACACGTCTTTTAAATACCTCCAAGGGTTGTGACTGAACCACTTCTCTGGACAGCATGTTCCAGTGATTGAAAACCCTTACTGTGAAGAAATTTTTCCTAATACTCTAAGCCTTCACTTGAGATACAACTTGAGACCATTTTCTCTGGTCTTAATGACTTGTTGCCTGGGAGAAAAGGTCATTCACTAAGAAAGTCACTTTGTCATAATGATGCCTTAGGACTTTATATATTTGTATATATTTTTATATATTTGTATATTTGTAAACTTTTATATAGCTGTATAGCTTCTCATACTTGATGTAGCAACTAACAGCTTCTACTTCTGCACTGCATTCCTGAATTTCTGTGTTAAGAGTAAGATAGTGACTAGAACATCTTGCTTGGCACTCATGTACCAAGACTAGAATAACAATATATAATGTAGTCAAAACAAGATAGAAGACCCAGGGACCTTGGAGAAGCTCCAAGTAGGGAATGTGATGTGAAGATGATGATGGTGAAGAAGTATGAGGTCTTGAGACCCCCCACCTCAATTCTAGGGAGGCGTGCCAAGGGGCAAACCTGAAGGACGTTCTGGGGGTGGCACCAGAGTGGAACCAGGGTGGACAATTCTTGGGTTTAATACAGCCTTTAGTTATGGTAATTAAGTAGTGTTATAAAATTAGTAAGCACCCCTATGCAGCACATGTGTCTATACACTTTGAACCTGAAAAGCTTTCCGATAAAGAGCTATTCTCTACTTTACCCAGACTGATATTGTCTCGAAAGCTTTTTCCTCGATTTTAGGCAACAACAGAAGGAGATCAGGTTGGCAAAGCTGGACCTCCTTACCACAAATCCATATTGGCTGGGCCTGATCACCTGTTTGTCCTGTACATGCCATGTGATTGCATTCAAGACGATACGCTCCATAACCTTTCTCAGCACTGAGGTCACATTGACAGGCCTGTAAGTCCCTGGATCCTTCTTCCAACCCTTCTAGTAGATGGGCATCCTATTTTCAAAGCTCCAGTCAAATGGGACCTCCCCAGTTAGTCAGGACTACTCATAAATGACAGTGACTTGCTGAGCCCTTCTGTCAGCTCCCTCCATGGTTTTGGTTGGATCCCATTTGGACCCATAAACTTGTGTGTGTCTAAGTGGTGTAGAAGGTGGATGACATTTCCCCTTGGAACATGGGGGCTTCATTCTGGTGACCATGCAGGTCTTACAGCTCAAGGGACTGGGTATCTGGAGAAAACTGGCCTTACTATAAAAGACTTAAGGCAAAGAAGGAATTAAGAGCCTTGGCCTTTTCCTCATCCTTTGCCCCCGTGTTTCCCACCACATTGAATAAAGGATGGAGATACTCCTCAGCCCTCCTTTTGTTGCTATGGCATTTACAGGAAAAAAAAATGTTGTCTTTTACTTCAGTTCTTCTTTAATTGGGTGAAAAAAAAAAGCAGTAAACATATAAAGTTCCTGTATGAAAGGTGAATATCCCATGAATTTTTTTCTCTATCTTAAAGGTAGTATAAGAATAATAATAGGCTAACATTCTTCTGCTAACATTCTTCTGCAAACAGCTTTGCACACTAGGTCATGTAAGTGCATGTTGCTCAGTAAACCCCATGAGATTATTTTTGACTAATGTGAGAGGCTTAATATGCTCGAACTGAAACAGGACATGGCTTTGCAGTCAGTTCAGAAACCCATGTATTTTAGTTTGTCTGTGTCACCTTTGGGGAGATGTTGGGTAATGTTTCATCATTTTAGCCCACAAGTCAAGTCAGCTTCCAGATTCTATTCATACACATATTTATCTCTTGCAACTTGCTGTCCCTTAAATTTATTGTCACAAAAGGGTGCAATCTCGGTTAGGGAACAATTGAGTTTTCCTCTTAAGAAAATCTAAGTATACAGGAAAAACAGATAATCATTAGAGAGCAAACTGACTTTCACTAAGGTGAATTAGATGTGATATATCTGCAAATTCACCAAGCAGAGTGATATAAATGTCATTGAGCTGTCTGTTCCTACCAGTGAGAACAAACAGGACAAATGAAAATCCTCAGATAAAAAGCCCTTTAGAAATTTTACATGACATATGCTGGTATGCCTTCTAGGTGAAGAAGTTTGCAAATTAACTAAACTAGACTAAAACCCATAGGAATGCTTTATTATCTTCTTTCTTTACTTATTTATACATTTAAGAAGTAGAAACTTTGCCTTACTTGGTGCTTAAAAGACTTCATGATTTTGTTTTTCCCCTTTCTTCCAGTCTTTTGAGCCAGCTTCACAAGACCTTTTGCATGATAAGACCCTGTGGTAAAATATTCTCCATGGAGTCTGTACCTGGACAAGTTCCTGGTGTTAACTGTACCTGTGGGCCTTACTGCTGCTGCAGTGGAGCACACACACACTGGCAGTCCTTGGTGAGTCACCTCTTCCCATGCTCTGCAAGTCAAACTGCAGTATGCACAGAATTAATCAAGTCTAACATTCACAATTCCAGGAATAGAAATTATTGCAACAAATGTCTGTTAATATGCAAATGAGGCCTCTCTTGCTTCAAGCATCATCCTGTAATTACTCAGCTGTTTCTCAAGTGTGATTTATTGAATCAGCAATTTGTGAAGATGGAGTGGCATAACGTAATTTACTTGTGTAGCTTCATTAATGGTTAAGGGGTAGAAATATGTATCATGTCACTATTCACAAACAGTATTTGTTAGCACTAGAAGTTGATATGGGTCATTTAATTTGTCTATGCAAATTCACGTAGACCATGTTTTGAAATCAACAGCTCTTCAACAAGCTTGTCTCAGATGTTTCCTGCAGCATTCCTGCTTGTGGCTTGACCGTTTTGCTTAAAGACAAGCTTTGAGAAAACAGAAGCAGCTGGTGCTAAGCAAAAATTAAATGCTTATATTAAATGAGTACTACCAATATTTTGTAATTAGTAAGGAACTGACTGCATTCCTTGCTATTGTGTCACTGCTGAACACAAAGTTAAATGAAAACTGTATGTATTTTAGAGCATGAGGCAACATATGTAACCATGAAATTAACTGTGTACTGTAATTTCGTTCATGACTAATAATATGCTGGGAATCTGCTAAAGACAATAACTGATAATGTTAATCACAAAAAGAGGCATAATACATACTTTAATTCTGTTCTTTCTGTTGCTTTGCAGTGCTGAATATCTCAGCTATAGGAATGGTGGGTAATGCAGGTTAAATGGAAAAGTCGTGTTCTACAAACATACTTTTTTATATCACAGAGGCTCTTGTATTTTCGTAATTTTGTTCTGTGTATGAATCCTTTTTCATCACTTCAATGTTATCATCTCTGCTCCAGATGACAGCAAAAAATATTTTTTCTACAGTTTCTTCATTTGCCCCTTTCTTCAATATCTTTGTAAGTTAATTTTGGTAACATTATTTTGATTTTTTTTGTGGTGTGAGTCAGGCAAATCTGTCTGTAAATGTAACTCCTCAGACAAGGTGGAGGATGATCTCAAGAGTATTCTCTTGTGGTATTGATTAACCCTTTACAAAGGAAAGTCAGATCTTCTAATTGAAATCTAGGGTCTGTCATTGTGATTTTTTAGGCAAAATTTTTGGAGCAAAAGTCTTCATGTCTGTCTGGGAGTGACAGGACCCAGCCAGAAAAAACAAGTCCCTTAAACTTCAAGGAATTTGTCATTGTAAAACCTAAACACAGATAATTGAGTTATGAAGAACAAATTTCTTTGTGATTTCCCCCATCAATTACTTCTTCATTCCAAGAACTGGGCCTTTGATTTACGCGAGATTGGTTATAGCTTTGACGGTTATTCAACAATAAAAAAAGGAGATGATGGAATCTGGCCTGATTTAATTGGAATCATTTAAATATATATGTTAAGAAAGTACTAGGAAAAGTGACCATGGTAAATAAACCTTGTTCTTGCTAAAGACATCATGAATTTTTACAAACACACTTGAAATCCAGAAAACTAGGCAGCAACCAGCATTTTAGACCTCAGGTCAGGGGAATTATTATTCCTTCCTTTCTGGTAAAGTCTTTTAAAACCTCTAACTTTGTACTGGCAACAGAAACACTCATTACTACATATGACAAAGAACTCTTTTTTTTCAAAATGTCTTGTTAAATCACCAGCTGAGTTTGGTAGTAACTTTTAGTGTGTGGGAATAATGATGGCAAACTGCTCAGCCATATGCAGTGGGTGCTATCCCTGTACGAAAGGTCAGGGAAAGATCACACTATCCCAGTTAATAACACACATCTGAAGCAATGGCCCTTACAGGACCATCAAAATTGCAATGGTCTGTTGACAATTGTGTTTTGTTTTCTAAAGCAGTCACTGGCACTTAGGTTTGTATCCTGACACAACAATAGTATGAGATGGCATCAGAAATACAGGTCTTTTGTTTTACTTGTTGTAATTACTGTCCAAGGAGAAAATGGGTTTTATTGACATCTTAAACAATAATTGTTCAGGTTTTCATAAAGGGTGACAGAGAAAAATGTGGAATAAGGAATTTGCTGAGAAAATTTTTCCCTTAGAAAGACTTTTTCCTTTACTGGACTGAATGTAGTTGTCTGGCAACCACAACTGTAAGTATCTTTTTATTACATGATTCATCATAGTATTTTTATGGTCAGCACTCAGGAAGATGGGAAGAAGAGAAATTGAGTTGTGCTAGAGTAGCTGGACAACTTTCTAATGGGCCACACAGTCTCAGGGATATATGAGTGGATTTGAGAGTGAAACTGAGATATGAAATCCCCCCCAAATGTTCTTAAAAATCTACTGTCCCCTCTTTTTTTCCCCTTTCCTTCCTATTACTCCTCTAAGCATTTTCTTCTGCCCTTTTTTGAAGACTAGAACAGTGGTAGAACAGATCTTGGATACCAAGGGAAGCAGACCATTAGCAGGCTTCTCAGTCCCATATATCTCACCACCTTCTTGTTGCATGTGTGACACTTTATCAAATTACAGAGTCAGTGAGGGTGAAAGAGCTGGCTTTCCTGATCTTGATTGATTCAAATGAGAAACTGTTGTTTGAACATCTACCAGACCAGTCCCTAAACGTAGAGAGCTGCCAACTAAGCCTTTGGAATTCACAAGGGGTCAGTGGACATCAGAGGGCTGGCAACAAGTGAAGTTGCACTTTGTTCAGTCTTTTCTCATTCCAGTTACCTCAACAATTTGTTCTTGTTGGGTATGTGTGCCAACTCCTGAGGAACTTGGTTTTGGGTGGAAACACTCAGAGAGCAAAATGATGCTGAAATCTCCACCAGCTCCAGTATCCTCTGCTTAGTTAACTTTCTCCCATCCACTGGTAAAATGGGATCCACCAGCACTCACATGTGCAAATGCCTGAGCCCTGCTGCAGCACAGAGAGGTAGAGGGAAACGATACCAATTGCAAGGAGAGGGTTCAACATACTCCTTCAGCCATCATCCTGGGATGCTTGAGCAGCCCTAGGAGCTGTAGGACAACAGGACAACATGCATTGTTATGTTATTATGCACAGTGTCAGCAACTAATAATTTTGTCATCCTGCAGTACAGTGGACAATTCAAATTATGATATTCCTGGAATTCCTACAATAACGTTGCCTATTATTATGCTGTTTCTAGCTTTGGCACTGCCTTGCCTGAGGAAAATTACACAATCTTTATGCTTCATTTTCCTCCATCAGGAAGCTAATATAATTGTAGAATTACATTACATTACAGTGCTATGGGAACATAATATATCAAATCTTGAAGCAGCACACCTGTCTGTGAGCAGAATAGGGCTGCATATAGTAAGCTCTATCTCTTAGTGTTTACTGCCTCAGACATCATGCCCCTCCCGCACATCTTCTCTGCTACAGGACACACAAAGCCAGCTTGGGTGTTTCTGTACCTTCAGTCATCAGACCTTCAACATTTTTCACAGAACCACAGAATATTTTGAGTTGGAAGAGGCCCACAAAATTATCGAGTACAGCTCTTAAGTGAATGGTCCACACAGGGATTGAACCTGTGACCTTGGTGTTATTAAAGCCATGCTCTAACCTGCTGAGTTAATTTTAATTCACAAGTAGATCAAATTGAGTGTTTGTTGCTGCAGAGGGGTAGGATGGCATGCAGAGTCACAAGACTGTGCTCATGAATGTGAGAAGGCACCCAGATCTGCAATTATCTCTTGCAAGGTCAGTGTACTCATAAAACCACACAAACCCCACAGCAGAGTTATGTTACAACGAAAAAAGGGATTTATTGAAGATAAACAGATAATAACTAACCTATGACCATAGGATATTGCTGTCAATTATAACACTGAGGTAAACAGAGTTTCTGCTTGCATTATAGTCTCACCTCCCTCTCCTTTAAACCTCAATCTCAGCTTTTTTACAAACTGAATGACTGCTAACCCAAATGTGCTACCTGGACCTAAATAGAAAGACAGTAGGTTCTTCATGTCACCTTCACATTTGGATGGGATGTTAAGTTTCCTTAAGCTACCTCACCAGATTGCCAACAGCATAATGATGAACAGTACCTATTTTACCATAAAATAAAGCCACTGCCTTAGTTGCATAGAATGCCTCTAAATGTCCTATATGTAAAGTCTCTGCCTTCCAGTATTCTATACAACACAGCAGATGTACCACCGGTATGAGGGCAGCTATCTCTTTAGGAAACCAGTCGCAAAAGAATTTAGCTCCCACCATTACACCTGTGGGTTGCTCACCTGTACAAAATCATCTGAATTGGTCTCTGGTTGCCCCAAGGAATTCAGCAGTAGCTTGGAACTACTTAAAATACACAAAATCTGTTTGTTGACAGCAGAGAAATTTACTCTGAAGAGTACTCCTTTTATGTGGACCCAAGTGTAATTTTGGTCACACCCAGGAAAAATCCAAAAACACTTCGGTGGTGTTACTCTAAGGATATTCTTTTGTATTTCCTTGCAATAAAGTAGTGTTTTCTTTTTGTATTTTGTTCATTCAGGTATCTCATATTCTATTATTCTGCTATCAATAAGCAGGAAGAATTAGTGAAGGAAAGGAGCAACTACGAATTGATCATTCCCAAGAGAAATACTTTTAGTTTTATTTTAGATAGAATTCAGTTCTGTCATGGGACCAATGTTCTACACAGATGGGCTGTTCTAGTATGATACTGTGTAGATATGGAAAAATCCTTGGTAAAGAGAGTTTTTGAATGCTCCAAATTACACTCAAATGCACAGCCTGCCACAAATGGCAAATTAAGAAAATACAGGGTAATACAACATCCAACTAATGAGAACCCTAGAGTAGTGAATACAACCAATTTAAACCAAGGGGTCAAGGGCAGTTACAGCTTTAATAATTTCTGAAGATATTTAATGTTGCACAGGGATAGAAGGCATGTTCAAGAACTTTTATCATTAAAAAAAACTAAAACCACAAAACAAAGCAAAACAAAACTCAAACCAGTGAAAGCCAAGGAAAAATCCCACTTTTCTCATCAACAAGAGGAAATAATGAGAAGATATTTCACTTCCAAAACTAATATAATGGGGAAGTTTGACAACTTCACTTCAGAATCAACACACATGAAACAGAGCCAAAATTATAATCTGAAACATAACATAGAGAAGAATGTACTTCTTAGACACTCAGAAATGATTCCCTGTCTTTCCAAAGTCAGCTTTAATGAATGAAAGCAGAACACAGAAAAGAGAAATCAGAATATGGAAACCTTCCATGTGTTCCAAACCCTGTAGATCGCTCCCTATGTGGAGTACCTGGAAGATGGTACCGTTTTGAATCAGCATCTCGCAACTCTACCACACTGAATGATAAGCAATGAAATAGAGGATCAAGTTCTCGGCATTTAAGATTCAACATTTCAAATCTCTTATAGAGTCCAGAATTAATCTTATGCTATTAATTACTATATAAATAATAATCACAAGATACTAAATACATAAGTAAAGGAAACTGGAATCAAATATTTGACAACCATTGATGGATGCTTTCTTGCTTTACTCATTCTCTTTTGTCTTATTATCATATTTCAAACTGTATAAATTTTTGATTGCTGCAATATAAATAAAACATAACTTTATGCCAGTGATAATTCCAGTGCTGACTTTGAGTTCCCCCCTTCAGAGACCTAGTATTATCTCTTAAATGTAACAGAACTGTAGAAGTTGAAATCTTAAATTTTAGTCTCACTCAAAGTTAAGCTTCAAAACAAAGAGTCGGTTTAAAGGAAAAAACTTCTATGTGTAGCCTTAAATATTCAAGTGTTCTCCCTAGTTAATTTCAAATCTTGATTTTTTTGGAATAAAGTAACAAAACTGATGTGCCTTCAGATATTTTCTTAAAGTTTTCACAGTCTGCTATCTTCAGGTGGATATACTTCATGAAAAAAACACCCTGAATTATTATCCATTCAATGAGTAAAAATAGTTTACATAAAATTCACAAAAAATCACACTATTGTGCAGGGGTTTTTTCCCCCCCTCTTTCTCGTTCTGTTGAAAGATGGTCCTTAAATCAATGGTCTTTAACATGTTTACTATCTTAATTAGCTGTCTTTAGAGTTTTTACAGTGTAAGAAATTCTTCCGGAGTTATAAATTTAAATTAAACATTTGCTTGAGGCAAAATTGCCCTCCTGCTTTCTTGGGGAAGGAAATACAGGTTTCTAGTTTGAACTAACCTGAGATTTTCTTTTTTTTAGTGTCGATAATCAAACTGATTGCACTGTTTCCTACAGAGATAAATTGAGTCAGTCCATCTGAGAGTCACACTCACAAAAGAGCCTCTCTATTTATGTGAATCACAGAAGCAGTGACGTAAAGAAGTTTTCTCCATCATTATATGCAGTTTTCAGAATATCCTGTTGTGAGCACATTTTGAGCTGTTTAAAACAAAACGACAATTTAGTCTCAATTTTATCACTGTTACAAAATGGTCAAAGAAATATTATACACTTAGTTAAAAACTGATTCTAAAGTAGTTTCTTTTCTTTTCCAGAAGATCCACAATTAAAGCAAACATTAAAAACTAGGTATTGCTGCTTCAAGATTGATTTGTGAAGGAACAAGTATTTTATTTTTCAAATTAAGACCTTTGAATTAGGACAATATTAGAAATCTATCCTTCGTTGCTCTGCACTGAACTACTGTAATCCAAGACTCAAGAGGTTTTAACCTTTAAGAAGCTAACTTACATGTTTCTACATTTTTGATACACAATTGTAAACAGCTGAAATTAAAGCATGTTGATGTTTGTTACCACTATTGAGGACACTTCAGGAATCTTTCAGATTTACTGCAATTTTTATTGAGCAGCTGAGGGTATTCAGAATATTAAGTACATCTCCAGTTATATAATATTTTAAATATGAGTCAGTCATATTTGACACAAGGCCATTATTCATATTTATATTTGACAGGAACAGAATTGTTAGCAGAGGGGGATGAATCAAATGTATTTTCTCCAAATCCAATAGAAAGAAGTGTCATGGTTCCTTTGTTATTGTAGTCATGTTCCTTTCGAAGCTTATCCAAAAAATGGTTAAAATTAAAGTTAGTCCATGTAGTCCTGATGTTTGAAGCAAAACATCATGTTTGTATTTTTCACAATAACCATACTATTTGTCCTATTTACTTCTGTATGCTTATTTAAAGGACATTGTCACCTGCTTTCAAAGGTACTCTGTAGACCTGCTAAAATATTCCTCCATTTCCCAGTTCCTTTAATTTACTAAAAGAATCATTACCTGTCAGTATAAGATTCTAAACAGTGAGTTAGAGATAAAAACAGAACAGAAAATTATGTTCCCCTAACACAGAAAAGTTTTGCTGAATCTAAGACCTCCCTTTGAGAGATGTGGTTACTGCTCATCACAGCCTAAACAGGGAGTTATTCCCTGTAAACCTCTTATAAAAAACAGGGTGTAAAAATGACACACAGACAAAATCACCATGCTCCTCTTCATTCCCTGCAGCCAGGCAACCTCTTCTGCCTCTGCAACACAAAAGTAGCCCTGACTCATCCAGAGTTGCCCCTTTCCTGGCAGAGTTCAGAGGATTGCGACCACCTCAACCTGCACAATCTAAAAAGCTTTTTTGGGTTTACCAAGAATGAGCCTTGGGTGAGATAACATCTCCCATCCCTTCCTCAGGCAAAAGGAAAAGGTAGCTTGCCCCAGCAAAAAAGGGGAGGTGGCCAGTACAGGCATCAGCCCTTTAAGCCCAAACGTGAAAGTATGGGATGAAAGCATCCCTTCTTTCTCTCTTGCTTTCTCTTTCTCACATATAAGTTTGCAAATAAAGCCTTAAGAGGTGACACACCATGCACAGGCACTTATAATGATCATTTAAGGAGCCTACTCATTCCTGTGCATCTCACACAGCCTTGTCATGGGTCATAAAAATATCACATTTATATTTCATACCTCTTCAAAAACTTTCACCAGGGTCTAGCCCTGTTCTTCCAATGTTAAAACATTAATTAAACAAGACTTTTTACTAGATGTGTCATCATTGCTGATCAGGAAAACTAAAAAAATCGTTAAAGTTAAAAGCATATTTAATTTTTAAGCATTTCAAGTATTTTCCTCCTTTTTATTTTTTTCAATTTTCAAGTATATAAGATTTTAAAAGTGCATTTCATTGTTTAAATCTATTATGAACATTGAAACCTATTGATAATATAGACTATTTTGTCTGAACATTTTATTCTTATTTCTGTGATAAATGACAAAAGGCATTTGAACTATAATTTTATTTAATCAGATGGGTTTGTTCAGGTGCTTTAAATGGTAACCTATTTTATGGAGTAAATACAGAGCATATACTTTAAGGACAAAAAAAAAATTGATATTTTTGTTGGCAACTTTACAGGAAGAAAGTTCAGCCTCTCATTTTTATGCATAGGGCTTTCATATTTACTATGCAAAAAATGCAAACATCTGTACAGATCCTCAGAAAGGAAGTTTCATTAAAACAAAAATGGGAAATTATTGAAAATTGGAACAAAAAGACCCATTCTGCTGAACTTCTCCCTGTAACTGTGGTGTGTGCTTTGATGTTTCCTTCCAATGCTATTCTTCTTGTTAGGCTAATACGAAGTGTCAAGGGGGAACTGGTATATCTTTTGCTATATAAAAAGAGGGCAACAGAACTTATGTAATGTTCTTCTCTCTCCCCCACAGTGTATCATAAAGGATGGAAGATGTGTGAGAAGCAAAGAGCTCGAAGCATGTAAATTCAATTGAAAAAGGGCCAGTAAAGATGAAACTCTGCCATTATCTCCAAAAACAAAAAAAAAAACAAACAAACAAACAAAAAAAAAGCAGATATTAACTTTAGAACAAGTGATTACATTGAGACCATCATAATTACCCTGTGCTAAATAAATCGTCTTTTCATCTCCCCATGCAATATGGCACCAGTATGTATTGCAGCAAATTGTAAGACATATTAATATAGATGAAAACCAGAATACAAGTGAAGGGTGGATTTCTCGAGATGGCAACATCTATGTGCACAGAGACACATTAGGATAAAGCCCCACAAGTTCTCCTTCAGTGTTTATTATTGATCTCTCTCATCTTGCTTTTCTCACTGCTGAGTTATTTCATGTCCAGTCTGGGCAACCCTCTGGTTTTTATGCAGTCACACACAGAGATGGTGGACTGTTGTCTGTTTTGGTTTAGAGAAGATTGTGCTAGACACAGATATTGAGTAATTGCAGCATTCTGTTCCTACTCCTGCTATTAACCCCAAGGCCTTGTTTTTCACCACAGACATGGTTCTTACCCTGTGTGTTTCTTCAGTGAGTTCACCTATGTCGCTGAAAACTAGGGTCAGAGGTGAATTAAAGAAAGTGGGGTCTGAAGAACTGTTATCAATCTCAGTGGCACACGTATGGTTCAAATAGCGCAATACTGGACCACTCTTTCTACTATTAGCATCCTTCCCAGATTCAAATGACACCTCCTAATCATTCCTGCTTCACTCTTCCTTCACAAGTTCATACCATTTCACCACTCACACAAAGATTTTATAAAAGTTGTTCTGCTGAATGTTTAAAATCTGTTCTCTATGAATGCCTGCTGGTGATTTTTCCCCTTTAAGCCATCATTCCTCTATTAGTATATTGATTACACATGACATTCATATATCTATATAGTTATCAATGTTTTCTCCTACTAGAGAAATTTATTTTAAAATTTAAGTGAATATTTAAAGTCACGCACCACAGGAACCATTGGTATTCAGTAATAACTTGGTGTGTTTGGAGGTCTTTCTCTGCTCAGCGTGGGGATACTTTGGTTTTATGGCGACTAATTTCAAAAATGATGCTGCTGGTTAGTAGAGGTTAAGATATGAATCTACAGTCAGTTAAAGAAGTGGTTTTAACTTGAAGCATAAGAATAATTTACATATTCTCATCTGTTTTATAAAATGCACGAGAATAGAATAACTAAACTAACTTGCAAGTGCAAACAAAAATGATAGTATCATTAACTATCCTTTTTGTACAAATTATAGTTAAGAAAAGCAATGTACTTTAAAAAGTAATGTCATAATATGTAAGGTTTCTAACTTCCCTATAGTGCACAGGTGGGGAAACTGATCACCAAAATAAGTCAGAAAATTTTACATAAAGTTTTTGTATCTTAGGTGCACAATTCATAAACAAATTAACATCTCTTCATTTAGCTATTTATTCAAGTAATGAACTTGCTGCCTGTTTTATAAAGAAGACATCTGAGTAGGACAATGGAATGAATAAAGCTTTCCCTTTACAAAAGATCATTACTTCTTACACAGGTAATTATTAAGACCATTAAGGTGTTTTTTTTTTCTTTGTGAGGAGTCAGCGTTCTGCCATTTTGAAATACAGTGACAAGGTAATTGTAAATCCTAAGCAAAGCCAGCATTAAATCACTGTATATCCTAGACTGCTAAAAAGCTCTATAGCTTGGTGACAAGTGTAGATGAAACATGCAAGATCTAATTCATCGCTTCAGTACTTACAATAAATATGCCTTTATTTTTAAACTGTAACAAATACATAATGTGACAAATAATGCTATAAAATTTTATTTCCTGGGAGGACACAGACCTCGTGCAAAGTTCTCAAAAAAACCCCACCAAAACCCATGTATTAAAATATATTTTGTACAAAATATGTTGATCAAATAACAGAAAAAACTAAAAATTGTCTCTCATATTTGGCAATGTTATTTCAAATAGCAGGACCTTGCCAAAGGAGCCAGCATGGGGTTTCTTGTCCCTTTAGGGCCTCAGTAAAGTCAATGGGCTTGTTCATGCACACTTGAGACCTATGTAAAATTCTAAGCTGTGAAAACTGCAGAATTCATGTTTATGGATTTGTCTCCACTTTCACACATTACTAATGGAAATCATGGTTTATAGCAAGACTTGAAACATCTGTTTGTGTGCCATTAAATGTCCTTTCATAGATGAATAAATTTATCTGCATGAACAGTAAAATGACACACAGAACAAAACAAGTAATTAAATGTCATGAATAACTGCATTTTAGTTTCTTCCTTTTTACTTAGAGCTATTTTACAGTAATGTAGATATCTTTTCTAATATTATCTGGCTTTTGTAATGAAGACAATTTTTTGAATGAATAAATTCTGTTTTGTGACTTTTTGGTGTTCTTTACTTTATGTGTTTAAAATTATCCCACTTTGCTTCTCAGAGTTCAATGACACAATGCAGTTAAGAGAAAGGAGATGCAATAGCGTGAGGTGTCCTTAAGGGGACACAGTGAGGGAGAACTCCTTGATGGAGGTTTTTCTTTGGTTTGGTTTGGGGTGTTTTGGTTTTTTTGTTGTTGTTGTTTGGTTTGGGTTTTACTTTTGTTTTTTTTTGTTTGTTTTGGTTTTTTGTTGTTGTTGTTGGGTTTTTTTTGTTTTGTTTTGTTTTGTTTTTTCTGGCTTTATTCAGGATGACAGGAGAACCCTAGGATCAAAGGGAATACTAAATATTAATGAATGCAGAAGCCTCAGGAAAGGAGGTGAGGGAAGCTGATTGTCAGCAGCTGAAGACAGAAAGGAACTCAGAAGGGAGTTGAAGACACAGACATGACAGTAGATAGTGGCTTTGCTAGCTCAGAAAGAAAAGAAAACATAGATGATGGGAGAGGGCCAAAACTTGCAAATAAGAGGAAGAATTAGAGCTGTTGTAAATATACAACCTTTTTTATCATCTTGTTATGCTTAAAATGTATGAGTCAATAAAAATTATATGAATATATTGACAATTGTGTGAATAAATACATTTGAGTGAATAAAGCAAATCTTCATTTTGAAACAGCCAGAGAGACACAGCTCAAATCATGACACAGATTCAAATCATGGCCTCTCCTATAATCTGGATAAGGAAACTGAAGGTAAACATGGGGGATGTATATTTGACTGAAAAGGAGAAGTCTATAAAAGTGAAAGATGTGCTTATAAAAACCTAGGTAAGAATAAGAATATATAAAGCCTCCATCAGAGAGAAAGTAGCCAGAATTGAAGAATTTGGGGTCACAAAAGTTGAAGAAAATGTGGAACTAACATAAGGCAAAGAGATTGGTTAGTAAGTAAAGCTAACACCTGAAAACAGCAACCAGTTGTAGATGGCCCTTCTTGAGCAAAGGGGTTGGATCAGATAACCTCCAGAGAACCCTTCCAACCTCAGCCACCCTGTAATTCTGTGATATGATCAGTGCAACACTCCCTGTAAGGAATCAAACCTCTAATCTCAAAGTCTTTTCACATCTGGAAATATGATAAGAAATCTAAACAGCACAGTGGGTCACAGTGCAGAGGTTGCTGGGGAAAGCAAGCTGTGTCCAGGGCCAGGAGCAGGAATGACAGTTTCCTTTTATTGTGTAACACTTCCAGAAGGCTTTCACGGTCAGCTTTAGCGTGTTTGCTTCGGTCGACCCTGCAGTACACCCTAAAATTTTCCCACACCTCTGTGGATATAAAGAGTGTTTAACATAGATTAGCTGAAATGTGCTGACCTTATTGAAGGATTGAAATGCGTGTCTGCCATACATAAGAATCTGAGCAAGTTAGCTTCAAAAACAAGTTATTTCTTGTAGGGTGGAGAGCAGTGTCCTGACAGTGCCACTAGAAACACGGTATCTGAATGCCAGCTGTGCTCTAAGGTATGACTGCATTCATTGGCAGGTGTAGCTAAGTGCTTTATTTCACTTTTTGGCCTTGTAGAGGTTCACTTCAAGAGTGACATCTCCAAAATAAACACAATGTCCTGAATACCAGTTTGAGGGGTCTAGCAGGTGCGGTGATGATGCAGCCAGAGAATACAGGCAGATGGTAGCTCAGCAGCCCACCAGCACACACCTTTTGTCCTGGTTGTGCAGATTACATCTGTTATACATCCTGTGAACAGCACATCGTGCTCCTAGACTACATATGTGGATCTAAAGGTCTGAGGCATCTTCAGGATATGCTGTTGTATCTCCATCTGCTAACGTTTGCCACACAGCTGGTGTGTGTTCATTCATAGAAGAGACAGCTGAGAGCTGAATCACAAGTACCTTCCAGCCATGGATAGCTCATTCTAACAATTAAGCCAGAAGTTTATTTATGTGGTTCTGAGATCATCATCCTTAATGTACTGTACCTGATGGTAATCATAGATCCCAAGACAAATATTGCCCAAGTGCAGCTCTATCAATAAAGTTACAAATAAAGCTTCAAATCTTATTAGCTTGTTAGAAGTTTTTCTCAGAAAGAATTTCTCTACTATCTGACTCCCCTGGAGAGTACATACAAACTTTGACAAGATTTTGTGAATAGATTCATGATTTACAACTAAATTATGATTAAGAGAGTTAGGACTCATATGACAAGAATGAATTGACAGAAATGAAAATATAATTTTATCAACTATACACAGTCACAAAGCCTCTTCCAGTTACCCGTATGAGTCAGATGTTGCCACAGATTATATTTTCTTTCATTACCATTAAATCTTCTTTCTCTCTTGAATCCCTTTGTCTAGTTCCTAAGCAACCACACTTACGTTACTCTTCAGAGACAACCTATAGTCATGACCTCATAATGGGATTCCTTTAGGTAGATCAGAAATGGTCTTGGGAATTTCAAATGTCTGCCACAGAACTCTATCAGGAATGGAGTATCTTGCCTTAAAAGCATAAACTAGAGACACCAACACTCAGAAACAAACTATATCCAGAGGTTTTTCCCAGATTATGCTGTGGATATAATTGCACTGGCTGTTAAGTTATCTTATGTAGCTTGACTTTGTGGTCTTCCAGTTAAAAATGACAATTTATTAGTCATTTACTTAGTAGATATAATGATAGTCAGCCAGCAAGTGGCTGATCAGTTGAATGCTAGTTGTATGGAAAGACAATTATTTCAGTGATTTTTGAGGAGGCAAATTATTAAAGATTATTAAAATCTTTACTCCAAAGCTGTCAATGGCTGTCAGTTAGGATTTAGAATAGTTACTTTCATTTGCCATGAGCCAGCTTGCTATCTAAAAGCAAACTATAACATTTTTCTATCTCATAAGGATTGAAATTCTTGATGTTTCCTAAACAAAAACAAGATGCACATGAAAACTACAAAGGAGAAATGTTTGCAATATGGTAACACTTGATCTTTCTATTCTTTTTAATGCACAGATTTCATGTTAGGCAAGAACAGATTAATTTAGTCTTCTTTTTCTAACTATAAAATAATAATGAAATGAGATTTTTTTAAAAAAAGTTGGAAAGTAAAGTACTATCTACAATGATTGGAGAGGGGAAAACATAGCTTTCCTGGGCTCTTCTTTCTTTCAAAAGTAATCTATATGCTAAACATGTTAGCAACTGTGAAACAAGTGATTCCTGATTGTAGATTCTTCCACTCTTCTGGAACCACAATAGCTGTCATAATTCCACTTGGGAACGGGAAAAAAATCTTCTGTTTCCACACATATATATGAAAACCTGTACCTGATGTCTTCAGAAACACCTCATGCCTGTAAGATCCTGTACCATGACTAGTTACATCACTGCGAAGTCCCAATAAATTTATCTGACTGTACTAAATCTTCCTAAAGTTTCCCTAGTTTCTCAAAGAAAAAACATTCCTGAGATTTTAACAAACCTCCTGCAACAGAGTTCTAGAACAACATTTGGCCTTAGCAACCAATACTGTTTGGCAACATGCTCTCAGACAAAGAAGAAACTTCTTGCTGTGACAAAGAAGGCATACTGAATTTTGGAAAGAATGAACTTCTTTTTATCAATCTTCTTGATGGCGTTCCAAAAGACGTATATTGGATTCCTCTTTTCCTTTCTCCTCATGGAAGGAGACACTATATGCAACTTTGAACTACGATTGAGAAGTAGTAGTAAACTAATTTTATCTAATAATGTGTGTCATTGTAGCCCTTTGGGGCAACAAAACAAAAAGGAGGAAATGTTTGTCATCTTTATTTTACAATTCTTGTTGCCTTGCTCTCAGTGTAGTTTTCAGATTAGTGGTGGGTACATAATTGCTATAGTACTCTCTACAGTATTACATTGCATTATATTTCTATAATATTAGTTTAAAGAGAGATAGAAAAGCCTTTTAGGCTGTGAAGATTCAATTTAATTTCACTTTTTTTTTGTCTTGGTTCTCAATTTGCGCATTGAATGATATTTTCTTTCACTTTTTTATTTCAAAGCCCTGAATGGTGGGTGGGGTTTTTTAATACTAGCAATCATCACGGTTAATATTTCTCTCCACTGTGGTGCTTCTGGTTTGGGCCCTTATCCAGACTTCTGTTTCTGTTATGCCATGATCCAAGCATTGTCTTTATTAGTCAACTGAGATTGATGTTCCTATGAATACAGCATCCAAGTCTATATAGTTTTCCATTGCTACACAAATCAGCTTATTTCCTTTTGTGACCAATCTTTTACCACTGCAGACAAGAAAATTTACATAAGAAACAACTTTCAGACATTTATTTCTATTTCAGTGTCATCTAGGTCTACTTGTCTTTTAACACTGTGGGTGGGGCAGGAGAATCTCCAACTCAAATGCACCACCTCTCATTATCTATCACACACATCTTGTTGACTTACACTTGCTTTGATAATGGCTTTCTGTATTTCCTTGGTATTCTGCATTTGCTGAAATATCCAAATCTTTTTAGTAGTGCATCATATGCTTTTGAGGTGTTTGGCTACCACATTGGAGGAGCTAAGATTGATCCTATCACCCACGCTTCTTTTAGGTATTTCACTTTTCATCATTGCTCTTCAAATCCCTCACTGTCTAAGGAGAAATGTGAATTAGTCCATACAGAGCACTGAGTGAAAGCAGCAACATTGCTTCAGCAAGTAATGCTATTTATGAAATCCCTACATGACATTACATTATACCACACTGACATTTCCCACATATTCAAATGCACCAACACAAGCTTTCCTTTTTTTTTTTTTTTTTTTTGAGCCCATGCTTGAATCAGTCATGCCACATCCAAAACTGAAAACTTCACAAGGGATCAAGATCCCATGAGTTTACTGTTTAAATAGAACACCCCTCTTTGAACCTCAGGAACAAACCCCACAAATTCAAACCCCATTGTTCTTATATCCATGTAATGGTTTCAGCTGAGACGGAATTAATTTTCTTGCTGGTACAGTGTTGTATTTTGGATTTAGAATGAGGATAATGTTGATAACACAGTGATGTTTTAGTTGTTGCTGAGTGTTGCTACACTAAGTCAAGGGCTTTTCAGCTCCTCATGCTGACACATTAGCGTGGAGGCTAGAGGTGCACAAGGAGCTGGGAGGGGACACAGCTCTGACAGTTGACTTTAATTGTCCAAAGGGATATTCCATATCATGTGGTATCATGCTGAACAATAAAACTGGGGGTCAGGTGATTGGTTGAAGGGTAGTGGCTTGCTGCTAAGGGACTGGATGGGCATCAGTCAGCAGCCAGTGAGGATTTGCATTGTGCATCACTTTTTTTGTACATTATTTTATAATATTATTACTTTCACCTTATTTACTATTCAACTATCTTTATCTCAATGTATGAGTCTTACATTTTTCTCCTGATTTTCTCCCCCATCCCACTGTCGGGGGGAAAGCAAACAGCTGTGTGGTGTTTAGCTGCCTGCCAGATTAAACCACAACAGTCTACCGAGTTTCATTATTTCTATCCTAGGTTTCATAATTTTCAAGCTCTCCTGAGCTGCTCACCATCTACCCACAGGACACAGTCCCTGGGGAAGCCCAAGAATGGAAAACCAGGAGACGCTTCAATGGAAGGGGGCCACAGCACTTCACCTTTCCACGGGAGACTAAGCCTAATCTCCCTGGATTCTGCTATCAAACTCACAGTCTCCAGGAAACAGAAATTTTGATCATCCATTTAAAAAATACTTGTAAAATTGCATCCCCAGCACTAAGGGGCCAGGCCCAGAATGGAAACCTCAATAAACTGCACAAAAAGAATTTCCCTCCATCTTTGCTTTTTTTTTGTCAGTATCTCAAATCTTCTAAAATCGGTTTAAGGAACTCTCACCTTCTGCTACTCCAATTCCCTTTTCTGCCTCTCACATATCAACCAAATCCAACTTCCTTGTATTGCTCAGTTTCAGTACCTGCTGCTGGGACAAGGCTTGGTACAACCTCATTTCCCTGGATTTCTGAGTTTGCACAACAAGAAAAACTCAAAAATGCAAGAGTGAATACATTTACGTGGGACAGTCAGTTTCCAAAGCCAAATGTACGTAACATATAGACATGTACCTAACACATGGAAAAAAGTAGCAGCTGTGACAGAGAAACAAGGGCAGACATTTTAGGCTCCTCAGTCCCTTCCAGCTTTTGAGTGAAAATAGTTCCTTCTGGAGCCTCATAGACGAAATGTGCAGGCAACATCCAAATATCTTATTTTACTGCTTTTTAATGTTAATGATAAAAATAATTTTTTTCTACTTATAATAAAATCTGCTTAAAACAGTAGATAAAAAAGAACAGCATCTGCTGAGTTTATTATGAAATAATAAGGTTATTATTATATTTGTTTTGACAATTTGCACTTTATGTAATGTTTTGTGCTATTTTGTCTCTATCATTATGTGTCTCTTCTATGAATACATAAATTTATTTATTTATTTGACTAAAAAAGGTCACCTTTTATTACATATTCACACCCGAAGAGATTTGACAGCACTGGCATTATTTGTTTGTCATACTCCAGAAAATGGTACAATAGATTTGAAAATTACCTAGACCTAGGACAGAGACAGAGAGATGGAAAATTTGAAAGCCAGGTGCCGGATCACTTTAAGTACTCAGCTCTCCTGAATCATGCTGCTTTCTTTAGCTATGACACTACTGTAAGCATAACCATACACTATCACTATTTGGTTAGCTAAGAGATGTTCAGCTTTGATCCAGGCTGTGCCAAAGATGAAGTCAAGAAAGGATTTTTCTAAGGGCACAATCCTGGACAGTGCACCCTGCAGCTAAGATGTAATGTAGAGATGTAAATGAAATTAGGTAATTCATGCTTACTGCAGGAAATCCTTATCATGCAGCCTTCCAACCTGGCTAAACTTCATGTGGCAGTTCACGGCATTTTGTCCACAAGGACAGATATCTATGGCATGGTTAAACACCATTGCTCTTACCAGCTTCCCTGAGTTACTGGAAAATGTATGACAGATGGCAAATTTCACTGAAATAAGAACTGCCATTCCCTGGTTATAGCAGGTTGTTTTGTCTACATGCAAAGAAGTGACCAAAGTTATACATTACTGATAAATATATATTATTATCCTAGCCATGTATTTCCTTCTGAGGTACATGCAAGGACCCCTTATATGACATAACCTGTGCATTTCAAGTGAATTCAATGACTGGACTGTTCTCATATTTTCTAAACCTCACACAGGGGAGTTGCATGGGTATTTACTTCTAAAAACGCAACTCCAGAAAAAGCATTTGTTTAAGATATATTATTTTGAAAACATAAATGTAATTTCATAATCTCTTAGCCCCAGAGGAGTAGAAAACAAGTTTTAAATTAGAACAATGGCTTCTGCCAAAGACAGGGGAGGAGTGTGGGGGGGAAAGGGACAGAGGGTGAGAAGGGTATATATGATGTGCTTTATTATTTACTTACCAAAATTAAAATTTCCAGTTTTGGAGGACAGAGGAAGTAAAAACTTTATAAGCATGATCTTCTATTGGAATTATAGCAGTCACTTTAAGTTCTGTTCATTTTTATGGAGTTTGAAACTAGAGAAATTATAGCTGACTGTTGTAGGGGTGTAGGGGTCTAACAGTGCCTACAACTGAGAAAGAAACTTAAAAACCTGGTGAAACTCAGACCGCATTTTTCTCTTATTAGTACAAAACCAGCCATGCCTTCTGGGAAGTTCAAGGAGAATTTGTAATATCAGACATAGGACACCTTTCTCAACAGTCTGGAGAGGGGAAAGAATGTGACTTAGCTTTTTCAGTATTTCCCTTTATTACTGATTTGTTTGTCTCCTTCCACACTCCCAGCTCAATGCATTTTCTTTCTCTTGTTTCATTGCTTGATAAAAGTGGAAAAGTCACTTTGTCCAAGAGTAATTTAACTCAGTGCCATGTTTGGCTGTTTTGTAAAGTGCAAGTTTTCACAAAATTATTGTATCTGTGCATACAGCCCTGCAAAACAATTCTGAAAGATGTGCATTTCTTACTAGCATTAAGATCACCCTCAATTGCTTCAGTCAGGTTTAGAAAACCCAGGCTTGAAGCAATAAACAGATATTTTTCTTTTAATTCCCTTCTCTAATAAATAAAAAGTATTAAAATCCATAAAAGTCATGTTTTAAAGTGCACAGTGTTCTCAAATTCACTAGAAACAGCTGGATTGCTTCTCTTTCAGCTTGGAATTCCAACTGTGTACCTTCACTGAACTCAGCAAACTTATACTACCTGTCAGAGGAAAAAGATTCATGACCAACTTTTTTGTATGATGATGCAAATAAAAATAATGTAAATTTGTAAATATAAATCTAGTTGTTTTGAAAATTCTTTAGTAAAAATGAGCAGAAAGAAAAAAAGCCTCACAGATAGGAAAAAAAATCAAAAGAGATCATAGAACATTCTCGAATTTTCATTTTTTCTGAGAAAAATCAGTACAGAAGTTTCCACTGAAATATTTTTTCTAATATTTGCTATGCCAGAAGTATCTTCTTTGAAATCTGACCACAATAATTTGCATTGATATGTTCACAATGCAGGCTCGGCAAATACTGTTGTCAGCTTTCTGAATCAATTAAGAAAGAAAAGGATTATACACGACTGGAGAAATATATCTTTACTGTCTTGATAAAGGTTTATTTCTAGATGGCTTGCAGTCTGAAGAAATTTTAAAAGACATAACAGTTTAATGACTGATAGAAAATCAATACAGTTTAAAAGAAAACAGAATTGGGCAAAGAACCATGAGTGTGTGCTGGGGAAGAGTGAGGTTGCATCACTGGCAACTCCAGGAATAGGAATGGGAAAATCATGAGTTATTGAAAAAAATACTTTGCTTGGTATTTCATATTATTGAGTGTGGTTTTAAAGGTGCCAGTTTACGAATAAAAATCTATTTTGCTTTTGTTGTAGTTGTCGAGGCATTGCCAACCTCTGTCCTCAGGACACTTAGAAGCCAGAAAGCTTATGTGCCCCTTCAGAAGCTGAAATGCGTAATCAAGGCACAATAAACTGCTCCAAGGGCTAGGCCTGAGAAGGTCCCAGACAAGGAAAAGCTTGAAATATATGGGATACATATTCTGCCTTCACCCTGGCAACAATAAAAGCTGATTCCAGTCTGGATGTTTGATTGCATTTCTTGTACAAGGCTGGTTACTAAGGATATGTTCCTAAAAGTTCAGTAAGGTGTTTGTGACTTGCTGAGTGACTGCTTTGTAAAATTCTGTGATTCGTGCTATGCAAAATGTCAGACTAGATGATCACAATGATTGCTTCTGGTCTTAAAATCTATGAATTTTTTAATAAAATAATTTAGATAAATGGGAGATGAGGGAAAACCTGTCTGACTTAACTTAATGACTCTATTGTCTGAGTAATTTGAGGGAAACAGAGTAAGCAGAGTACAATGACTGAAACAAATCATTAATACCACTTTTGTAATGTCTGTATAGAAAACAGTGTACTGTTAGTTCTGTCACTGCCTGAAGGGGTCAGTAGGGGTGGATGTACATCTTGGTGCACTCACTTATTTTCTTTATAAAGTATTTTAAATGAGAAAATCAGAAAAATAAATTATTAAAAATATAATTGAAACTCCATTAAAATAAAAAAACAAAAGTGCTTAGCATTGAAGATTTTTCCTTGAATGTTCTACAGTGCAAAAAGATCAAATTCTATATTGTGCATGTTATTTCAAGGAGGTGACATGGCAGTTGCCACGGTAACAAGACTTTTTTAAAAGCTAAAATAAAGGATGTTGCTGACATGACCCATTGTAACAATAACTCATATGACCACGAGATTCAGGAAGATAGGATAATTTAGAGGGAAAAAAACGAACTGAAAAGAAAAAGAAGTACTAGAATTTTATCTAATCTTCTAAAGAAGTTTTTCTTTTTGTCTGTAAATGAAAATACACATATTTTGCAAATACCTTTCAGTGTTTTAAGCAAATATATATGTCTGCAATTATATTTCACTGACAATAAGTAAGAAAATACCAGAATGTGTTCATTTAATTCAGGTAAGGATCCATCCCATCTTCACAGTAGAATGGATTTTTTGTTCTGCAAAGGTTAGATCAACGGAGCACTGGGAGAGGATATGGAGCTGCATCCCCTGATTACAGGAGCCTGCCACTACTGCAAGACATGAGAGAGCTTTTGATGCATAACACTGCAACAATGGCACTGAGCTCTGCAGCTGAGCAGAGCGCCCTCACCTTCGAGTGTGAACCACTGGCACAGAAGAGCAGAAACATATCCTTCCTCCACAACTAGCTTGCAGCCTGGGGGCTGTCTGGTGCTGGGGAGCAGTGGTGTCAACCTCTGCTGCTTCTGGCTGATTGATCTTATTTCCTACTTTTTCTTCCATAGCTGAACATTTACCTGAAGGCCTGTTCTGCCACTGCTCATGAAGAGTTTACAATCTGGAAGTAAGAAACCTGTAGAAGTTGCAAGAAAACTATATTCAAAAAAGTACATTATGAAATAGAGCAAAAAACACCATATCACCAATAATGAAGTTACTAAGCCCACATGTTTAAAGATCACCTACGACAACCAACATCAGTTTCACTAAGCATTCATTGTGATCCACAGAAATAATATCTCATCAAAGTTTCATAAGCCTGTTACAGATGCACAGTCACAGACTAGGACAATGAAATTTGTGTGACTGGACAGCAGCCACACTTTCCCTCACCCCTCAGCCTCATCAGGACTGCAGGCATCCCTCTGTTCTGACCCAGGCACCTCTTCTGGCTTCAGGAATCCCCAATAAGGCTTGCTAGCAGTCCCAAATGTTTTGCTGCCTGGATGGGTAGGTAGACTTTTCTTTCAAGTTTCTTTCTCTTTGATTAATTTTGATTATGATGAGTTCTTCACACCTCTATTAAAATTTCAAACCACTTTTGATTTTTGATGACAATGTAGTTCTTACATGCGCGCATATACTTATATACACACATGTATACATACACAAAAATATGTATATACAAGTCTGCATGGAGAGATGAAACTTTCTTTCATTCATTCATTCTTTTTCATCTTATATGAAAGTTAACTATGATCTGTCAAATAGAAGTTTCCCAAACTCCCTTCCAATTTTGCAATGTATGATACATGTATTTTCTATTATTGTGATGTTATGGGTGAAAAAGATCTAATTAATTTTATAGCTTTGTACTTTAATATGTTGGGGGGGGGGTGTTTGTTTTTTGTTGTTGTTATCTTGTTTTGTTTTGTTTTTTTGAGTTTGTTTAAAATAATAAACCAAATTAACCACTGTTTATAATTTCTTGAATATCAAGCAATGGAAACCCCTAGATAAGCTAGCTGCCCATTTCAAATAGGCAGCATGTATGTTTGACTAAGTTCACAGAATCATAGAATAACCTGGGTTGGAAGGAATTCACAAGGATCATCAAGTCCACCTCCTGGCCTTGGACAGAAGAACCCCAAGAATCACAGAAGATGTCTGAAAACATTTTCCAAATGCTTCCTGAATTCTGGCGCTGTGACCACTTCCTTGGGGAGCCTGGTCCAGTTATTAATGTGACTAATACAAAAATGTAATTATAAAAAAAAAAAAAAAAGAAGCATTTTGTGGTTCAGGTAAAAAGAAGGATCAAAAATTAGATTCCATGAAAAAAGTTATTATATGCTAGGGTTTTCTTACTATACATGTTAAGACGTACTATGGCTTTTACACAGAAAATAGAAAACTGAATCATATTTATAAAGAGACTGGGAAGCTAAAAGTTATTTCTTATGAACCAGCTCAGTAAGAGTTTTGAAGCAAGTGACCACAGCTAGTAGCCATAAGGCCTCTACAAACCTCCCTCTTCCTCTTCTTTAACTGTGAGGACAGCTACAGTGCAGCCGGTATTTTCTTTCTGCTAATGAAGTTAGGGCACAAGTTTGCATAAGGACAAGCTGGAATTTTGTCTAAGTGTCTAATTGACACATTTGTTTTGAGTCTGCCCATTTGGGACTGAAATCAGAAATTGAGCCAAAAATAACCAGAGCTCTCAGCAGAGACTATTCACAAGTCATAATTCTTAACAGCAATTACAGACCATTTCTAGCCTCCTGTGTACAGATGTTATCCTTTTAATGAACTTTTATTGTAAATTATTCTTTCCAGATAGACACAACTTAAGATAACTAGAAGGTCTTCTTTACACTTGCAGTTATTTTTGCAAGCATTTCTGGTTTTTTTGGAAAGGATCAAGTGGGAGATGTTAAAAGTTTATTTTATAGAGTCTCTAGAATTTAAAAAAAAAAAAGCCCCTGAAAAAATATAAAGCAAATGAACAAACCAAAACCCCCCAAACCGAACCAACCCACCAAAAAAAAAACAAGGGGGGGGAACAAAACCAACAAAAAAAGGCATCAAAAAACCCCAAAACCAAATAAAAAACCTAAACCAAAATAAAAAATCCCCTCAAAAAACCCAAAAGTATTTTTTCTGACTCAATTTAAAAAAAAAACAAAACCAAAAAAACAAAACAGACCAACAAAACAAAGCAAAAAAAGTCCTTAAAACTGGTTTTTTCTTGATTTTGAGAAAAACTGTCTGAGATAAAAAGGTTTCAAGAAGTTTATCTTACATTCTTTGATATTGTCTTGCCCTTAATATCACCTTATTTACAGTCACTGAGGTCAACTGACTTATTGTACAACAAATATAATGTGATACTAAATGTAGGTCCTTGATTTGAAATACAGATGTATCTAGTTCCAACTATCATCATCTCCTGGGTAACGTTTGAAAAAATCCTGCATGCTCAGGAGAGCAGGTTAGTTATTGCTTTAAATACTTTGGTGAAAATGCAAAGTAATGTTAATATTCATTGAATTATTAAATCACTCTGGATTGAAATAAACATTGCTGAAGGAATAACATACACAGTGAGAAAACACAATAGAGTTTGTTGGCAGGAATATGTGTTAGAGGGTACTGCCAGTTAAGGAATAAAAATCTTAATTATTTCAGTTAGTATGATAGAAAATAGAAATTAAATTCTTAAATTGTCTGTTCTGGTTAAGATTTTATAGAGAACTGTGGGAAAAACTGATCTCACAGTCCTATAGTTGAAAAAATGAATACAATAAAATATTGTTTTTCTCAAATAAAACCATTTAAATTTACCCAAAATATAATTTTGATATTTGTTTCTCATTTTCCTTATTAAAACTTCTGAATTAAATATCTACAGTTATTTTTCTTCAAATACTTTTTGGAAAAAAACCTTCAAAACAATAAAAACGTCACTTCTCACTATAGCATTATTTTGGAAAATATTTTTATATCATTTTAATGTTCTCATAATCTACATATCTCATGCATAACACAAGTTTGGTGTACACTGGCATATTGGCATAATGTTTTCAGCATACTTTCAAGTAAACAAATTATCAAGACAAATAACTTCATCCGGCCAAACACCAAATACTGCCATAAAATTAGTTAATTCCAACCAGAAGAAAAAAACTAAGTGAAAAGTGTGGTTTTAAATGTCAGCAAGAATACTGACCACCAAGAAATTAAAAACCTACAAAACCCAGACCTGAAAATATCAAAATGTAAAAGCCACAGAAGGGTAGCAGGATTGTCTCCTGATATTGCACAAGACCATTGGCCACTGTTGGTATTGAGGTAAGCATAGAGAAAGGATAAAAACATGGAACAGCATTTCCCCAGAAGTGAGTCCAGGTCTTCGGAGGTTTTTAGAGAAACCATAAGTGTTGATTTATGTATGATTGCCTCCAAGGGTTTTTTTTTTCCCCACTAATTTTTCTACTCTCTTTTTGAAGCTGCGCATATATTATGTCAACCATATCATGCAGCAGAGAGTTCCAAGCTTACCTATGAGCTGTGACACAGGCCACATCCATTTGTTGGCTTTGAATACATCACCTGCTAACTAAATGTGATTCTCTCTCATTTTCATACTGAAAAAGACAGTAAATTGTTTTTCTCCTCATATCACCCTCTGTGATTCCGGTTTTATAAACGTGCATAGCATTTCTTCTCATCTCTTTTCCTGACAGGCATAGTCCTTTTTAATTAACTCCTGGTGAGTGCCATCCCATAACCCTTACCATCCTTGTTGCCTTTCTTCTAAACATCTCCCAGTCCTACCATATGTTTACTGAGGTGAGGGTGCAGGATTGGATGCATCATTTGAGTGGTTGATGTGTCATGGACTTATGAGATAGATTAGCAATGCTACCGTACTTCTCACTGTTCCTTTCCAGTTTCCTAATATTGGCTAAATATGATGAAAGAATGACACTACATGGTAGGTGTCCGTGCCAGCTTAAGTTAAACGGAAGGAGAGCAGGCACTGAGACATAAACTTTACCCATTGCATTTACAGAAAAAAAGTGGTGGCAAAAACATCATTCTATTTCCTTCTGTTTCACAAATACAGGCTTCATTTTATCATTTTGGGCACAGCACCTGGTTAGTCTAATTAAAGCCTCCCATGAAGCAAGTCAACAGAAAGACTGAAGTTTGGGATGGCTGATAAAATATCAATAAAGATAGAAAATACTGCATTTTACCAGAAAATTTTTTATATCTGTTAACAACTCTGAGGCAAACTTCTTAATTCTGGGGTTTATCCTCTGTGTCCAAAGGAAATCACATAGAGGGGAAAACATTGCAGTTACTCAAAGTTTGCTTAAGGTATTTGTCTTCATATGTCTGTTCAAAGGAAAGAAAAAGGCTCATTTCCTACAAATTTCACTTGCCTCTTTGACACTGATTAATATATTCTCCTAACCAGATTAAGAATCAGTGGAATGCAGTCCATTTTAATTTTAAATAAATATATTCCCTTTTTCTTTTTCCCCTGCATGTGCTGCAATCTTTCTTAGTGGTTCTGGAAATCACTGCTACTCTTGCAGCTCTCCTCAAACTTCATGAATTTCTGGACTTTTCTGAGCTCAGAGAATTCAAACTTATGGACAATTGGAAGAGAAATACAGTCACAAGGAGTCAAAAAGAAAAAAAGAAAATACCTGGAAATAAATAATTGCTAGTTTCTGTTTTTGGAGAAACTCTGTTGCTTGCATACAGAACACATCAAATCTGTACATTAGAAAATAAGTACTTTTAAAATTATAATTTTAGAAATTAAAATAAATGTGCACTTAACATTCCTGGCTCTAGAGAAAATCCTACCAGTCTGTTCATACTCTAACAATAACAAGCCAAAGAAGTTGTATGAACATTAAACTCTTGAACAATTGCCTACAGGCAATATTTGGTGATGGTGAAACTGAGACATGAGGAGGTGGAAAAGGAGTGGGTGGAAAAAATATAGGAGGAATAGGAAGAAAACAGAACAGCGGACGCAGTGGAGGATGGAGAACTGACAGCAATATTCAAGGTTTAAATTAGCTATTAGCTTGCAAGGAAATGAAGTAATACCATTTAAAATTAGCAAGGTGGGTTGCTGAGATACATGTAGAGAATAGAGACTTCAGAAATTTTCAAAGAAAACGCAAATTATCTTTTAATGATCTGTCTGTCCTACAGTCTCCCCATTCTCTTAGTGAGCAGAGTTCGCTGTATGAAGAGCCATGGATAAATACACAGCTTTAAGTTCAATTGTGTTTTCCTCTCTGTTGGGTATAAAATGATAATATCGCAAAAAGCACAAGCTTTTATGACCTTGCTCAACTATTTTTGTGTTCAAATCCCAGCTGAGATGTGGAGTTTGGCATTTTTCTGAGTATTTTAGAAACCTGCAAAAAGGTTAGCCCACCCATTCATGTGCTATTTGAGCCCCAGGGAGCTTAAAACTCCAGTTGTACAAGGTTCTGAATTTGTATTATCATCCATCAGTCCTTTGGTGCCATAACTTTTCATAGGCATGGTGGTTCTGAAAGGGACTATGTGTGCTTACACTAGTTCAAGGAACAGTTTCTTGACGTTTATAAGTTCAATCATTTCTTTCTGTGATCCTTTCATTCACTTTGACAGTACTTTCTGAATCATACTGAAAAGATTAGGAAATTTTTTTAGACAAAGAAAATGTGATGTGCCAGAATGCAACACCATATGAAAAATTATGCAGAAGGTAGAGTAAAATACAAAGATGGTGTATATAGCTTTTGACCTTTTCTAATTTTTTGATATTCAAAGATTGAAATCATAACAAAAGGGTTTGATTTCTTTAAAAAAGGGAGGAAAATATCAGTATTTTAAAATGAATATTGTGACTTCCAAGTAAGTGTCATTCTCAGTAACTATACTGTAATCAATGTGCATTTTCAGACGGGTACTGAGACTGTGGGGTGAGACTGTGTGCCCTGAGGAATCACTACCTGCAGTTCCCTTTCCTGAGTGACCGTCAAGGATAGAGAGCACAGACAGACTGGGAATGTGGATTTTTTAAAAACTGATTTATCCATTGCCCAAAATGTTGGTGATGATCCCCATGAATTGTAATTCTTTTTATCTTGTGAATATTTCCTAGTCTTAGTGCCTTTTTGACAGGTACATAGGTAGATATATTGGGCCATTTATGGTTGTGCTTTCCTGTATTTTTTTTCCCCAGGATGAAATGGTGGGTGGCAGCACATTCTCTAGCGAGATGGCATGGTTTATATACTTCAGCGAATGTATAAGTTTTCTTCCTCCAAGGAACACGGTCTTATGAAAAAGGCAGGACACTCCATTAGAGCAAACCTGAAGCTGCAACACTTAGGCAGCAAGGAAGTCTGAAACCATAACATAGTAGTAATTTAGTCCAATTGCTTCTGAAAAATGTAATGTTATCAAAATACAGACAGGCATAAGCTGCCCGACATAAACTTGAGCGGCAAGGTTCTTTCAATCATTTGGAAGGAAATGTGACATCCTTAAAATTTATCTTTTCCCTCTGCACATGCGTGAAGACAGCAGGCTAGAATTATTCTTCCACTGAAAACACCTGTATGAGAGAATTTTTTTTTCAGGGTTTCAAAGTTTTCTGACTTTTGGTAAAAAAATAAAATATAATGCTTACTTTGCTCTCAGACACCAAAAGAAATTTTATTTTAAATCACATAGTGATTTTAGTAGAATTTAATATTTCATCAGTAGACTTTTTTTTTAAGAACAGGTGAAAAAATATCCATTGCTGATGTTTAGCTATTTTGTTGAATGGAGATCAGCTCTTCTGTACAGTCACAGTACACTATGGTCTACTTCTTAGTTACAAGGCTCAAAAATGTGCAGAAGTTGTCTAGCTGAAATACCTTCAAATCAATCAGTAGGCATTTCTCAAATCCCACCTATAGAAATCATATATATATACAGGATGAGATAGCTATCTTCAATTTTAGACTGTAAAGAGACAGGAACTGATTAAAGCTTTATGTACAAACATATATGCAAAATACATTTAACAGTAAGCACTTATTGAAGATATAAATCTGGCACCTTGAAAAAAACACTACACCCAAAGATTTCTAGCAGAGCTACGCAAAGGATCCTAATGTACTCTAGCAGAAACTTTACAGTGATAAATCTGCTTTGACTCCAAACAGGAATGAAAATAAAGACAGAAAACCTCGTATGCCTGAAGTCACACCGTGTATCAGGGCAGAGAGGGACTTTGAGTGGAAGGTTTCCAGCTGTTCTTCCAGTAGTCCTGTCAGAACCTCCATTTCACAGGTCCCAGACATCCAGAAAGGAGGGCAAAAATATTATGAAAAATGTGACTTTATGGAAGAGTTCAGGAAACAATTCTGTTGTCACTGCAGTGTTCTTTAATAGCATTAGGTACAAGGTACAAGGTTGCATTTCTCTTCCCAGGAGCCATTCGTTAAACTCTCTAGCTCCTCAGATGAACGGAGTAGGTGCATTACCAGCAAGTCTCATTCGTTATATCAGTCTGAGTCACTCTGTAGGAAAAAAAAATGAACCCAGAAGATCACTGAACAAGACACATTTCTATGGGAAAAAGTATGTGATTATGTATTACAGTAAACCCCTCACTGGGACCCATTTTCCTTTTGTATATGTAAGCTAAAGAGGAGAGAGCACTCAAATAAAGATTGTTTGCCACATTTAGATGCATACTCCCGTTACTGAAAGAGCAGTACAAACCAGAATATCTAAACATCTCCAATTTTTGGTAGCAAATAAAAGACTGTCTGAATAAGAGGAGTGCTTAGTCATTCTCTGTACCCTAAGCACTCTGGAGAATAGAGAAGATAATTTATTAAGAGGCAAAGAAGAAACGGAAGTCTTTCCAGTCATGAAGGGACATCCTGTGTGCTATGGGACATGATCCACAGATTGCAAATTCTCCTTATCCAAAGGATTTTTAGAAAGAGCTTTTGAATACATAGGTCAGAAAAACTGCACAGGTACTTGGTCAAACCGAAATACAGACTAAAGAGTCATTTCCCATCTCTTTCAGCATCATGTTTCTAGTTTCGTTAGAGAAAACACCCATGATATATTATAACATATTATACCATCTAGTTTTGTAAGACAAATTAGCTCCCCTGAAGTCACTAGCGATGATTTCATTTCTGACAAATGGAGATTTGATTGTAAGTATCTCTTGGCTTAGTACAAAATAAAAAAAAAACAAAACAAAAATAATCACCCATAACTATGTTTAAAAAAACCCAAAACCAGAATGAAAAGCTCTTCTGACTAATCATCGAACATGGAAAATAACTTTTCAGCCAAGGGAAAATAAGAGCTCTAATGAAATATATCTCTTTCAAAGGCTGCCTATGGGATTCCTGGCAACATAGAGGAAACATTCTAAGAAGGAACCCAAATTACACCACAGCAGGCAAGGGCAAATGTCCACAAGTACTTTCTTTTGACATAATTTATACTTGCAGTAGTAGCTTCTTCAAAAGACATATTTTCTAAGTACAAATTTGCCCAAACACATCAAGGTCTCAAACACCTTCTATGTATGTAATCTTCTTGGACTTCAGCAAAGTTTTTTATTACTTAAGAAGTATTCTCCTGGAAAAAATGTCCAGCACACAGCTGGATAACCACGTTACACAACGGGTGAACAACTGGCTCACAGGTCAGGCACAAAGGGTTATAATGACCGGGGCGACATCAGGCTGGTGTCCAGTCACTAGTGGGGTTCCACAGGGCTCCGTCCTTGGCCCAGCTCTCTTCAACATCTTCATGACTTGGATGCAGAACTCAAAGGACTACTAAGTAAGTTTGAGGATGACACTAAATTGGGAGGAGCTGTCAGCTCCCTTGAAAGCAGGGAGGCCTTGCAGAGACACCTTGACAAAGAGGTGGGCAATCACTAATCATATGAAGTTCAACAAGGGAAAGTGTTGGATTCTGCACCTAGGACAATCAGGGAAAGCAGTGCCATGGAAGGGGACCTGGGGGTCCTGGTCAATGGCAAGTTGAATAAGAGTTAGTAGTGCCCTGGCAGCCAGAAGGGCCAACCCTGTCCCCAGGGGCATCAGGCAAAGCACTGCCAGCCAGCTGAGGGAGGGGATTGTCCCTCTGCTCTGCACTGGGGCAGCCTCACCCTGAATATTGTGTGCAGTTTTGGGTACTGCAATATAAGAAAGATACTAAGTTATTAGGAAGGCCATGAGAATGGTGAAGGGCTTTGAGGGGAAGCTGTATGAGAAGTGACTGAGGTCACTTGTTCTGTTCAGCCTCAAGAAGACAAGACTGAGGGGAGATCTCATTGCAGTCTACAAATTCCTCATGAGCGGAAGCAGAGAGGCAGATACTGATCTCCTCATTCCCGTGACTAGTGACAGGACTGGAGGAACTAGCAAGAAGCTGAGTCAAGGGAAGTTTAGGTTATGTCTCAGGAAAAAGTTTTTTACCCAGAGTGTGGTTGGGCACTGGAACAGGCTCTCCAGGGAAGTGGTCACAGCACCAAGCCTGACGGAGTTCAAGAAGCATTAGGACAATGTTCTCGGGTCCATGGTGTGGTTTTTTGGGGTGGCCTACTCAGGGACAGGAGTTTGATTCAATGACTCTAATGGGTCCCTTCCAACTCAGCATATTCTGTGATTCTGCAATCTTCCGTTTTAGGGCAATGTTCAAATATGAGATGCGTGCAAGCAGTTATTTTATAGCCCAACTCCTGAGCACAGCATCCTGTTAATGCTCTTTTACAACACTGAAAATCTTGACTGTAGAAATAATTAAAAAAACCCACACCTTTCATCTTCTTTTTCCAGAATGAAAAATAAAAATGTGAGATGCTATGATGTGTAAATACATCCCAGGAATCTTTTTTAATGGCTTTCTATGGATTGGATGCTTTATTCCTTCTCATTTTCTTTCAGAAGCTAAATATGAAGTTCTTATTAAATTGATGTCAAGTTGCTCATGTAATATAGTTCTTTTCCTCCCACCATTGTGCTCCTCATGATTTTTTTTCCCAGACTAACACTGCCATAACAATTTAAATAACATCAGGTTATTAATCAAAAGTGAAGACTTTTATAAAAATCAACACAAATTGGAAGCTATAGCTCCTTTTAAGAACAGCAGTAATTAATTAGAGGCTTAATGCAGACAATCCAACAAGACAACTATTGAAAATTAGGCACTGGAAAACATTATTATATTGGAGGAAATCTGGGTCTGACAAGCTTTGTAATAAACAACAGCTAAAAAACGCATAATATCTACTTGAAAAAGAGATAAAATTGTACCACCAACATTTTTGGAACAGAGATAATTTTAACATTGAGCTTGTAACCAGAATATGGAAAGCTGTGAAAAGATTTTCAAGCAGCTTCTGAATTTGTTGGGCTGGGCTCAGCTTTGCTTTTATAGACAGTAATGCATGATAGAAGCTGTCTGGGATACAAAACAGAATAAAGAAGCGAAGAAGCCCAGACTTGGCACCTGAGTTCATTTTCATGGGAAGCTCACTCTTTTTCATTATTGAGTTATTCAAACACACAGATGTTTGCACTCCAGAGTACCTGCTTTAGTGGATGGGTGGCCTACAAATTCAGCAACTGGAAGGGTCTTTAAGAGTTTTGGCCAAGAAATTCAGAAACAAACAAAACATAGGGTGGAAGGGCATCCAAGTTAACTGCAAGTATATTCTGGAGACACAACTAGTTAGAAGGCATAAGTAGGGAGCTCTTTTGTGTGAATTTGGGATGGGGAGAAAACAGTGTCTAAGTGAGAACAATGTAAATCGAAAAATCAGAGTGAGTCACCACTTAGAAGGACATCAGAAAGATAAGAGTTGCTCTAAAAATAAATAGGAAAAAAAAAGAAAAGAAACAACTGAAAGTATTGAAAGTTTTATTTACAGGAGAAATTGTTAATAAAAAATGGCAAGAATTAGATGAGTATTTATGGCTTATTTTGCTTCACTTCTCCTTACAGGTACAAATATGTTCCTGCCCTGTGGTAATAACGTACTTACATAATAACCAAGGAAGGTGGTGAGGCAAAGACCAGAATAGAAATCTAAGTGGAGTATGGAAAATTGGGTCTAAAATTTGCCTCTCAGCTCAATTATCAATGATTTGTGTAGAGTGTATTACCTGAAAAAAGGTCATGTTTAAAGATAAAGGCAGTCAGGGAAGCACTGTTGAGTATGGTTTATTGCAGCTAAGCTGGAAGCTTCTGGCAGAACACAGCAGAGACTGAACTGCTGCACACCCTGGCCAACAAGGCAGAAGTCTGAAATGAATGCCAGCAGGAGACAATCAAACATAATGGGACTACATGTGTACAGTGACACCAGGAAAAAGAGTGATGGACTGTGAAAACTCCTCCATCTCCATCGTCTCCCTCTGGAAGTATCCAGGCAATGGTCCTGGCAAAGAAAGAACTCTTTACCTGCTTTGCCCAAACTTTCCTGTTTGAAAGGATACAGAGCAGGTGATGCTGGGTTTGGGGCTAGTACCTTTCTTCTTTTCTGAAAGTCACAAGACAGCAGACTCCTCTCAGCTAACCACTCTGCCTCCTCTAGAAGTTGGATGTTTATGCAGTGCTCCTCACTACCTGCAATCTGTTGCATCGTGGTATATCTGTCCCAGAATGAACAGGGGTTGATCTCTTGCCTTTTACCTTCTGTGGCTAGAAGTCTGGGAGAAGCTTGCTAACAGAAGATAATGAGGAAATTCAGTTAAAATGTTGGTTGGAAGAAAATAAGATAACAGGAAGGATGGAGATGGTCAGAAGAAGAAAAGAAGCATAAATGCCAGTAATGCAGCAGGACACAGCAACTGAGAGCAAAGCTGGAGTACTCCATGAGAAATAAATCTAGGATAATTTAGTACCATGCTGCCCACGAGTAATGCCAAGAGTGCCAGGAATTTTACCTTCTTACAGCAAATAACTGCATCTGTTATGTCTTTTTCTGAGCATAACACTTACCATGTCCACTGCACGGGAACAGCAACATGGCCTACCAGGGCTGGTGTCCTTTGGATATGACCTGAGTGTAATGAAAAAGCAAGGACAATTTTTGTTGAAAGCAAAAAATACTACTCTTGTCTAAGCAGACTGCTTTTGCAAACTGTGCCTTACAGAATATTTCATCTTCTAAGACGAGCTCTGATTTTACATTGCTATTTAACTTTCCATGTGGTCATTGCACAGATTTCTCTGAGCTGGTAGTGACCATGTGGGGACCTTGCCCATCCTAAAACAGTTGAGACTCAAACCCAACCGTACCCAAGTGTTTTGAGAGAGAGAAGGAAAACACAAAAAACTCAGATACAGTCAGAAAAACAAGCTCAGGTGAAGTAATACCCAGGTATTGCTGGCTTTGAGAGCTAATGGATTTGGTTCCCTAAATAGGCACTGAAACAATAGGAAGGCATATTGCTGTACAAGCCGAGAATAACACATTTAGTAGCTATATTTAAGAATAGCCAACGTTTCAGACAACCAAAACCCCATTAGTCTGACCCTGTATTACACAGGGCTCTAGATCAAACTGTGAAGGAAAAAATAGAGAATGGAAAGGTGAAAAAGCATAAACTGCTGCAGACTAAAAGAGGTCAATTTCAGATCTGTATGAAACAAGGTAATTAAAGATCTAGAGTCCATATGAACTTCACGGAGACATTTAAAGCAGAACACACTGGAGAAGACAGGAGCTATTTAGATCACAGAGCAAGTAAGGAACTGGCTAATGCAAAGGAGTGTCAGGTGACATAAATTTTGAGGCATTGCCAATACCTGAGAAAGATCAGAATATTTTATAGGAATAACTGAATGGTCACGAGGCTTCAAAAGATAGAAATAGTTTAAATTTAAAAGCACAACGTGCAAAAGTGCAAATCATGCCTTAGTAAAAAGATAGCAAAAATGACTGCTCCAAGCTGACTCATCATCAGCTGAGAACTAAAAATGATAAAAACGTCTGGGCAAACCAAAGCATTGTTAGGAGAGCTACAGTCTCCCAATGTGTTGCCACAGGGGGAAAAAAAAAAATAAAAAAAATCCAAGGATTTATCAGTTATACCATTTCCAGGGGAGATAAAGGTGTGCTAGTGCATTGTGGAAATCCCATCTGGAGAAGAATGCATGATTTCAATCATTCACACTCAAAAAAAGACAAAATCAAACTGTAATGAGGAAAAGGAATAAGCCTGTCTTACCGTGAGAGTGAACAGCCTGCTCCATTTTAGTTTAGTAAAATGAAGCTTGAAATCAAACACATTTTTGTAAAGTGGGGTAAACACCATGAAAAAAGCCTGCTACAGTAGTAGCAGAGTCAGGGGTATGAAAAGAAAACAAGTATACAAATGCCAAATGGTTTTAAACTGCAGATAGGGACTAGTTATATTGTAAAATGAATAAAGAAGGGGCTAATGGGAAGTATGAGTGAGATAATGAAATTTTCTTAAGACACAGATTTTGAGGCAAGTCAATAAAATGGAGTTTTGGAATAGCCTTCTAAAATTAGGTTACGGGAATAAAAAAGGACCAAAATTAAAAACCCTAATACATTTAAGATAGAATTCCATGGGCTCATGAAAGAAATATTGATATGGTTGACTGAACTAGCAGAAGACTGGACTTGCTGGCCATTGTAGTGGTACATTCTCACACTACTTCTTTAGAAATAGTAGCCTCATGTTAAAGCCTTCAAAAAGCCATGAGTTGCACTGGATTTTTAGAAACACCTGACCACCTCAGATGTTTCTTTTCTAAAGAAAGTAACAAAGCCCTCAAAGCTCACTGGCAAATTTAGAAACTGCTTCACCGTGAGCAAATATATGCATCTTTATTCCATCTTTTTGACAGTTGTAAAACAGAGATAAGGAGGAAAAAGAACTTCTTAGCCATTCTCCATTCTTGACATGTAGGCCGCAAGGAATTAGATAATCCTCCTGCTCCTTGTTAAGTGTGCAACACAGCCCTGTGATTTATACCTTTTAAAGGAATCTGCAATGAAAAATCTTTCGAGGAGGCTCAATGAAGGCCATTACATGCACTTAACATGCGATTAATGTATGCTTCAAATTAGTGGGTTTCATTACTGATGCTCTGCTGTTATGCTTATCTGATGTTTCCTTATATGAAACAATGAAACAAAATAAATGAACCCTGTTCAGCAGGAGCTGTCAAATTAGAAACGGTTACAAAGTAATAATTAGGGAAAATGGATCACAGTGTTCAGGCTTCAGCAATGATCGTCCCTCTGTGGGCCATTAACAAAATCTAGTCGTTGGATCTGCATGCAATTTTAATGAAGCCACAAGTAAACAAACTGCAAAACGATGCGGGCAGCAGTTCGCTCCCTTTATGAGGCAGATTTTCTGGGCTACTCCTCTTCTCCTACCCTTTCTTCCTCTTGCCAGTGGTTCTGATTAGGGAGGATTAATTTATGATACACTCTCACACTATGAAAATGGTGATGTATTCTGACCCCTATAGTATAGGTCAGTTGCAATTCTACAGCGGGACAGGCTGCATTTAATTTATTTACTTATGAAAATGCAGGAATCATAGGGATGATCTCCAGATGCTGTAACAAACCTACAACCCCCCCGGATGAAGTGTGGGGCTCTGGTGCTGGGCAGTTCGATTCCAAACACCGGGGCGCATGCAGCTCCACCGAGCCTCCTTTGCAGAGAGGTTTCGTGCTGACTTCCCCTCTCTCGATTGCCATGCAAGGAGAAACCGCAGCTATTCCAGCTCCCAGCATTTGCAGGAGGACGGAGGCAGTGCGCTCTTCTTTTGTTTTTTAAAGGCACCTTCCATCATCTGGGCTGCCCCTGGGCAGGCTCCGGGGGTGGTCTGGGCCGGGGGTGACCCCAGGGATGCGGGCGCGGCGGCCGGAGCGCTCCGGACTGGGCAGCGAGGGGAGCTTCGCTGCCCCATCTGGTGGCCACGGGAGGAGGAGAGAGGCGGAGGGAAGGAGGAGCAGATCGTAGGGAGCGCGGGGGACTCTCTCCCGGGGCCCCTTGTTGTTTTAACACTTCTCGCCAAATTAGTTCATGGGAGGTCAAAGGGACTTCGGTGCTTTCGCTTGCCTTCAGCTGGTCTTGAGTGCCTGAGAGCGCTGATAGAGCTAGTGATGATGTTTACTAGGTTCATTTATTTTCTCAATAAGCATCTAAAAAGAGAGATGAATCCCCTGGTTTCTTAAACAGCAATACCATTGCTTTCAATATCTCTTATACTCCTTCATTTAAAGATTCAGAAAATGTTTCTGCCTTTTCCCAGAAATTTCCTTTGGGGAATCGACTGACAAATGTAAACTGGCCTTTCCATTTGGCCTGGAGTGCCCCACTGCTTCAGATTAGTTCATAAGACGTCTGGAATTGAAAACTGTGCTCTGAAAAATATTTTTAGAGGTTACAAGGAAAAGAATTTGAGTCCTAAAATTATTTAACTTACTGAGAACTTTGAGGAAAATGTTCCAGTTACTGGGTCTCCTGTCCATCACTCATTTTTGGCAAATGAGGGAGGTGAATAGGCCATTCAGCAGATCCTGTTTCCTCTCTGTGGCATCCTCGGGCCACCACAGGGTTTGCAAAGCTGCCACAGGCAGAGCCAGAGTTTTGTTCTGTCACCCCTCGACAAAGGCTGTCCATGCAAAGTGTTTGCTTCCCCCTGGACACCTTCAACAAGGCAGGCAGAGCTCAAGAGGCTGAAATTAAGCCACCCAGGGATCACATGCAAAGAAATCTGTTCACTAAACAAAACTTATTGCTCTTATTGGCCTATAAAAACATCCTCGGTCAATAAACCAGGCAGAGAGGCCATTGCAATGAGTGGGAAACTGCTGTGAAGTTGCAGGGATGTGGGGACTTTTTTTTCCTATTGTAGTGATCTATGTCCCTGGGACGCTGCAATGTGTGTTGTGGTAGTATATGGCAAATCACAGCTGCTATGGCAAAGCAGTGAGTTGCAAAGCTCTGGAGGTAACATAATAGGGAATAACTGTTATGGGTTGACTTTGAGTAAAGCACCGCTACCCCAAATGTAATTGCAAGGCGTATAGCAAACACTGAAGTCTGAAGTATTATATGCACTGACACCTGCACTGAGCCAAACAGTTTGAAAAGTTATTAAATGTCCCCTTTTTGTTTTCTGTTTCCTTTACATGTTTTTAAAAAGTTTTAGTCTGAAGCAGTGTCATCTGTAGATATGCTGGATGAAGCATAACTCTTGTGACAGGGGTACAAATTTTGGGAGGCAGATGCCTGATGAGAAAAGAAAATCCCTGTCATTGCTTCACTTCTACTTGATTGCATTTCCACAATATTATCCTAGGAAAACAGCATACAGAGCTCAAACTCACATTGCCCTGGCTATTAGACACACAGCATTCACCTGTAAAGCTCAGGTGCTGTTCAGCCCACATCTCCAATGCCTCCAGATCCAGCCTCACATAATATATTTCCCTGGATTCCTGAGCATGTTCTCTTATGCCATATGACGTGGCCAGTGCTGGTGGGCTGCAAAGCCTGTCACTATTTGGATGATGTGTTTCATATTCAGATTTGATAAACTATTGCAAAAAAGAGGATGGCTGGATGAAAATAGGTTCGATCTAAGATTCCTTAAGTGAATTTAAACTGTAAGACTGACAGGAAGTTGAAAACTAAGACTGTGAGTCCTTCACACATAACACAAAATTACTTTTAGTGATTTGTTTTCTCCAATCTCAGATTAAGCTATTTCTCCTTATCCTAAAAGTCAGGAGTTATTTTCCTGTCCTTTTCTGCTGACTGGTTATTCTGGTTTTGTTTTAGTTTTTTAAAAGTAATTCTATTATCAGATAATCTTGAACATCTCAGTGCCATGCTGATCCCACGGCAATGAAGTAGTTTCAGAGTAAAAAAATGTCTTCCTCAATCCAACCCTCCTGAAAGTTTCTTATACAAGAAAATTGTACAAGCATTATGAAAGACATAGGCTTTGCAAACAAGATGTAGATAACAAAAAATCCAAGAAGGAAATTAAAATGTCTTTAGTAGCTGTCAGGAGCATAAATTAATGGAAAGCACTGTCTCAGAGTTTTTACAAGACTTTCCCCCTCATTTCAGCATTAACAAATCCCCTAAAATTAAAGGTCATATTTAGGCAGACTCATTAAAATATATCCTATACATTCTATGTAAAATGTATTCTATATTACCTACATAAAATCTATTCTATATTCTATATATATTATATATATATTCTATTTCTATATATCCAGATAACCATAAGAATACATTCCTCTTTTAACACTGCATGTCAGACCTGGAGTCTTCCAAGCTTTGGGGCAAGCCCTGTCTTCATTCTAACTTTCCACTGATACTCAGCTGTGTACCACGACACTTAGCACCTCTCTTTCCTTGCCCTTTTTTTGCACTTAGTGGAAAGAAGGTTGGCCAGAGCAGATAGGAGCTGTAACCAGCTCCCAAGGTGGACTATGAGAGGACCTTTGGCTTGTAGCAAGCTGCAGTACCCTCCCACAACTCAGTACTTGTATAGCCACCAGGTCCTACTTCAGGACCAGAAATACTCAGTCCTGTCCAGAGACACGATGTGCCTTGGACGAATTCCCTGTCAGACCCCTTGCTTCATGACAAGAAATATAAAAGAATGTCTTACTTTATTTCAGTATCATTGGATGAATTTAATTCCCACTACAAGGTAAGTAATCCTCTTCTGCTGGTGGAGATAGTTTTCAGTGTGCTATTAGTACTGTATTTTCTAGGAAAAAAAATGATAAAAAAGTCAAATAGGTGTGTCTAAAACTGGCATCACACACAGCAATTCAATCACAGGAAACCTGTGCATATTCCTATTAAATTCCTTTACTCATCAGGGATTCCTATGTCTGCAGAGAAGGACCACACACTGAAAGAAAATACAGAAACCTTATCACCTTTCATCTTTTAGTCCCAGTACGCTACATGACCTACTAGAAAGACAGAGAATTTAAAAATTCAACTGTCCCTATGTCAGCTGAGCAAATTCAATCTTTTGCCATAATTTTTTTATATTCTCAGTGACCATTCTCTAGTAGATAAAAAGATGGTGCTTCAAAACACATATTCCTTGAATTTAATTGTAAAGGAAAACACGCTGTAAAGATTCCTGTGTCATGAGTCTGTATTGATGCAGTGTATCATTGAAGGGGTTTTTTGCATCAATGGATTGCTGTGAGAAAACAAAAATAAGGAAAGGCAGAATGGCATAAATTCTGGTTCCTTTCTCGAATCTGCTTTGTCTATAATCCACAGTCTCTGGTGACAACACAAGTCACCATTCCCTGCAGGAAACTTAGAACAAAAAACAGCATCTTAAATAAAATATTTCATGGGACTTGTTTCTGTTGCTTCCTAGTGGAAGCAGGTCTATGCTTTCCCAGTTGTATGAAAGCAGACTTCTCTTAAATATGTCACTGTTGGCTGCCTGTTTGCTTCCACTACAAATTCTCTCTTTTTAATTGACAGCTAAATAAACCATTTGATATCACTGTTAAGTTAAAGCCTACTGCTGATCACCTAGTAGGAAACAAGTCAAATTTTACTTGCTTGGTTTTTCTGAGAATTTCCTGCTACAACACTCATTTAGCAATGTGTATCCATGGAGCACCAGCTTAGATACCACATTTTTCCTTATTAGTTAACTCTTTCTTGGTCTGCATTATTTGCAGAATGTTGTGTCTAAATGGACTTCATCTGCAACCAAATTCCCACTGAAACAGAAGAATACAGGATATGAAAAGTGAGACTAATATATGGCACACAGACAATTTGCTGACAACCTGATGGATGACTTGATTGCTGCTGTGGAGGAAACAGCGTTAGAAGACTAAATTCAGAATGTAAGTAAGCCTGGAGGCTGTCTAATTTACTGTGGCTTGCATCAATTCTAAGTAAAGACTGGAGGTATTGTTCATGTCAAACACACCTAGATCTTCCAAAATCTGAGTCTTCTGATCTTCCTTTATCTCTACCTGAAATTCCCTTAAAGCCAAGAGCTATGTGTACTTACCTTTCTACATTTGTTGAATTGCCTGATTTCTTGCCCCAATGAGGCAACAAATTTCCCAAAGGCTCATAAACAAAACCCAGTTGAAAGAATTACACAGGAGATATTAGGAATTATAAAATTATAATTGTTAATAAATTGATTATAATGAAATTTGTAACTATAATTGCAAAAAAAAAAAACAAAAAACAAACAAAAACAAACAAACAAAAACCCAAACAAACAAAAAAAAAACCAAAAAAGAAGGATATTCTTGATCTGAAAATGGGAGCTGTACCAAACCAGGTGCTCAATAAAGAAAAGCACTGAGATTTGGCTACTGTAGTGATGAAGCTGTTGATCTTTTGCAAGCTTTGTCAAGTCTGAAACCTTGGCAAATGACAGGTCATTATCCTTTTATACAGCTTAAGACTATCTAAGGTTCAGACACCATATAGGTATGGATTTGTGAAATGCACTGTATGGAGATGGTGCATTGGTCTTCCCCAGAGCAGACAGACAAACTCTGCCCTTGTGCAGAAGAAAATACGCTCCATTTCTACCCCTTTGCAAAAGCTTGCCCAGACTGGAATTTTGCATTCTGCCTTCACAGAGAGTTTGGAAAAAAAAAATAAAAAATAAAGGATTTAAGAGGTAGAGTCTTTTTGTCCGAGGTAAAATCCCAAATCTTAAATATTTGAACATCTAAACGTAATTACCCTATCCCTGGGGTTAGTGAAAGTCAGGTCTGGGTCCAAGTTCTCCCCCATGCCAACTAGACTTCTGCATTCATAAAACCCTGAATTATGTTCCTGAAATCCCAAGTCTGAATCATCTGTACTCTTAGCCATTCAGCAATTGTAAAAGGAAAATGTTCCTTAAAAATATTCATCACCCCCAATGAACTGGTGTGCTTGCGTTGCCAAGCAACTGTGCTGCGTCTCTGCACCTCTGAGACCCATGGGTCAAAACCCAATGTCAACATAAAAGTTTGAGAGTCCAGTCAGGATTATGGCACATAAATATTGATAAGGGAAAAGGCAGAAGAGGGTGTATAGCTTTGGCCCTGATTTTTGAAATAATGTTGTTCTTGATAATGCTACCAATATTAAAAAAAAAAAAAAAAAAAAAAAAAAAAAAAAAAAAAAGCAGATGTTTTTCAAAATCACAAGAAAAAAAGGTGGTTTTCACCTTGAAAAGAATTGGTTATTCAATTTTCAGGCCAAGAAGATATTTTTCAACAACTGTAGAAACACCTACAGAAACCCCAAAGAGTTGAGTTTCGGTCCACACTGACTTATTGCAGGTGGAAACAGAGCTGGTTTTCACCAGTAGCAGCAGATGTATTCCATTGTCTTCACATGTCAATGTAATTTCTTTATGTCTTCTCTTGCCAGTTGCTTTAGTGTCATGGATGGAGTGATGCACTTCTCTCATTAGAAGCAGTAATATGTTTATGGATCCAAACCAGTGATTTAGCAAATTTGATAGTAAATGTTACAGTGGTTTACTAATATTCAATGGTTAAGGTACTACACAAAGTCAGCCAAAACTGTCAGGGTGAGAGGTGCATAAACCTGGTACCATTTCAATAACCAGTGGAATTGTCTTTCCTCCAGAAGAGAGCTAGAAGGGGTTAAATGGAAATAGGGACTGCACTGGGAAATCCATGTTAAAAAGGAGAATTTCTAGCTAATAGCTAAACACAAGAGGATTAGACAGTCATCATTTAAGAGAAGAGAGAGAGAGAGAGAGAGAGGAAAGTAGACTAATGTATTTCTGCACTGCAGCTACCAATGTTTGCTCATCAACGTTAGGAGCAACACAGAGAATTTCACCAAGGAAAAGAACCGCAGCAGTTTATCAGGCAGATGTTGTGCATTTGTTGCAAAATCTCACTAGCAAGATGGAAGTAGGTGAGGGATAGAGCAGTTGGATAGCACAGAAATATTGTTTCTGTCAGCACCCAAGCAGGATTAACCAGATCAGAGTGGTTAATGTAACAGAGATCACAGTGTAATTGGTACAGCATTTGCTGTGAATGCAGAGCAGAAGTAATGTGGAAGCCAGAAGAGTGGTTCAAAGAATGATGTAGCCATTGCTCACTGATCTCTGAAATAACAAAAAGAGAGGACAAGATGAAGGTAATGCAGGAGGCAGAGACAATTCTTGAGGTGGAGATAGGCAACACGGAGGAAAAAGTATCAGTCTCAGGATCTAGGAGGTAGATGTGTTTCATTTTGCAAATCATATATAAAATCTCTTATCAAGAAACAAACTAGAGCTTTTAAACAGTATGTTTCCAAGTTCAAGCATGATCAAACATATCTTAAGGTAAAAATTTAAGTTACCGAAAAGGTAATTTGAAATAATCATGCAAGCACAAGAAAGATATTAAGCCCTCGATAGCTCTGGCAAAGAGGGCAATAAGGCCATATCCAATCTGTATTACAAACAGTGAGAACCATCCTATTTTAGATTGCATTATACATTGCCTGTGGAGTGATTTATTTTATTGAGAGATTGTACCAAGTGAGACTGTAGCAAAATGGGGGATCACTCTAGGCAATGTTGTTGCTTCAGTGTGTGACACACCATGTTTGCATATTTCTTGTGCTTCTTCATCAATAACTTCTCATGTAATTAACCACAACTGGTGAGGCATGTGCTCAAATTAGACAGCTTTTAAAAAAAGAAGGATTTGCTTTGATCAGTGGTCCCTAGCCAGTGATCTCTCTGGTGAAGTGAAAGCACTCAACAGCTGAGAGGCAGCAGCTGAAAGAGATGTCGTGGCTTCTCCCCCTTTATCCAAATTCACCAGCTCTTGACTTTAACAATCAAACAGGCATAGTTCATGCACCATAGTTTTTGGCTTCAAGACCATGTTGTCCTCTCTTGTGATTCTCATTCTCCCTCAAATTCTCCTGCCTGAGTAGGGGACACCAGCAGGCAGGCAGGCAGCATGGTCCTGCACAGCAGGTCACGCTTGGCAAGGCTCGTCCTTGGAGGCGATAGGGGCTCAGGAGGACATTAATGTTGTTCCAGCATTTGAGTAGATTGTTGGCTAGAGAGCACCTGGTTTTGTCTGCTTTTTCTCTGTCCCTGGCACACAGCAGCTCCCTCTCGGTTGCTGCTGACCCCCAGTTTTCTGTCAGAGAGTGGCAAAGAGGTTTGCAACTCTGTATGGTCTTTGAAGAGCTGACAGGCAACGCAGTTTGGAAACTCACTGACTTGGGGAAAGAGAGAAAAATCAGAAAGTCCTCAGATTTATACCCAGCCTCCTTGTAAAGGCATGTCATGCTGCCCATGGGGATTTTACATAGCCATTTCGTCCCCAGAGAGACTGTCCAGTAGTGAAATTACATTTTATAAAATGTTTATAATTATTTGGAGATTATGGAGGGAAATGAACACCACCAGGGTACCAGGACATTACCTGTGGTTGCAAGTAAAGGTCAGGTAAATTGCCCCGGACTGCGAAGCTTCATCCAGCTCCTCAGCTAATGGAGAGTGACTGTGATCTCGCTATTAGGAGCCTACTAGCCAGCATTTGATCTACAGAGGTACATTAGAAGCAGCTCATGCCCTTCCTTCTCCACTGACACCTGGCTGCCCCAGGGCACAGATCATCCATCCAAGAACAACAGCCAAATGCCCAGCAGGAGCCCCTTCATGGTGGGACTGTGGCAGAGAGCCTCAGGCATCTGGTTCCCCTCCCTCTGCAACACTAAATATCACAGATGAACTGGGAGGGAAGACAGGCTACTCTGGTACAAAAGTCCACCTGCTCTGTAAAGGACCCCATTAGTCACAGCACAGCTATAGCAGCACATCAAGTACAAAGCTAAGCTTACCTACAAGTATGTAATGTTTTACACCTCCATTTCTTTTATAAATTGCAGAAAGAGTGGTCTGTAGATACCTACAGAGAGCAAGGTCAGCACTAAGGGAATGGACATCAAATATTGAAAATCATGTGGATATAAAATGTGCCAACTTGGGATGGAAACGTCTATTTGGGGAGCATATTAGAAGTAACGCAAAGGTTTTCTGTTTCACCTCTTATGCTCCACATATCCTGCCTCTCTTGACATTTTTCCTACATTCTGATGTCCCCTGGAGAGCTGGCTGGGTTGGCTAGGTACAATAGGTCAAATCTGACAACATATGTTGGGAAAACAGGGTTTCTGCACTTCCTCCTAGAAGCAAGGAGGCAGGCATAGGAGAAACTCTCCTTTTATTTACAGGGAAGCTGTTCTTAAGCAAGGCTAGGAAAATGGTGACAAACATTTAGTCTGAAAATTACAACAAATGTTCAAATTATTTACCTCTAACATACTGTCTCTTTTATCTGTTCCCCTTCTGCAATTATTCATAAAACAGAGTTTTGCTGGCACAGCTACTTACAGGAAGAGAATATCAATATAATACACATGAATATCCGCATAGTCATAAAATTCTACATTTACAAGCACCAATATGTACACCAACACATTTATTAAGCCACATGCAAAAAATAATGCCTTGTGACTTATCCAGCCAATTGCAAATAGCTGTTGCAACTCAAGGACTGAGTGTTCACGAGGTATTGTGAGTGAGCAGTCCAAAGAGACAAATCCATTAACATTTGTAGAATGCACTGACTAATGCACAATTTTAATGAAATGGGATTGTGAAGTTATTTTTATTAATGACATCTATGAATTAAAGTGCTTCAGCAAATGCTGTAGCAGAAGAGAAAACTGCTATCCCACATGTAAAGAAACAGGTTATAGCCATGGAATAAATTGCTATGTAATAATATCTGTTGTTTTATTTTCACTTTGTAGTAGCACCTGTGATAAACTCATTTCCAGCTGTCAATAATGTTTTTTTTCTGTCAGAGGACACGTGATCCTTTAATCTCATAAAATACCTGAAATCTCAGCTGTACCTTTTATGTGAAAGGTGAGATTTTTTTTAAGCTAATGTCTTCACCTTAATCTTTACAGTATTCTTATATAGTAAAAATTTAAAAATGCAAACAAGAAAAATATTTTTGGCACTTGAAATGCACATTTCCTTGAAGCAGGGCATACAAGGAATACTGCTTAAGAGCGATAAGGGGCTCAGTGCTGCAGAATGCTAAGGATGCTGTAATATGTAAGGAAATTCTGAGGCAATTTTATATACAACTCTACGATCATCCCTTTATTCCCTGATGGCAGCTTAATTCTCAACTCAAGTGCAGGTAAGAGCTCTAGCTGATAATACTGGAATACTGTCAATAATTTTCTTTAAGAAATGCTCTAAGACAGTAAAATTGTCTGTTCTTTATGCAAACTTTCTCTCAAAAAAAAAACCCCAACTAATATAAAAACTGCCAGTTAATACCTAGTTTCCCTTTAACCAAAGCAAAACTTAATTTTACCCCTTCCTGCCCATCTTTTCTCTAGTAATTTTCATGCTTCTCTGCCTTGGAACAACTGACTGTTTATCTCAATCCCCAAATCTCTTCACTCTGAGCAAGTTTTGTGTGGGATCCCTGTTCCTTTGGCAATCAAAATGCACCCTCCTTTAGCTTCATTCAGCAATGCATGCTGTTGTACAATATTTTTAACTGCAATAATGATTCAAAACTTCCCATTTCATGTTAGCACAGGAAAGGAAGTCTTTGCACAGACTTCCTTTCCACTTTTGGAGTGAAATGGGAACTGTGTATCTGAAGACCTAACCTGGTATCACATTCAGAGTGTTAGGAAGCATATCATTGTGTCCCACTTGAGTCTAGATACTGTTTCAGCGATGTCACATTGACTAGACTTTCATTTTTAATCTAGATTTGAGTTCTGAGGGATCACAACTCTCACATAAGGGAGGTGCCTTTTATCACTGTGAACAATTACTTCATCAATATTTGCTTTGCCAAAGTTTTACATGTCTCTTAATTTATTTACAAGCCTCTTAAAAATGTCTGTAACTCTAAACACTTAGACCCCTGGAGTATGGTGAAAACAAATTCAATTGGTAGTGCTAAGGCCGTTTGCCAGGACCCTGTAGAATGGTCTACTGAGGTTATATATTTTGTTCTGCTTAGCCTGTCATTTAATTTATTCTTGGCTTGCATAGATATCCAATATTTCAACAGTGTCTAGCTCCTGTAATAAATGTAGAATCTCACAATGTTGCCAAATTTTGTGCCTCACACAATGTTTATGCAGGGGCCATGTGATAGACAGATGAATTTTACAGCCAAGGTGTCAGTCTGCACTGTCCTACAGTTTGTTCAAGTCCCCTGTGATATGTAAACTGGCCAGAAGCTGTCCTATATTTGCACAGGATTGATTTTTGGAGAACACAGAACAGACTTGTGATCTCTCTCACAGCTCTTCTTTCTGCTCCTCTGACATATTGTAACACTAAGCCACTGCACTAATATTGATATTTTTCTACCATATGTGTGGGTTGGTGCCCACCAAGCTTATCTATCACCCCGTCATCTGGACAGGGGAGAGAAAATATTAAAAAAAAAACACTTGTGGGTAAGGACAGGGAGAAATCACTAAGCACTTGCCATCATAACAAAACAGACTTGACTTGGGGAAATTAATTTATTGCCAATCAAATCAGCGTAGGATAATAAGAAATAAAAGCAAATCATTAAACACCTTTCCCCTAACTCTCCCTTCTTCTCAGGCACATTTCAGTCCTGATTTTCTCTTTCTCCTCCCTCCCCCACCACAGCAGTGCAGAGGGGTGAGGGATGGGAGCTGTGGTTAGTTCATCACACATTGTCTCTACTGGGAGAGGACTCCTCACGTTCTTCGTCTGGTGCAGTGTGAGTCCCTTCCATGGGTACAGTTCTTCAGGGACAAATGGCTCCACAGTGTCACAAGTCCTGCCAGCAAACCTGCTCCAGCTGCGTTCCTCTCTCCTGCCACAGGTCCTGCCAGGAGTCTGATCCAGTATGAATTCTGCTCCCCTGTGGACCTCCATGGTCTGCAAGGGGACAGCTGCCTTGCCATGGTCTGCACCGTGGGCTGCAGGGCAGTCTCTGCTCCAGTGCCCAGAGTACATCCTGCCCCTCCTTCTTCACTGACCTGAATGTCTTCAGAGTCCTTTGTCTCGCATCCTCTCTTCTGGCTGCTGTTTTGCAGCAATTTTTGCCCCACCTCTTCTTAACTATGTTATCCCCAGGGCACTACAGTCATTACTGATGGGCTCAGCCTTGGCCAGCCTTGGACCCTACAGGCATGGGTGAAGCTTTTGACAAGCCAGTCCTGTAACCCACCCAATACCCAAACCTTACCATGCAAACGCAATACACAATGACAGAATGGGATACTCAGTGGGACTCCTGAAGGAGAGCTAGTTTTTTAAACCACAGCAATCCTATTGCTACAAAATTTTATAACATTTGTGCCACAGTTTTTGACCTTCTGGAAAATTTTTTGTATCCATGATACATAGGTAATATTTCTTGGATGCCCAGCTAAAAGAAAGTTTCTCAGAACAGTCTAAACTTGTTTGTGCACAAAGAAGAAAAATACATTGTTTTCTTTCCTCATAAGATCTGAAATGAGGAACAAAAGTAGATTCTGTAATTCAATAACGTATTATGGTTTCAGGCAAAAGGAATCTAGTTTTCTTTTGCTATTTTTTTCCTACTGTATTCCTGTTTCTTCCTTACTTCTGAGAAAGAAACAGTGAGACATTTAGTGATTTTCTTACAGTATACAGCACTTTTTTGGTTGTTTTTGGTTTGTATTGGTTTGGTTTTATTTTTTCCCTTTGGTCAACTTTTTCCTCTAAGGTCTGATTGATCTTCTTTCTTTATTCCTTCAGTGTTTCAGAGAAACAATTCAGCAGGGTCTGTCCAGAAGCACAGTCTTCTATGTCTTTGTATAGTCAGTGACATATATTATTTTGGTCCCATTCTCATGCACACAGAAAGTACCAGATAAATCCTCTTCCAAAACATTGTCTCAGAGCATGCCAGATCCTGTTAGCATTACCTTATTTCATGCCAGAATGCAAGAAAGGTTTCTGCAAAACTTAAGGAGAGTCATTGATCTCATAGAGAATAAAATATTACCATCAGATCCCATTACCGCTTTTTCTCCACATACATTTATGCCTGTCATTGACCAAGCAAATATCAAAAAGTTATCGTGTAACTTGACACGAATTTTGTTGTGGACTGTGACTGTTACATCAGTGTCGATTCAGCAATGACAAATCTTCCAAAAGACACTGGAGAGTCTGATTCTTTTTCTCTGCACAGTCTTACTGACTTTGATGAGTTTGAAAAAATGCAGTCTTTCTCCTTCTGTTAACTTTTCAATTAACCCCTGAAATCAGGCTAAATGTAGGGATAAAAAACAAAAACTCCCAGAATATTAGATGTGTATTTCCGTGCAGTTTTCCCTTCTCATTTGAGTGTAATTCTATCCTTCCACTAGCATTATTTTCTGAGTTTTAGTTTCTTAGTGGAGTAGATTAGAGACACCCCTGGCAGAATCTTAGCACTGGAATATATTTATCCTGACAAAACGCATGTGAGGTCAGGAAATGCCTCCTATACTCCTGGCAGATGCAGAACTGAGACATGGAGAGACTAAATGCTTTTTCTCACATAACAAGGAATGTCAGTGGCAGAGTGGGGCACTAATCCCTAGATTAACGCACTGCCCAGTGAAATGTCATTCATGGGTGGTCAGTGGAGTAGATCATGAATCCTTGCTTACTTCTAAAATATATTGATGATATAAAAATTATTTCCCTCTATCATTCACACTGCAGAAAAATAGCATGGGTATTCATGCTGTAGGTGCAACAAGTTTGGAAATACACCACCTAGAGAGCGAGGACATGGTCATGGCATGCCTATCAGTCTCTCTTCAGAGAGGGCATTGAGAAGGGTGTTTTTACAGGTATTTTGACAGGTCAGCAAAGGTCTTGCCCATAGACACACAGAGTATTCAAGATTTAGCCAAATTCAGTTCTTAATTAAAAAATATGACTGACAGGGGAAAGTATGAGTGGGTATACTGTGGAAAATAAACCAAAATTTGTAATTTGATATTGGTTGTTAAAGTGCCTTACAAATCATGTCTTATATTGACAAAAAGTAAAACTTTTGTTCTCCTTTGTCATCAGCTGAAAATGAGGACAATCATGGACTCTGCATTTAGGCTGAAAATATATTTAGGATGAAGAATTTTCTTTTGCTACTTCAAATTATACTTTAAAAACTAAAGAAAAGGCCAGTTTAGCAGCTGAGTTTTCCTTGCCATAGTTACAATACTTAGTACATTCTTTAGATAGACTGGGAAGGGAGTACAGTGTTATAATGGCCTGCCCAAGGCCACATATTGAATCAGTGACTCAGACTGGGTTAGGATTTAGGACCTTTTGGATTTCAAATCTGTCATACCATTGCCCACAGGAGCACCACTGTATTTTGGGTGAGAGATTCAGAACACCTCTAGGTTAGCTAGCATTAGTTTTTAAGACCTCTTGAAAATACTGCGTAATATTAGCAAGCATTAACATTATTATTTCCACCATGTCTTGCTAGACAACACCTCTTACAACAATTTTTGTAGATTTAATGATTTTTCTTTTTCAGAATGTCTTCAATATTTTTAAGTCTGGGAGGGGAAATAGGTGTTCATACACCCTACACTCCCACTAAAAATAAGAGCCAAATTTTTAAACACAAAATCTTAATTCTGTGCATTTTAAGCAGAAAAATACTATATTTGTGAAATTCAACTTTTATGCATACCAACGGACATTCAGAACAATGATGTCATCAGTCTTTATTGGATTTATAAAAGATTATTTATATTGCAAAACCAATGCTCTTAAGGTCTTTTTGGCTTCAGTAGAAGTAAGAGTACTTAGGCTAGTCTAGCAAAGACACTTAAAAGGTCTTGTGAAAATCAAATGGTGTTAGCAGTCTTAGTGCCTTTTTGGTTTTTTTCTGTGGATGGGCGGGTACTCACAGAAAGAGTAATATTTCTTACATTTAAATTATTTGCATGTATCTCATATATTATGCTTTTGTAATGTTGACTGGTTTCAAGCCATCATTAGAGACACATAGTCTTCTCTGATAGCTCTCACCACAGTTAAATAGTATTATGAAAATCATTTCAATAGAACATTCAAAAGGACTGTACTCCAAAAATATCTACCAGCAAAGGCTAAGAATTTCTTTCTTAATAACAAAACCTGAAACTATTTTTCAAAAAGAATCATTTTTCAGTAATTATGGTAATAACCTATATGTTTAATGTTTTCCATTCAGAAACATCTTGAAAAATACCTTTTTTTTTAGCTGTTCTTCATTCAAGAACTCATAAAAATAAGTCTTTTGCTTTCCCTTGTTGTTTTCCCCTAATTATCACAGGAAAAATGAGGCAAAGGAAATAGTGAAACTGTAGATGAAGTTCAAAAACACCAATAGAATATACAACCTGCTTTTCAAAACCTGAAAATACTGCTTCTATTTTTATTTCATTGTTTTCTAAACTGTCAAAAATAATTAGGCTACCCACCACATACGATTATAATTTACATTTTATTTGTGATGAAAAGATAAGCTTTTTCTTGAATTCAGGATTTTATTCATTCTTTCAAGCTCAATAAAGAAAAAAAGCCATGAGATCGATGATGAAGCAACAATTGCTTATTCAGTCCATCCCTTTTTCCTAATTTTTTTTCCTGGAGAAAGAAAGCAATAACTAGTGACAGGATGGGAGAACATAGTCTTAAGCTGTTCCAGGTGTAGGTTTACACTGGACATTAGGGGGGGAATTTCTTCATAGATGTGGTGATAAGTCATTGGAATGGGCTGCCCAGGCAGGTGGTGGAGTCACTGTCCCCAGAGGAGTTTAAAGAAAGACTGAATGCTGCACTTAGTGTCTTGGTCTACTTGACACAGTGGTGTTGGGTCATAGGTTGGACTTGATTATCTCAGAGGTCTTTTCCAACCTAATTGATTCTTTGATTCTGTGAACTACTAGGGAAAAAAAAAAACCAACAAAACACCTCTATTAGGAATTCTGACTATAGGGAATTGCTGTCTTTCTTACATTATCAATTACAGGCTCTTTTAACTACTACAACCTATGCAGTGGAATGGGCTGTTCAGAGGGTGGGTTTCTAGTTAGTAATGAGGCTTGCTGCAATGTCTGCCATTCAGATCTCGGGAAGAGCAGCATGCTCTGTCTATGGGAGAAAAATCTCTCCACAAAACTATGGCAAGGGCTTTTTTTTACTGCCCCACAAAGACAGGAAAATCAAATCATGCCACTGCACATCTCTGTAGAAGATTTAGATTCAGGTAGGGTCCAGGAATGGGCATTGCCTAAATGTCAATGTCGACAATCCACTTCTTACTCTTGGGTGTTGCAGCATTTCACACAGTATGAAATCAGAGTGAGCCAGCTCTGTTCCTATTTTAAGACATACACTGCTATCCACTAAGCCTTATTGTGTGCAAGGTAGAAGGAGAAGATAAAAGCTTTTCAGCTTTACAACACGTCACACATGGCTGATGAATGAGATTTAGCATCCAACATCCCTCTTGTGTTTGGTCTACTGCAGGTGCAGCAGAGCTAACTGATCCATCATTTTCTGAGTCATAAGTGGTTGCTGGCTCATATAGCTCGTGCTTGAGTGAAGGTTTCCCAGTGAGTGGTGATAGTTGCTGAGCTCATGTCTGGGGAGATGCTGAAGGTGACAGTCTGAGACTGACATTTAATAATGAGCTGCAACTCACAGGTGAGGAAAGACCACCCGTTTAGGTAATCTGTCACTGTAAATGCTCAGCTTACCATTGGTGGCTGAGATGCTCTTTTTCTGATCTCAATTTTAAAGAAAAAAGTTTATTTTCTGTTCCCATTGTAATAGATGTTTTGTCCTGCTATATTTAAGGCCCAAACTTTCTCTTTTTCTTTGTGTTTTCACCAGCAACATTGCTCCATTTTCTCATGATGACATTTAATAATAGAAGCTATAAGGAGCTTTATTGATACAAGATCTGCTCTGATTTATTGTACAAGAATATGTTCATAGGCAGCTGAGGGTAAGTCAATCTGTAAGCACAGCAGCTCTGGAGGTAAGCATCATGAGTAACTTGAGAAGGCTGAAATCTTTCCGATACTAACATAATCAACAACACCTCAAAAAGAGAAAATGGAAACATTTTGCACAACCTATTTTGGGAACTATCTCCTTTCCTTCCCTCTGTGCTCACACTAGGTTTATTTTTAAATCTGCAGGCACAGTAGTGCAATTTTCATCACTATGATAGTCAGTGGCTGTGGAATAGCAATTTACATCACACTGGTATTTTGTTGGAAGCAAATGCAAGTCTTCTTTATAAGGAACTTACTCAATTAGCAAGCTCATATTTAATATCCTCCCTGACTAGATTAACCTTGTATTTGAGATTTAATGCAATTTCTGTTGCAGTATAACCTATGCAAAGTTGTCTAATTTACAATCAGCCTGGATACATAAATTACAGAAATCACACAGGCAGTAATTTTCAACTGTAAACTCCATGTTAACAGAGTATCTTAAGGGCTCTCTTTTACAGCAAACCTCTGAAACATCAAGGTACATGCAAAGATTTAATAAAAGTTGTGCCTTCTATGATGATTTTATTTTCTCCATTATTTAGAATTTCACTGTAAAGGCCAATATAATAGAAACATTTTTCTGCTACAGCCTTGAGAAGAAAAAGAGATTTTGACCTCTGGGGTCATCCCTATGTGATCCAGACTAATAGATGAAGGCTATTACCATGGATACTCGATCCTTGGTGATTGGGGAAAGAGAACAACAATCAACATCCAGGTTTAAAGTTAATTTTGAAGGAACGTGAGAAACCAAGGAAATCTGCTGTGAGTAAGGACTCACTACTGTTGAATAGAACTTTTTATGACAAGGAAAGGGAGGAGATGACAAGACAGCTTGCTGACCTATGCACAAAACTCCCAAGCTGTAAGGAAAATGTCCTTGAAGATGTTCATTTGTAACATCACCTACTCAGCCAGATGCTGCCCTGTTAATGAGCATCAACAGTGGCAGGTTGGTATCCAGCACATCGGCACGACCAGGTGAAAGTCAGCCAGAGGAAAGCAGTGAGTGCCAAGCCCCACTCAGGTACCATCGCTGTAACAGTGACAAAGCAAATATGAACGGATCAGCTTGAAGTACATGCAAAACTACTCGGGAAACCAAATGCATTCTGGTTCCAGTAGAAAACAATCTGCCATGTTGCCTTCACCCACCAACCATGATGACTCTGTTATTCCAGGTTTAAGACTTCACTGTTTATACTGCATTTGTTAAAAACTAAACCAAACCAACCAACCAACCAACCAACCAACCAACCAAAAACAAAAACAAAAACAAACTAAACTAAAACCACAACAACAAATCCCCAAACAAGACAACTAGAAAACCCTCAAACCCAAACCAAACCATTTTATAGGAATACATAAAACCTTCATGTGAAACAATATGTGTTTTCCATCCCCTCCCTCCATTCCCTTTGCGGTAGGACAATACATACGGGTAGGAAGTTCTATTCATATAGCAAGATATCATGAGAAACTTCACAGTTTACAAGAGATCTGTATGATGCTGCAACCATCACTGTGTAAAAAAAATGTCATGTGTTCTAACAAGGCTGATCTCGTCTCACACACCAATACTTCTATCTGATAAGTGTGTATTTAAGAAAGTGTGGTTAGGGGGAAGGGAGGAAAAGGCAAAATTTTTAAATGAGTAAATGTAAGGAGAGTAATGATGATGAAAAATTACTTCAATGAAGTTTGATGTAAGACCGTGAAGCTCTGATACTGAGATGAAAGTAAGATGGTCATCTGGGAGAAATGTATGTGAAAAATATATGAGGGTCTTACATTAAATTAGCAAACTACACCAAAGTGGAGAAGCAACAGAGGAGACAGCACTTTCAGGACACTATCAAAGTCAGTAACGAGCATTTGAATCAAGGCCAAAAGGACATATACCTCTCTTGCCTTCAGCTTTCACCCTGCCATCAAAGGAGGGCACCCTATGGTTCACATCCAAGGGAAACACACAGCAATATTGTGCATTTTGTCTTACCTCTTTTGTTCCTTTACAGTAATTTTAAAAATAGTGTTTATTATAAAGAATGAAGCTGGAAATCCTGAGTGACATAGGATTGTCAGTCATAAACCGTGGATCAAATTCTCATTTATGCAAATGCTCGAGCAATAGAAAGGAGTTGACACCTTGGTTTAATGTACGTTTGCCATCACTTCCATCCTCTACTTTCAATAGGGAGAAAATCCTTGGAATGAGTGGTAGGAGTCCTGATCTACTTTTGCTCAGCATCCAACAATGTGTGAAATGAACAATGTTCTTGAATTGAACATGCCATGCAAAAAAAATCACAGTGATAATAAAAAAAATTAAAATGCTCTGTGTCTCAACTTCCACATGTACACAAAAAAAAGTCCAAAACAAGCCTTGAAAATCAGGGAGACTGACTTGCAAAGTTAAGTTAAACTCTGAAACTTCAAACTAATATTGATGGTTTAAATGAAGACGTTGCAGCAATGCAGAGCAGAAATGTTCCTGAGTTATTATTTCTTTTATGGTTACATTTTTGTGGGTTTTGGTTTGGTTTTTTGTTTTTGTTTTGTTTGTGTTTGGTTGGTTTGGGTTTTTGGTTCTGGTTTTTTTTTTTTTTTGTCTTTTTTTTTTTTTGTTTGGTTTTGGTTTTTTTTAATTAAAAAGTATGGAGATAAAAAATTTGCCATACTTTGCTATAAATGCAAAATTTTGTTTTGATAATAAATGGGTAACAAGAACAAGGCATGCTGGAAGAAAGTGTGTACATGCTTCTGTAGAATGATCCAAATCACTCAATTTTCATTAAGAACAAGCAAAAACTGAACATCTGAATACATTTTAAATCCAAAAGTTTTTTGCTGCAGTGTGCCTCTGCAGCTTCCTCTGTGTAGAGCAGCTGTATAGCTTTCAATCCAGAACAGAATTCTCTCTTCCCAGCTTGCCAATAATCCTTAAGCAATGCCAACAATCATTTTCATTACTAATTAAATAATAAATCCTCACAACTAAGAAGCTATCAAAGAAGTAACATGCACCACCGTCATGAGAGCACGTACCACGTCACTCGCCTCCCTTCCCTGTTTCTGTGTGGTATGGATGAAGTCTATAGTTAGAGTTTGCTATTTTGTGACATAGTGTATGAAATTAATTAGAGGTTTGGCACTTTTCATGTGTTATGCAGATATATTTCCCCTGTTACTACATTCTTCACCACACATTAGGTGTTAGAATGCACAGCACATTGCAGGCGAGATGGGTGTTGTTTCTACAAAAATAAAAACTGTGAAATGGAGATTTTTTAATGATTTAGAATAAAGCATATTTTTGGATCATACAGATAATCTATGAGACTCTCTTAAAAATAAAAAAGCAACAACTTCTGCCTTCTTTTTTCTACTTATGCTGTAATGATTTAAATTTCTCAAAGCATATGGTGAGAATCAGAATTATCCCTTCTCCACCTACTACTCACAATTTCTTGCCTACTGATTTCAGCACCTAATCTATGGTGCTAAAACCAATTAGTGATACATCAAAGGTTTTTGCAGTTGTAAGTTTTGGACCACTACAGAACATTAGCACATGAGCTTCTCATTATAGGCATAGATGTATGTGATCTTTGATCATGTGGTAAAAGATACATTCAAAATATGTTTTCTTTGGCAACCATAGAATCTCCTAATTGAATAAAAAAGCTAATTATATAGTTCTTTGCAAGGCTGGAATCTGTGTAATAAGGATTGTACACAAAAAAATAAGTTGTAAATGAGAAATTATAATTTCAATTTTTTTCTTTTTCTGAAATTTTTTGCTTTCAAAAATTGTAGGTTGGTTTTCACAAATCATATGCTCTAGAGAAAGGTTTGAGGTTGCAAGGATGTTTCTGGGTTAATATTCTGAACAAAACTTCAGAGAGCAACCTCACTAAAGTCAATGAAACTATGTCATGCCAACTAAAATGAAGCATAAAGCATAAATTAGTAAATGCCATGTTCTCCTCTTGGCTGGTTCCCAGTACGTATCTGCTATTTGCATGAAGTATGTGGACCTAAAACAAGTGCTGAAATCGACAGTGAAGCAGCACATTGCTTTAGTGCTCAGACTACTTGACAGGCTATTCATTTTCTCCTGCCATTCCCCATCTCTCCACAAAGTCCTCTAATACTCAGATTTAAAAATAACAAATGGAACACTGCCATTTGATATTAGATCACCAGGAACACTTATTTATAGTCCTTCTCTTCCCCAGAGAGGTATTTTTCCATCCTTTGGAACATGTGCCCAAGCCTGGCACATATCAGCCTGTGTTACCTTTGGCAGAGCATCAGAAGAGGAATAAAAGCTGCTTGGAGCTAATGGGAAGATGAGATGGACTGGGTACATTTAGTGTGAACCATGCTCCAAAGGAGGTTGAGAGGGATGGGGAGGGTGACAGGTCTGACCTCTGCTTCTTCCCTTTTCTCACCAGAGTGAATAAATTGAGTCAGTCTTAGGACAGGAAAGAAAAAGGTGAAGGGAGAAAGAAGGGGACAAGGGAGAGGAGGATGGGGAGAGAAGGAAGGAGAAAGGGAGGGATCGAGGCAAGGGAGGGAAGGAGGGAGAGGATGGACAAAGAGAGTCTTCCTTCCTTCTGCCCATGAGATCCCTTAGTCTCAGATGGAGCTGCGTAGATTGGCCACGAAGATAAGCATTTCAACTTCAGACAGTGACAGAATTACACTGGAATTTCCAGTACAACTAAAAGCAATATCTAATATGCAATGACTCAGAGAAAGAAATAGAAGCCCTTTGCTACAACTGCAACACTTTGCTAGAAGAATTGCAGAAACTTGTTGGAGATTTTTTCACTCTTGAGAAGAGTTTTCTAAACACATTTGCAGGGGAATGCTTCCTATACCAGAATTTCTTTGGGATGAAGCATGCAAAGATTTCTAATAACGGATTCTCATTTTTAAAAATTCTTATTTCACTGATGAAGGGACAATGCCAGGGGGAAAAAAAATGGATGAATTTTAAATGTAATAAAGCTTTTTCTTGTGTTCACATCAGGTTAAACCCCTTTTTTTGGTTTTGTACTATAACAATACCCTTCAAAGTAGCCATTGGGGTAAAATCGAGTATATCACAACTCCTTTTCCTAACTACATCTCCCACACTTACACTGATTAACAACACAGGATGCCTTCTACATCATTCAATTTATCTACTAAGGTTCTTCATGTCTCAATAATGTCCAGAAAAGACTCTCTCTGATATAATCAGGATCACCACTCTTCAAACATCACTGGTATAACCTGGTGAAGATCCAATACTGGGATCTTTTTTCCTGGATTGTTTCTCCCTATCTATTGAAACCCCTTAAGAAGACTTCTGAAATATCTACATTAAAGCACAATTAAATAATCTAATCTTTTCCTGAATAATCTAATCTGTTCTCCTGAATGGCACAAAATAAATCTAATTCAAAAATTATTTCTATGGTTCAGAGGCAGACACACACATTTTTATATTCCTCCTCCTTTTTCAAGACACCCACTGCCTCCTAATTTCATTTTGGCTCTATGCAATAAAAATGAAATAACATACATTTTTTAAAATTCAATTCCTTTTGTTCCTAGTGTGCCTATATGACATGACAGTGAACAACAGCACATGCCAGGAAAAGAATTACATAGCACCTCTGCATTGATTTGCCAAATTTACTCAAAGCAAAGTTGTTTGCTTGGATATGATTGGCAAACCAGAGTAGTTTGTGCATCTGTTTTACTTACATACAGTTAATTATGTCTTAGAAAAGAGAATACTGCAAGGTATTCACAGAGCATCATACACTTTTAGGTATCTTATTTATATGGAGGAAGGTACTGTCTTGGAATAAGTTTCACAAGCTGAGCTGAGTTGGGTATGTAAACCCAGACACACAAGTGCAGCTGAGCACCCTAGGAGCAGTGTGCTTGCTGGCCGGCTGTAGTGAGAAGCTCTTAACTGAGGTAAAGGTTACATAATGCAGCATTTTTCTTTGTCTGGGAGAACTGGAGCCCAAATCTCTTTCAATCCCAAAAGACTGCCCTAATCATTGTGCTGCTAAACATTTATTTTGGTTTTCTTCTGTTGAAGAAAACTAAATGCCATTACTAGTGCATTAGGCAACACCTTGTTGGCATCTTTACATGCCCAGTGGAGCAAAGGGGCAGAATAACTGTGTGCCCAGTGTGGGCAAAGCATCTGAGACCAAATGATTCTCCTGAGCCATGAGAGAATTTTATGTAGCATCCCAGAATCATACCAGAGCAGAGCAGGGTAGTTTCCCATCCAAAAGGAACCATGACTTCTAGCTCTGTCTAACAAAGAAATGCTTCCCAATAGAGAATTTGCTAAGTGGAGCTCATCTTTTCTCATCTCTATTGGGCACAGGTGGAGAGGGTGTGTGACAGATGAGCTGGGCAGTCTGGCCAAAGGTGTGCCTCTTTGGTGGATGACCCTGGGTGGTATCCTCAAGCCAAATAAAGGACTTTTCACATCTACTTTTTGGATTTACAACTCCAAAAATGCAAAGAGGCAAAAAAAGAGCCACTCTTGAGAATCTAGCCTGTTGCTGTCAGCTGGAATTTTCAAAGTCACAGGGTAAGGCAGTGACAGATCAGGATGCTCAGGTACCTCCATTTTTCCCTCAGTCACTTTCCACTGCCCACTACCAGTTCATGCTCCTGACTCACAGGATGTTGCTGCTGACTGCCTGGGGAATTTTTGGGATGAGATGACCCAACACAGCAGACAGTAGTTGCATTACCCTATTATTAAACTTTATTTGTGGCAAATAGTTCAGTATAAGTGTGTTACTCTCAGCTTAATTCCTTGCCATTAAAACAAACAAAAAAAAAAGATTCTTAGAGTCCCAAAATCACTTGTTTGTCTGTTTTCAAACCATCTGCCTCACATATTCAGTTACTGTTTGCTTAGTCTTATAGGAGGAAAAAAGAGGAGAGAAATTCAAGGACATGGACCACTTATGACCACTGTAATGAGGCAGTGTTTAACCAGCTCATAAAGTTAAGAAGAGAATAGCTTCATGGACGTTCATTCTACAGCTATAGCTTGCAAACTTGGAAAGCATTCAGCGTGCCTTTATATAGAAATAAAGAATTGAAATAAAACTGTAACGTACATGCACATGGACACACACATATATATATGTAGAAAGATACTCGTCACACCAAACATATTTCAAATGTATTTTGTTGACACTGGTTAAACATAAAACATTCAAATTTTGAAAAGACTGTGGTGTTATTTATTACATCACTTTTTTTTCTAACAGATTTCTAACACAGCACTTATCTACTAATAGGATATACTTATGCATATATTCCCTCACCCTGCCCCTGCACAAATTACCTCTTAATTTAACGGGGTTTTTTATGATAACAATTCTCTTTAGGTAGATTTTATACATTTTTGTTTGGGTCTAATGACAGAAACTGTGTAGGTAGATCTTGAATATTAATTAGTTTTTATTAAATTAATAGGGGAAAAAAGACAAAATATATTTAAAAAACCAAATCTATAATCTTGGCAGCTAAAAGTAAATGATAACTCTGAACTCAATAAAAAAGAAAAACATCCTGAAGTTTGGTTACAATGGAAGATTTACTCTTGTGCAAAAGCAGAAGAGGAAATAAGCCAAGTTTATTGTTTCAGGAAACAATGCAATCAGCCCAGTTGCAAGAACAGATCTGTTAATTTTCATACAGAATATAACAGTTCACTTTTTTTAAAATTACAGCCTTCTTTCTGCTCTGCCATACTAAGAGGGTTTGTTTTTTGTGGGGGGTTTTTGAGGGTTTTTTTTGTTTGGTTTTTTTTTTAAATCATGTGTAGATGAGCCTATTTAAACTTGGTCAGATACACAGGAAAATCTAGTAATGCCCTTTGCTTTTCTCAGCTAGGGAGACTGTTTGACCTGGCAGTTGGAGATTCCATCTGGAATTCCTGCTGGGGTTTAATCTCCTCAGCCTCGTCTGCCCTCTGCCATGCTCTGGCTCACCTGGTACTACGGGGCAGATCTGGGCTTGCAGCACTGTCACATAGAGAGTGTGTCCATCAAAGGGAGAGCACAGCCCACGGCAGCCCCCTCAGTGAGATCTGAACTCACTTCTCATTTTCCTCCTTCCCCAGATTAGGCATCACTGCCATTCCCCTCTGTCAGAGGAGTTATTTCTGATCTTCTCCAGTGTAAGAGACCTATCAGCCCCTATGTCTTGCTGTGGCAAGGATAGTTTATTATGATGGACGTTTTGACCCCTTCTCTCTCAGCAATACTTCTCAGAATTTTCCAGGATACCTTTAAAACAGCATGCAGCTGGGCTTTCCACCAACACATAGAAGCTTTACTTAATAAAGCTGAACAAACTACTTAGAATCCAGGGAAAACAAAACAAACACCACCACTCCCCCCACTAAAAAAACCCAAACCAACAAACAAACAAAAAACACCTAAAACAACCCAAAACCGAAAACAGAAGACAAAAAAGCCAAAACAAACTAACAAAAAACAAACAAACAAAAAGGTTTTAAATGCATTAGCATCTTTCCCTGATCCCAAATTTGCTGTTATTTAAAATTCTCCAATGACTGATTTCTGTAAACATACCAGCCTGTAGCTTGCTCAGGAGAGAGTTACTCTATTTATTATTATTATTATTATTATTATTATTATTCACAATTTGTTATCCATGTGGTGGAGCTGATTCTCTGGATAACATGGTTGTCCTTCTGCTCAAGACTCCCTGATTTGCACTGGGGTTTTCAGATCATCACAGAAGAGTGTTGGCACTATGTTTATGTAAATAGGTGTTCGCATATTTTTTACACCATTCTTTCAATGGATATATTCAGAGAAAAAGTCACACCTTTAAATGGTTACAAGCAGGTACTAGGGGAAGGTTACAAGTGTTGCTTCTCTGGGGAAAAATATGCAGTGGAAAAATGTTGGAATGTATTGATTTAACAAAATCTACAAAATTCATCCAGAAATCAGGGATGATTGAGAGAACTTGAGAGGCACACTCCAGGTTAAAAATCATATTTTTTCTCTTTTCCTTTCCCAGCCCCCCAAGGAGGGCATTTAGAAGCTGTAGGGGTTGTGAAAGTCATTGCCCAGTGAGGACCAGTTGCCTCTGAAACAGCAATCTCCACCCTTGGCAGCTGTGTGGCACCTTGGAGGGGAAAAGCCCTGTGGCTGCGCTCTGCTTGTTTTGGTCTGAGATGCTGAACCTGGAGAAAGGGGGCAGACGATGCATTGCAGCTGCCAAATGAGGACACACCAAAGGTTGAAGGACATGGTTCTTCTGGAAATCATTTCTCTCCTCATCTGTAGCTGCAAGCAGTGTGCAATCTAGCACAAAGTTATTTTCTTTGTTTGCCTGTTTCTCCCAGGCTCCTGCAATGCTTAAGCAGCTGCTCTGATGACTTGGAGACGAGTCCTGGGACCAGGTTCCGCTCGCTTGCACCACCAGAGAGAGGGCTTGGACTTGCGCCTGGAAAGTAGGGAAGAGCTGCAAAATTTCACTTCAGTGTTTCATCTACACACATAGCAAAAAATAGTGAGATTTAGGAGGCACGACTGGGTTTTCTTCTCTTCATTAAAAGTTTTCCTGGGTATTTTGTTCAGTACAGTCCTTTGGAATACCAAGCATAGAAGATGCACACCCTAACTCTGGGGAGAGGTCTCTGCATCTTTGCAGCGACCAGTCAGACAAGACCAATACCACAGATGTCTTACATCTGTGATCATCAGTGGGGTTCGAACATTTTAGAAGTGGACATTATGTGGGTTTAAAATTCCTGCTATATACCATAAGCTTAAGAAATCTTGCTTAAGTTGACTCAGTCCTGGAGAAAGAAAAAATCTAATATAAAGACAAAACAGAATCATAAACTAATTGTAGTACTGCATGTGCATAGAACTACAAAGACCCTGAGTTCATCCTCCTCAATTAAATTTGGTTTTAATATTTTCAAACAGGTGGACCTATCTTCCACGCTAATCATCTAAGCAAGGGCTTCAATCCCTTTGTTTTTTAACCACAAGGTTTTGTTTCCTTAAGTATCTGTACAGCCAGAATAGTAGTGACGTTATCAACACAGATAAAAAATTGCAAAAAAGTTTAAATCTCTTAATACATATGCTAAATTATTATTTTCTTCACAGAGCAGCTAAGGACCTAAGCTAATGCTGCTTATAGTGTCATTCCAATTCACAAAAAAACCCCAAGCATGTTATAAGGATGAATTCCAATAAGGGATGAAAGTGTCAAAAGCAAGACTGGGCAGTTAAATGCTTAAATCAAAAACCAAAACAAGCTGTAATCCATTTGTGACTCCCTTTTTGACCACAGCTTCTACCCAGTATTAACTGCTGTGTCCTTCTTCACACAGACTCCTCCAGTCCCTGCAGCTACAATTTTGTTCTCTTTTATCCCAAGCCCAGCTGGGATCCAGAAACCACTCAAGCTGTTCAGCCATTACATTGCCTGCTCAAGTACTGGCAGCCTCTGTCTTCTTCCTTCATCTTCATTTTCTAGCACATTCATATGCCATAGTGACTTCTTCCACTGCATGAAATGGCAGCTTCTGATTCTCTCTAGTCTTAGACACATCTGCTCAGCTTACAAGTCCCTGACTCATTGCACCAAAGTCACAGTGCTCAGACTCCCATCAAACCTTTTAATTTTTAGGTCTTTGCTGTTTTCTGAAAATTCCCATATCCACAGGCCTTGTGTCCATTCCTTTTCTCTCCAAGTCCTTCAAACAAACTAGTCACAGACTTTCCCCACCTGCCTCTTCCAAGCCTAGAATTGTGTTTCAGTCCTGCTTTTCTACCTTTTCCTGATGTTGTGGGCATCTGTCTAAATTTTAGGTACCAGTGTAAGAGCCCACAACTGTGCAGAAATAAACCTCTCTCGTCTCAGTCCTGGAGCTAGTCCTTATGAGATGCAAGTGAAAAATTACTTGCAAATTTTTTAAACTTCATTGAATAAGAACAGATTTTAATAGAATAGCAAAAGTGTGCAAGACTAACAAATATCTTGCAATGGAAGCACAGGAGGTCTACTGCTTCTTAAAAGAAAATACAGAAGATTTTAATGAGGAAAAATGATCCTCTTTTTTTTTGCCTTCTTTTTGGAAAGACTATCTATCTGACCTATTATTTCTAATTAGACAAGCCAAGTTACTAAGAAACAATCCAGTCAGTTTCTCCAGAAATTCAGACATGAAAGAATGCATATGTGTACCTGTATAATAGTCTGCTCAGAGACAAGTAATTTTTGTGCATTATTTTTGGTATTCAAACCCTGGCTTGCCATCTCCCTTTCTGTCCTTATTTGTCCACTACATTAATTTTGCTTTGCTGTTTTTTTAACCTGGTCATCACACAGGTTCTTTCATGACACTGGTGAGAGCCTACCAGCCCCGTCAGGTGTTCTCCCTTTCCCCTTTCAGATTGCTACTCTTCTTTTTCCTTTTTCCTCCCAATGGAGGCTTCTATGGCTCCTGTGTTTGCAGCCCCCTTTCCCTTCCCCAAAGGATACAAGCAATCATGATTTTTCCAAGGCACATTAGGACTGTAGCAGTCCAACAGAGTCAGGATGTTAGATTGTAAGCTCTTGAGGACAAGGACTGTACTTGTGTTTCTCAGATATATTGAAATTACTTTGCCACCTACATAATGCTTAATAAAATGAGCAGCGGTGTCAACACACCTTCCTGTTGCATCCTTTTCTGTAAGCTATCACTGCCTATATTACATTGCTAACTTCGAGTTTACAGCATCATTTCTGTCTTTATTGGATTGAGACTCATGACCATTCGTATAAATGATGTTATAAAATCAGAAGAATAAAACCTCTTCAGTTTCACGAAGAGAGATATAGAGTGCAAAGCTCCTTTATTGGAGTTGTATTGATTTCAATTATTCCTGTAGCAAGACTGTTACCTGACATATAACACAACCAAAATGAGAATTTTGAGTTCATCTGCAACATTTTGCCTTTCCTTTGCTTATAACATAACTATTTAGGTAAGTTTGCCAAGTTTTAACACATATAGGTGATGGCCTAATATAGGACATATGGATGAGATGAGGTCTCAGAATAAATTGCATATTATTAAGCATTTTCAGTATTCTTAAATTAAAGCTACATATATCTTGTATAGAAACACATACAGAAAATGCTACTTGTGGAAGTGAGAGACAAGTAGTGGTCAGATCCAATTTTTTTTCATTTTGGATAGTTGAGCTATAGGGTCTACCTTTTCTCATTTACAGATTGAAAAGAAGACTTCCTGGAAAATGTTTGTGTCTAAGGGCATTTTATTTTGATACTGATTTTTATGAACATCCTTCCTCTCTTAGTTCTTTGTAATCCACTGATTTGATATATGTCTTAATTTTCCCCTTAATTCTTACGTATGAGGATTAACAAAGAAAAATGTGCTTCTCTGCTAGAAGAAAAATTGCTTGTCTCCTGAATTTCCTTCAGGTTATGAAATCTCCCCAAAGAAAATGGTATATCCTTTTATATTTTGTCACAGACAGGACCCTGTGCATTCTTGTAAAACTGAGGATTCTAATGAGTTTTCTCCTTGAAGAAGGTTATCACGCCCTAAAAAAAATTAAATTACAAAATAGAATTTGCAATGAGCCTGAAAACTTATCATAGACAATTGGAGATTTCCGATTTTTGGACCCACTGATGACTAAGTAGATGTTAGACTTCACAAATATCACTAATGGTGGGTTTAGCAAGACGTATACAATTCATGTGCTTATTCCAATACAAGCTTCCCAAACTTGATAACTGATGAAATGCTCCTATGCCTGTTGACAAAACTTCCATCTTTCTACTTTCTCTAGCAGCTCATGAGAAGTAAATTTTATTGATACAGATTCTTAAATACAATGAAGGGTAAATTGAATGTAATATGAATATTTCTAACATAGAAAATTTCATGCTATGTTATTATTTGCAACCTTTAAATAGTAGAAAGCCTCCATTTTCATTTACTCGCAGCTGACTGAAAATGCAGAAGAATACAAGTTTAAACCTTTATCAAATACTTATCAAATAAAAGGTCTTCATTAGGTTGTTGCTAGCATCAAAAGGCAAAAGGAAATGGTCAGAGATCGAGATCAGGAAGCAGAATTAGCAAACTTGAGTAATGTTTTTGACACTGTCCCCCCTAAGATCCTCACAGAGAAGCTGTGGGCTGAATGAGCAGACAGTGAGATGGACTGACAAGCGGCAGAACAGCTGAGCCCAGAGAGTGGCAATTAATGGCACAAAGTCTAGTCGGAGACCAGTGGCTAGCAGTGTGCCCCTGGGATCCAGTCTCATTCTACGTCCTCATTAGCGATCTGGATGGTGGGACAGAGTGTTCCCTCGGGATGCTTGCTAAAACCAAACTGGGAGGAGTTGCTGATACATCTGTGTCCTGGTCCAGAGGGACCTCAACAAGCTAGAGAAATGTGCTGGCAGAAACGTCACAAAGTTAATCAAGGGGAAATGCAAAGTCCTGCACCTGAGAGAAGCAGCCCCAGCTCATTCTGAGGATGACCTGTCTGGAAAGCAGCTTGGCAGACAAGGACCTGGGAGTTCTGGTGGACACCAAATTGAACATGACACAACAATGTGCAAAGAAGGCTACAGAGGTCAAGGACTGTGATTCATCCCCTCTGTTCAGAACTGGTGAGGCCATTCTTGGAGTACTGGATCCAGTTTGGGGCTTCCCAGCACAAGAGAGACATGGACATCCTGGAAAGTGTTCAGCAAAAGATGATGAAAGGATTGAACCATTTGTCCTGTGAGGAAAAGGCTGAGAGAGCTGGCACTGCTCAGCCTGGAGAAGAGACGGCTCAGGGAGAACTTATCTATGCATAGGAACACCTGAGCAGAGGGCTCAGAGAAGATGGAGCCAGGCTCTTTCTAGCAGCACCCAGTGACAGAACAAAAGGCACTAACTGAAACACCTCAGGTTCCCTATAAACATCAGGAAACATTTATTTTTTTTACTGTGAGAGTGACCAAGCACTGTCACAAGTTGCCCAGGGGGGTTGTGGATTCTTCCTCCTTAGAGATATTCAAAAGCCCTCTGTACACAGTGCTAAACAACTTGCTTTAGGTGGCCCTGCTTGAGGAGGGATTTGGACCAGGTGACCCCCAGAGAACCCTTTCAACCTGAGTCATCATACAATCTGTGATTGTCTGGAAATTTCAAATTAACCTCCAAAAGCTGGTTTGCTACAATGATAAGGACATAAAATAAAGGATTTATATACCTGCCAATGGTGCCATATCTAATACCTGTGGCTTAGTAAGTAGCAGGGTTATAAATGTCTTAATCCAAACCAGTTATCTTTCTCTTCTGCTATTATATTGTTTTTTGAATCCTCAGACAATTACTGTAAATCAGTATATTCTTCTCTTTCACTCCTTTAATCTCTATGATTTATAAAGACTCTCTAGACAATGTATTTTCCTTGCCCAAACAGCTTCAAAGGGGAGAAAATACTGGTTTCTACTTTTTCTTACCCCTAATTTACAGAGTTGGTCTTTAGAGAGGTAACTGGAACCAGTGAAAGTGGCACTTGGAGAACCAAATATTTCTGACAAGGTTACTAAAAAGCCAAACCAAAAAATACTCTGACATATTGAGAGTGAAACCATCTGCCAGGCCATGTAGGAAAATGAAAATATTCCCATTCTTAATAATCCAGATAGAAAATCCACTGAGAAAAACTTACATTCCTTTTCATTTTGCCTTTCTATCAGTTTTCATGATTTCTGGATGAGGCAATAGGCTGTCATGACAATCATCAGGAGAAAAAGCTTTAACACCAGATATTAGAAATTCTAGAATAGGACTGTACGACCTAAGCAGATAGGCCAAAATAAATCCTTTAAGCTGGGCTGGAACAGGCAAGCACACACAGGCAGCAGTGCATAAGGCTTACTGTGGTTCTGAAATTGTACTTCAGATCTTACAGGCTTATCAAGAAGTGCCCAATAATTCATTCTCTCACTTTCAAATGGATATTTATCCTGCAGCTACTATGGATCCATGAGACTACTTAGGCACAGAATTGTTTATGTAACACAGAAGAAAAGAAATACTCACAACTGGAAATTTCTTAATGCATTTTTTTCACTTGAAATTTACTATTTGTGCAAAAAACTTTAAAAAATACTGTATAGTAATCGTTTATTCATCCTATGACCTTACATTAGAAAATTTTACATAGATGTTTGTCATTACAAATTTTAGACTACCAAGTTTTACAAACATATTCTATTCTAAAATTTTAGACTACTGGCTTTTATGAACATATATATACATAAGCCTATGAAAATCACCTGTCCAAACAGGGACATTCACAGTGTTTAGAAAATTTGCTTAGCCCATTTTAAAATTCTTCGATAACAGACAACCTCCCAAGAACAAACAAATGCTTGTGTCAGTTTGAGTTTATAAATGTGCTAAAAGTCTACAGTAATTATTATTATTGACTTATGCATATTCCAGTGTCAGGAGCAGTATACGTGTGTTGGGAGAGCAATTGGCACTTCTGGTGAGACCATGCAGGTGCTCAGGTTGCCACTTTGAACTAGCAGAGACTCCGGTCTTCAAACACAGTATTGGTTGACAGGTGGCTGTGCTGTGTTCAGCAAGAAACACATGTAAATAAAGGAGGAAAGATCTTGACAAGAGACCAAATGCTGAAGTAAGCTGGCAGAAGAAGTACAAAGAGAAGCAAGGAAGGAAAGAAGCACCTGAAAGACTGAGAAAAACTAAAACTCATTTTTCCTAAGGGTCATTCTAGGAGTTCCAGTGGCACTTAAAAGTTTGACAGGACATTGCAATGTACACATTCCTCTGCAAATGTCCCTTTCTGGTACAGATTCCATGTGGAATGGCTTATGTGGGATCAAAACCCATTCTGCTACAGGGAGGGAGCAGGGCAGAAGATGGACAGTACAGACACGAGCCATCTCTCTTTCCCCCTCTATCATTCAATATATAGGAGGATTGTGATGTCAATCACTGTTTCCAAAAGATCCTTTCCACACTCAAAAAATAACTGGCTTCCTTTTGTCAACCCAGGAATTCCATTGTGAGCAGATAGGAGACAGAAACTCCAGTTTTCTAGTTCTCCAGCAATTCATATCTGCCAAACTAGGTAGGAGAATAATAATATTCTACTCCTCCCAGTGTTCTGCCTAGCCAGGTGCTGTCCAGTGGCTGATGTCTGGAGCTAGGCCTGCAAACAGGCTCACTGCTGGATTATTGGAAACATTTGTACACACATTTAGAGAGCCACATTCCCAGCTTTGGCTTATCCTTCCAGCAACAGTGCTTGCTTCCAAGATGAGGTTTACACATTTTGGGGAAATTGGAAAAAATCTAAGGAGTTGCTTTCATAGTTCTAACAATGTTCTGCTTTATACTTTGCATTAATTACTCACAGTTTCAGATCACCCAGACATATTGGCTCAGAGGTTGCTCTGCCTTTTCTAAGTGCATGAAGAATCTTAATTCCTTCACGAGTTGTCCAGGATGGAATATTTAACCACCTTACACTCTTCCTTATCATAAATTGTAATGGTTGTGGAAGAAGTACCTGCAGAGTGTCTTGAGGTGTAGCTGATTCATGACTGAAAACTACTTTGAAGTTTTACTGCTTTATTTTGTTTTTCGAGGAGTAAACAGGGCAATTTCAGGAGGAATAACACTTTTGAGAAGTAGTGCAGTAACAACAGCCAAATCCATGTGATGTGCAAGTAAAACAAAACAAGAAATTTAAAAATTGGGTTGTAATTGTTGGGTAGATCTTGTCATGGTGCTTCTAGAAACCTCTTGTTACCTGCTATCTGATTTGTTTTCCCAGTATCGTTAATGGCTCATGTTTTGGGAAACTGGATTTGTCACTCGCAGTTGGGCTGTGTGATGCACACACTATGATGTGGTGTGCCCTGCATTCTGAATGGGAACATGCTTTCTTTTCATCTCACTAAAAGGCATTTTTTAAATAATACTTTGGAAAAAAATAATTCAGATTGTGCTGTTTGTTTTTATAATTTAATGGTGGGCTTCTTATCTTTCAAAGTCTTCATTGTTTTGTGTCAAGAAATCAGCCTCTTAAATACTTGAATCATGACATGAAGCAATTCATTTAGACCTGCATTTCCATTTGCAGTCTTGGACCAGTGTCAAAAAGAGGAGGGGAAGCCTTTTCCTAGAAGAAAGACGTAATGAGCAATCAGACATTGCTCCATCTGAGGGTAACTTGGAAAATGAGAGATGGGGACTTTATAGAACAATGAATAGAATCCCATACAGGCACCGAACGCTCTTAACACTGATATTGGAAAAGACTTGTCCAGACAAATTTATCCATTCATTCCACATGACAAAAGCAGAAATACAAAGCTACAGTTACAACCAACCCAGAAAATAATCCAGCTGACAAATACTGTGAGTTTCACATAAGAAAGCACGAAAAGCCATTACAACTCAAACAATACAAGGTGCTGAATATCACAGGCACATTGCTTTTTTAGTCCATTTTTTCTATGTTGCTGGATAGAAGAAACCAGTGAAACAAAGAAACAAAGAGAGGCAAAAGAACATAAAAAATATCAAAGGCGTGAAGTAATAAAAGGTGTGAAAGACTGAAGGTGTGAAACAGAAAAAAGAAAGATCTCCCAAAAGAGAGGAAAAAACACTCACCCATCAAGCATTGACTGGGACTCACTTTTACATTAAAGGCTATATGCAAGGTACCAGATTTAGTAGAAGAGAGCATGGGAGGAAGTAGAGATGGGCTAATTTAATTTGAGAATAATTAATAGGTTGAAAATTAAGTTTCTTTTCCCCTTAAATTATTCAAAATTTATTATCAAATCCAGTTAATGCCTGGAATATAATTTGAAAAGGGACAAAGAGGCAGACTGACTGTGTTGTTGGGGCATTACCCCCCTTTGCCTTAAGCAGCCAGGAATCAGGGCACACACTCAGGCCAGGGTGCAACACCTTCTCCTGATACCCTTTTCCTGAAACACTTAAACACTCAGAGGTCCATGAATCAGCAATATTGTTCCTACCTACCTACCTACCAAGTTACAAGACTTTTGAGGGGAAGGCACTCTCAGTTATTCCTAATAAAGTTCAACAAAAACCAATTCAGTTATTATTAGGCTGAAGAGGTGCTAGGGCAATTGTACAGGCTGGGGATATCTAGTTTCTACTCCCACCTCCGGTGAACATCAGTTGTGTCTACAGCAGAAACCAATGGTCCCCAGCTTCAGGAACCAGTGTCTAGAGGCACCCTGCATGCCCCAGGGCCTGTTCCCTGTGCATTTACATTTACCTTAGGAGCCAGGCTGATGCATGCTGCACTGTCCTGGCACATCTGCCAGTGTTTTCTTCCAGGGGAAAGCAAGGTACTCCAGGCAGTGTCCTACCAGATCTCTGTCCAACAAAGCAAAGGAAAGCAATGGGAAGTGTGTAGTCTTGATAGACTGCAAATGTTCCTGAGCCCCTCAGCTTAGCAATAAAATTTTAAAACAATTTTATAGCTGGGCACATGGCTTAAAATTTCTTCAGAACCAAGAAGCAGATAAAACCAATACCCTCCACACGTTAAGTTCATTAATCGTTATTGGACAGCACTGATTTCATTCTTGAAGACATCTAAGTGTTTACCTGTTTGAGATCATGTTACTATTACTGTTTTGATGTTTAACATGTACCAGAAGATAAAAATGTCACTTAACATCAAAAGGTTCATTACACATCAAACAAAATGATATTTTTTCAGGTATTCATGCGGCTGTAATTACAATGTCATCAAACTGCATTACTTCACATTTTGCACAGAAAAATTAATTATTCTTACAACTTAATTAACAAGAAATATGTCAAGATAAACTGCTTGAATCATTGCAAATTATTGTATTCATACTTATCAGGGTTTTATTTATCCACAGCACTAAAAAAGGATATTAGCTCTGTAACACTTCCATAAGCAGACTGACAAGGTTGTATTTGTATAAGTGTGTTTCAACCTCTCAGAGTTTGTTTTCATTTGCAGATAAGTTTACAGTACTTGAAAAGCCTTAAATGAAATTTTTCCAGTCTGGGCATCTATTTCAAAATAATTTTTCAGACACACAGGACTGTGTACACACACAGCTACAGTTACAGTTGAATATTTTGATTATTTCAGGAAAAAAATCCCAAAAACTGATGGGATGTTACAGGAAAATAAAGAATGTTTATAACCTTCCCTCCAAAAGGATACAGCTTTACCCCTTGGAGTTTGTGCCTAATACACAACAAGGGGGTATCTTCCGTGATAGACATATTGCTTTTAACTTCCGCAAAAATCCTTGCTGGATATGACTTTTTATTTTTTAGAAAAACCCTGTTTCACACATGTACCAGAGAAACATCCTAAATTATTGCTGATGAAAACTCCACAAAAACATCCTGTTCTGGGCTAAGTAGGACATTCCCCAGCTCTGGACTGTGTTGGGGTATATTAGGTCTAGGGTAGGTATGGGGAATCAGTACCCTTCTGCCAAGGTCTGTGTGCTGCCATCACATTGTTCCTGCCTGATCACATTCTGTTTCTTCCTTGTCTCAGCTACTGAACAACATGGGATTATTGGGCTCTGTGAAGTGAAGGAAAGTGCTGGCTGCAGGACCTTGCCTTTATGTATGCAAAAACAGGGAGGTAAGGCAGGAAGCAAGCAGGAGACAGCTTATGGAAAGAGGAAAGTTTCTTTTCACATCAATTGCATCCTGCCCCTAAGAACCTGGCCCTTGCATTGCCTCAGATATGATACCAAGAAAAGGTGTTTAAATTTAAGCAGCTCATTATCTGGGAGAGCTGACTTAAAGTCCTGGTGCCTGATGTTCTGAAGTGCACAGACAGATGTGTCAGCTTGAAATGTCTAAAGTGAGAGTTTAGGTTGTTACCCTCTGGAAAGTTTGAAATTACATGTCCAACTGAAGTAGATAGGTTTTATATTCATTGCCTTGGCTCCTAGGCAATAAAAGTGAGATAATACCTCACAGGAATTGTGAAAATGAGCAAATTAATTATTAATACATTACCAGATACATGGACTAATTCCTTGAGCAATACAGTGACAAATGCCATCGAGAAGTATGTAAAGAAAGGAGCAATTCTGTCTGTAGTGCACAAATAATATTTGGTACATTAGATATGAGAAGAAAGAAGGTTGAAATCTAGGAGAAAATAGGAGGGTTTTGAATACATAGCTCTGATCTGAGCAGCACTGTTGCCGACCACTCAACAAAGCAGGGCATCTATGGAAAGGTTTAAATGTGCTTCTGTCTTCTGAGTGCAGAGATAAATGAAGATCAGGTAGATGGATTTAATTTGAATATATTCTAATTTATAAGTGTTTGTTTTTTGAAATGTGCACAGTATCCTTAGCTCATTTTGAATGTACCCTCCAAAAGAAATTAAATCCCATATTAATGATAAAAAAATTCTCCTCTCAGCAATACTGCGGATATTGAGGTAAAATCTAAAAATTTCTTAAATTTTTTGATGGTATCAAACTTGTATTGCTTCACTATGTGCAGGATAGTCTAATAGTTACACTGCTTCCTAGACACTTTCAACAGTCAACATTATTGAAATGTTATGGAAAATGGGCATCTCAGGAACTTAATCATAATTAGAATTATTGATAACCTATTCAGAAAGTTGGATAAAAATCACCACAGTGCAAGGGATTCATTTCAGAGAGATACCAGGGTAATATTCAGAATTAGTCTTGATTTCAACTACATGAATTACCATTTTCTCAGGAATACAAACAAGAGTATGCAAAATGCTGTTTAAATCTCTAATTACTTTTCTTCACTCTACTCCGATTATAATTTAATTTTAAAGCACCTTAAAATCTTGTGAGACTTACAGTTACATCAGTTTGAAAAAATGGAATAAAATTCTCAAAAATGCTGACAGTATTCCCTTACTTCCCTTTTGTGTTCAAGTGAAATAAAGTGGTATCCAGGGGGTTTTTATAAGCTTTATTTGCTTTCATGTTTTTATCACCTTGTCAGTTTTCAAAACTTTTTTCAATGGGAAAAAAAAAAGTCACTCAGAGGCAGAAATAAAGGCTTGCATTATTTCCTATATTTACAGGACTGTTTTTTTTGCTCCAGAACTCAAATTTTTTTCAAGAGTTGCAGAGTAGCAAATGGAAACCTGAAAGCTTTTCCTGTGTAAAAATTCTTACCAATGGATTTAATTTATTGACAAAGGCAAAAAATTATTAATATCCATGGGTTTTAAACCTTTAAAATTTTTTACAAATATATATTTCCTCAGAACTATTTATTCCATCCCTTTAAAAAAATTGAACTAAATAGGTGGGGCTATTTGACTGATTGTTGCTCAGAATGAAATTTTTTTATCAGTTCCATATCCACTCCCAAGAATATTTTCTTTCCACTGTATTTCTTGGATTCTGACTTCAGCAAGTACAATTATGAGTAAAAATTCATGATGAGATAGAAACAAATGCATTCAGTTTAGAGTATAAGGAAGTTTTTGATTGTCAGCTATTTGGCTAAAGGCTGGTCACTGAGTTTCCATGAATTTCCTCTCTAATCTATTGTGCTAGCTTCTGCAATAATATATTTAATTTTAAAAATATAATGAAAGATCAAATCAAAAAAGCAGACAAATGGAGATGAGGTAAGAGTAGTTGTGTTATGCATCCTGCAGGGGATCGGCCATGCAGGCCGACTCATGTGAATCATCTTGAGGAGAAAGCATGTTGCTCCCTGGAAAGTCCCAGGAGTTCATATCCTGCACACTGGCACCAGATTTTTCCTCTCCAATATAAAGCTTGCAAGTTTTGTCTATAACCAAGGCAAAGTGATTGGGATAGAAAGAATAAGTACTAAGTGAGCTTAAATTGTACTATTGTACTTGTTGGCTGTCCTCTGTGAACTTCACTCCTTGCAGAAATAGATGTTTGGTGAAGAAAAGGGGACTGAGTAGCAACAAAATACTTACCTTGAGCAAGTAGAGGAATGAATGAAGGAACTCGTCACCTGGCAAGATATTCTTTATGTTTGGAATATTTCCTAGGGAAAAAAAGACACATCTGTCTGATACTCACCCTAGCAACAATAAATATCTTATAAATATTTCTCTCCTTGAAAAATATTTGCATAAAAGCCCAAATGTTATTCAATTACTGACCCTCATGAAGAAGTTAAATTCTTGGTGCAATAAAGAATGTGTTTGATAGGGAGAAAAAGTATTTATTGTATATGTTTCTTAGATGTAAGAACAAAAACTATTATGCTGCAAAGACAATTTGTGTGTTTACATTCACGTACAGTAGTCTCCTGATGCAGAAAAGAACATGCTAGCATGTAAATGCGTGTTTCCATATCTGATGTAGATTTTTGCTTCATTTTCTGTTGATTTAGCCTGGAACATCAAATGCACCAAAGCATAGACTATAATTAATAAATAATCCTGCTGGGTAAAAGCAAAAAAAAAAAGTCTCAAATATTCAACTGCCTTACAATTCAAACATTACACAGGCATTTGGTATGACACTGGATGGAAAAATTTTTGTGGAAATCTATAAATGCACTCCCAATCCCTGTGGGTCTGGATCAGTTAATGTATGTAACTACAGCAGGAAACACTGAGCCCCAGGTAATTCCAGTTGTGCAAAGCATGTTGAAACTAAACTTTGGGACCACTTTTGTGTTTAATGGTCACTAGATGTCCTAAAATTGCATAGAGTTCAATGAGGCCATAAAGAGGAAACATTTGAAATTTAAAAATAGAAATAGTTTCAAAATATCCATTGGTCTTTTCTTCTTTTTTTCCAAAGCAGTTGTGTATTTTATGAGTACTTAGCTAGAGTTCCTTCCTTCCTTCCTTCCTTCCTTCCTTCCTTCCTTCTTTCCTTCCTTCCTTCTTTCCTTCCTTCTTTCCTTCCTTCCTTCCTCCCTCCCTCCTTCCCTCCCTCCCTCCTTCTCCCCTCCTTCCCTTTACATATCTGTACTCTCTTCTTTTAGGAGGATACTTCTTTAAGTACCACATATTAATCATAAATAATTATAAAGACTTTTTAAAATACTTCATCTATGTATGTATTTTTTAATGTCCATCATAGACAAAATGTTAATTGCTGGTCAGCAAGTGATCATCAAGAAACCTGTCCTGTGAAGAGTTACAAAATCTTTCTGGCATAATGCAAAAAGGATTAAAAATAAAGAATGTGCACCAAGTCCTGGGAGACATTACATTGCTGTACAAATCAATGAGCTGAGAAGAAAATTGTTAGTTTTGATTCACAAGCTGGTAAATTGCATACTTACCGGGAGGTACAGAAACACCTTAGAGTCACGCTGCTTTCTAAACATGAATGTTGTTTGGAGTGTCAAGGGGAAATGAAGACAAGTTGTGTCCTTCTTCATGCTGAAACCCCAAGCGATGCAGCAGTCTATCACATATAACCACTAGTATGCCTGGAGGATGAGTCTCAAGTTTCCCTGCTTACCATAAAGAAAGACTAAGTAATGCAGTTACCACACAGGTGGGTCCTCATGCATCATACAGGTGCCATGCCTGCTGGCAACCCCAGTGCCTTTAGGATAGTCAAACCGTTCTGAACAAAAATGAACTTACAGTCTTTGGGAATATATGTGGCACCAAGGAAACACAATGTCCAAGAGACAGGAGAACTCAGAATTTTATAGAGCCTCAGCTGTGTCAGCTCAGCTCCAGTTTATGTTAAAAATCTCTTACAGCTGGGCAAGTGCTTTCTAATGGAAAACACATCTAAAAAATATGAAATACTGAAGTGCTTTTTTGAATCACCAGCCTGCACAACATAGCTCTGCTAATAGTTTAACATGATAAAAAATGCACTGAGTCAATTCAAACCTTGCAGGTTGTTTTGTTGTAGATGCTAGTTTTTCCCGCCTTATTCTTCCCTTTGTATTAAGTGCTTGATCGTTCCAATGGTAGAAGTCAAATCTTACTTCACTTAGAGTCACAACAAAATAAAACCTCTTCCACGTACTGCTGTATTCTAACACTAAGGAATGAAAAAGCAAAATTTTTACCGCGAATGGTGAGGGAAGGTCAGATGTTCACCAAAACTCTCATACACTTCCTCAGTGCTATGGGTTTCTTTTGGATAGCACTCAGATATTATTGTGACAAGTCCTCAAATGACAAATGTTTTAGAGTAATCATACTTCTAAAAATGTACTAGTGTTGCTTTTCCCATGATGTCATCCACGTGGTGTATGTAATTTTTCACAATTATATCTATTTTACAACACTGATAACTGAAATGTTTTGATTCAATAACTTCTCATACAAAAGGTGCCCTATTTCTCTGCTACGTTTCTGGAAGAGAGATCCACTGGAGAGGTAGTATATAAATCCCACTTCTACAGGGAATTAATTTTGGCTGCGTCATGCAGATTCAAAAAACTGTATACTGCTGGTCTGCATTCACTTTTATTAAACCAGGACCAAATCTTATCACAAAGATAGTCTTTCTATAATTATAATTTTTCATGTTTTGGGTAAAATTCTCAGAAGAAATAACAAGTTCCCAAAGTATTTTGCTCTTACTAAAATTAGATTTGGGTGTGAATTTAGATTAGAGTCAGGTTTAGATGCTCAGGTGAAATGAATTTTATTCAAATGCAAATTGAACATGAACCAGCAGAATAAATTGCCTTGTAGGTTTCTGTTTGCCTCGAGTGGTCTTTTGCCTCTAGTGACCATTTTTCTCTTTCAATTTTAGCTCTCATATCTTATGTACGTGCTGAAACACAAGTACAGAAACACAATGGAGAAGTTTGTTCAGTTATGGATTACTGGTAAAATAAATAGATCAGACGTATAGCAGATTCTTTCAGGATCTGGAGACTTTTAGATTCGGACACTTCTGAAAAGAGTACTGCTGTCGCTTTCATTACTTCTCAAAAAATTGTTGAATTAATTGGGAAAAAGTTGCCAAGATGGCCACTGTTTAATTTCTACCGCTATGGAAAAGAAAGGGTGTCTCTTGATGTTTCTTTATCCTTATTTTCAATGCGTGCCTTGAAGCACAGTTTTTTACACTAACTTCTACAATATGGCAAAGCGGCAATACAGAAATGCAAAAATTTTACAAATAAGAGAGTAGCCAAGTTCCAGTTTTAGGATGAATCTTGTAGGTCCTAACTAGGAGATGGGAGGATTTATTTCCTGCAGACCTGCATATATAGAAATCAAGTAGGAAGTTAGAGAGGCAAAATTCAAACTCGTACCTCAGGATTTGGTTTATGTTTATATAGTCCCTATCCCTTTCTAAGAATATTTTTCAATGAGGGATTGAAATACGGGATTTTTAAACTGTTGTTTATTCTCTATACTGAAGATTGGGGCTTGTGTTGAAATATCTATGATTTTGTCTTTAGATTTGCTTTAATTGAAGCACAATTAAGAATAGCACTCACTGCATAAGTGTAAGTATTTTGAGGAACGTGGTTTTTTCTGCAAAAATTTAGGCTGTAAAAACTGGTAATTCTCTTCTTTCCACACTATCTAAATAACAATAACATTTTCTTCCCTTCATTGAGTTAAGTATTAAGAACTAAAACAGAATAGAATTATAGAAAAGCACTGAAGAATGAAAGAGTCATAGCTTATCCACAGAAGGTCACCACTTATGTGATAGACACCTGTGAAGAATTTACTAGTTCTAGTTCAATTTCTAAATATTGTCTGTACTAAATGAGACTTGTAAATGATCTATAATCTTCTAGTCCTTCTGAAGGTAAACCAATACAAATATATATGCCAATCATTAATACTTGTCAACAAAATTATCCCTTTCCAAGGAGGGAAATTTTCATACTTGAGGACATAACCATGCAAGGAAGACATTACAAGATCTAGGCAAATTTCTACCACAAGGAATAACTATGTCATGGTTTAGGAATAAATTCACTAGATTGGACTAAAACCTTAACTCGTTAACTTATACATTAATACCTTTCCAGGACACAACTATCATCCCACCACTTCCCACCCATCGTCCAGGGCTTTTCATCTAATTAATTTATCTTACAGTGCCCACAAGAAGCATTGGGTTATTTATTAATCATACCTCTCACGAGAACCACGCTACCCAGCATCAGTTATGCTTATCATGACCAGCTTCAGGCCCATTCTTTGCCCTAGGTCAGGTGTTCATGGTTACACAGCACACCGAGATAGTCATACACACAAAGAGTGAAGGAAAACAAAATGAAGTATAATTGTCATGGATTTGGGTTTTTTTTTGGTTTGGTTTTTTTTTGGTTTTTTTTCTGTTTGCAAAGACAGCAAGCATGAAGGCATCTGTGCCTGTCTAAATTCAGCCAAAACCATCTGCCAACAAGTTGCAGCTAAAGGGTAGAAAATCTAATCGTGACTCAGAGGAGCTAGAAGGGAACGTGGGAGCGAGGGCCCAGGCAATAAGCTGTGGAGATGTGTAACAGTTGGCTGAAAAGGGATAGGAAGCAGCTAAATGAATGGGGACCATCTATTCTTACCACACTTACACTACATGAACCCGATAATTAAATGAACAGTTATAGCGTAATGTACTGCAACACAGAGTGAGGTTTTTCAGATTCATGCACACGCTGTGCTCTTGCTCCCATTTATATTGTCCTCCTCCTCAGCTATAAACCATCACAATTAAGAAAATCACTGCACAGTAAATTTGTAGTTCTGTAGAATTATAGTTACCTGAAATCAATGCTGTTTCTGAGTTATGGTGGCATCATAAGCTGTTTGATTACCATAATGGAATTATTTATCATTGCAGTTATTTGTTGTTTATCACATCAGCTCTTAGGTTGTTCCTTGCTATTGTTCATATTAACCTGTGCAATTTAACTTTCATTTATGGTGCCTGGATTAGAAACGTGTGAGGGGGAAAACGCAGATTAGTATGTTTTTCTCTTCAACAGAGAATGTTTTGGGAGACACAGCAACAAACACAGGATATGAGAGCATAATTGTTAAAGTCTGCTTAAAGCAAAGAGTGGGTTCATAATCTGGGTTATTGCAAGGTAACTTCCATTCCTCTTCCCCATTGCCAGAGATAACATTGGTCTTTCCAATGACAAAGTTGGAAATTTTTTCTGAAGTCGTAAATGGGAGAACTATTAAATACAACCACAACTGCTGAGACAATGCAGAAAACCCAAGAACTGAACCTGGACTGTTTGGTATAGTGGAGTATTTTAAAACACTTCAGAATTATTACCACTATACATACATATAAAAATATAAATATATATATAAAGATATAAAAGTGACAATGTATGTATATAGTTGAATATAGTATGCCAGATGCTCAACTAGTATTTAAGAAATCAGGAATTCTGTTTTAGCAAAGGTTTTTTCTCTGAGATGTATTTTTCCCCATTTCCTTTCTAAGAACCATCATCCTGGGAAGTTCCTTTCCCCCAGAGTTATGGCAGACATGCAGCAGAGAGGGCAGATGACACAATAAAGACTTTGATCCCAGTCCATGGCTTGCACCTTCTGTGTTGAGCTGAGTTCCTGTTACATATAATTGATCTCTTGCATTTTTAGAAAGGTCTAGTCTAGCTAGAAAGTCACCTTGGCTATTTATGCCTGTTTCTCCGTCTCCTCCCTCTGCTGACAGCAGAGAGTCCAAGCTATACGGAGCTGCTCATCTGTAGAGGGTCTGGCAGAGTGGGAAGTGAAGGGCAACTGCAGCATAATGAGAGAATGATAACAATAAACTCCACTGTAAGGGAAATTATTTGGTACCTATATAAAAATCATTCAGCAAGCAGAGAAAGTTGATTTTTAAACTGCAACCAAAATCTCCTAGATGGTCCCTTTCAGCCTCTTGCGTCGATCTAATTATAGGAAAGCTATCATTCTACCAGAAGCTTTAAATATCAGAAATGACTAACACTTCTTATGGTTACTGTGTTGGAACAGAACTTTGGAAATCCTTTGCAGAAGGAGGTTATATATAGTCAAAAATTTCAAATAGGAACTCAGATTTGAAAAAAAAAAAAAGAAATCAAAAACAGAGAAGCATATTTATGATAAGTTTAATACGGATTCTTTCTGAAGAAGACTTCTAGGAATACTATGTCATTCTACATGCTCTTCAAACATGCTCCAGCTTCAATTAGCCATTTTTTTTCACAGAACCTGAGCTTTCTCAGGAATGACATTCCAAAACACTTCAAAGATAGACATGACAGGACCCACTAATATATTTCGTGAGAAGTTCTTGCCTCATTAGGTGCTGTTAATGAAAGTTTTATTGCTAAGTGAAAAATCCTGATGAAAAATCTGCAGTATTAATTTTATTTTCTGTTCTATTTCCATTGGCTCCTCCTCTGTGAGAGCAGGTACAAATGTAATTTGTATGTTCCAAAAGCCATTTCACTTTCACATGCCTCTTCAGAAAGCGTGAACCATCAGATTTAAGCCAATGAAAACATCTTTGTCAATTTCAGGGACTCTAAACCAATCTGTGTTGAAAACCAAACTCCAAGTTCTCTTGAAGTAATATGTTATTCTTTTTTTACTTGTTGATCAGAAAGACAGGCAAAGCAAATACTGGTTTCATGCAAATTAAAAATCTCAAAACAATTTTTCACAGATAAATCCATCAAATGAAAAAAAATAATTTAGGCACAACAAAATATACCAATACATTGTAATAAACTATTGAACTGTATAAATTAGAGTGATTCATTTGTCTAGTTACAGAAATAAGACATGTCAGTCATCTAGTCAGCTTTCCTTCAAACGCTAAAACCATTTGTGTTCACCTAGAATGAAGCACTTTTTCTCTGACGCCAGACTTTCACTTTAAAGAATTAAATGTGCATAAACCAACTTCTATTATGCTATCAATTTTTAATGTTACAATTTGATTATTTAGGATTATTATCAATATATAGACACATATTTTTTAAATCATTTAATAAAACCATTTGCTACTAATAAAATATGACCTACTGTTCCAAGGCAAAATAGAATTGATACTACCTGTGTTATATGACAGTAGTGAAGATTTAAGTAGCAAATACTGTATTAACTTACTTGAGTAGTACCTGAGTTTTTACCCACAGTAAGCAGCAGAGAGTGTTTATTTGGATGAGAAGGAGCTAAAGGAGAATTTAGGCAGAAGGGACTAAAAATAAATACATAGGTAAAAGGCACTATTGAGGCATTCTGTTTTTACTATGTAGTATTTCAGAACCCCATTTTCAAGCTAATATTCACTGAATAGATAACTTACCAGCTGGCTGATCAGGAAAAGGGCTAAGCTTCTCAAGTAACAAGGACTGTAAAACATATGCTCTAATTGCAAATTTGTGTTTAAAAATTATTGACTTTAGCATGGGCTGAAGAGTCTTGATGAATGCATGCTTGAATTAGGAACCCAAATTATGTTTTCTGAAGTATTCAGCTTGAGTAGTTCTAGAAGACCTGGGCTCTCCTGGCATTGTATGTGTTTTGAATGCCACTGCCACAAACTTGCCGGTCTTGCAGCATCAAAAACATGTTCATTTATTTGCTGGACTTCTTGGCAGGGTCTAATGTCTCCCTTTCCACGTACAAGGTATCTATTATAGCCAGCAGGTTGCTTTATGGCTCATTTTACACAATGAAAATGGCTGTCTGAGTGTTGTGAGCTCTGGAATTTTCTTTCCACTACGGAAGTTTTTTGTAACTACCAAGTAGCCACTCTAAAGCATGAGATAACAGCTAACAGCAGTGGTAGTTCACTGACTTTTGCCTGGTGTCCTAGATTTCAACACAGCTTTTCTTTGCAAATATGAATCTATAGATTTTTCTATTCAGTCTTGCAAGCAAACAGGTGCTTAGTTCTAGCTCAATGAAGTGTTCTTGAAACCTTGCAGGTGTCTACAATATCAAATATAAGCTACTTGATTTTACCGTCAAGAAGAGTGAGGGACATTAGTCATATTATCCAGGATTTTGGCCAGCACCTCGGCCAGCATCTCTGGTCCTTTAGCAAGAACTTGTCTCCTGCATCTGATCAGTCACCCTGTTAATGTCTGCTGTTGGCATGCTGTGTTTCACTGTGCCTTCGCCCAAGCCTTTGCATTTGTAAGAAGTCGTATAACACCATCAAAATTTTCTCATCATTGTCTGAAAACCTGTCTCTCAGAAACATCAGAACAGAAAAAACCTTACTTGCTGGAGTGATGGCCTCCTTGTCAACTATTCTTTCCGCTTCAGGCTCTCTCACATTTCTATCCGTCTTTGTTCATCATTCCAAAGAGACAACTCCGTTGCGACTCACTCCAGTCTAGAGGTGTACCTCTAAGCAAACAATGAAATAAAAGGAGGACAAACAATGTTTTCTCCTTGTGTGACAACGTTTTCAAAGACTTACTGACCTCCACTTTTATTAGGAAAGAAAGCGCAGAGACAGCACCACATGGAAGGTGTTTCAAGACCATGGACCTTGAGATGAAGGAGGTATTTCTCTTGAGATCCACATGAATACATCTCTGTCCTGCAGTAAAACAATAATTAAGGTACAATCCTGACCTCAGTGCATCCTAGTGGATAACTTCCAAAGTTCTAACTCAGAATATTAGCTGAGTCTAAGTGGACTTTTTTTTCAGCAAACAGGAAATTAGCATTCACAAGAAATTAAAAAGGAACTAAAAACCCAAGAAAAGTAACAGCTTGAGAAAATGGCAAATACTTATGGGAAATTAAAAACAAACATCACCCCCCCCCACAAAAAAAAAAAAAAAAAAAAAAAAAGTTTTATTTTACCATTTCTAGTGCATTCTTATTGTCTTCCTGAAATTCTCCTTTTCACTTTAAAATGGCTTAAGCCTTAATAGGCAAAAAAGGCATTAAAAGATGTATATTGAAGTAAACACTGACAGTTTATGCCTTTTACTTAGTCTCAAAGTGAGAAATTGAATTTTTGGTACGATGGAGAATTTTGTTTAAACTCTCCAAAGTTTCTGCTCTGATCTAATAAATTTTCCAATTCGATTTACCAAGCTAATAAATCCATTTCTCATCCAGGTTTATGGTTAGTCCAAATCTGAGGCATCTAACTCTTCCTACTCAGACTAGTGAGCCTTTGCAACTAAAGTTTTACCTCAAAGGCAGCCTTTTTCATGCCTGCTGAGTACAACTGTAATTTAGAATAGACTTTATGAGCTCAGCCCAGCTTTCAGGAAAGTTAACAGTATACTTTAATCACCAGGTTTGGAATAAATGGGTGGATTTTAACAAGGCATAAGATTTATGAAGGGATAAATATAGATGCTCAGGAAGAAAATATGAAAGTATGATAGGCTACTAAAGTTACAATTAAAGATCTAGGAGCAAGAGACATGGTAAGTGATTCATCCTACAGCTAAGGAGCATGCTTTTTGTCTAGCACTGATTATGTCTGTGTCTCTTGGGTGCAGAACTTGTACCAAAAAAAAAAAAAAATCATTACTTGCACTTTCAAAAGATACTCCTCCATAATACTTGAGAATTACCTAGGAAGCATGTATGAATTGCTGGAAAAAAATGTTATGCCTAAGAGCCCATAAACATTTTAGAAAGCAAATCAAGAAATTGAAACCCATTTCAAAGAACTGCCATGAGAACAGGTCTAGTAGAGTAGAAGTTATATTATTTTATCAGGCTGAAAGATAAGTAAAAACAAGAAGAATAGAAAAGTGGAATCACATGTAGACATTTTTGGTTTACCACCAATTTTATCACCATCAGATAGGATGCTAAAAGTGAAGTATATTCTAAAAGGTCACTTACTCAGAATAGGGATGCTTTGTGACTGGAAATGAGAATACTGCCACAGAAAGGATAGGGTGGAATATCAAATGGTCCATTAGATCAAAAATATGTTTATACCCGCGGCTACAGTTGGAGATGTAAAAATGTAGTTCCCTTAAATAGGCAAAGTGCAGAAACAAGTATTATGGAAAAAAAAGCTCCTACAAAAATATATCCTGCCTTTCTTCTCTACTTCAAACCTCCCTAAATGACAAATGCAGTGACAGACTTATGATAAGTAAAGTTTTGACAGTTTTTTTTTCATTGCAACAGGCAAGACATCCTTATCTTGTGATGAAACCTTACAATAAATATTGAAGTTCTACTAAAGGATGGACGCTCGGAAGCAGGGAGGGAGGTATTCACATGACTGGTGTCAGAGACCAGATTTATATCTCACTGAATGATTTGTGTGTGTGTGTGTCTGTGTCTGTCTGTCTGTCTGTCTCTGTGTGTGTGTAGGGGGCCAGGCCTCCAGTATCAGGGTCCACATGGTAAGACTTGCAGCCAAGACGACTGCCACATTCAGCACGAGTAGTCAGTGAAGCAGATGTCCCACCTAGGGGGAGCGGCCACAGTAGATAAAAGAGGCACACAAGGGCTCTCTGTCTTACCTTGGCCTGCCCTCCTGGAGTTTGCCGACTTGGGACATCTTAGTGGTAACTATATTTTTCTTTCTTTATTCTTCTCTTAATCATTCTTTACTGTTTTCTTCCTCTCGTGGGTAACTTATGCACCGATTTTCTGTATTTCACTTAACATGTAGGTATTTCACTGAAGTTGTTCACTGACGTTTGCCTTGTAGCTTGCTATTAAGTGCAGTGCTTGTGCGGAATATTTTCTTTCTTTGTATGTTGTTCCTGTAAACCTTTTTTGCCAAAATGCCAAATTAAAAGAAATCCCTTAGAGGAGAGTGGGTAGTTTTTTCTTCAGATGTGAACTCAAGGTATCAAAGAATCAAAGGCTTTACAAGAGCTTGTGTGGGCGAAATCTCTTGAAGTCTGAAATTAAAGTGTAACACCTGGTAAAGCTTGGAGCTTCTGGACTGGGACATAGCAACTGGTGACAGGCATAGTGGAATGTCAGTGAACCTGAGCCTCGATGCTGTGCACAGCTTCACAGTGGTACAGAGACACTGAGCAGTGTAGTAACGCCCACTATCCACCAGGATTTAAGAAGCTGAGAGTCCGATGAGAATAGTGTGAGTCACACCAATAATTGCCACAATGATCTTTTATGAACGAAAATGCTGCACAGGAGGAATGTCATCAACATGACATTAAAGTAATCTGTGGAGCAAACTGGTCTTTCCTAGTTCTCTATAAGGCAGGAGAAAGTAGAATGGAAATTAATTTTCTTTTAACCAACACAGCAAATAGACATAATCAAAGATACCCATCTATATATGGCTATTCTCTCCCTGAGCAATATTTCATTCCCAATGTTTTCATATAGCATATACATTTTATATGTACATATTATTAAATACAGCAGGGGTTCAGTTACTTGCAATTTGCCAAGACAGTTCACCTGACTTTTGAGTCTGTGTATATCCTCCTTTCTTGGGAGTCTTGAACGAGATCTGCAAGGTGAATTGATCTCCTGTTGTCAGCATTAATGTGCACTTGGCTACTGTCTTTCCTGGGAAAGCCTGCCCAGCTGGGTGATGGTGTATATCCACCAACATGATACATGTCAAACCGGCCCTGCAAAAACTAAAGCTACTAATAACCATTAACTGGGTGGTTGCCAGTGACAGAAGAGTTCATTGCATGCTCAGTCTGCTCCCTGTACTCATCCAAGGATTGTTTGGGAAAGAGGGAAATGGAAAATTGACAGCACAAACCGCCCACAGTTTTCATGCCTACTGTTTTCATGCCTACTTAGTTTTGGGCAGGGAGTATGTACTGTGAACTGAGAATCCCTGGGCTTGTAGCAGATGAATGAGCTGACTGCACACTTTTGGCATCACCATAAATAGGAGAGGACCAAGGTGTAAGCTCTTGGTTAGGAAGGCTCTAATTCCATCTCTGTAAGACTTGCTATTTATGGGTGATTTTGTTTGCATGCCCTCTGGGGTGTGCAGATGTAACAACTAGACTCCGTTCCTCACCTAGGCTTGGATTCTAACCCAGCTCACCAGGAGGAAGTCTCTGCCTAACAAAATAATGCATAATAAATAAGGCCAGTCAGTCTTCACAGTGCCACCTACTATTTGGTTGACATGGAGAACAGTTACCACATTACTAGTTCACAGTGTAAAGGCCATTCCAGGCACTATCACAAACCCTCTCAGTGATCAGAAAGAAAAATTTCTCCTGGATGGACCTGATAGAGTTTTCATTCTAGCATTTGGCAGTAAAAACTCAAGTAAGGTTATTACATCACATTGCATACATTATAATGTATCACCCATTATATTATGTATAACATAGTATGTTATATTATATGTGTTATATATATAATGAAAAGTCTGAATTGTGAATGTATGATTGATATAATCAATAGCAGAGTTGCAATTAGAAGAAAGTTTAGAAGCCTTCACAACCAACAAAAATTGTAAAAAGTCTATACTACCAATATGCAAAATATTTCATGTGTGATGGCATGAAAGAAAACCCTAGTCACCAAGAAGAATTGCAGTATCTAGAAAGAAGCCTCTATCATATCTCACACAACCCTTCAGGTCTTACTGTTTCTCTTTGAAACAACAGTGGGGAGCAAAAGTAAAGGACAAATCTGTCCTCCTCACTATTTCTGTTTTGTTCCTTGCTTTTTATTTCTTGGAAAACAGTGCACATTCTTAAAAACAGAAAGCCATTCACATCAAGAAAAGGGCAATAACCCTGGGAAAAGAATTGACAGTGCATTTTGTACGATATGTAGCTGTAAGATGGGGAAAAGATAACCTTGGAAATCAATGACACCAGAAAAATGTAGGATTCTGAGCATCCCAGAGTTTAGAACAGTAGTCTCCTGAGTGACATTCATGAGGTCCTACCCTCCAATATAAAACTTGTAAATACTATTTGTGCTCTCTAAATCAATAAAGATTGATGCAGAGATATTGCTTTCTGCTAAAGAAAAACATGCAGTAAACAAAATGAGAGAAAAGGTGTTCCATTAAATTCTACTTTTATTATTTTATGAAAATACTCATAGCCTTGAAAACCAATCCTTCTCCATGCATACATTTAGTGACTTTTCAGAAACTATATGGAGTTATTTGTGCAACCAAATGAAAATGGCATACAGTTATGCTAAAAACTGGTATGAATGAGAAATACATTCTGCTAAGAATAAAGTTATAACAGAATCTACACCTGGAAACTTAAAATAAATTGGGAAGGGGACTACTTTTTTCCTAGGAGGCACATCCTAGAAGGTAGATTTGAATTTGAGTATTACGTCATAAAATGAAGCTGAAGTGAAACAACATCACTGTACAAGACGTGCTTTGTGTACCCACAGTTCAAGTCATGTGCTTAAAAAGTATACGTCTCTAGGTTCTGACTACTACTGACTTGTCAAGGACATCATAAAAGACTAAAAGTCGTCAACAAATTTTGACATGTTTTATAATCCATCTGTGCTACATTAAGAATTGAAAAAAACCAAACCAACCAAATAAATAAGTAATCCTAAAACTTAAACCTCAAAAATTGTCATTAAGAGATTTTTCAGGGGATGAGAAGTTATACTTTACTAGAATTACCCATTCAATAATTCTTAGGAAGTCTGGATTCAAATCGAATAAAACAAAAATATTGACATCTGTAATATTCCTGATTGTGCTGTTTTATGTTTTCATCTGTGCTATCATATATGATTCTCTTCAGATGGGATGCAACAGCAAATCTTTAAAGTCTGTATTGGGAAATGTAAAGTAATTTTAAAATAAGAAAACAGAATTTAATATCAGCTCTTGGTGCTAACTTCTTAGGGTCTTTGAAAATTATAAGCACATTAAATTGTTGGTCTAGTGTTATTAAACTAGTATTTCATTTTTATTTTGCACTCCATGCTTTAGAAAAGCTCTATGAACTCTCAACAGTTTTTCAAAGGCTAGTTACTTAGCAGGGTAGATCGATCCTGCCTCATTATTGCAAAAAATGGACAATATTTAGTAAAGTATTGCTAACAGCAGATTTGCGTATATTATCAGGAAATTGAATCAGAAGGAGATACTGAGTTTTATGTCTTCTTTGAAACATTTCTTCATTGCTGTCACCAATGGGCTTTCAGTAGCACTACTAATTAGTTGTACTAAAGCCTTCTGCTGTAAGAGTTGCTTCACTTCTTTCCTTGTTTGTCATCCACCTGTCACAGCTTGTGTTTTCAAACTGTGAATGCTCTGGGACACAGGCTGGCACACAATGTATGTTTGTGCAGCATCTACTACAACGAGTCCCCAACCTGGCTGAGGATTACCTGTGCCAATATTTATTTGAATAATTATAAACCCTACGCCTGTGAGAGTTCTTTGAAAAAAAAAATAAAATGCACTGGAGCAAAAGATATCAATATTTTCCTCTGCTTCATTGATGGCATTTAGTCAAATGGTGCATAAATTAACATAGGCAACACAGTTTATAAGACAGATGCTCTTGCAAGAAACCAGAAAATCAGCCTAGAACATGAAATTTCCTTCTTGGGGAAATCTCAAACATTGTATAACTACTTGTGATTCAATACTCAAAAATTAATACTCCAAATGTTTTTCTTCAGGTGGGATTTGAAAAAGACATGTTGTTTTGGAAAATGTTTTTTATTATCTCAAATGGCAGTATGAACATTGCCTGCCAGTTATTCTATTGAAATTAAATGTTATTGTATGGAAAAGTAAATTATCACGCTTTCACTAAAGTGAAATTATTACACTTTGAAACACATGTAAACACAGTTTCTTGTTTTTCCAGCAAGAAATAAATGGTTCTGTCATTAAATGTTTTGACATTTACAAAATTTACTTCTCCTTAAGTAACATCAAAATGTGAAGACAGAGGGAGAAACTAGATGCATCTCTCCCAATTTAATGACTCCATGATAATAATCTGGGTGGTTCAAAGAGGGTATAAATTGCAGCAAATGTTTGAACTTTAAGATCTACAATTGAGTATTAAATTTTTACCTTTTTTTTTTTTTTCAGCAGAAAGTCTAGCTGTTGATCTGAAAAATTACAAGAAAGGTGGGAAAATATTGTGTAAAGGACCCGCACATTTTCCCTCGCTGTGATGCAGATGTGTCTACTAGGTTTTGATTACCAGCCATATATATTCATGCATAATTTTGTGTTAAGCCACATATGCCCAAGCTGCAGGTTTTGTAATATTAGGTATTTTATTCAGGAGCACTCTTAAGTGGTGAGAGCTGAAGTTTTTAAGGACTGCTTTAACTTGCATAAAATTTGGCTACCAAATAGATCAACTGAAAACTAAGAACTTCCTCACTTTCCATTTTCAAATTGCTCTTTGTATTCTGCAGCTTGGTCAAGTATCACAAAGCATCTGAAATGATCCTTGCTAGTAACAACTAAGTGCACCTGAAGATATAGGTTCAAAAAGGCAAAGCAATTCACCAGCTCATACGCTCACGTCTGCTAAATCACCTCTCCTTTACAGACAAGACTAGGTCCTTCAGTCAGTAGCTATCCCTGCTAGTTCCCTGCATCAAAGGGCTGTAGACATAAAGTGAACTTGGACTACACACAGAGCTGACTGCTCCTCCTCCTATCTATATATACTTACTCTAGGTGTAACCTAGGATATTATATTATGCGTCCCTGGCTGTTTAGCTAGATTTATGGTTCCTCTTTTGTGAAGAGACTTATAAGGGTGCAAGTGCACAGGTACTACAGGGAGAAATATTGTCCCACACCTCCTGTTTCTGCTTACAAATGGAGTGCAAACTACCCATGCTTTTAGAGACGAGCTCTAGGAAAATAGGCACACATTTTTTCATGATTCTGACGTTTTTATTTGTACAACACCATTGCTCAAAGTTGATACCATCTTTGTACCTGTAGTTCCAATTCTGAGATGGCTTAAGTCACAAATTACCTCAGTGAAATGGCATCCCATTTTCCTTCGGGTTTGTTTTGTATTTTGATATATAGGGAAGGGAAGGTTCATCAATGTGTGTAGCTGTTGCCATAATGGCTCTCACAAAAATGCACAAAGCTAGATGGTGATGACTACAAAAGCATTAGACCTCTACTATAATCCTTACCCCTAATGATATCAGCACAAATAGAATACAATAAACAAGAATCAATCAACCAATCAACCAAAAACCAACCCAAAGCTGAGTAGTCAAATGGTAAAAGACTTGCTGTAACAGGAAGTCTGAAAATGTCAAAGGCTGCTGGAGAAAATCTAAATAGCCTTGCACATTAAATCTGAAAACACAAGATGCCAGTAAAAAATAAAGGTAGACAGAAAATCTGAGCTGCCAATCTGGGGTGAATCTGAGGAAAAACATAAACTACAGGAAGATGCAGGATTAATGCTTAAGAAATTAAGCATTAGTTTGCAAAGTAGATGAAGTTACTTAATGAAAAATTAAGTTTGTGTAATGTGAACCAGTTGTCTGAGGTAGACATATAAGCCAACTATGAAAATGAAAAAAAAAAAAATGTCAGAAGGAAAAAGACCAACAAGAAGCCAAGTCAGAATCTCCCAGGTACAGATGGAGCTGAATGCAATGTGGTAAACATCATGATCCATGACACTATCAAGTGTTGGAAAGAAAGGCACACTGAGGATTGGATTAAATTTACCAGTGTTTACAGCTGTGGCACCACACATAAAGCATGAGCAGAGGATGATGACAGCAGTGGATAATTTTGTGGGTAAAAGCTAAAGATTATAAATCTGAAAACTAATGGGATATGAGCACAGTCCATAAGCAAAATGAAAATATAGAACTGGAAGAAAACCCACATGCATGGAGGGTAAAAGTTTGAAAGTCAGTATAATTAATTAGTAAATATAAAGAAACATTTTATAGAGTGAAAAATATCCAACTTTGAGTTATGAGTGAACTTTCAGAAGTCTGAGGAATTAAAGAACTGGAAAATCTGAGAAAGTCATGCAGGACACAAAACTGCACTCAGCTGAAGACTGAAAGTGGAAAAAGAAAGGTCTTTAGCCTATGGCTGAAGCCTATGGCTAGACTCACTAGGAGCTGTGGAGCATGTGAAAAAATGGTCAACTTCGTTATATTGGCAGTATATGGAACATCACCCACGTAAAGAACTAATAAGTACTAAATAAATCTGTGAAAAGGAAACATTTTTATTACCTACGAGGGGAAAAATCCTTGGAAGAATGGCACAAAGCCCAGATAATAGGCTTTTGCCAGACCTGCAATGGGCCAATGGGACCGTGTCTGTATCATTCTCCTGGACACAGGAGCCCAGAGGAGTCACTAGGCTGGCTCCAGGCCCAGTCCCCTGGGACAGACAGCTTGGCAGCATGGAGGAGATGAGGAAGATTCACTGTATTCCAGATGAGGTAATTAGAGCTGATCCAGTATTTTCTGGATTTCTTCTTTTAAGCAGTTTCTGAGCCAGTTTCCATGAGTAAGGGGCAGCTGTGTGGAAGAGTATCCTTTTGTTTAGGAAAGGCTTTCTTAGGTATATGTGTGAAATTTTAGCATTTTTTGCTAAAGGGGAAGTATCAAAGTCATCTTATGCTTGCATACTAAATACACCCTTGGCACGTGTGCTATACAATAGATTTGCTCACTGTGAGACCATCTGATTTATTTGGGTTGATGTCAGACATCCAGGTAGGTTTGACATATTTTGTCACGAACAATGCAAGATTGTCTAGACAAAGCTGCTGTTCCTGGCTCAAAAACAGTGTTTGCCTGCTGATCCTTGAAGTGCAGCAGAATAGTCTGGTATTACATCAATGTATGATTGTGTCTAAACATGTGTCATCAGTGTGTGCTGGCATACCGGGCTTTATTAACAAAATCAGTTCCTCTAGTGATGATTCACCTTTCTCCAAGGAAAGTAAGTACCTTTATCTGGTACTCATTAAACCACGTCTTGAATATTACTCTGCTTTGGTTTCTGGTACAAGACATTGGTAAACTGGAGTGAGCTGAGTGAAGGCCACCAGAATGGTTGGCACTGAAGCAAAAGCCATCTGAGCAGAAGTTGCAAAATCAGAGCTGGTTCCACCTGAAATGACTTTGGGAACACCTAACAGTAGCCAGTCCATATCTACAGGGAAATTAGCAAGAATGTAAATCCTTGTTATGGAGGGCCATGGTAGATGGATGACAAACAACAGTCCCAGACTAAAAGTTCCAGCTGGGTTGAAGGAAACAAATTGTCTAAGGCTCAAGGATTAGGACAGGCTGCCCAGGAAGCTGTGGAGTTTTTGCCATGGAGGTTTTCATGGCCTGACTCAACAAAGCCCTGAGCAACCTGGTCTGAATGCTGAATTCACAACTAACTCTGCTTTGAGCAGAATATTAGATTAGCTATTAGACCCTTCCAACCTGAAGGATCTCATAGAAAGATACCTTCCTATTTTTGACATGATTGGCATTGAGTTATGCAAGCCATTATTTCTCATCTTCTTAAGAAAGGTCCGAGTGCAGAATACATCCATGAAGACTATTGCAAATTATAATGTGGGAAAATGCAACAATTCTGACTGAAAAATGCTAGTGGTGAACAGAATTAAAAACAGGCTGTCTTCACTGATAGCAAGAAGACTTAAGATTGTGACTTGCAGAAAATCTCCAGCTCTTTTGACAGTCAGATCACATTTTATTTAGGAGCCAGTGTTGATGAAGATTTTAACAGGAATGATCCGGGTCTTTAAATTTTGGCCTTCAGTTCACATAGTCTATATTTTCATTTTAAAGGGCTGTATCTGATTAGTCCCTTTTGCTGTATTCTCAAAAGTGTAATAATAAATGATGAAGGAAACTGCAGGTCAGATTAATTAGTCTTTGTTAATGTGCGTGAGTGCATTAACATTACTGAATGGTCTGTTACTGCTTAATTAAGCCCACAACATAATTCTTTACATTGATTAGTTACGATGTAGGTGCCCCAAGTTCAGCTACTCAAAGTTATGGCCAACATCTAAGTCGGATGGTCTGATGCCCAAAGTTAAATGCCTAATTTCCTTATATAATTCATGAATAAGAGTGGATGGTTCCATGAAAAGCAATCAGAACATCATTACTTCACCTATATTAATTTGCATAGCCCATTATCTACTTCCTAGCTGACATTTGTCATAACCTGTTTCTGAGGATAGCCAATGTTACTGCTCTACATGGTAGCAAATGCGTCAATTAGAGCAGGCCAGAATTTTTTCAATTAAATGGAATAGGCATGAAAGGTTTTTCTGGAAAAGTGCCATGCACTTGATGAAATTCTTCAGGCTCAATACTCCTCTTTCCCCCCACCCAAAAATACAGCAGGAAGCCTTTCTGCATAGAACATTGGTTGGTACACAGCAAACCTATCAAAGAGACAAAAGTCGCAACCACGGGCAAAGTGATTATGTGGACTACCTTACTGGAGGACAGACCTGTGCTATCAGATTATGTACCCATAGCTTCCATTTCACCCAGAAACCAATTCATGTTGATAGATTGTGTATGCTTTCCACAAATGCTGGAAGGTGGGCTTCATCTCAAGTAGGTTTAGACACTTAGAACATGTATGGGATATATCAGAACTGCTCTGTTAGATTCCCTTTATTGTCAGCAGAGAGAAGCAGGTACCAAGAAAAATGATTCATCTGACCTGCCTTAGAAATCTTCTGAAGGACAGGATGACTCATACTTCAGCAAATTGTATTACCCTCCATTGATAGGAAAAGAAGTTCTGACAAGTAGCCTGACTGCAAGTAAATCCCACACAAGAAAACAACACTCATCCATAAATCTGGAACCAACAGAAGTCTTCTTATAAAAGGGGCAAACAGCCTCATTCTTACAGAACAGTCAGATTTGCAGTGTACCTGCTTCAGAGACTGTTAAAACAAACCCAAAAGGAAGTTTCATAATACTATATCCAAAACCCCAAGTCATACACTTGAAAATCAAACCTTTTTTTACATATTGAAGGTCTTTTTGCATTGTTAAAGCCACAGGAGATGAAAAATAGTTTCTCTTTCAGAAACATTATATACCTAAACCCTATTACATTAACTTTATAAACCTAAGCCTGTATTTGGCCACCAATCAGTACAGCCCCTTCTGAGTAACATCACTGTTAACATGCAAAAGTATAGTTTGCAGAAAGCAGACAAAAAGAAGGAAAGCTTCTTTGGAAGTCCCCTTCCTTCTCTCTGGAAGGGCAAAACTTTGGAATCTATAGGGTAACACTCTAAGCAACAAAAAGTTACAGCCAGCTCACAAGTTCATATGTCTTTCTGCTCCTAGACTTTCATCATTATAGATAAATATTTCCTAGAACCTGTCTTGAGGAGTTAAGTAATTTGGTGAAAATCGGTCTTGATCTCTACTTTCCATTGCATTTTTTTTTCCCCAGGTGAAAAATCTCAGTTTTGTCTCTGGTGGCTGTAGAAGAAAGTTAAAAAACTGGATCGGGAGAAAGTGCTTAGCCACAGTTGAAAGAAATACACACGGAAGTTTCAGAGCTGTCCTGGAGTCCTGTAAGGCTGCCAGAAAGTCTCCCAACCACAGAGCTCAGTGTCACACCTTGCCTAAGCCCTCTGTCCTTCCTCCGTAGCACTCAGCTCTGCTGCAATTCCAGCTGCCCACAGTGACCATCTGAGTCATCGCAGTTTCAGCACCACTTAATCATGAAGGAAGAGATGTGAAAGGAATGGGTTGAGGCTACAGGGGGGACATGCACACACTCCAAAAGAAAAGGGAAGCCAGAATGGTAGGAATGAGCAATTTGACAGAGTAAGTGTGGTCAGTGAACAAAAACATGACACAGTGCGCCTAGAAAGTTGATAAGAAAAGGAAAAAATTGCCATGGATGTTCTCTACAGTGCCAATACAGAGCCCTGGGTTCGACAGAGGGAACACAACTGCCACATGGAGAGGTCATTGCCTTACCCACAGTTGAGAAGAGTAACTAGAGAGAAGGAACTTAAAATAAGAGGGAGGTTGAAGTTCCTATCAGGTTCATCCTTGACAATAACGATGACAGACACCCAGCAAACTGCGGGCTTGTATAGAAAAACAGCAGGAAGTTTCACAATAATTGAGTCTGGATCTTCTCAATAAAGAGAAATTAAGCTTCTTTTCAAATACTGTAGTCACAGAAGAATGATGAAGAGTCTCCTCCTTTCTCAAGGATCAGGGAAGGGAGAAAAATCTACCGTTCTGGTTTCTCACAATTTACCACATGGGCATCAAAATAACAATGCAAGCATCAAGAAAGGTAATTATCCTTTTTGATCTGAGTGGCTGATCAGCACATTGAGGTTGTGATTGCACATTCTGATCTGAATGCAGCAGAGCGAAGTGAAGACACTGCCAGCCCTGGCTTGTTCCAAGCTGTTTGCCATCATCACTTTGCTGGAGGTGGACCTGTGACTTGTGGACCTGCTGGCATAACTGTTCAGTCAAGCTCTCTTCTCTTCAATAAAGACAAGCCATGTGAGCTCATATACCATAAATGAAAGGTCTTCTCTAGGCTGAACTTTGCAACTCAGTTGTGTATTGAGGTGGTTGATCACCTGAGCAGTCACACCAGCACTGCTGGGGGTCTTGAACCTCAGCTACCTCTGGCCAAGGACTGCTTCTGTATTGACTGGAGACCAATCCTTCCCCCCTCATGCTGCTGAATTTGGTTGACGCTGAGATTAGCTCAGTGAGTTAGAACATGGTGCTAATAACACCAAGGTTGTGGGTTTGATCCCCATATGGCTCATTCACTTAAGAGTTGGACTAGATGATCCTTGTGGGTCACTTCCAATTCAGAATATTATGTGAAATTTCTAACATCTCCAAGCCTCTTTCCTGATAACACTCTACCTACAAACTCTGTTTCTAGGGTTTTTCCAGGTCATATTAAAAGAGAATTGCAATAAGACAGAAATTTATCTCTCCAGTCCAGGAGGTATGATGGGCTGGGTTTTGTAACAGACACTGCAAAATATGCATGAAACATTCCTGTGTTTAAGAAGTTTTCCCCATTCTTCCCTGTGGACTCCTCCCCCAGTCACTAATGGGCGATTTAAAGGAAAATAGACTATTTTTGCTTTCCGGTCTGAGCTGTCCTTTCATTGTGTCTGAAGTAAAGACTTGTGGCTGACAGGCCAAGCCTGCTGGTACCCTTCAGCCTGAGCCTCCTGCTGTGGGACTAGACTTAACAGGGTTGCCCCCAGCTCCCAGCACTGCAGTGTGTACCTTTAATGTGAGTCTCTGGCTCATGATTTCACTTTCAAATGAGATACACAGTAAAATTTGAAGTGACAGAGAGAGAGATCCTCACAGAGGTACATGCTGTTAAATAATACAGCTGATTTCTCCCCCAAATATTCCAACACGGCTGTGTTGCTTGATATGTCTTGGTTGGTAGGGTTTAACTAAGAAAACACAGAGTGAATACACACACTTTAAATGCAGCTAAAATTATCAATAATTCTCTTTTCTTCCTCTTTTCTGACATGTATCTCCTGGCCCCAGTCTGTGTTTGGTGTAAGAGTCTCCAAAAACATATTGGATTTCTGTGGAAAGCTTTTGATACTGGTGGGGGTGACAGGCATGGCTTCTGTGAGAAGCTACTAGAAGGTTTTCCCACGTCTGGGGGAGGATTAGATTGGTAAAAAACTAAAATGATTTCCCCAAGTTGAGTCTGTTTGGCCCATGATGGTAACTGGTGAGTGATGTCTCCCTGTCTTTATCTCCATCCATGATCCTCTTGCTGTATTTTTTGCTCCACTGTCCAGCTGAGGAGGGGAGGAATAGAGCGGCTTCGGTGGGCATCAGGTGTCCAGCCAGGGTCAACCTACCACAGCAATGTTTCACACAGGGTCACAGGCAGAAAGCACTGTTCCTGACTGAATCTTCTGCCATGAGAATTCTTGTCTAGTTTCTCACACTCATATAGAAACCAAGCTGTTACCTGAACTTTTGCTTTTTTCTCAGAACTGAATGAAATTTCTCAAACTTCTGCAGTGCAGTTATCATTTTTCTTTGCATTGTGTAATCCCTCTTTGCTGAATGCAGCCCTGTAAAGATGTTCACCTCTAGTTCCCATTTGTTTTTGTAAAGCCTATCTCCTTGAAAGGCTTCCTTGTATTGACAGCATATAACATTTTCTCACTGAGATCTCTTTCTTCTGACCTGAAAACTTATTGCTCATTTTTTAATATTTCAAGCTGTATCAACAGCACATTCTTCTTCGCTTTCCTCAGAAAACTTTGTAACTATTCAGCTTTGATCTTTTTGTTATTGTTATAAAATCAAGTCCAGGAAATCTTCAAACAGCACACAGTAGTTCAGTGGTTTGAAACTGAGCAAAATTAGAATTGTATTTTTAAATACACCGATTGTATGAATTTCAATGGAGCTGAATGAATTTTACTTCTTTATTTGTTTACTTTTGGTTTTGTTACATTAATCAAATATTGAAAACTTTTACTAAACACAGGTAAATAACTAAACTTGTTATTAGTCAGGTGTAAAAATGCCAAATCAATATAATCACTTTCTTCCTATCTTTCAATCTTAAAAACACAGAGGAATTAGACATAGTGGAATATAGAACAAACAGCATAGAACAAACAGGGGAGAGGGAACCAGTGCCTAAGTCGTCCTTTTTATGCTCTAAAAGCCTTTCTTCTTTCAATTTTTCTATCCCAAGTCTGCCACAAGAGTGTCTTGTTCCTCCAGGGCTGCCTCTAAACTATGGGAAATGTGTGGCCATACAAGTAAGGTTTGCAAGAGTTTCTTCTAAAGAGATCCTACTCCTGTTGAGGAGAAAAGTGATGGTGCTCTTCAGTCTGAAAAAGAGAGCTTGAGTAAGAGGACAGCTGGGTCTAGGATAAACTGACTGATTGGTGTGAGTGGATACTTACCTGAGTAAAATGTTTTCCATATTGGGCTCAGATTTAGCAATTGATTTCTGATGGGAATCTTCAAAAATACAGCCATGCCTGATGAAGTCTGGCAACACCAAGCTCAGTCTTCACCATGCGCATTATCCCCAGCTGGATATCTATGGGACTGGAGGGTCTTCGTAGTCCCATGTGCCCAGTGGTGTTGCTGGTATTAGTGTTTCTAATGTTTCTTGGTCTAAAGAAGATGCCTTGGTAAGAGTCAGCATCAGGTTTTATAGAGTACTTGGACCTTGGTCAAGCCTACTATTTATTTCTTTCCTACTAAGTGAAATCCGCCTCCCACCTTTCCCCTACCCTCAGCTTGAAATGATATCATTACAAGTTTCACATGAATTAAATCACTTTTGTAGCACATCTAGTTCTCCTTCCAGTACTCACTTATCTTTAGAGAAATGCTCCTGACATGGATCTGCTCTGACATTAAACTGACAGCAAGAAATCCAGATAAGCACATAATAACTTGGCAAGCTTTAGATCAGCCTGACTTTCAACCTCTAAATTCATGTAGATATCCCTATCTACTTTGTGAATTTACTCTGGAGGCATTAATCTTGTGAACACAGCCACAGTGCATAAGCATCTACACACACAGAGACTTGTGTTTGCTCTGCTTGCCCTCTAAAATGTTCACAGTGCCTGGTCTGCTGATGATGCACATACCAGTCTACCAAGGCAGGATGGCTCCATGCATGAAAAATCCCAGGGTTCTGTCTTCCAGGAACAAGTATGTCTGATGCACATGTATCTTTTCTTAATTCTACCTGTCCACTGGCTTGAAATTGCCTTTAAAAAACATAAGGCATAATGCAAACAAGAAACGTAGAGCTTCTGTGTGCTGCTAAAGAGCACCTTAACTTCCATGCAGCATCTTCTGTGTAGAGTATATATCAGACATGAGAAGCAAAACCATTCAAAACAAGCTCCACATGTGACTTATTTGATCTCTGGCAGGTACTTTCCTGCCAGAATTCAAGTTGTTGTTACAGATCTTGACACGGAAAAGCAAAGTACAATAATGTTAGAGTCAAGATCTTGGCAAAATTAAAAAAAACCCTAGAATACATATGTTTATATATTTATTATTTTATGCAGTAAATTTTTGGCAAAAGTTTTTACAGTATTTTCTTTTTCATTACGTCACGATACTCAGATATTGCTTCCCTTTTGTACTGTTTTTTCTTAATTTCACACTCATTTTAAAAATGGAAATTCTTTCACTAGAGGGGTATGTTAGTCAAATATCTGTTAGAAACATGCTAGGTAGAAATGATGCAATCTGTTCTGCAGAGTATTGCAATAAAAAAGTGACTACCAGAGTGACTACATAGGAAAAGTTCATCCAAACTTTATTGTTGTAACTTCCAATATCTCCTCCACTCTCCCACTGCATCACTGTTCGTCTCCTTTTTTTCTTTTTTTTTCTATCCTAGTTTTGCTGCAACTCACACCCTGGCCCACAACCATTTGCTAACACCAACTTTCTAGCCAGTGCTGTGATTCCTGCTTCCTTGACCCCCCCACTACCTCCTGGTCTTCTGCCTTGGATCTTGCACCCTCCACACGATGTCTTCCTCGCCAGTTTGTTCCCACAGGCCCAGCAATGGCCCAAGTTAAGAAGCCTGTGTGGACCAAACAGACCTGAGCTACCTTTTCTGGCACAAAATTGAGTTCCATCAAAGCCAGTTAGTCAGCACTCAATGCTCATTGCCTCCTCCTATGCAGAAACTGCAAGAGCGGGGAGCAGATGGATCACCACTTTTCCTTCTATGGCTACAGAGTGCTGTGTGTGATAGATGAAGTTTTTACAAAGTATTTATGAACTCAACATGGCATTCCAAGTTCAGCAGCATTCAATGTATTTTTCTCCTCTTCTTTACAGTATGATATGCCCATTACTTTCTTGGAAAGGTATAGGACAATGGCAACATACAACTTCCAAAATTTACCAAGTATAATTATGGTTTGGTCATGTAATACTTTTGTCTCATGATATTACATTTTTTTACTGAGCTCCCAGTGTCATGTGATAAAAATTAAAAATTAAAGAAAATATCCTCCTGATTGAAGTGAAAATTCACTTTAAAGGCTCAAAATCTTGGAGATGGTTTATAACAGATATTGTTTTATTATTGTAAAGATTAACTATTTTTAAGGCAACCACGTAGCTCTTGACAGGCCATACATTAACAATTTTGAAGGGTTCAGGTTTGACATAATTTTAATTTCCATTTATACAATTACCTAAGGGGCTGGAACCCATAAAACTTCTTACAGCCCAGGAGAGCGAACTGTCTTGTAGAAGTGATAACCATAGTAGATATAATTACCATTTTTTCTGGTGCTTTTGCCTTCCTGACAAGTTCATCAGTCTCATCTACAGAGCAGCACTAACGCTTCCTTCAAATGCTTCCTTCATGTCTTCACCCCTGGAATGGGAGATGTATTTTGATTATATGCTAGCATACAGGATACTTTCAATTCAAGGCCAAATGACAGTACAAAAAATAGATACTGATGACAAAATATTTCTTTATGATCATATATGGTATTGACTTGTAAGTTTTATATGACTGGTTAAACTTAGGAAAATAAATCATATCCTGGTTTTCATATGAAAAGGATCATTAATATACTATTTATGCATGATGCCATTCCACTGCATTGCTTCCTTATCACAGCCATACTTAGCATCCAAGACTAAATAACTTTTCACTTAGAAACTGACTGTTTACAAGGATACACATGACAGAATTATACTTCTTAGCAGGCACTTCTAATATACAGGGTCTGTAATCCTGATTGTTTCAGTACAGCTGAGTGTATTGTTCACTGACTGTTGAAAATTCTAGAGGATAAAGGCATGATATGGAAATTACAATGGCAAATTATGGTATGTGTTTAATCCAAGGACTCATACTGTCTTTCTGCTCCTGAGACAATGTTAAAAATATAAAACTTATCTTTCAATGTAATGTAATGTAGTGAAATACAATGATTCCTCTGTTTGGGGGAACCAGTAGCAGGAAAATCAGTGCAAAACCACCTGATTCCTCACTATAATTTAGCGAGGAATGTGCAGAGCTCCATGGGAGTAAGACTTGTTTGGGCTAGTGATACAAAAGAGATTCAGCAAGTGGATTCATCCACAGCATGAACCCACACAGAACCCTCTTGGAGGAGAGAAACCAAAACAATAAACCTCACCCATTAGCACTGTAGTGTGACTAACAGCAGCTGTCCTCAGGTAAACAACATTTGCACAATGGAAAAAGAACCAACCTATTCCAACTGCTTTAACTATGCAAAGTCATTTTGTTTAATCTTTCTTAATCTCCCAACAGTGATGGAAGGAAGGGCTGTGTATAATGAACTACCTTAGAAACCGGGACACAGGCTAGAAGGAGACTATGCTGAGAGATACAGAATGGTTTGGTTATACACTGTCATGTGTCCCATTCAGTTTCAGCCATATTCTGTCCCAAACCAGTGATGATTTGATGAATAGAGACTTCATGTTTTGATCATATATATGCAAATATCACTGGACGTCAGAGATTATGTGTCATAGTAATTCTGCATGACTCTGGAGAATTTGTGCCTTTTAAAAAAGTTGGGCACTCTTTCTCAAATAAAAAACAGACAACTCGTGTAATGTAGCTGTTGAAAGAAAGGTTATTACTAATGAAAATAAAATCATTAGGGCCATGTGAACAAACATGGGAATAAATGCATGCCCATATGGAAAGCCAGCACTAGAGCTGAAAACTTATGAAAACACCTGCATCTAAATTTTGACCTTAGGCTTTTCTCCTTGTTGTATTTCCCTAGGCTTAGCCAAAATCTGCAAATAAACAATCCAATTAAACCGCAGGACTTCTCCAGGAATTCACTGTGTCCATCTGTTTGTGAATCAGTCACAGGCAGAATGAAGTAAACAATAAATACATGAAGATACAAATAATAAAACTTCACTGAGGGGGAAAAAAAAAAGCATCACTTCCCATGCCAGGACTGTGGTGTGTATTCTAAAACTGGTAGTATTTTTTACCTTTACTCTGGGAGAAAGGAAAAAGGCAGCAACTCAGCAGGCTTCCTGTGATCTCTTTGCAGACACTTCATCATTTATTGTTTATTCCTTTTTTATTTCTTCCATAGAGTAGAATTTATCTAAGTGTTCTTTATGCTATTATAGTTTCCACCTAGTTTGAATGTTTGTAATGAAAGGTGCCCCATGGAATTTAAAAAAAGATTCTTAATTCTGTCTGAAGTGTTGCTACCTGTTACTATTAAAAGAAATATTTATGAAGTGATATTGAAAGAGTTTTAGGGGATATTTTTAGGGTTAATATTAAAGGATTAAAGGACGAAAATCCTACACTTATGCCTAAAGTTTCTACAGTGTAAATGTATGATCATCTCAGTACCACCAAGGATGGTACAAGAAAAAGTTTAAATTGAAGCAAAGGGGAAACCTAGTTTTTCTATTTGCTCACATTATTAATTTAACAGCAGTCAGGGTATCTTTGCTGTTTTCTCTACGTAGCCATTTTTATCCTGCTGGTAAACCATTTTCAGGAAGAGCTCTTTCTTTGTAGTTCACCTGCTTCAAGGGTGCTCCTTTTTCCCCATGAACAGCCAGAGACATTATTCATTTTCCAAGCAGCCCCAGCTATTCATGTTATTCAAAGGAAGATCAGAAGTACAGACAAACTGAAAAATTTTATAGTGGGTGAAGGCAAAGCAGCTAAAGTAGAAGGCAGTACAACTCAATATTTTGATGGTATTGAGAACGGGAAATGCTATTGGAAAGGGATGGTGAAAATGACTTTTGGATGGATGAGGTTTTTTGATGGGAGAAGAAACTCTGGAGATGTAAGTGATGATTAGGATTAAGGAATTCAAAGGACATTCTCAGGCTTTCAGAGAGATTTTGTGGGAGAAGAGTGAGGAGTTTTCTTCTTTGAGATGCTTTTTCTCTCCTCATCCCCTCAGTCATTCAGTATCACCTATATAGACTTCTCTTTCCTGACACTGCAGAGACTCCTTATTCCTAGTCTAGTCTTTCTTGAGGGTCCCCGAGCCATCCAATCCTCTCAAGTGTTCTCCTCCCAAAGTTCCTGCACTCCTTCCACCTCCCATACCTCTCCTGGAAGGTTTCCTGTTCTCTAAGAAATCTGTATCATACATCCAGCCACAACACTCAGACCACAATAAAATTGACCATCTTCAAATGCGAGGTTTGGACACAATACATTTTGCAGTTCCATCTCATTCTAAGTGCTGCGAAGTCTTCCCAGCAATACCTACTGTCCTCCACATCCTGATGGCACCCCCAGCTTCCATAACAAAGCACTCTAAATACACAGCATGAAGGAGGACTGTTCAAATTCAGAAAATATATTCGAGACAAAACTAACCTAAAGTATGCACTCAGTTATTTCAAAATTGCATTCAAAGAGCAGTTGACAAATTTTTGTCATTACATAACTAGAAGGATGTGTTGAATGAGTCTCTGAAAGGTCTATTCTAAGCATAGCTCCATGTCACAGTCATCTCTACCTTGGAAGAGAGAATAGCAAGTTTGCAAGAAATCTCTCCCAAGTCAAGGTCAGTTGCAAGCATTTCAAAAAGTTTTAAAAAATTACAGAAATTGTCTAAAATAAATAGCAGTTCAGTGTAGGAATTGTTGACTTCATGAATGTTCTCATGTTCTATACATGAGTGAAGAAACAGTTAAAATTAGCAGATTAGGTGTGAAAGACTATTTAGATTTTATTTTTTTTCTTTTATATCACAAATTACTTAAAGTGAAGCAAAAGAAATTTAGGAAAATATTTTCCATTGGCAATTGTATTTAAGTGCTAGAATATATACATGGGAAGACCAGAAACTCTCCATCACTGGAAGAATTTTACAATTGTTTCCCTTGTTGGTCAGAGGAAGAACAAGGTAACCTGTCAACCTCCCTTCCAGCCCTGATGTCCATCATAATATAATCACAGTAATAGCAGAAAGCACAACTTTCTGCTACTTATGAAATGCACCTCTATTTCATAAAATAGTACAGCTCAGGAGCAGCAGTTTTTAATTTAAATGCTAGTATTTAAATTACACATTCATTTCAGAAGAACAAAGCCAAGACAGATCATGAAATCTGTAGAAAATTTATCTTCCACAATAGAGCATAATATCAATGATTTATTTATCTGAACAATATAATGTCCTTAATTAAAATCGCTTAAACCTTTCAATAAATTCTGTTTATAATTAAGAAATTTATTCTGTTTTAAGCCAGCAGTTTCCATGGACAAGTCTCAGGCATGGTGTGCCAAGTGTGGTCTGGGGACCATTCCCAAAGCACAATTTGTGTGCAGCCCTCTGGATTGGAGGTTGAGAGGATCTTTTGGACATTAGTCATTCCTTGCCTGCAGATCTCAGTGCCCAGTAAATTAAACTTGTCAGTTAGTATTCCTTGTATAAATGTCACCTCTGTCTTGGCATAGTCATTGACTTGGGTTTCAGCTGATGCCTGTAAGTGTAAATATGAAAATCAACATTGAACAAAGTATAATATACAATTCAAAACAATAGTCAGATGTTGTTTCACTACAACAGTAAGTACAATAATCTTCAAATAATATGTCTCACCATTTCTTCTACTGCAGTTCAAAATGAAGTCTTCACAGCTTTATTTTTAAAATCCCATAAATCCCACTCTTATGAAGTGCATATATTCTCATGAAGAGATTATGAACAGACTACCACCAGCAAACTTCCTAGATTTGCCTTCAGATTGGAATGTTTTGACCATCCGTACATAATACCTTTAAAGAACATTATTCAGCCTCTTACTTAACACCTTTTTTTAGAAAGACACAGCAGCAAACCCACCCAGTGAAACTATAAATAATAGCTATGGGGAAATGCATTTCAATATCCAGGTTCATGAAAGAAATGTCCATCCTCACGAGGTGGCTAAATATACCATAGTCTTTAGGAATATTACCCACAGCAGAAGCAGGTGGAGCCAGGACTCATCTGAGGATTTATAATAACCCAGAGAAATTACCCACACCATGAGAGAGCATTTGTGAAGAGCTTAAGCTGTGAAAGGTATGTTCCTCAGGGGAACAACCTACAGATTGAAAGCTGCATTCCATATAATGTTACTATTCTCCATTTCATAATACAAGAAAAAGAGAAAAATTAAAATGAGGGCTATTTCATGGCATGAAAAGGTAGTAAAGAGCTATGTAATGGCACTGAAAGGTAACAAATTCAAAGCTGGGGAAGGGAAATGCTCTCTCATAGTCTACAATTGCCTAATAAGACAGCAGGTCGCTCAAGCTGTAAGTCTACCTAAATTCAAGAGGGAAGGTGATGTTCAAATAAGCTTAGAAGTTCTTCCTCTTGTTATACTCTATTAATTACAAAAAAAAAAATAAAAAAGTATCAAACCACCTTCCTTGAGGTTTACATATATCTCTTTCTAGTCAAGGTTGAGGTTAACCTTGATGCTGCGGTGCAAATGACCCTGTGTCTACGTCATACCTGGTACTTATATTTTCTCCTGAAACATTAATTCCTGGTCACCATCATGATGATAGACTAAACAGATATTTCTCCAATCCAGAACAGAAACCCCTGATTTCTTCTGTTAGGAAACATATTTATGAGCCCTGTTACAAGTGAAACAGTCAACATATAATATTAGGACCAAGAATTTTGTGACGTAGGAAGAATTTTTTCTAAATATGTTGTATATTTGCACTTTGGGTATATATAATTAATTATTCTGTAAATCACAGAAGATACAAATAATGTCTTTACACCCTGATATATTTAATAGGTTTCTGATTAAATAACCTCTCTACCTATAATCAATTTTGAAATAAGCAAACATTCGAAGTACACAATAGAACCCTGCACATATCTATGATATCCATCATGGGTTTTGTTGGTTGTACACGAGACCATCCATGGAAATGCCAATATCATATTAACCTTCCACAGTCTGTGTCAATTACCATTACCAAGCATCTTGCAAACTTTCAGCCCAAAATGCCACTGTGTAACTTTGGAGGAGAATAAAACCATTTTGTGATTCTTCTTCTCACAGTGTATGAAAAGCTCCCAATTCTCAACAGGAGGAAGAGAAGCATTACATGTCACCATTACCTAGAAGTGAAGTACTTATTCCAAGGATTTTGTTGGATGAAAATTTGTCATTGAAGTGCTAGGAAAACAAAAGGTCATGACTGACTTACACATGAAAAAAAACAAAATGTTATGACTGGCTTTATTCTCAGTGAGCTCCAAAGGTTATATTGAGCTAGATGTGCATGCATGGAGAGAGACAGGAGTAAAGGAGGCAAAAGAGAGGGGATGTCTCTTAAGCTGTAGGTCAAAACCTCATTCGTAAATATACCGGTGAGTGAAGTTTTTCACACCATTTGGGCAAATGTCTCCATAGATACCCTAGTTAGTCAATGGAAAGAGGTTGACAGGAGTTTACCTTGTGAGGCTCTGTAGTTACATCCAAAACGCATAACTGCATGATGCAGAATACCATGGGGTAGGGGGCAGGGAACAGGTCTCCTGAAACAAGAAAATATGATAAACTCTCTTCTTATCCAATTAGCACAGCCAGAATTAGCATGCAAGGAGCAAAGTCTTGCAGGTTAGATAGAAATCTGGCAGACCTATCTCTCTTACTGAAATACTAATCAGCAAGGCTAATGGTTAAACTTCAGTTTTGGCTCCTTCACCCACACCCTGGCTCCTCTTGCCTTCTTTTGCCATCATGTTTCCTTATAGGTATATAAGAGATTCCAGTGTAGAATAAATTGCCCAGTTCCCTTAAAACCGGTCACTTTGGTTACCTTTCTTGCAGAGTATCAATGTTGACATGAAACTCTTCTCTGGTTTTTCCATAGGCTTTCTCACTAGCAGAACTAATACAGTCACATCAAACTAGAACCTACAAGCAAGTTAGTATGCATGCAGCAAAACAATGAGTGAAATAGGATCTTAGATGAATGCAGAAACAAAGTAACTTGACAATACAGTTGAAGCCACAGATGTGGGAATTTACCAATAAGTACTTGATTTCTTTGCAAAGTCCTGCACCGAGTTTAGCCAGAAAACATGCAGTAAGCTTGCAATTCCCACTTCCCAACATTAAATTTTGAAATGCCACTCCCATTACCCTGATTGTGCCTTAATAAAACTCAAAGAAGTTAGGAAACATTTTGTTAATCCCCATCATTCCAAAATGGCTTTCAGTGGGACCTCTGCAGAATCTAGTACCCTGTTAGAACATGTGGGACCTTCTGTAAACTTGAGATTATTTTAAAAGAGGGTGAAATGCTGTAGAATGAGAGAATGAATAAAACTGCCACAACCAGTGGGAAGGGAGAGTTTTGAGAAACCACAAACACAGCACAAACTTGCATTATGAGTTTTTTTCTCTTATATTTTAAAACTCTCCCCCCTGCCCCCTCTTTTGTCCCCCACAAAACAGGATGTAGGAAAAGACAGTTCATAGGCGCTTGCTATTGAAGAATATGTATCCTTTGGATAGAAGGGAAAGAGGAATATGCAAAAAAACTCCTTTATTTTTACCTTTGTAAAATCAGCTGTGAATGTACTGTCGTGTTTCTTTTTTTGAATTAAAATCTCCTTTACAACGCAATTCCTTTAAATGACATACAGGTCAAAATAGTTTTGTATCAGATGGGATCCTAAAGCTAAATATAATTTGTATATTTTGTAAATATCCAGAATTGAAAAAAAAAATCATTCATACATAATGCACAGCATTTAAATAAAAACACCCTAACAACTATTTATGCTATCATAAAGTAAGCTCAGTTTGCATACCTGAGAATACCAAAGAGCATAATCCATCAAAGGAAAATAACCCTCTGTTGTGCTAGAAACACAAGTCAAGGGAGTATAAAACCTCTGTAATGTCACAGTTTTATACTAAAACATAAATGTTAGCACCAGGATAGATTTTACTTTCAAGATACAGATCTGTATTACATTGCCCCTGGGTGAGCTCATTACATGCCAGGTCGACTCTGGTTTGGTTTGCGATGGATTTCAGCAAGCAGCTTTCTGACTGTATGAGGGTGATGATGTGTGCAGCCTGCTCTGGCATGAAATCTCTCAATAGCAGAAATTTCCTGGGTTGATAAAGACTCTAGTCCTTGCAAAGAAAATCATGTGCTTGCTTAGCCTGCATGGCTTCCACTGGTAGAAAAATTTTCACAAAGCATAAAATTCTAGATGCTGTGATGTAAATTACCTTTTGGAACAGAAGGCAAGTGTATTGACCCAAACTGATTGAAGTTAGAGACCCAAAATGAACCTACTTTTCAGAATTTGAATTTTAAAAAGTTTTATCTTGGTATAAATCAAGTCTATTTTACTTGTAACCGTATAGCACATAGTAATGCAGACAAATAAGGAATGTGAAATATTCACATCTACTTCGGTAGATTTAGTTTATGGGGTATTAAAGCTGGCTTTCGCCCTCTTTTGGGGACATCAACAATTCAGCAATAGCACAAATTATTTATTAACCATCCAAAGCATCTCACAATGTGCATGTGTTACAAAAATTAGGATCTCTTTAGATTCTAATCATCTACAATACTGAAAGACCACTATGCAATTTTTTTCTCCCAAAGAAAAGTACCTAGTTGGAAGATGAATATTCTAATTTTCCCTACATGAGATGTCCCTTCTGCACTTATGCAGATGCCATCTCAGCATATGGATTCATCTTCCACGGGTTGTCATTTGGGGAGAAGGAAGCACAGAAAAAATTATATGACATGAGAAGTGCTCAACTTTGCCACACATGAATTCAATAGGACTTTGGAAACCCAGACCAAAAGTAATATATGACATGGATAACAAGGAAACAAGAATTTTTATACTTAGAAAAAATAGTTTTTCCTACATTTGTTATTGTCTAATGACTGAAGGGGTAGGCTAAGAGCAAAAGAAATGGCGAAAGGAGACAGGAAAAAAAAAGGATTAGGGGAAGAGAAGGTTGTTGTTCAGTGGCCAATTGTTCTTCAGTTGTCAAGTTTCTGACAGGGGTTTAAGGCAAAGCTGGTTCTGGCAAAGGCCAAGGAAACTCACCGAGGTGACTGAAGAGAGGACACTGCTGCACACACCCATGAGTGTGCCTTGTGTCTGAGGATGTTTACTTTTGCTTCTGGAAGGCCATAGCTCTCCCTTTACAGGAGAGCTCTGATAATGGTGAGGAAAAAGATTCTGAGTATGGACTTGGAGTAAGATATCTGCATCTTCATGAGTGTCTGCCTCAGCAACCTTCAGCATGTCAGGAAGAGCTAAGGATTCTTGGCAACTACGGTGTGCTAACAGAGGATGCAACGGGGCAGCGGTGACAAGTTACAGTGGATCTTCCCCTATAAATTTAATCCTCTGTAATGAACACTGCTGGAAAACTCTTATTTATAGCTTTCCAGTACCTGGAAATAGATAAGGAGCAAAAGCCGTTTAGCAGTTCTGAAAAGGAGAAGGCTGGGAGAAAAGTGCCCAGCAGGTAGGAAAACAAATCTGTATTGATACTCAATAGCCATCCACTGAGAATGGACACAGCATTCTAGATTTAGCAAAATAATAAAACAGTGTTGAAGGGTAGCAGAAGGACATCCAAGTGTGTGTGATTCACTTCCTACTAAATCAATCCATTTAGTTTAAATTTAAGCAATCTCCCAGTCATCACAGATTCACAGTATTTGGGTATTTGGTGGGTTTTTGACTCTTATGTAAGCAGCACATGCAATATAGAAATGCACTGTGATGTTTTATCTTTGTTTTTAATGACAAAATTGATAAGCTTTCACAGATTCTTTTAGAACAAAGATTTTTTTTTTTAAGGTAATACCACTGCTCTGTACATTCTTAAATGGGGAGGAATGCAGGGTGTTGGTTTCTGTCAGTGACAGATGCGTACATTTTGAAGTCAAAAGGGAAAATCAAAAATTACTGTAAGATAAAGCCTACACAGTGCTGAGAAAGCCTGTTCCTACTTTCCAAGTTAAATTGAATGGGAAACACATCAACATTTTTAATTACCTTTAAATGCTGTTGTCCACTATTGTTTACCATGTCTCTAAGGGTTGTTTGTATTTCTAGTCTGAATTTTTTTCCACCATTTGGCTCTCATTATGTGATTTTCTGTTAGACAAAATAAAAGCCTATTATTAGAAATTTATTTCTAGGAGATATCCTAGCTGCTTTTCAATGTACTAGTTGTTTTGAGTCTCGCTGAGTTTTCTAACTAGTGTGTCTTTTCTGGGCATTAAATGATTCTTAAATACTGTTCCAAAGCTCATCAAACTTCTGAAAAAATACAGAGGGCCTAGTAAGAGTCATCTGAGCATTGTCTACAGAGTTAAATAATCTTTTCCATTTTAATTTAGTTGTCTCTACTTCTGTGTCCAAAAATTGCATTCATCTTCTGAAATATCACTTTGCCTTGACAGAGCACAGTCCCTACTTCATAGACTAATTTTTAGAACCACTTCTTTACCAGTGAAAGACCACAATTTCATAAAAATAACATTCTTTTTTTATTCTGAAGAGCTCATGTTTGTCTTCATTCAAATTAGAGATGGTAGATCCTCAGAATTTCCCTTTGTTATTGCTATTATTTTGTTACATCTTTTGATTTCATATTTTGGCTAGTTTATATTAATTTAAATGTAAAATATCAGTGGTCCATAATAGAAATGCATAAACTGTACCACATCAAGTCAGATTACAGTGTTATCACATATACTGTAATGACATAGTTATTGTAGGATACTATTATTGTAGGATACTATTCATAGGCAACATCAAATTATTTAATTATCAGAAAACAGGTCACTTATTTTTACTAATAAATAAAGATTTAAACCTGTCATTTGAGTGGAAATAAACCTTATTTTAATATATTATATGGGTTGCTAAGGTTTTAACCCTGGAAGTTAAGTAATGGCATGAATTAATAGAAATTTTGTGATTCCTTAAGCCTTTTCTCCTGTTTTTCTAAGCTCACAGTATAAGCCTTGATACAGAAGATGGATGTCAGAATTGCTGTACCTACATACCACTTTAGCTGAAAGTTTCAAAGAATGGTCATTACAGGGCATAATTTACCCAGATGTTCTTCTGTCTACATTAGGGGAGGTTGAGATGTTCATGGCACAGTAGAATTTGTACAGAGGCTCTGTTGGACTTACGCCAACTTTATATTGCATCCTTCACTTTAGTCTTACTCATGGGCAAAGCGAGGAAGTTGTCTTTGCACGGAAAAGTAAAATGTTGCTTGCTCTGAATAGCTAGAATTCTACCTGCTGGCAATTTTATCGGGATATTAGAAAACTCAAACCACACTGTTGGATAGGAGATAGTATACCATTATGCTATGCAACTTTGCAGAGAACTGTCTGAGAGCAAGTAGAAAATATGCCATCTGAGCCAATGCACCTGTTTTCAGGTTTATTACATTTAGCACAGGGGAAAACAAAAGAAATTTCATAATAAAAAAAAGGCTCAAGCTTTATATTTTAATGGGCTTTGCTAAAACTAGGGCCAAAAAACTCCCTAGCCTTTTCTCATGGGTAGTGAAAGCTCAGGTCAAATGGCAATGAGGAGAATAAGGGCTATGAAAACTCATATTAAGATGCCAAAGGCAATGGCAAGGGAAAATACTTAGTTAATTAATTATGGCATTATAAACTTGAAAAGAGCCTTACAGTGTTGCACTCTAATAAAGCTGATGAATATGGTATATCTACACTGTATAATATTCTTAGAATAGAACAAGAACTTTCTCGTATGTTGCTGATTTTCTTTAAAAATAATGTTTTTCTTTGACTTGAGCTAAAGCCAATTCCTTTTATTTAAAAGAAATATTGTTTAGCTTTGTTTTCATGACTGCAATTCACTGTCCTGTGTTTTCAATGCTGAAACAGCTGAATCACCTAATGAATTAATCCATAAATATAATTGCATTTGTTTCTTCCTAAAAAATTGTGAGTTCATAGTTGCAATTTTTCTAAAGATTTCTCTAAATTAAATATCAAACAGTCTTTTAAAAATATTTTTAATTATAAATCAAATTCTGAAACAAGTTCACGTTTTCTAATAAGAACAAAACATCTTTTCCATAAGTTGTGAATCCACATTTTTCAAGAGGACACAGTAACTCAAAGATTCAGGCAGCGCTTAGGTTAGAGAGAGAAAGAGGTAAGCAGAGGAATTTGAAATCTCTGTGCTTCTATCAGTTCATCAGTTCAGCTCTAGAAGGCAGCCAAACAGCAGCATGCAGCTTTTCTCCAATTCATACAGCAAGTTGTCCTTCTTTTCAAAATAAGCTAAAGCTTTCAAAAGAAGGTAATTTGCCACCCAGTCTGAGATAAAATGTAGAATTTCAAGTGATATTTTCCATGGCTAAGATAATGAAAGAGGAACCTGATGGAGCCTACAGCTAAAAAATATTATGGCATTGAGCAAGGACTAGAGTGGATCAGAAGATGGAGGGACAAGCTGCCACTGAGCTGTGCAAAGGTAGAGGTGGGAGCAAGCACTCTTACTTAGCTTAGCAGATACCAAATAGCCTACAGACACTTCTACAGACCCCACCCAAGACAGGGACATTTTCCCTTTGTTAGAACTATGCTTGAACGAGGCAATATCTTGGAGCTGGAATCAGGGGATTCTGGATGACAGCAAATGAGCAGGGGAGCGCTATCATACCGGGGAGAATAAAGCTGTATCTGTGACATGAAAATGTGATGATGGACTTCACATAAAAATCCAACAGACCTCAATATAGGAGTCACTTGGCACAAATGTTTGTTTCGGGCCTCAAAGAAATTAAAAACCAACTAGCCTCATTACAGTAAACTTGACATACATGTTTATTTCTCTCTGCTTTGCCTCCCTTCCCGTCAGCCTTTTGGTTTGGTTTATTTTTAGACACATACAGACAAAAGAAAATTGTAAAAAATTCAAATCACTCTTAAAGAAAATGCATCCAGTGTATATCTAAAGTACAGTCATCTGTTCTTCTAGTCTGAAACCAAGTTTCTTTGTTCTCAGTAGTGCTCAGTACTCAGAGGTCTCTTTATTTATGTATGTGATGTAAGAGAGAACCTTGTTTTGTTTACGTCTTTCATGTTATTTTTAGCCTAATGACAGTTGAAATTTGCTGGATTTACTGTTCTTTGAAATACTCACATGTACCAAAATCTCCCAAAGAAAAGCATATAAAATTAAATCCTGACAGTTCCATTGCCCTTGGCCTGTTAGTCATTCTGCATATGAATAATAAACTTGTCTTCATTCACCTTTCCAAAAACAAAGAATTGTAAAGGAACAGTGCATTTACATCAGCTCCTTCTTCTAAAATATATTCTTACTGAGAAACTCCATATGGTGGAAAACAAAACAAGCACAATGAAAACCAGTGTTATGCAATATCTATTCAAAATCAGATGAGTCATCACACAGAAAGTTGACAGGCCTGAAAGAAAGTAAAATCCAGCTAGCCTTACTATGGCAAACTCCTGAGATCTGAAGAAATGTTTCTTATTTTGGAAAGCTGTTCCCAATAATGGGCTTGACTTTTGCCAAATCAACATTATAAAGACAGATCAAATTTTATTTTATAATACTTTTGCAATATTTTTAGGGAAATAATTTCATATTCAGAACTCCATTTAAAGAGTAAGAGTTGAAAGAGTAAGAACTTAAGGACAAATGCGTATTTAGATATTAAATATAGCATTTACTGGGAAAGGCAAGACAAACAGGATTACTGTCTTCAGGATCAGTCTTGTGTGGTATGTTAATTCTCACACAATTACTACAGACGCAATTACTGCTGAACTAAAGGATTTTTACTGCAGGAGTTACTATAAATGAGGAGTTGCTATAACTGAGCCTGATTATACTGAAGCTAGGCCATGTATCTAAAATTGGACTGAAAACATTCACATAATTTTACAGAGTCAGTTTTGCTTTACAAGAAAGGCTTATCTCTTTCTGAAATTTAGAGTCGTTCATCTCTGGTTTAAGCTTAAGGAGCCAGTGAGGTGGAAACATTAAGTACCTCTTTTAGGGTGTGAAAAGGGTTGTTCATCTTCTGCATCTCCCAAGGTCAGGGGAGAAAAAGGAGGTAGCGCAGGGAAAAGGAAGAGCGGACACACTTTGTGTGGGCTAAACTGCAGGGTGAAGAAGAGGTATCTTCTCCAGCCTTCCCTACTCAACTAAAAAATTATTTCAGATATAGAATACCAGAATACCAAACTGAGCAAATAATTATAAATTGTGCATAGTGCATAAATTGCACAGAGAACTTACTTCTTTGAAGTTTCTGCTAACTTCCTTGGACTTTGTAAGGAGGCAGCAAAATACACATGTATTTGACTCAGAGCTTATCTACACAGGAAAATGAACAGTAGTTCTTAGTATCCACATGAAGAGCTATTCTGGAAAAGCTATTGTGGTTCCTGTCAATTTCCTCAGGCAAATAAAATCCTTCGACTGTTAATATTGATTCTGAACAGCAGCCACTGAGAGTGCTATCAGAGCATTACAGTTAAATGACAAATTAGGCTTTCTCCCCCTCCCCCTTAGAAGGAAAATTAAAATGTCAAATGCAAGTCAAAACAGTGTGCATGTGTCTGTACAGCTGCATTTGGCTGCAATCGGAAGACGAATATAACTGTGCCAGCAACAGTCAGAAGGACTGAAGCAGTTTATTCAAATAAAAGGTTTTCATGCCCAGTTATCCTTTGAAAAAGACAGTAAAATTGAGCTGGCTATTAAAAAGCCTGCAATTATAAAATATCTCCTTGAAAACACACTTACTGTAACTGATGCTCTCCAAGGACTTTGTCAGTCTTTAAATTGTGGGATTTTCATTTCTTCTGCCACTCATCATTACCCTTTGTCACCTTATTTGTTCTAGCCAGTTTAATTCATTGATGTTTGTAGCAAAGAATCTATGTGATCCTTGGTGAGTTTGAGTCAGCCTCCTATATAACTGAGTGCAGATTGACAGATTGTCAGAGATGCAAGTTACTCTGTCCTTTTGAAGCTATTAGACATGAATTGGAGAAGAAAACTGCCAGAAGAATCTAAGTATGGTCTCTTACCCCCTAAAATGCAAGAAAGTATGCTTATGACTTCTTTAATTTCTATTAAAATAATTTAAAGGATGTGATAAAAGTTCATTCAAAGCAGTGTAAACTTTTCAGTTCATTGGATGTCCTCTTAAGATGACAGCAGATCAGAACTTTTGTAAAGGACTTACTATTATTTTAATTTATAGCACTTACTAAATGCCTGACATATCTACAGGATACCCATTGCAAGCCTGAAAACTGCTGAGGCAACTCAGTTTTCAAAATTTCTGTGGGTATCTGAACCTCAGCCAAGGAGCATTGCTCAGTTGAAGCTTGCCAATTTTTCAAGCAGACCAAGAACTGATTTCAAGTGAGCCCTGAACCAAATGTTTTTGCACTTGAACATCAGAGTTTCAAAGCAAAGTCATCAAAATGCTTATAAAACTGCTCAATGTAGAACTGCAGTTCTCCATCCTTAGACTGCCTTTGGTAGGAGGCACCAGTATCCCCCACCTCCTGCAGACAGTGAATCTGTTTCTTCATTTGTGAGTGCAACCTGAGAGCTCAAGGCAAAGCACCAGGAAGCACAAATTCCTCTTATATAAAGTGAGAGAAAGCATCTATATTAATTCCCCAGTCAAATCACACAACTGAGTCTTTCAGGATTGTATTGTTAGACTCATAGAGATAACTCTGTTACAGTGAGACTGATGGATAACTTATTCTGAGTAACTTTATTATAAGGCACAGATTAATCCATCTTGAAAACAGACAGTAGAAAGAATTGCTAAACATATGTATTGGGGTATCTTCATCTCTTATGAATAAGTATTTAGACCCAGAAGTAGTCGAAAGGGAAATAAGGAAGGAATATGTGAAACAGCACCTTCTGAGGAATAGATCACATGTGAAGTTGATTCTTAATGAAGTCTAACTGATGAGACATGGGCAAGTGATTCATTCAGCCAAAAGAAAAGCCATCTACAGTGTGCCAAAGGTATAATTTTCCCTAAACTTTGCAGACAGCATCTCCAATTTAATGCTGAGTGAAATGCAGTACAGAAACAACACAGAGTCTTGACTGGAGTCCACTAGGTTCTGACTAGTGAAAGGACAATTAAATTTTCATAGTTACCATGATATGAAATGTACCCCAAAGGTCTATACAGACCACAGTCCTGTCTCAGACAGGGATCAGTAGATAAGGTGCAATGCCTAAAGTGCAAGAGAAGATATGCCAGCATCACATGCCCCTGAATTACTCTCTCATTTTCATGGAGTTGTAACTTCAGACAGATTACTCTTCCATTCATTTGCTCACTTATTTCTTTTCTCTTGCTATTTAGTTTAAAACTCGATAGAGGGAATACTGATTTCTTCCGGCAGGAAAGGCACTACAAAAAGCCTAAGAAAACACAGGGCTAACAGCAGACACTACTTAAGGAGGCTAAAGCTGTTTAGGCAAAGAGAAAGAGGAAACCAACACTCATCGAAAAAAGGACTTTCTTTCCTTGCCTTTTAAGCTCTTCTCTTCAACTCTGGGATTTTTTCCTCATCTTTCTGTCACCATGAGGGCCCAGAAGCATCCCCAGTATTGTCTAAAGTTCAAATAAGAGTCCAATTATCTTGCATCTGCTTGGGAACCAGTCGAGATACCATACTATCAAGGTATCTTGATTACAGCAGCTGGTTATTGCAAGGCTGCAAAGAGAGTTTTAAGGACTTAAGCTTGTTTAATTTTGCAAAGACTGAAGGAAAATGTGCTAGCAATCACAAAACATGCAAAGAAGCACTCCAGAAAAAGTAATATTTTTTTTTTTCTCAGTGTCATGTAGGCATAGAAACACTGAGTTTAATTTGTAGCATTTCCTAGTGGCAGTAAAATCTCTGGAGTTCAGTGTCCTGAGAGTCTGGGGAGTCCACATCACACCACAATGTGTTTAAGAACACATTAAATGGACATTTTTCATAAATAACCCAAGTACAGCTGATCTTGAGTTAGGACATGAGTTTGAACTAGCTGACTTCTTGAAGTCTGGTGATTTCTGTGATTCAGAGGTCTTCTGTCATGGTAATCACAGCCCTAAGCTTTGGTTTAGTTCAACACCTTTCTGAAATATGATTTAAAAAATAAGTTGCTCCTGTGTGGTGCCACAAGAAAGCTGAAATATTTCCTCTGTCTCATCCTTCTATGGCTTCAGACTCTGCTTCTTGGGTATATAAATTGTTCTTATTCTATATATATATGTGAGAAGAAAACTTAAGCTATAGTCCAAAACAAATTGCAGACTCTTTCACTGCTGTGTATTTCTTCTTCTGGGTATGAGACCTGGGGCACATGTTTCTGTCTCTTTTTCTTGTATGTTCTGAACCCTGGGTCTCCAAAGAACACCATACATTTTCCACCACAGGTTTTCCTTCTCTTTCATTCATTTAAAAGATTTTCAGAACCATGAATTATTTACTAATTATTCGCCAAAGAAAAATCCATTTACATCGCATTCAAAAATGTGACCAGCAAAAAAGTATCGAAACTATACTGTTTAAATAGCTATTTATTTAGATAATAACTAACTCATACTGCTTGTCTCCAGTCAGGTATTCAAATAAAAATAAGCTATAATAATAATCACTCTCAAACCATTGGTGAAGGAATTCCTCTCTAATGATGCATGAGTTGAAAGTGCTGATAGTCTTAAAAGACTGCAGCCATTTCTGTCTTGCTTGTGTGTTCTGTTCTGCAACTGGACAGAGGCCAGCTATAAATATCTGAGCTCACACATGAAAGAGACAACTTTCAGTCTCCTCTTCTGTAAGTCCATTATTCGTGCTTTATGAGTATTTGCTTAATTACTGTCATTCCATAAAACTACAAGTAAGTCTGAAAAGCTGTGGAAAACAGTGTAACAATGAAAGACCATCCTGAAATTGCAAAATTAATGATTTCCTGTTTCCTTTCAATTAGGCTATGGATTGAAGAGTCTCAGTTGTAAAACAAGCAGCACTATTACATACAATTTACACACTGCAATTGTTTTATTCTTAGACTATCCAAGTGCTAAAGATTTTGCTTAAGTTAATAAATACAGTACAAATAACATCAAACATCCCATCAAAAATAGAGACAGTTCATTAATTGCAGATGAGCAGGAGAATGGACTGAACAATCAATGGCTGTTATTCACAATGAATTACAATGCCTGTAACATATAACTTCAGTTAAAGCAACGAAGTTTGTGGTACCAAAAATAAAAAAGATGTTGTGATGCTGTAGCAACATTTCAGATGGTAACAATTTGTATACGAAATCACTATAAATAATTTTCAGTACACTGGTTTCTTTGGGTGCACAACTTCTATCATCTACACTCTGAGAAAAGTACATGACTACTGAAAAAGGAATACTGAGGCATACTATTGACATCAGAAGGTTAATTAATGGTAACCCATTCATTGCTTTGATTTGCCTGTGGGAGCAGAAGAATTTTTAAAGTTCAGCAATGTAAAGACACTTAATCCACACTATGAATTGGCAGAGAGAAAAGAAAAAAAACAAATCTGAAAATCATTTTTATTGTGCACAGAGTGCACAATAACTTCTTTCTTCTCACTGGAGATGGAGACAGTGCAATGAGACAGCATGGTGTTCACTGGCGTGGTGGCTGGGGTATCTCTGCAATGACCTTTGTTCATCCCATCTGTGAGCGGATATATGGTTATGGCTGCACAGAGTGGTTTCCATAAATACATCTTCCTGAGCTTCAATGTCAGCTTTATTTATAATTGCTACACTGTATAATACTGATAATTTGACTGGGTCTAGAATGGGAAGAGGGTAAGTCGGGTGGTTGAACATCACAAATTTTTTGTTCCAGGACTTTCATGAGAGCATTCACTTTGTCATTACATCTCCTTGAGCTACTTGAGTCAAATGTATAGTAAAGTCAGTGGTATGTCTGTTTAAACATGTGTTTTACAATAAGGACGGGTGTTATTCAACTGGTGGTTTTACCTGAACTGACATAAAAGTCATACCAAAGCACAAGAGAAATATCTGGTCTCACAGATTCCTTTAGAGACACAAATATTTTTGGATTGGTCAGGAATTTACAAATATGTTATCTAAGTATTTTTGTAATTTCCTGGGATGCTGTGATTTAAATACAAACATGCAGGTCAGAATGAAGTCAGAGGAAACTCAGTGTTCACTTCAGCCCAACATGTTTTACCTAAACCTACCTTTTAATAGCTAAACTCTATCCACTGGAAAATACTGCTTTATTAAACAAAAACTAGCAGCATGCCACTATGTATACTACATAAAAGAGCTAGTCACATGGCCTAGAAGGTGTGTAGCCTTGACTAGAATAATACACTGGCAATCTCACTAGCTGATTACAAGTGTAATGTCATGTATATTTACAGTCAAATAGAGAAAAGATACGTGGACAAAGGAGTGTGCATTACTCCTTCTGCAAGCATAGTTGTATTGCAAATTTAAACTCCAATGTGCACAAATTCTGTAGTCAGAGCTGAATAATGCCTGCTTCCACCTAAAGGTTGTGCCCGTTTCAATCCATACCTCAGAGAGGTATTTTAATTTCAAGTTAATTTTCAACATTACTATGTTGAAGATATGTGGAACTACATATACATATATACATATATTTTCTACACTTTGAAACCTCAGTGTTCTCATCATGGGCATTTAAAATTTATTTTTTGTACAGTGATACATTTCACTACAAAAATAGCAATTGCCAGAAATAACATATTTTAAGTATCTTGAAATAGTGGCTCACTATATAAGAAACTAAAGGTTAGTTTTAGCCAGTATAATCATTATATTCCAGTCTTCTCGACAGTAACTAGAGCACTATCTGTCTTATATAATGGAATATTTCTGACAGCTCGAGGAGAGATAATGGTACTAGTAGTCAGATAACATCAGAGTCATTTATCCAACATTATTTCATTCATCATCAACCCCATCACTACCAATAGAGTGCAAAAATGTCCATGCTATATAAAGATTTCTAAAACAAGAAAAGTTGCTTACTTTATCTCCATTACTTGTGCAAAAATAAATCTCCTTGATTTATCGTTCCAGCAATTTACCAGGAGTGATACGTCAAAATCTTTAAGTTTCTTTTAAAATTTGACATCTCTTCCATGCTACAGGGGGAAAAATGCCTGGGGACTCTGAAAGTTCAAAGGCTTTTTATTAACTAAAATCATGATTTAATATGTCTCAATTGAAAGGCAAGAGTCCAGCCTTTCAAAAGGTCGTCTTAATGGAGAAAACAAATCTATAGCACGGAGTTACATTAGCAGCAAATGTGTTTTACAACTAAAATTGGGTGGCGTTTTTCTTTGTTTGTTTGTTGGGGGTTTTGGCTTGTATTTTGTTTTTGTTTTTTTTTTTTTTTTAAATTAAGCATTTTGCAAGTCTAGTGTAGAAGATGGGACTGTACAGCATAGGCAGCACCATCATGCTTTTCAGTGCCAAAGCTGAAAGGTTAAAGCTACAGAACCATTCCAGTATGGTTTAAAAGGAATGTACTAGCACTGGTGTACAGCTCTTTAAATCCATGACACTGACTATGTTGGCACTACATTTACACTACGATTGCATTCCTTTGCCAGGGTTTCTGTTCTTGAGAGAAGAGACATGTAGGAAAATGAAACATTTATGTTGCTAAAGATAGTTTTTTTCCAGCTGGAACTACTGGAGATATTTCACATAGCTTGGTTTCTCATTTTAAAGATGCTCAACTTAATTACTAGCCTGCTATAGATAGTTTTCTCATGAGCATATAAAAAAAACGTGCTGCCGAGGAGTGTAATGACAGCTCTGCAACAACAATATTTAGTGCTGAATTTGTGCACTGAATTATGATTAGAGTTGCTAGTACTAGCTTTCATGACACTTAACACACATCTATATGAATATATATCATGAGCTTAAGCTATGTAATAGGATGCAGACAACAAGGTAAATGCATACTTCAAGCAAAATCACTGAGCTTCCTGGAGACAAGAGTAGTAGCACACAGCACATGGCTTTTTCTTCCTTGTCACAACTATTCTCTAGCGTTTACAAACTAGAATCTTGTTTTTGTTTGGTGCTTGAATGTTCTCCCCAATTCAGAAGCCAAAACTTGTCTCTTTTTTTCAGCACCTGATCTTCAACTTCAAACATAGTTACAGAAAAGTTAAGTACTTGGGAAGAGTTCTGGCTTTCCAAAGCATCAGCTATCAAGAACTCTGTAAGACTTACAAAGAATGAAGCTCATGGCTTCTTCTCTGCCAGTCTCTTGGAGTCTCACCGCTTTGGGATTTGGTCCAATAGATACAGCTGTAGAATTTTATTCCATTGTCATCAATACACTATTTAAAGCAGAACCCATGGGTAAGACATTGATCAGTCCCTGTTCTTTTTAGATCAAAATCAAGGGCATTCTGAATTTTTGTTTTATTTTGAGCACATTCGCTCAAGTATCTACCATTAAAACGTTTTACAAACACAAACAAATTTCCAAACTGTTAGTATCTAGTTAAGTGATTATTTTACAGTTTGCAGAAGTGATTGAAACATTAAAACTTTGAGCCAATACCTTTCCACATTCAAAAATCAGAAATTCAAATCGGTTAGTGACTTGGAGCCTGTGTGATTCATCCAAAAATTATGCAGTCTTTTAGTAAGGACAAGTGGGTGAGAGCCGAGAAATCTTATGTCCAGGTAAAGTGATATGTCACCAATATGTCATACAGTTGTCAACAAATTAATGTCATGAGCAACCACAAAAAGGCAAGCTCATATGCTGGCTACATCCTAGAAAGAAAAGATGCATCACCTGTACTTGACATATTAGAACTCCAATAAGGGAAAAAGGCTCGTTTTCAGTATTACCATGGAAACAAGTGATAGGACAAAACAGGTTTCTAAACTTATAAAATAAACATTATAAGAAATCTAAAGTTTTCTCTAGTATCGAATACGTTCTGGTACATTGCTGGGAGAGTCAATCTTCACAATGCAGCTATCCCTGAAGCAGTAATAACTTTAATTAAATCAAGGGTGTCTTAAACTAATTAACTGTCAAACCCAGAGAAACTTGAAAGTATGTGCTGAGAGCTGCCAAACTTCAAATACAGGGATGCAGACTACAAAAAGTATGAGCAAATTATGGTTTAGTGGTGCCAGACCTACTGAAAGTTAGGACTGCAAAATACAACTGCTCCCAGGAGTCAGGATGTATGTAAGCTCTAAGGATATAAAGTTCATCACTACAGCTAATACAGTGGTTTTTAAGACTTAATTGCAATTAACAATTGTTGTCAGAGTGGTAAACGTGAACTATTTAATTAGTTTGTCTCTTTGCAATTACTTTCTTAAATGCACTGTGGTTTACTCTGTGATTAAAAAGATACTAACAAGTATTTAACAAACAAACTATTAAAATCAAATTTATAGTGAGGATTACTTTCTTAGTGCAAAGCTTAGAACCTACATCACATCATCAACTTTATGTCTTATCAATTAATAGAAGTTTACTTCCACTTCTGTGCCTGAGCTGCCTGGTACAAGTCCTTTGCTAGGCAGATGCAAGACGATACCTGTATTATATTGTATTCCTGAGCCCTCCGAATTTATCCCTCCCAGTACTGGACTTAGTGCCTGGACTTACTTCATTGCTTACCCCACCTTGCTGTGAGCCTTCAGATTGCAGTGCCCTTTCCCTGAAACCTACAGATCCAGCTAGATCTGAGCCAGTACAGGTCTTTTCTCCAGAAGTGGGCATGTATCTTTATGGGATAATAAGACTTCTTAAAAGACAACATGTTTTTTTGAAAGAACTAAATATTAGAGGAAAAGGAGGTAAACAGTTCATGCACATACTGCTGTCTTTGAAGGTGACCAAAGTAGACCTACTTGTGATACTTAAGACAGTTTCTCTGTGCCTGCGTTATGTATCACAGATGAAATATATTTCTGCAGAAAAAGCCTTTTCATGTCTCACCAGGAGTTTTGGTTGCTGTTTTGCTCCAGTTTTGCCTTTATTCTTCCCTATGCCTTGGCTTTGACGGTTTTTGAACAAAAAATAATCCTCCAGGCTGCAAAAATTATCACAACTCTAAAGCTCTGTCATTACTGCAAAATAATTCTTACCTGTTTTCTAGTTCATTTGAAAACTGCATTTGCTCTTGTTGTCAATTTTGCTAGACAACACCTAAGCTCAATCACTGTGTTCACATATGAACATCCTGACAATTGGGCTAGTTTCCTCAAATTGTTATGCTGTACTTTCAGATCCACCACAGATATTTTAGTCAGCATAGTATTTTTCTGTATATGTTTATAGATATACCTCTGGCATATTCAGCCCAGAGTTTCCAATTTTTGTATTAAACCAAAGAAAATAATTAACAAACCCCCTCCAAAACTCTAGAGGGTCAGATATTCAGCAGATATTCAGTCAGCTCCCAAAAGACAGATAGATTATTTTATAAGAAAAAAAAAAAAAAAGAAAAAAAAGAAAAATTACTAGCTACAATAACCTTGCTCTTTGCAGTTAAGACCATAATATCTACTATACCTCCAAGTGAAAGTAAAATGTCACTTCTTTGTTAAAAAATTGTGCTAGCAAAAGTAAGGTCAACAGTCCATTCTAGATTAATGACTCTTCCTGTTTCAGCAGCCAAAGCCCCTAAAAATTCCATTTTTCCCCATGCTCTGGCTCATTAGAAGGTAAATGCAACAGATTTATCTTGGGTTTTTCACATTCCTAAATAAAAAGATTTAACAACATGATAAGAAAATTTTCTGTTTAGCATATATACTGAAAGAAGAAATGAAGGAAACCTTACCTGTGGCGTTTTGAAAGGAATAAAAAAAAAAAAAGGAAAGAGGCTTGATATCTTTGTTAAACCCCTGCAGAACCCACCAGGTGGAACTTTGAGCCCATTTAAACTATTGAAAACTTGGAAACACCAGCAACATTAAAATAGCCATATCAACCTCTGTTATTTTGCAGATTTCCTTAACCACAGGGATACAGGCTGCGGTGAGGTGCCCTCACTCTCTAGACACTCACAGTTTTGTGACCATTAAGGCAAGAAAAAAACACTGGCCAGACTGAAGGACAGCAAGAATGAACATGACTCTGGAGTTTGATTAGAGAACTAAACTACAGAAGAAACATAATAGATCCCAAAGAATCACTTATGTCCTCTAACCAGCAGCTATCCCACATAACTGAAATAAGAAGGCTCTAAAGCAAGGAATGGACCTTGTCTTAACCACAGAATTATATTGCTATGCTTCTTTTTCTTCCTTTCCAGTGTGTGCTTAAGTCTTTTATATACCCTGAGAGCACTCAAGAAAACAGGAAAAGACAGCTACATGTAACCCAGACTTGGAGACTTAAGCTGTAACATTTTAAAGAGATATGATGCAGAATCACATTTTGTCTGCAGTTCATCTTTTTCTTAAACATCGGGGTTGTGAATAGGCCACCTGTCTTTATTAAAACTCATTCTGTTTCTCTCAATAAATGCAATTAAATTATTATTTGTCTAGTTTATTTAAAAAGGCTTTCCTGTTATAACTCTAATAACTTAATTTGTAACTGGACATGAATTTGACAGCTAACAAAGAAATAAATAATTAGAACTACACTGCTGCTGCTTAAAAACTTGAGAAGTGTGTTAGAATTTGTAGTTAATGAGCGAAAAATACAGTCTCATTGGCAATTCTCTTTTATTGAATTACAGAATCATAGAATAGCCAGGTTGGAAGGGAACCTCAAGGATCATCTGGTCCAACCTTTCTTGGCAAAAGTACAATATAGATGTGCTAGATGTCCCAGAACCCTGCTCAGCTGAATCTTGAAAGTATCCAGTGCTGGGGAATCCAAAACTTCCCTGGGGTCATTATTCCAGTGGCTGATTTTTCTCATTGTGAAAAATTTTCCTCTTGTATCTAATTGGAATGTCCCCAGGCATAACTTGTACCCATTCCCTCTCATATTTTCCATGTGACTCCTTGTAAAATGGAAGTCTTCATCTTCTTTGTAGCCACCCTTTAAATACTGGAATATGGTTGCATACAGTTCTCTCAGCCTTTCCTCACATGGCAGGCAGGCCTTCCAGTCCTTTGGTCATCTTTGTGGTCCTTCTCTTGCCCGTCTTGAGCCTGTCCACATCTCTTTTTGTATAGTGGGGATCAAAACTGAACACAGTATTCCAAGTATGGTCTGACAAGAGCTGAGTGGAATGGGATAATGACCCCTGCTGCTGCTAATGCCCTTGTTGATGTAGTCAAGGATCCCGTTGTCTTTCTTTGCTGCAGCAGCACCTTGTTCACTCCTACTGAGTTTGCTGTCCACCAGGATGTTCAGGTCCTTCTTCACAGAGCTGCTTCCCTGCCAGGCAGATCCCAGCCTGTGTTGCACACATGAATTATGTTTTCCCAGGTGCATGACTTTACATTTTTCCTTGTTGAACTTCATAAGGTTCTAGTTCACCCATTCTTCTAGTCTATTCAGGTCCTCCTGCAGGGTGGCTCTCCCTTCTGAAATGTCCACTTCCTTACTCAGTTTGGTAATGCTAGCAAACTTAATCAGAGTAAACTTGAACCCACCATCCAGATCACTTATGAAGATATTAAACAATGCTAGTCCCAATATTGATCCTTGGAAGAACACACTTGTGACAGGGTGCCAGTTTCAAAAAGAGCTGTTCACCACTCCGCTCTAGATGGGATCTGTCCCCGGCTCCCCACCCACTGCACAGACTCCTTGTCCAGACCATCACACATCAGTTACTCCAGGAGGAAGCTGTGGGAAAGTGTGTCAAAAGCCTTGCAGAAAGCCAAGTAGACAATATCCACTGCTTACTCCACATCAACCAAGATTACTTTGTCTTAGAAAGTGATCAGGTTTGTCAAGCCCAGTTTGCTCTTGGTGAATCCATGCTTGCTTTTCCCACTCCTGAGCTTTATCTGACTTATGAGGAAACAAAATAGCAAAGCCCAAAGAGGATAATAAAACTGTAGGCATTTCGCTAGGAGTCTTAGAAATCCTCTATAATTTCTGGTTTAAACCAAAAAAACCAACATGTTTTATCAGAAAGTTAAAAAGCTCAAATCCTTTCCTCACGCATTTTCTCTACTAATATATCCTTGTAAAAAATCAAAATTGACAATCTTTGCCATTTTGCAAAACCAATAATAAATATAAAACCATTTAAGGATTAACTTTTGAGGAATTAATCTTATATGCTAGGTATTTCTTTTACTTCAAGCTCATTAACACTATTACAGATGCCTATAAGTCTATTCATGTACAGACTCTTCTTAGGAAACTGCAACAGAAATTTCACCTAAGCAATGAGGAAACAGATGCAATGACATGTGGTTAAAACAAAATTATTTAATTATTACTTCTAAGTAACCAGGCAAGGTCTGTCTGTGTTTTTCCCCAGTTTCCTAAAGCCTTCACTCTGAAAACAATTTTAAATAATTAATAAATCCAACTGACTTCATGGGCTGTTCATAGATGTATACAACACACAACAAAATAAATTTAATATATCTCCTCTTATGAATTATTCATTCTGGTTTAGCAAAATCTTTCTTGAATGAAGAAAAACCAATGGCCTTTCAGCATCTTAATTCAGATATGCATTATTTTAGCAAAAAACTTTGCCCTCAGGACATAGTCTAAGCCAGGCAAGTTTTTCAAAAAAACTAGTCTCAAACTGACATTCCTGCTGTCATATGTATGCATTTGGACATACATGAGTTATAATGACATCTTATTTGTAGTATATCTAAAAAGCATCAAAAAATATATGTTAATTTATACAATCAGGCTGCAGCAGAAAAAAAAGGCAATGCCAGAGCAGAAATAGATAAAAATATTATGAATAGCATATTCACATGACTCCTAATAGGTATATATATTCAAGGCTTAAACTGTGTTGGACTTTGATTTGAACTATCTATTTCCAGCTGAACAAACATATTATTGTAAAGGGAGCCTGGTTTCCAAGTTACATTGCTACTCAGCCTCGAAGGCAACTTGGAAGAAATGGATTGCAATACAGAATTTAAATGCAGCGCATGACCCAGCTCTCTGCCTGAAATGAACACAGGAATATGGTCCCAATCTGTATATTATCATTATGCAACTAAGGGTGTAGGAAAGTGAGCTTGGCAGAGTCTTGCAATGAGTCTTTGAGGATTCAAAACGGGGGGAAAAAAAATAAAAAAAAATTGATCCAGGGCTTGATACGTCCTGATCACAAAACACAGTTGAGAGGCTAGAGATGTTGGCAAACAAGATGCAGCCTTTTTCCAGAACTGACTCAAGGTGTTAGTTACAATACATGACAAAATTTTATTCACAGCTTCAAATTAACTTTACATGAAACATAAGGTAGGAAGAAATGTTGATGAAAAAGGCAAAAATATTTTGAGGATATTATTAGGCTTCTCTTACTGAAAGAATTATTGTTATTAAGAGAAGCTGAGATGCAAATGGTACAGGTTACAGCAGCTCAGCAGCAGCCATGAAACTCCAAGCCCATCTTTTGTAAAAGAGGATGTTAATCTAAAATTGAATGTCTTATTTAACAGACTGAAAAGCACTGAGAACATCAAGCACTATGGTAAGGCAGGCCTAAGACATTTAGATCAAGATTCTCCACTTGAGTAGTTCAATTGGAACAGCTGGAATTACAAGGATCCACAAGAGCAGAGGAATTGCCTTCTGACGCTACACTTTGTCACATCTTTCTCCCAGTTTGCAGGTAACTGGGGTGGAAACTCTACATTTTGCAAATTTAAGACCCTAAAGTTAGGTAATCTGCATAAATATTTTGGAGAAAAATTTCTGACTTGCTTATGGATAGAAAAACATAATTATTCTTCTAATTTTCTGTGTTTAAATGACTTCTAAAGATATTTCAGAATTTTCAGCTCTGGTTTAATTTGGTTTTCTAAGCATTGAGACCAGCGATTTTTTCCTTAACTGGTTTCAGGGTTTAGAGAGTCCTTCCAGTGATGTGACATCTACTGTTCAGAGGAAGAGGGGTTCTGATGCTCAGTTGTACATTTTGTGTAGCAGAACTACAGTAATATCCTCACCAGACACATTTTGCTAAGCACTTTCAGATAACTTTTCTTCACAAATTTTTCAGCTGTGTGAACAAGTCAAGCAGCAAAATTAAGACAAGGGATCTGGGAAGAAAAAGTTTAGGATACCTTCATTTCCTGGGTTTGAAAATTGCCTTCTTGCTCCCATACCACTGATCCAATGGCAGCTCTTAAAATGAGTTGTATTTGTTTCCACACAAGCAATCATAACCCCTGTTATATTGAAGTGTGAGGAGGTTTTATGTACCAGTACTAGTCTTGCAATATAATACTGCAAAAATTAATTATTGCCAGTGAAGCTGGGATGATACTGTCAGATATCAGAAATTCACCTCAGTTTATTCATGAGAAAGGTTCAAATTAAAGGCTGAATCTGTCAGATAAGTGGGTTTGTGGTCACCTTCAACAGAGAAGCAGAGGCTGTCCTGACCATATGGAAGGCAGCAGTCTCTGCTGGCTCACAGCTTTTCATTCCCAGTCACTGGATGGTTATTTATTTTCAGTACAAGAAATTGCTTAAAAGAAATACCTAGATGAAGTCTAACCAAACTATGAAGAGCTCTTTTATCTTTGAAAAGTGCAAGACTGTGTAGAAAGAGAATCTGATGTTCCTGTTTTTGTAGAAGAGTGAATAAGGGTGACGTCATTGGCACAGTACTTGAGCAGAGCAGTCAACTTTTTAGTAATGTGAAGTGACAGTCAAGATAGCTTACAAGTATTTTATGCATTTATTTTTGGAATAGCATATAATCACACATTTCCCATATTCCGGCCGGGAAATCAAAGTTATTATTAAATGTATATGTTCTAAAAAAAAAAAAAAAACAAAACCAAAACATGGCATTGGGAGTGACATTTTAGCTAGTTGAAGAAAAAGAAAAATGTCTGTTTTCACTTCCTCTTTTCAGCCATAACTTGTTTTTTTCTGCTTTCCTAATAATAATAACACTTAACTTCACAAAACAGCCACGTCTACTCATACTTAACAATTCCATACCTATAATTGTTCTTAAGATGTACCCACTGCTTGTTTGAGGCACAAAATAATCTCACAGTTGAAGCCACTCAGGGGCTTAGAAGTCATAATTGCAGTGGACAAGTCAGAACCTATTTGAGCTTTTGTACAGACTGCACCTTCCAAGAACTTTGGCCTGATATGCCTGTGTCCCACAGCCCAGCTCAGACTACTGAAATTAATCCCCTTTTCCTGGGCGGACACTGAACGCAACACAGTGTTCGTATTGAACAGTTAATAGTGGCAGCCCAGCGGCTGAGCATCTATCTCTCTAATACAGAGAAAGCAACACCAGATCCCAGACCTCCTCTTCCAGCCTTCAGGCAATTTCTAGGGTGCCCTAATTGGAAGCAGCAGCCAGATGAGTTATTATTCTAGGGTGATATTAAGCAATGGTCTGCCTCCCATTCAGCCCTACAGAACGCCACAAGGCAGGCTGACTCTCTTCTCCCCCACTGTAGAAGGCTGCAAAGTGTCCAGCTGCCACTGCCTGAATATTAGGACTTTAGCATTGAATTTGGGAAGCAATCCCATGTACAACTTGCCATGCAAATTCCTGTTTTAAGGAACAGAGGCTGAAGCACAGCCTCCAGTCTTCAGATAGCTAGGTACCTGTAGACTCTCTGAACATCCATGCTTTTAATGTAAGCAAATCCATGGACACGAGAGAGCTGCCTTACTTTCTGCATGTAGATCCTTAAAAATATCATCTGAACCAAACTGCAAGCAAATACAACCAGCTACAAAACTCAGCTACCTCTTCCCTCCTCTGAAGTTACTATTCCCCATAATGCCTCCTCTGTATATAAAAAACTCCAGACAGAATGAAAAGAAGGAAAGTTAATCATTGCTTAAATCCATAGTAGCAAACAGCCACAGCAAGGACTGTTTGGCCCAATGAACTCGCCATTCATTCCCTCTGAAATATCACTAAACTTGGGCTGAGAATCCTGTTACTATTTTTAAGAAATGCAGCTTGTGAGTGGGAGGGAGAAGAACCAGATACAAATAAGAAGAAGAACATATGGGGCAGCATGTTATGCTGGTAACGGAAGAACAAAAACTGTTGGATTGAGAGGTTGTCTTGGCTTAACTCCTGACTCTCAAAACCCACCATTTCCATAGTTTGACCACACCAGTTCTAGGTGTTAGAATTGTCTAGGTTGTCTATATTATTTTTCTCCTAAATTTGAAAATGAAGCTCTTTTGATCAAAAGCAGATCAGACACTATTTATAACCTATGAACTCTCTCAGATGGTAGCACAGACATAGGTCTAAATGTTGCAGCTGAGTTCTTCACTGCAATCACACTGAATCCCAGATCTAAATTTGGTGGACCCAGTTCAGCTTCAGACAGACATGATTTCCACGCACTTTACAGTAGTAGTTATTCACTCAGCACAAGTTGAATAAGGCACAGATAATGCAGTGGGTGCAATAGTACCACACCCCGCCGCCCCAGTTTCCCTCTGTCACCAGTCACATTGCTCAATCTGCAACTATGTCTGTCCAACATAGTCCAGAGTACTGGTGAGATCCCTCAGCTACCAATCCAGCTTCAATATTGGAAGCAGTACAGCATCATTAACACGCCATTATAACAAGATTAATAAGCAGAGAGCTAGAGACACTGTCCTAGGTACAGATAACATAGCTTTCTTGCTATAAATGTTATGACTGCGCTGTGTAGCACTAGGCCTTGTGATAGAATACTAAGTCCCTGGAGCAAGCTTAGGGCTGTTCAAGTGATGTTAGTTGCTTTGCATCACTGATAAGTTCCACATCTGGACAAGTACAACAGTGAAACAAAAACGGAATTTTTCAGAATACTGATGGTTTTACTGCATCTTTTCTTTTATTTCAGTATTACAATTAAATTAAATGAAGTACAGTTGCATACTTGTTTCAGTTGCATAAACAGATACACTGACACTGGTGAAAGAAAAGATGTGTACCAAAACACAAGCATGCACGCACACAAACACACAACCTTGGCAGGGTGCCAAAGTACTGGACTCTGACTAATAGTGACTATGACTAATAATAACAGATCAGTCACATAAATAACAGCTAAGGCTACAACTCTGTCAGATACTGGAGACATGGTTCCTGTTCCTTTGACTGGGATGTGGAAAAAGAGAGGAGGAGAAGAGACTATTTCAGTTGAAAGGGACATACAGAAATTGTCTAGTCCAACTGTCTGACAAATACAGGGCTGGAAGAAAGCTAAAGCATGTTGTTGAAGGCATTCTCCTATTGCCTCAAGTTCTGACAGGCTTGGGGCATCAACCACTTCTGCAGAAAGACTTTTCCAGTGTTTGACCACCTTCTCAGTAAATAAATGCTTCCTACTGTCCAGTCTAACCTCCCTTGCACAGCTTTGAGCCATTCCAACTCTTCTGTCACTGGATCCCAGGGAGAAGAGCTCAGTGTCTCCACTTGTCCTACTCAGGAAGCTGGAGAGATCAATGAGGTTCATCTCTTAGCTTCCTTCGCTCCAAGATAGACAAGACCAAAGTCCTCAGCCGCTCCTCATGAGACTTGCCTTTCAGCCCTTTCATCAGTTTTGTTTCCCTCCCCTGGTTGCATTCAAGGACCTTCATATGCTTCTTAAACTGGAGGGCCCAGAACTGCTCACAGCTCTCTAGGTGAGGCCACACCAGTGCTGCAAACAGCAGGTTAATAATCTCTTTGATCAGCTGCTCCTTCTGGGTTTGATGCACCTGAGGATGGGGTTTACCCTCTGGGCTGCTGAGGCACACACTGCTAGTTCACACTGAGCCTGCTGCCAACCAGCACTCAAAAGTCCTTCTCTTCAGGACTACTCTCCAGACACTTCTTTCCCAATTCTTAGTTGTGTTTGGTGTTACTCTATCCTAGATGCAGAATCCAGCATTTGGACTTGTTAAATTTCATGTCAGCATTATGAGACTCCATACCTAAACTATGAACTTAGTGTTTCTTCCACATATTTCACAGAATCACAGAATCAACCAGGTTGGAAAAGACCTCTGAGATCATAGAGTCCAACCTTTGGCCTAACACCACCTTGTCAACTAGACCATGGCAGTAAGTGCCACATTCAGTCTTCTTGAATACCTCCAGAGACAGTGAATCTACCACCTCCATGGGCAGCCCATTCCAATGCCAAATCACTCTTTCTGTGAAGAACTTCTTCCTAATGTCTAACCTAAATGTCCTCTGGCTTAGCTTAAGATTTTGGTGTTTTGTCCTACTGCTGGTTGTCTGGGAGAAGAGGCCGACCCCCATCTGCCTACAACCTCCTTTCACAGAATTGTAGAGAGTGATAAGATCACCCCTCAACCTCATCCTCTGCAGACTGAACAATCCCAGCTCCCTCACCTGCTCCTCACAGGACTGGTACTCCATACCCTTCAGCAACCTCATTGCCCTTCTTTGGACACACTCCAGCACCTCAATATCTGTCCTAAATTGAGGGGCCCAGAACTGGACATAGTACTTGAAGTGCAGCCTCACCAGTACTTGTTACAAGGGAAAAAATCACATCCCTGCTGGTCACACTATTCCTGATACAGGCCAGGATGCCATTGGCTTCATTGGCCACCTGGGCACACTGCTGGCTCATGTTCAGCCTGCTGTCAATCAGAAAGCCCAGGTCCCTTTCTGCCTGGCCACCCTCCAGCCACTCTGTCCTCAGCCTGTATTCGTGCATGGTGTTGTTGTGGCCAAATGCGGGACCCAGCACTTGGCCTTGTTGAACCCCATACTGTTGGAATCGGCCCATCTATCCAGACTGTCCAGGTCCCTCTTCAGAGCCCTCCTACTCTCCAGCAGATCAATACTCCCCCTCAACTTTGTGTCAGCTGCAAATTTGCTAATGGTAAACTCAGTCCCTATCCAGATCATCAATAAAGACATTAAGCAGTACTGGGCACAACACTGATCCCTGGGGGACACCACTAGTGACTGGATGCCAGGTGGATGCAACACCATTCACCACTCTCTGGGACTGGCCATCCAGTCAGTTCTTAACCCAGGAGAGAGAGCACTTGTCCAAGCCATGGGCTGCCAGCTTTTCCAGGAGTGTGCTATGGGAGACAGGGTCCAAGACTTTGCTAAAGTCCAGGTTTCCTAGAAATTCACATGCCCATGGTTTTACACAGTACTCACGGGTCTGGGATCAGGGTCTTGCTTACACACAATTGGCAAGCTGGAAAAGATAAGGACATGCTCTTTGAAGGGCAGTGTTGGAAGTAGCTCAATCTAGCTCTGCAGAAATGGGTGTTAAAGCTTCCTCCATCATGTTCGGCTCCCTGACACCCCCCACCTCCCAGAAATCCTAATCAACTCGGCCTGCCAGACAGCACTTCTCCTCCTCCTTACACCTGCAAACTCAGGCACCCTCCCAAGAACCACTCTTGGTGGTGAGAGTGGTGGAAATTGTCAGTTTGGCAACACAACCTTAACTATTTCTGCCCTTACTGCTTCTTTTCCTCTCTCCTCTCTTCTCTGCCTTCTTCTCCTTCCTTTAGTCTGCTCTCATATAAATCCACCGGGAGTACCACGTCCAGCTCTGAGGTCCTCAGCCCAGAAAACACATTGACCAATTGGAGCATGTCCAGAGAAAGGTCATGAAGAGGATTAGAGGGCTAGAGCACCTGTCATATAAAGACAGGCTGAGACAGCTGGGACTGTCCAGACTGGAGAAGAGAAGGCTCTGGGGACAACTTATAACAGCATTCCAGTACCTAAAGGGAGAGAGCTGGAGAAGGACTTTTTATAAGGATGGGTAGAAATAGGACAACGGAGAATGGCTTTAAACTGAAAGAAGGGTAAGTTTAGACTAGATATTAGGAAGACTTTCTTTACTGGGAGGATGATGAGGCACTGAAATTAGTTGCCCAGAGAAGATGTGAATGCCCCATCCTTGGAAGAGTTCCAGACCATGCTGGATGGGACTTTGAGCAACCTGGTCTAGTGGAAGGCATTCCTGCCCTCAGTAGGGAGATTCGAAATTGGTGATCTTTAATGTCCCTTTCAATCCAAACCATTCTAGGATTCTATAATTTTATTATTCTGTGAAAGGCAGCTGGTATTACAGAAATCAGTATGTGTGAGGTTACATGCTGTCCAAAAGAGCTCAGTTAAAAAGTGACAGATGATTACTGCATTATCCAGAGTCCAAAACTATTCTGATTTGGAAGGCAGAAAGTCTGAGACCTCCAGGGTTTGCGAGAAATGCTGGATGGCAAAATTAACCTTCTGCAAAACTTTGCAGACAGCAGTTCTATAGATAACTGGTCAAGGGCACATCTATTGTTTTCCTAGTTTAGGCTTGCTTTTCTTTTTTCCTGCACTAAAGAGACAGAAAATAGATCTCTAAAACAAACACACCAACAAACAAAACACAAATCACCCAAAACAAAACATCATAAAACAAACAAACAAAACCAAAACAAAACCAAAACCCAACCCAAAAAAAAAGCCCAAACCCAGAACTTAATACCTACTGTGGCCTTTGAAATATTTCCCCATGATTTTACCTGTCAAAAGTTATCCTGTATGGTTCGGTTACAGCTAAAACAGAGGAAGGAGGCATCCTTCCTGGTGACAAATGTCAAGGGCAAAAATGCATCTTGCACCCTCCTAATGAGGCACACAGGAAATGTATAGCTGGACAGGGCAGTGCACTTTTAAATAGATGGCTTTCTTGCTACATGTTGCACACTGAAATTGAAAAAAAAGCAGGTTTTCCCCATTTTTCTGAGCAGTAAGATGCTAAAATTTAATGGAACTTAATTTGTTCTCAGCAGGGCTCAGAAACCACACAGGCAATATTCAAAAGTGAAATTTAACAGCAATGATGTCATCCATATCAGAAATTATTCATCACTAGTCCCAACTGAAGTGTAATGAAGAGATAGCATCATGCATTCATAACAAGTCTAAGCACCATGCACATGCACGAAGCCTCAGATGAATCTACTATTTGCCTTTAAATAGAACTTCATTTTTTTACCTGATAAAGAAATGCCATTCTGATCCTGTGGTGTCTAGTCAGAACAATGGTCTTTTATAAAAGCTACAAGCATACAAGGTAAGCACACTGGGTATGTTCCTGTGTATTACACAAGAGCATCTTAGCCTAGAGATCTTTGGGTTCTGGCACTGCACAGACAGGTACAGAGGTCCTTCTAAATCAAGCAGTTTGTATTTTTTTCTTTGTTTATTTCCATATTCATTGCAACATTTGCCTTAGGCTTACAAAATGAGATTATAACTAGACATGTATTGTAACAAAGACCTCAAAATCTTTCTCTCAGCCCACTCTGAACTTCAACTTCATCAAATGTCAGGTCTCTCTGTGCACAGAACAGCCGGAGCAGAGTGCAATCAATCAAACACACAGGAGCATAAGTAGTACAGTGATTACCATAACTGAATATAAGAAGACAAATGAAAACCATCTTTCTGTACTCGTCGTGCAACAATTTGTGTTTGATTATTAGAATAGATGCAACCAAAAATTAAAACACTTTTTTATGTCCTGGCATCTCCACCTTATGGAAGATCTTAGTTTATCCCAGGCCTGTTGAATTCTAGTCAAGCATTTGTTACTCTTTCTTTAGCTTGCTTCTTGTGTTTTCTCACCTTTGAAAGAGGTGGGAAACCTCAAGTGGTTTGATTTAAATAATCTTATTAGTATGAACAATCCCCCCCCAAAAAATAGATACTTCTATTTACTACAACGTCTGCTTGCATCCAGGATTTATTCTTATATTTTCCTGGACTTTTCCTAAGACAGAGAGAATAATTGGCCGGGAAATCAGGTCTCTTCCTCTGTGAAAAATGCCTTTAATATTGAGGTTACCTTTTTCTCACAGTAGCATAAACTCACTACAAAGGAAGAAGTTGCATCTCACTAACAATATCTAGCTAGTATCCCCGCAGAATGCTGGGGGGAAAAAGTAACTCCACAAAGAATAATTAAAAAATTATGGTTCATAGTGCCATTTCTAAAATTTTTCAGAGGTCTTTCTTGAAGGCCAGAGATGCAATAGCAGCTGTGATGTAAATGGTCTCATTTTACCAACTCGGATCAATATAGCTTTAACTGTTAATATGTGACTGGATTCAGTTTGCATTTGACAAGAAGTTTAGTTACAGTAAGAACTCAGGAAAAAGATTCAGAAATGACAACAACTTTAGCCAAAATCTATCTTTAACTTGCTGTATTTTCCTTTTCTTATCAACCACAAAGTTGATTTTTGGAGGTTAGCCAACAAAAAGTCAATCAATTGCTATGGAATCAAGTTCTACTGAGATGCAAGCAAATGCTCTACTTTTCCAGCTCACACTATCTCTATGACTAATAAAAATCAATAAATAAGTCTGCAAGGGATGATGAATTAAGATGTACATAGAATAGACCCCCCATGAGATTTTAGCTAGACTTTGCCACAATAAATATAGACATTACTTTTCTGCCTCTGCTTCATCAAAAGCTATTCTTCAGATACAATAAATGTGTCCATACAGAAATCATGAGGTTTAGGAAATATACTGTAAATTCAAGATCTTTTTTTCTTGGTAGAGACTTTACAGTGTAGATAGACCACAGAATTAATTTCCATATTTTTGGTACTTTTAGGAAGCTTGTCTTCAAGATCCTGGCTTACCAATGCATAGGGAAGCTTTTGTTGCTATACATAATGGTCTCTCAAAAGACTGAAAAATCAAAAGAAAGAAAACCTACACCCACTGTTTAAAGACAGAACACTCTTTAAACTGTTGAACACTGCTAGTCCTATCCTAAAGGATTTTTGTTGCATGATCACAGGAAATAGTGAATAAGCAGCATGGTTCTGCAGAAGCGAATGCGCATATAGAAACTCCAAAACATAATAAAAATGCAGTGTGTTCTTACTGGGAAAATGATAATTTTTAAAAATAAATTCTAAAGTTGTTTCATTTCTCGAGGAAAAATATACTTATCTGTGCAGGGAAGCAGGCTCATAATTAAATAGTGTGAATTAACACAGGCAAGTGCCCAAGTATGTATTCAGCCTGCCCTGTTCACTAGTACAGGTGAAGCCTATATATCTATAGTATACCACTGAATAACAAGGCTGTTGAAAGACAAGAAAACAACTTTTTTTTTAATTAGAATAAATACGTAATAATATTTAATTCTGACGCCTCAAAGTGTGTGCATGTGTGCTTAGTCTTTACAGAGATTACACTAACCTCTGAACAAAAGGGAAACCTGAAAAAAAATCAACCATGCAGAAAAAAATATTGAAAAACAGAAGCAACTGAAAGATGTCCTATTCAAAAGCAATAATTAAATAGACTTCATTTTTCATTATTGCAGTTTTGTTCAGCTCAAATAAAACACTATTATCATATTAAATTTAATCAGCTTTCCTGAATTCTAGCTGGTTTTGAGCAGACCAAATTGATTCTGCAGTGCTGAGCAGGGAGGAATTGAGGGCAGCCAATGCAACATGCTGGCCAAAGACTGGGGTGGGTCTGCTGAGTCCTGTTTCTCTGCCACATATTTCCTACAGCAGAGGTATTTGGGTAGTAGGCTATGTTTGTGGCATTGCAAAGCTTGTATCACACAGGGTAACTCTGAATGTGGAAATTGAAGACGAAAGCTTTTTGTTATCAAGCAGAACAGGAAGGATAGAAACAAGAAGACAAAATCTGCACAGAGAGAAAGAAATTACATGCTGATACAAAGGGGGGAAAACATAGCAGTGACTTATTAACATATTCATTAAAATTTAAATTATTCTGGTCATTACTCCTATGGCCACTAAAGGAGGAAAAGTTAAAAGTTAATAAACAATGAATATGCTAGACTACACAGAGAACAGAACCATTTCACCTATTAGGAAAACTTCAGTTTGGAAGAACAAAACAGGATGGAATTTATATACAGTGACAACATCTAGGAATATGTGCGTACACACACATACACTTAAACACACACTCAGCAACTATGAGCACACTGATTACCCCTTGCAGATCACATGATCCCAAATTCTTCTACTCACAGGCAAAATTAACATGAACACCCTGTAACTCCTATGTATATATGTGTTCTTTTGCTCTAAATATCAGGTTTATTTACCTGCTGCAAAAAAAATTTATTGCTTTTTCAGTTTTGCCGGAGCAGCTTCAGTAGGGCCAACCATACTCCTTAGTTGATCCAGGCAGGTGGCAGTCTGTTCTCTAGTTTCAGCTGAATGAAATCTCCCCAGCATTTATTGTAATTTAAAATTTCTGCTAATTATGCTATTAAATATGTGAAAAATAAATCCTGAGAATTTTATCCAACCCTTTTCCTTAATTGATATGCAAGTCTTTTAACAGAGAATATTATTATTGTTCCTTGCATGGCAGGCCAATCCCACAGATGCAAGTAAACTCTTCCATATGAGTAGTTCCAGTGAAACCATTACAATGACTTACCTGAGTAAACAGTACTTTCAAGTCTGAACCCTAACTTCATTATTCTTCAATTCAGATAATCCCAGTTGACCACATACCTTCTACTCTAAAAGTAAACTTTTTTTTTTCCTGACTGTAGCCCCACCTCCCTCAGAAGCAGAAGTATAAGGTGTTCAAACCACAAATATCAGCACTGAGAAATGAAAACTCTTTCATTTCACATTCCTGAATTAATGTCAATCCAGAAACGAAATTAATAGCATCACCTAGTCAATAGGACACAGAAGACCCCAATACCCACACCACAGTTTCAGTGAAAAACAATTAACCCTGATTTTGATTTGGGATAAACACTAGGATGAGCCCATTTCACTCTATACTCATTCATACTACCAGCTTCAACTAATTATTAGCCACAAGACCAATTATCTGGATTTATATTACAAAGAATTTAAAACACATTTCCTGAGGCAAGTAACAAAAGGCATAGAGAGGAGCAAAGACCAATGTGATATTAAAGGATACTGAATGGGCAGGCATAGGTCATGAAATCGAGTTCATATACTTTATGCGGCATATAGTTCAGCCTGAAGCCTGCTTTTCATTTAATCTCAGAATTTCAAACCTTTCGTTACAGCTACAGTATTTATTTGTTTTCTTATTTCTAGCAAGAGAGAGAATCACTAACTAAGATTAAAGAAGATGAAGAAAATATTAAAGAACAAACCGCTGAAGGGTGCAACACAGAGCACTTATTGTTTAAAGTAAGAAGCTGAGATCTGAGTTTATCAAGTCAACACCACCGACACTTCCATGGGAACAGATTTCCTAGGGAGGTCAAGGGGCTGCAGCTCTCACACTGGTGAGGGAGCACTTTTTCAAGTGTCAGGATGGGCTGCAGAAGCAAAGGAAGAGGGCAGACACAGACCCTGAACTGTTTCTGTTTCCCCCATTCACCACCACAACAGCAGCTATTTTCTGCTACTATGCAAGGACCTTATTTTCCTACACATCCTTATGCTTTCTCTTGAATAAGCAGCTTGCTACTACCACTACACACATATTTAGAGAGACTGGGAAATGGGTGGCTTCAGTTTTTAATACTGTTCAGTTTCCCATTGTTGTTCTTTTCTAATATTTTTCCTTAAAACTATGCAGGCAGCATTATTAGATTTGGGGGTCAAAGCATTTTTCATAAGGACACCAAGTACTGCACAAGATTTATGTGGAGTTTTAGTAACAACAGGAGAACAAAATTAAGCAGCCAACCTTTGTCCAGACCAGCAAGCAGCCTCTGCCCTCGCAGCAGACAGGGACTGAGCGCGGCTTCTCTCTGGCATTCATCAGGGCACTCCAGACGTCCTGCTCGGTTCCTGCTTCCTGCCATGGTCCCCCGAGGGTCACTGCCAGAGCTGAGGGTTTCTGATGCATTGCAGGTCTCAGCCTCTGCCTGCACAGACTGGGGCCCCTGAGACTCCCTTCACAAAGCTGTGAGCAAGAGGATATATGCAGCTGGCATGCCCTGTGGCAGGAAACTGGCGGCTCCCTTCTCAGCCTGCAGTTGCAGTAGCTTTGCACCACTTCTGCTGCACAGTTCCAATTTTCTTGGGGAATCCAAGTGTAAATTTTTTATAGTATGTTCCAGACTTTATTTTTTCCCCCTCATTTCCAGTAGGTTTAGAAATAGCAAATCCCTGCAAGATTGCTGCCCAATTGAGTTTTAGAATACATATCTATAAGACACATGCTCTGAAAAACACCTAGTAAGAGTTTTCCACAAAACACAACTCATTTCAAATGATACGCTGATATTAGACAGTAGGGGCAACACTACACTAGTGCACTGCAGCATGCTTACCCTGGGAGCAGCAGCTAGGACATGGACCCATCTCAAGTGAGGATCAATTCAAACACCCAAGAGCAAGCTTGCAGACATCACAAATTGTCACCATTGGAGACAAGGAGCTCAGTCACCAGGCTGTGTAGCCACAGAAAAGTTTTTCCAGCTCCTGGAAAAGCCTGAGGGTCCAGCACAAGACTCTGCTCTGAGATACAGAGAGGAAAGTCTGCCAAGCCCCATGAGACCTCAAGTGTCTCCATCACATTTGAACAACCTGATTTTGACTCCCAGGTCATTTAGGCATCTTTAAAACTCTCACTCTAATTTCACAAGAATGGTTACTCATTCACAGTTGCATATTAATGCCTGCATTTAAAAAATATTTTTGAATTGTCAGTAGATATATTTAATGTGTCCTCGACACTTAAGGAAAAAACTGTAATGAGTAGACTTTCTATTTTGATATTTTCTGCTACAGTTAACATCAGAAGGATGGCATATTTTTGATGAGTTTTCTCCAACGGATTACCTCTCAGTAAGAGTCCTTCTGTGAGAGAGCTCAAATTGTGGGTGTGAATGAAAATGAAGGCTATAAGCTACCACTCAGACTTTGTTATATAACGTTTTCTTGACTCTAATTTACCCTATTTGCGAAGTTGCTATGTTTGGTATCTTATACAGCCTACACTCAGTTCCTCAGGCTCAATTCAGAACATTCACTACACATAGCAATTAGTGTCATTTTATTATTAGTAGTATGAATGGCACAAAATCTAGTTTGGAGCAGGAAGCAAAGTAATTTCAGGGAGAAAGAACAGGGATGGGAGACAGGAAGCACCAACATACTAGTATTTTTAAATCCAGACAGAGTTGCTTTTTTCTGGAGTACCATGAACAGACTTTATGCTAAAACACAACTTCTGTAGATGTTAGAGACAGCATTAAAGCCAAGCATTAGAAGAAAACATTGAAAAAGGCTGCAAAGTAAACCTCCTCACCTTCCTATAGAGACAGCCAAATAATTTTGCTTATAGTTACTTCAAGGAGAGGTTTTAGCTGTCATACACTCATACAACTACCATCGAGTCCTAAGGCCTACAAATGTCCCTAAGCAGAACCTGTCCACAAGGTTTTTCTCTGTATTTGCCCTCACAGTTGAAGATAAGCAGCAGAGCGGAGTGTTAATTACTGCAATCTGCTGACATATTATTTTAAGGATCTGTGACATCATGAATCATGATCTTTACTTATGTTACAATCCTGATTACGTCAGTTGCAATTTGTTACACTATTTTTACACTTTGCAACTTGTTGCACTTGTAAAAAGCACTTCATAGCCTTAGTTTATGTGATAGTATTTGTAGTTTTAAATAAAAACAAAGAAGCAAGTAAACCAGCAAACAAAACCTACCAAAAAAAAGCAATACCTTTCCCCTCAGATTACTCTCATATCAATATTAACTGGGGACAATTCAAATTTTAAGAATCTCTTTGTCTAGTAACCTCAATTGTTACCAAAGTCACTGAATATTTAAATGTCTTTAATATATTTACTCCTGAAACATTTTTAGAGGAAGTATTTCTAACATCCCTTCTCAGAGATGTGAAATTTTTGCCTGTGCTGACAACGAGCATTCCTACCTCATGTTGTGGAATGCACTGTAAACAACTCTGAGTCAGAGTACCCAGTACTTATTTTGGAATTGGAAAGTGGATGTTGGTAACAAAAGGAGCTCTCTTCCTCTTGCTCTTTCTGGCTGCTCAGATTGTTTGCTGAGTAGTACCCAATCTTTGACAGCACACTCTCTTTACTGGTGTGGGCTGAGTGGGATTTAGGTGCCATCCCTTTTTTTCCTACTTTCTTTGTACATGTTTTTCACACAAGCAATGTACAAATGATCCACTCGATTAAAAGTACTTTGTGTGTCACATTCCTAAATCCTCAGATTGTGAGAGTAGAGGGCATGATGGCCAAGTGCTGTGGGAGCTGCAAAGGCAACGTGGATGTGAAAAATGACAGCAATTTTTAGCCATACCTGAAAAAATGCACAGGTCCATATCACAGGAATATGATGCCTGACTCAGCTCCTTCTCTTGGGATTTGATATGCTCATTATCATTGCCTCTCCCATTTCTCTTTGCTCCAAGCTTATCTGCTTCTGCTTTCTTTACCATGTGCAATTTCAATGCCTAATTGTCTCCTTAGCTTAAAGCATGTGCCCCTTTTCACTCCATGTTCTTCCCATATCCTTCTCCTTTCCCCTTTCTCTTGGGGGTTTTCAATCCTTTGATCCTGTTTTTTCTACACAAAAGAAAGAAATCCATTTCTCAGATTCTAGCCAATCTCCAGCAAAATCAGGTCAGGGGTTTTTATGCAAACGACCTCCAGCACAGGAATATTTGCTTTGTGAACATGTATAAACATGACCTGTGATGCAAAAACTGATATCAGAGAAACTTGCAAGATCCTTGAGCAGCCTTTTCTACCTGACACTGGTGTCAGGGCAACACCCAGGGCCCACCAGAGGTGATCAGAGATCACATGTCATTACATAGGTAGAACTCCTGGATTATTGGCTTTCTTCTCAGTCTTCTGCTCAATGTTACTTCTGTTCCTGTGACTCTCCCAAGCCAACACAAGCATGGGGTGAGGCCAGGGAATGCCCTTTTTAATGTCATTTTAACAAAAATTATGCCCATCAGCTCAGAAGTTATGCTTTAGAGCATGATATTTATAAGCAACAGTGCTGTCATTTTGCCAAAGCTTGGTCTTTATTCCTTCTGACTCACAAAATAAAATCATCCTTGTAAACATAAACTGTAATCTTATAAAACAATCCTTTTAGCAGAGCTCTGAGGCAGACCAATCTCTTGTAGAGCTAAACCTACTAAAGAAGGAATGGGTCTAGGTGCCTGTCAAAAGCTAGAAGCTCTATTCCTCTATGCAGCATTTCCCCTCTGCTAGCAGACACTGACAAGACAGGAACATGCCAGGCTGCAAGGTCTTTGGTTACCTTTACCTCTTGGGTTAAAACATTAGTGTGCAAAAAGTTACAAGAAAAAAATCCACCTCAGCCCATGTTTTTGTTGAAGTGATATAGGTGAACTGACAGAAAAGTACCACAGACACTGTCCATATGCAAAGACATTCTGCTGACACAGATCTGATGATACAGATAAAGCAGAGACAGGTTTGTAGCATAACCAGTGGCTTCATATTGGCAGAGTGACACTCCAAAAACCATAATCCTATGTGGGTTGTATATGCCAGCCTATACGAAACACAGGAGAAACATAATTTTTGCATACCTTATATTATCTAAGGCCTTAGTCCTACAGTCTAATTTATTCACAAGTACTAAAAATTCTCTGAAGTGATCATGGCAGTTTTCTTTGCTAACAAAGTGAATCAGGCCCAGATAATGCAGCAAAAGCAGACACTATTAAGAGTAGCAGATTTTTAGGCTCACACCTGGGACTTCATTTTTTAAGGACCTTGCCTTGCATGAAAACAGTGCTTTCAGACATAGCCAGCATTTGTTCAGTAACAGACTGTTTGTGGTACTTGAGAATATCATGTCATTGCTGTAGAAAACTGTAAGGTGTTCTCTCCAAGGAGTTAACAGTGCTTTTGTCAACAAAACGCTGGAGAAAACACAGCACCTCACTCTGTCACAGTGGAGATGTAGCAGTCACAGGAGTAGCAAGATCAAACAAAGCATCTGATTTAATTCTTTCATTCTTTTTCCCTGTATCTCAGGTACACTGCAGCTTCTAAGACATCTGTGAGGTTATGAATCAACACAGATAATCCCATCCTTCACATGTGTAGACACGTTCTGAGTAACAGAGTGGCGAATCAGTGCAAATGAATCCATTGATCCCTTTCACAATTCAGCCACAAATCAATTTACTGTAAGATTTATGTGATGTTGAGAGCAGCAGTTGGAGCTTGAGCAATGATATAATTAGGGATGCTCTAAGTGTTTGGGGGAAAGTGAAAGAGTAGTGTTTCTCTTAACAAACAGTAAAAAGGCACCAATGGAGCAATAATGTTTTTATTGTCTGCATAGTTTCAGTGACCTAACTGTTTTACCCATAAATGGTCTTTAAGCTCTAGTAGTTCGCAATAAAACCAATCATTACTGCAATGGGCCATGTCATCACTAGAAAGAGAGATCTTTCTTTCATTAAATCTGGCCACAGGCAAACCTCACACACATGGTGCAGTTTAAAATCTGTAACATTATAGTGGCCATAAAGTACAACAAAGACAATCTAGCCATAATGTAAGAAAAGGTAATACATGCAAAAGGAACTTCTCTCCAAGTAACCAAGCACACTCTTCCGTAAGTAGGAGGTGACACCCTGGCAAACAGTTATGAGATAAAAGGAAACTAAATGCTAATAATTGTTTAGTGATCTCACGAGACCCCACCTTGAGTACTGCATCCAGCTCTGGAATCTCCACTACAGGAAGGACAAGTACCTGTTGAAGCAAGTCCAGAGGAGGGTCACAAAGGTGATTAGTGGGATGAAGCACATTTCCTAAATGGAAAGTCTAAGACAATTGGGATTGTTCAGCCTGGAAAAGAAAAGGCTTTGGGTTGACCTAGTTGTGGACTTCCAGTACCAGAAAGGAGCCTACAAGAAAGACGGAGAGGGACTTTTTACAAGCGCGTGTAGTAACACGATAATGGGGAATGGCTTCAGACTGAATAAGAGTAGGTTTAGATTAGATATTAGGAAGAAATTCTTTACTGTGAGGATTGTGAGGCACTTGGAACAGATTGTCCAGAGAAGTTGTGGATACCCTGCCTCTGGAAATGTTCATGGGCAGGTCAAATGGGTAATCTGATCTAATGAAAGATGTTCTAACCCAGTCAGAGGGATTGGAAATAGATGATCTTGAAGGTACCTTCCAATCCAAGCCCTTCTACGATTTTGTGATTTATCCATGAAGGTGCACTTCCACTTGTCCTGCCACTTAGCTCTGTAGAAATAAGGATAACTTCAGAGTTATCCTGCATGCTTGGAAATTAATATATAAAAGTACTTCTTCCACTGTGGTACGAAGGCACGTGGCTCCTGCTTCTTTCTGTTTACCCCCTTAGTAATTCAAATCCCACATTTCTTTAACCAGATCAGAACTGTTCAAAGCTCTATAAATTGGGACACACAGAAGCACATTGACCCTTACTCTGATCACACAAGCACTACCCTCCCTGCTATGACTTGTCCAAAGCCAGTGTAGAAATGAGGAGGATTCACCTTCCGCACCCTCCACATTACAGATGTATTCCAGATTTTTTTCTCATTTACTGGACATGCAGTCAATATAGTGAATTTATGAAGTACTAGAAAACAGATCTAGACATCATGTTACCCTGGCAAAATATTGCCCAGTGAAAGAATGCACTTCTACTCAGCCTTTTTTGCACAGCCTTTTCAAGAGTTTTCATGCAAACTGGAGGGGTCTAGGTAGCAAACATTTCATTCAGCACCTTGGGCATTTTCAACCAAATTTTACTATCAACTATAAGCTCTTCTCTACTACACTTAGCTGTCTTCATGTTTTAAAGATCTATTGGTCACAGATCGTAAAAAATCAATTACGTTAGCATTGTTTAAATTGGAAGAGTTTTTATGGGGGACTTTTTCAGACTTTTTTGATGCCTGTTTATTATATGCATATAAAGATTGGAAAGTATGTTTAAATAACTAGCCTTTATAACTAATCACACAAGAATGCCATAGAAAACAGTATGTTTTTTTCATGTGAAAGACAAGACTTAGTTTTAGGTTTTAGTTTTTAGTTTTGCCTAATAGGTAAGGCCTGACATTGTTAGATAGGTTAACAGTTCACAGATAGCTAAAGATTGTATTTTATCTTGTGAGAAACATGATAAAAAGGAGGCAAGAGCTGTTTGGAAAACAGCCTTATCTCTTTTTACATCGTGCATTTCTTACCACCAAGCTTCATAATGCACAAGCATACATGTAAATTATATTCATCAGCGGGTTTATGTTATACTCAATATAGTATATAGGGGTTAACATCACTATAGTAATGTAAGACTATATATTATCAGTGATAATAAACATGAACTCTGTAAACGTTTTGGAAAGCAGCTTGACTGCCCTGTCATACAGGAACATCTGATGCAAAGACACGCCCATTCCCTTGCTTACTACCATATGGCAAATCACTTTAATGTGAAAATGAAGTTTCTATAAGTGAAGCTTGTAATCATGATTACAGTGAAATAAACCATTAAGTGTTTAGCTCTATCTTACATTACTAAAACTAGTAACCTTGTGTCTCCAAAAACCTAAGTAGTTTATCTTTATAGAGACTTACTGAAAAAAAAAAAAAAAAGAAATCCTTGTCATTAAGAGCAAATAGCAAAACAGTTTACATAAATGAAACTCCAAAAAATCTAAATACGGGCTGCATGTCGCAACAACCAACCTTTCTTTTCCTTTAATCTTCTCAAGTCCCTAAATTATCCCTAGTTCTACTCAAAAATGAACAAAATATATCTAAGGAATCACCTGAGATTCTCCGGCCTTGTTTTAGTATTCTCCTTTTCTCTTTACTTTTCTGACCAACATTATCATATGTTTTTAAGTTAATCTAAAAATATAAAAAATAATAATTTGAAAAATACCACTCTCCTATCAATAGTTTGAAAGCTGAATTATTTTCTTGGAAGAACAAAAAAATAAATATAGCAGCTAAATTTGAATGGCTTTCAGTAAGCTTTGTGCCAGATTTCAAGGCAATGAAACAGCTACTTTTATAGATTCATCCTCCCTTAAAATGCACAAAGTCCATAAAAATAGAAAAATTACATCATATTCTGCTGCATCATTGTCTCACTGTTTTCTGCATTTTCATACTCACATGTCTATGAAAAATGGCATATGGAGTATGAAAACACATTCATCTATTCACCGTGAATCTTGTCAGATTAAATACATACCTCTCCCAGCATTAGAAAAATAAGTCTTATAATTAGTAATCGCAAGCAAAAAGAAAATGGGCAGAACTTATTTCTGTCTTGATTACAACCTTCCAGTATGTATCTGTGATACAGTCGTCCATCTGCTTATGACAGAGAGCGGTTCAGGTTACCTTTGCCCACTTTTTGGTGTCCTTTGTTTAACATTTGAAACACTGCAACTTCCTCATTAATCTCCATACAAGCCAAGGACTTCCTACAAGAAACATATGATTTAGTAAGATCTTTTAAAACACTTATCCAGAATAGGAATATCTGTACTTATTTGCCAAATAAGCATGATGAGCTCAGGTTGGCAAATTCCAGTCTCCCTTGAAGACGAGTTAAAATTTAATGCCCAAGTTTTCCAGCACTTTGAATTATCACTCAATATGGTGGGGAATCCTACAGACTTTCTTCACTGCTAATTTTCACATGCAGTCCCCATACCTCAGAGCATCCCAAATGTTCCCTTGAGCTGGTGCCAGTGCCCTCAGGGCTGCAAGCAACCCAGCCCACCCCAATCCTGTCCAGCCCCAGCCCTGGTTGTGTGTGAGGATAACCTGAAAAGTAAAATGAGCTGCAGCCGCAGTGCAGCTGATGCTCCCTGAGGAAGCTTTTATTCTAGGGAGGATTCTAACTGGCTGCTTCATTTCCACTTCAGCCCCTGGCAGCAGCAAGAGAGGTTGGAGGCAATCAAATATCTTCTCATGAGGTACATTGGCCTCAACAGTAACATCATGGCACTGAAGATGATATCAGACTTTTTCACACATATTTTTAATTTCCAGAATGCTCTAAAAACTGGAAGCATAAAGTTAATATAGTGAAAGTAGTTGCATGGATATAACTTGTGCAAGTGCATAATCTTACTGTACTGTCAGCCTTGTTTATATCTTCTAGGGTTTTTTAATAAAACACACAGCTTAGTGGTGTTTGTTTGATTGACACACATTGCATTAATTTTTCAAAAGATAATATTTAGACCGTATTGCCTCATACAAATCATTCTGCAGAAGTTAAACCAGTTAAAGTGTTATTTGCTCACAATTTCGTACTTTCATTAGAGATGTTCACAAATTTATATATTGTACCAGAATATCTGTTTGAAAGGTGACCAAAAGAAAAACAGAAAGTCTCATGTAACAAACTGTCCCTCACTAGATGAATAATTCAAATGATAATTCAAATGCCTCAGACCTATGAACACCTGCACAGGAATCCACATTGATTGAGTTTTCTTCCTATAGATTCACGTTTTTGGAAGAAGAAACCATAACATAGTTTACTCTCCCACTAAAACCAGTATTAACAGTAACATTGTTAATGGATTGAAATCTGAGCAGCATCTCAAATCTGAATGGGTTTTTGTTCCCTCCTGAAGCACTACACAAAAGAGTAAATTCTACCAAAACAGTCAAAATAAAGTACAGGAAAAAAAGACAATCACATATGAAAGAAAAAAAAAAAAAAGCTAACTACAATACTCTTGACTACACCTTGTTAGTGTTTCCAACAAAACATTTTACATACCTAGTGGTTTTCTGTGATGGAGTAGCTACATCAGTGGATAAGGGAAAGGCTATAAATGTCTTTCACCTGGACTTCTGTAAGCCTCTGACTTGGTCCCCCAAAATACTCTTCAAATTAGAGAATGATAGTTTTGACAGGTGGACTGTTAAATGGGTAAGGATTTGGTTGGATAGTCGCATCCAGTAGATAGTTCTCAGTGGCTCAAAGTCCTGATGGGCATCAGGAACGAGTGATGTCCCTCAGGGGTCCTTATGGGGACCAGTGTTACTTAATATTTTTAATGACATAGATGAAGGGATCAAGTTGCACCCTCAGCAAGTTTGCAGCTGACACCAAGCTGAATGGTGCTGTTGACACAACCAAAGGACAAGATGCCAGAGGGACTTGGACAGGATTGAGAAGTGGGCTCATGAGAATGTTGTGTGGTTTAATAAGATCAAGTGCAAGTGCTGCACCTGGGTGGAGTCAACCCCTGGTATCAAAACAGAATGGGGAAGAAAAGCAGCCCTGCTGAGAATGCTTTAGGGTGCTGGTGGATGAGAGGCTGGACATGAGCTGGCCATGTGTGCTTGCAGCTCAAAAACCAATTTTATCCTGGGCTGCATCAAAACCAGTATGGCCAGCAGGTCAAAGGAGGTGATTCTGCCCCTCTAGGCTAGGAGGGTCCCCAAGACATTCAGAAGGATAGAGCACCTCTCCTATGAGGAATGACAGAGAAAATTGGGATTGCTCAGCCTGGAAAAGAGAAGTCTTCAAGGTAACCTAATTATGGCCTTCCAGTACCAGAAGGGAACTTACAGAAAAGGTGGAGAAAGGCTATTTACTAGAGCATATAGTGACAAGACAAGGAAGAAGGGGTTTGAATTGAAAGAGAGTAGGTTTAGATTAGATATCAGGAAGAAATTCTTTACTGTGGGGATGGTCAGGCACTGGAATTGCTTGCCCAGAGCAGCTGTGGATACCCTGTCTCTGCAAGGGTTCGAGGCTAGGCTGGGTGGGACTCTGAGAAACCTGGTCTAGTGAATTATTTTCAGATAAGATAATCTTTAAGGTGCCTTCCAAACCAGACCATTCTATGATTCTACGATTCTGTGCTTTTCCCAGTATGTCAGATTTAATCTGAGTTTCCTCCTGATGTTCTTCCTGCCATGTGCTCTCTTTCATAAGTCTCTGAATGACTCAGCTAGTATTCAAAAAAACCACTGGTTTTGCAGGTAGTATCTCTTTTCTTCTCCCCTCTGTCTATATGTGTGATACAGTTTTTCAGTGGTTAACATTATCTGGTCTGCCCAGACTACAGCAAACACTTTTTTTGTACTATGCTTTTTCCCCTCCTTGTAATCAGGGTCCAAACTCTCAAACCCAGTTCCCGTTGAACTGGGAGGATGAAGCACTGCTTGGCTGCTCAGTGCCATGACCCAGGTTTTGTCCACTTCTGATCCTTCAGAAAAGGATCAAAGAGACTCTGCACAGGGAATATGACTCAGCATAGTTCGTAGGTCTACCATATCAGCTTTTGATTTGACTTTTGATACATGTATGAATACCTTTGTCATGGATTCTAAAGCAGTTTTTCCTGGAAGCCAGACTTTTTTGTTCATGACTGAATTACGCTTTTAGATTCATATTAACCTTAATTGCAAGTTACCTAATCTCACTCTCATTCACATGTGTGTACCTATGGTTTTAACAAATAGGTTGATAATTTTCTTTTAAATTTGTATCAGAGGAGACCATGAATTATACCTTTGACAGAAGTGTGTAAAAGTCATATGAGGTATGTTACCATTTTGTAAAGCCTGGAACATTGACTGATAGCTTATTTTATTCTATATTAATAAACATAAATTTCTGTGGCTTTAGCTTCAAACTCTGTGTACAGTTAACGTTATGTCCTATTTTGCTTTTCAAAGCATAATAACCTTTTAGTCAAAGAATGCCATCCATAGGTTTAGTGCAATGGTATGTCTCCTATGGTATAAGCGTTTTGGTAATACACTTGTCAGGACTGCTACTTTTTTAATGCTACTGCTGACATCAGACATCTGTATCCTTTTCTTCAACTTTAATAGCTCACAGCCCAGTAAAATTTCCACCATAACATAAATAGGATAAATACCTGGGTTAACATAACAGTAGTAAGAAGAAATCAAAAGAGTAGAAACAAAGTTTTTGTTACTTTAGCTTTACATTTGTAGGGACTAGCAAAACACTGAAAGATATAGCAGAGTGAGTTTTTGCACCAAAGTTCCAGAAAACTGTCAATGCAATACAAAACAGAGCTATCCCAGTGACAGAGCTATTCCAGTGGCATGAATGCATCCAAAATATCAGTAAATTCAATGCATCTTTAAGAGCCCTCATTCTGCACTTGCTGTCTTCCTTCCCTGAAGAAATTACCTGAATTTAGCACTGAGTTTAGCTGGCTCTGATGTAAATGTCCATAACACACATGGCACTTCAGTCCTACCAGTGCTATATTGCCACAGCAACATAGAACTTTGCACATGGTGTTCCCATTTCTGAGGGTATATACCAGGAGCCTGAGTGAGCCACACAGGAATTGTTTTTGTATTGAATCATGAGACTGCTTCTCCGCCTTTTTGTGGCCCTGTGTGGGTGTATTTCTAGCCTGCCAAGACAACAAATTAAAACATATCTGATTGCACATGCTTTTCTTCTCAGTTCTGGCTGCTGTTATGTATAACCTGCTAACTTCTTCAACTAATAGAAAAGAGTTCAAATAGAAATACAAAACAAAATTCTTTGGAGAAGCTCCCTATTCCCATAGCCAAGTGATAACAGCACTGATCAAGACCGTCAAGCAGGATAAATGAAAAGGTGAATCTGAAGACAGAGACTGAGGTCACTTCAGTTTCTTTGAGGTGGTCTGGCAATTCGCTGTTCCTTCTTAGACATGAACTAAGAAGTATCAAATGAAGTGAGGGACCAGAAACAAAGAGAGGTGGTTCTTCATAAACTGGATATAATCAAACTCAGGAACTCCTTGTTATTGGTTGCTGTAGATGTTAAGAATTGCCTTTGATGAAGAGGAGAACCATGGCCAGGATTGTGGAATAGGAAACCTACTGAAGGTTACTGACTGCGTAGGGACTACCTTAGGTTGCAGTGTATGTAGTGTATGTTGTATGTGTACTACCACAGACTACGTATTTAGGCGAATGGGCCATATTCTGATTCACTGCAGCCATCATTACACACTGTGTGTATGATTAGTTTTTTTAAAGAGGGGCAGCTAACAAGCTAACAGCTGTGGTGGGGGAGCCCGGCTCCTCTATTTCTCCAGCCTCCCGGGGCCTGGAGGGGATTGCGCAATCCCCACGTGCTCAGGAGTGAAAAGATGTAGCAGTCCGAGATTGAGAGGTCATAGAAAAGCCTTTAAATTCCCTGTGTCCAGGGTATTTGAACCCTTTGGGCTGGGTTTAGGAAGGTAGGGTGTGATTGGGTAAGGGTTCAGGGGGAGTGGTGTGGCTTGGGGGACACCGGGGCCAATAAGGGAACAGGAGAACCAAAACCCAGTGGGAACCCAGGAATAGGGAATGACAGGGGATACATCCAGTAGGATCGGGAGGGAGGCCGGGCTGGATACCCGGGAAAAAGGTAAGCTCTTTTTACATGTGAGCAGGGATTTCTAGGGATTACAATCTAAACAGGGGAAAACCCGTACATAAAAGACGCAGGTAGTGTTGAATTATAAAGTCTCTGGTCCCTTGGAAGCTGTCGCAGTGCTGGTCCTGTATCCAGGGGCTTCTTCTTCCATGATGTATAGTCTGGAGAATCCTCGGTCTCTGTTTCACCTGTGCTGTCACAGAAGCGTTTCCCAACAACAAGCAATTTTTTATTATTCTCCTCACTAAGATCTAGGACATGTGACATTATAATGGCAAGTGCAACAGACATTTTCCACTGGTTGAGCTCATAAGTCTTGGTAGTTCTTGGCTAATTCATGGAGAATTAGGATACCATTTTCTGGTAGGCAATGGGAATTGCATGCCTAATTTTCACGTACACTGAAATGAAATGTACTTGTTAGTGTTTGCATATACAGATATGTTGCCAAGTGCATCAGCAGTTGCTTGAGTCACAGCATCTGTTGAGCTACTGAATCATGCTCTTAACCTTGAATGTAGTAAGACATTGGAAACAGCTCCTGATCTGTGCTTCGACTATTATATATTTACATACCATAGGGAGTGTGAGATATGCAACTGTCATCAGTGTCTTGTTAAAAGAATTATACTCCTCTTTCTATCCAAGATACCTGGACCATGACTGGAAAGAGGCGGTGCATTCATTGGTCCCCCAATGTAAAGGCGGTGTTAAAAAAACAGAGAAATCACATTTTCTTTCCCCACTATACTTGGTCTGGCTGAGATAGAGTTCATTTCTTCATAGCAGCTCTCACAATGCTGTGCTTTGCATCATTAGCTAGAAAGGCCTTTATAACACACCAGTATTTTGGCTACTGCTGCGCGCTGCAGGCACAGCATCAGCACTGACTGTCAATATTCCTCCCTCTCCCCTCTCTTCCCAATTAAGGGCAAGATCCTGAGAGGGGACACAACCAGGCCAGTTGACACAAACTAACCAAAGGATATTCCATACTGTATGACATCAGCTGAGATATAAAAGCTAAGGAAAGGAGGAGGAAGGGTGGACATTTGTTATTTATGATGTTTGCCTACTGAGAAACTCTACTTACACTGAAGCCCTACATCCTGGGAAGTGACCAGACATTGCTTGCAATGGGAAGTGGAGACTAAGCCTTCTTATTTTCCTCTTCACTTGCCAGCATACAAACTTTCACTTACCTTTTAGTAAACTGCCTAATCTCAACCTACAACTTGTTTTCCATCTTATTCTCTCTATCTACCCTGTCCAGCTGGGAAGGGGAATGATAGAGTGCCTTGATGGGCACCTGGCATCCACCACACCCACAAAAATCATACCAGTATACATTTTTTGCTTATTCATCCAAAGGTTTCACACATTTAACTAATGTAATTCATCTGATGCTTTTTGTATACTGCTGTATTATCTGTGATAGGCAGGACCTCTTTTCAGAAGGACCTCAAGGGGCTGAAGACATGGGCTGACAGCAATCTTTGGAAGTACAGCAAAGGCCAATGCAAAATCCTGCTCTGTGGGAGCAACGGTACAGACTGGAGATCAATTGTCTAAAGAGCAGTGTCCTAGTTCAGTAGGTGGGACCAGTTATCACTGTGTGGGAGTGATTAAAGCTGTGTATTCTACCCCCATCTATTC
>JAWWEW010000078.1:102207099-102222435 GCA_035583185.1 Anabacerthia variegaticeps
GTAATTCTGACTTACAATATCTCTCGTGGTAGGTCCATTTCTCCTGCTAGTTTGCTTTTAAACCAGCACAAGCAGCTTCACAGAAAAGGATGTGAAGGCCTCATGGACAACAAGTTGAACATGGATCAACAATGTTCATTTGTCCAATTAGATATTAAAAGATTTTTACACCATAATGTTGCTCAAATGCAGGACCTTGTTGCTCACAAAAACTGAGGAATCTTTGTCCTTTAATGTATTCAAAACACGCAACACCTGCTCTAAACTGACCACATGCTGAGCTGGCCAAGTTGATGTCTACACGGCTGATATCCAAAGGTGACTTGAAACCAGAATTAAATGGTGATTCTGTTACTTCTCCTCAACGGTAATACAGTTTAATACCTTATAAATAATTTCCTATTTAAAACAAAGCAGTTGTACCCCCTTCCTCCACTGTAAGCTCACTAAACCCCTACTAATAATTAAAAAAAAAAATCTTCTAAAAACTAACCTGGTTGCAATTATAAATCAGATGCATGTACTCAGACCTCTGTGTTATTATCAAGGTCTGGAATAAACAGAACAGACTTTCACTACTAATTCCAGCAGCAAATAGCACAAGCTCAAGGAAATAGTAAGGACTCTGACTTGCATTTAACATTGGATCAAATGAGTGGCTGGAATGTGCCCCCTGCCATCACTGAACCTCTACACAGGAATGACTTGAAGCTTAAGAAGAAACTACATAAAAGCAAAGTACAGTCTTTAGTAGCATCTGGTTCATTAAAATCATCTAAGACACTGAGGGAGTGATTTCCGGTAGAAGGACCAGACAACCATCTCTGAATTTCATCCTCTGGTAGGTATATCTCAGAGGTTTGCTAAAAACATAAGTAAAGCAGAGTAAGTGTTCCAATAAACATATTCTCTGTATCTAGCAATCAGTTCCAACAACATCCTGCACCAGAAGTCACATTTGGATCACTGAGTACAAAAAGACAGCTTAAACATAATGTTTTCTTTATTCTTTTCAGTTACATTTTTAGTGTACTTGCTCTTATAGCTCCTAAGAAATGCAGTGTCAAAGACTTCCACAGCTTAATTGCACAACAGGCAAGAAAGCATCTTCTTTCTCCAGTAAAGGAAGTTCTGGCTGAGGATTTTGTCAGCTGCTTTGCAGGTTTTGTACTCTGATGGCACAACACATGCAAAGGGCTACGTGATTACTCTCAGCTTCGCATGTGTCTCTGTGTCTCTTGATCCCTTCAAAACAGTATGCTTGACAGTGCCAGACACACTTTCTCTTACCCAAAGTATTTCTAAAGACACATCTGAGTTCATGGGTTGAATAAGTATTTTATTCTATATCTGACTCAGTCTAAACGAATAGAAAAACCGTGTGGGAATGGGAAGCGTGATCAGAAATATTGCTAACTGGTATTGTTGGGAAAGAGCATGCCATTAAATCATGTTATTATCTTCAACAACAGGTGTAAGGGGAAGCCACAGAGCACACATTTTAAACTCCAGCTGATCGCCTGAGGCATACCAAAATGGAACATGTGAATTCCCTATGAATAAAATATGTTCAGAAGTGTTATTTTCTTCTGAGAGTTGTCAGTTCCTACTTCATGTGGTGAAGGCAAACGGCTCAGTTGTGGACAACAGCATAACTTGTAGCAAGTCAATAACTTTTAATATGAATTAATATGAGAGGAACTAACACAGAAATCATCTTCATTTTAAAAGTTTGACCTCTCTGCTTGGGGAATTATATGCTTTAGCTTCACATTATTCTTTCAAGTATAAGAAGAATTGGAACACGCACAAAAAATCTGACTACACAAAATCAATGTAAAAGCATTAGATTTAGGTATAGTCTTTTCAGGATTATAGACACCATCTGGCTTAATCCCTGGGCCCAAAAGGATGATTTGTGAATTAGTGTGTCTTTAAGACATGTAGATAAGTCTGCAGCCCTTAGCAAAAGAACAGACACAGCTGAACTACCCATGTGCTTTCAAACCTTTCTATACATCGAGGATTTTAGCCCACAGAGTGTTATCCCAATAATATTGCATTGTTTATTCAACCACTATTGCACCACCAGAGAGAAAGTAAATGGATAAACTTTGCACACAGATCTCTATGTTCAGCCTTTTTTTTCCACCACATTATGGTCTCTTGTTTTAACGTAAAAAGGAATATGAAATAATTCCATTTACCCATGTTCCCATTTTACAGACTCCTTCAGGAGTTGGTTCATTCAAATAAAAAATTCAAGTCTGATCATCCCATAATTGTGTTATGTTTGAACTATTTTCAAGAGGTTTCCTTCCTTTATGTGCTATGAATAATTCCAGTGTTCAGAGACATTGCAGCTGTTCAAACTCAGCTCATCTTAGAGTAGCTTTGCCAAAATTTATACACACACTTATGCATGTGTGTGCACAAACACATACACAAACTCTTGACAAGCAAAGTGGTAAAACATGGAAAAAGTAATCAATAAAAAAAAAGCCCCATTCCTAGGAAAAATTACTTTTTCATGTTTAGCATGCCAAGTTAACAAAATTGGCATTTTAAAGAAATAATGAATCCAGAAGGAAAAAAAAAAAAAAAAGAAAAAAAGAAAAGGAAAAAAAAAAGGAAATCTGAGTACCTAGAGGTTAGCTCTGATGGACTGATTTCTGCAAGACTTGCTGTCTATCAGCATCCACCTTTCCAATGCCTCCAAATCCAACTTGAACCAACGCTTCCCCCTCTAGTAACAGAGGCTATGGGATAGCCCCATTTACATGGACAAAGCAGCAGAATGGGAAATGTACTTCCTAAAGAAGATTTCAGAAGTTTAGAGGCAATAAATACCAAAAAGACCCAGTCCCTAAGTCAAGCAGTTCTAATTGGACTTTGCTTTCTCTGTGAGAGTTTACTGTAGCTCATGTCTGCATTTCTGCTTTTCAATCCTTTTCAAGGCCATAATTTTTCCTTTTCCATTATGTCCCTTATTATTCTTACATGGAAATGGCTTTTCATTATTGTTATCTCCCCAACTACCTTCCTGTCATCTGCACATAAATAATGCAACTCAATAGGGATGTAAAGTCTGACTAAATTAAATTTAAAATAACGAAGACTACAAATTCAGAAAGGTGAAATCAGAAAACCTGTTCAAAAACAAAGTTCAGCAATGGAATATCAATTTAAGTTTTATTTATTTATTTTTTAGGAACTAACTTGGATTCAGTGTAATGCCTCACAAACTTCTGCCTGCAGAATAAGTTCTCCCCAGCTCACAGTGGCTTAATGATTCATATGGGCAAAATATTTGCAACTGCCTAATAAAATTACTAATCCATTGATGCTAATGCTGTGCTATCATTGTAAAATGGCCAGCTTGGGAGAAGCTAGAGTCTTTCACTATTATTGGAAGCCTCAGCAGAAGAATGATTTTTAGTTTGTGAGCTACAAGTTGAATCTGCAATCTTGACTACTCTGTAATTAAGGAGGAAGGTAATAGCTTGTAACTGATTGTTTGCTACTATGTGCCATGTGGACCCTCTCTAATACTAATTATTTAGAAACAGACTATTTGCATTTTTAACTGAAATTTATATTGATAGGAAATGTTGACAATCACTCCCTTGCCATATACATAGATGCTGCTTAAAAAGAATGCTAAAGAATAAACAGCATAAAAAACCATCCTTTTATTAAGTGACCTCATTGTCTTGTTCCAGACAAACACACCTTTTAATAAAGTTTGTATGGCATCCAGCACAAAAATTCAAAATCAGGTTGGAGCCTTTGCATGCTCTAGCAGTGTCAATAGAAAAATACAATAACAGTCAGTAAAATGAGAAAATTATGTTCTGTGTGATTCACTCTTTGAAAGGAAATTTGTACTTTGAACTTTCATAAAGGAGAAGTATTCAGTGTACAAATCAATCTCTATCCAGAGGGAAAGAGGCAGAAACTCATCAGAAAATACTCACACTCAAACTAAAAACTCATGAGTTTCTGAAGCAGAGCTCCTTAAACACAGGTTGCTTTTCCTGCACAGGGAAAACAAGTCATTTAAATGCCACACTCTCATACCACCATCTGTCACAAGGCCAGTAAAGAAGTGTCCAACTAAATTATGCTAACAATTTCTGAATTATATTTAGCAGATGCATGTTTCACTTTGTGGAGGTGCTGAGGGAATAAATAATGGGCAAAATCCTGCTCCTCTTACTTTCTATTTTAAGGCAAAAGAATTATTTACTATTATTTACTGGTTTGGACTATGCAAATTTATTCCATTCTGTCATTTTCCTTCTCCTACTGCTTTACACAGGCTTACATATATATACATCCTACAAAAACTTTAGAAACACATAAAGTGTGGTAGATAATATACAAGACATGAGGTTTGGTTTTGCTTTTATCTCTTAAGAGGCTAACTTCTTTTCATAGGTCACTGCCTTTGAATTCCATAAGTGTTCTGCACAGTGACTGCCTTACATCATCTTATTATGATAATACCTAGCACAGAAATTAAGTTCTGAGCTGCTAAAAAAAGCAGAAAAATAAAAGGTGTCTTGAAAACTAAGCATATTAAATCTGCAGACCATAGAGGCCACTCACCCATCCATTTTAATGGAGTGACAACAGGGACCAGGATTATTATTTTATCATTCTGATAGGCAGTGTTATCTTCGACTGCACTTTTCTGACCCAGATATTTTCAGTGGGACTCTTAATGGAGAAAGCTCATGGAAACAGCCAGAAGAGGTCCTCATTCATACAGTGATGTCACATTAATTTCTTTGCTTTTCAAATTCAGGTGCAGTTGTTCTCACAGACAGCTTCTCGGGGGTACAGGAGAGGAAGATAGAGCAAAACAGGACGACAGCCTGTTTCCATATTAGGGGATATTTAGGAACTTTGAAAACTTTCCTGACAGGTATTCCTTCACAGGAAAAGACCACACAGATGAGTAAAATTGGTCCACTACAGGGAACTATATAACTGCTTCTTGCTCTTGAATGCTGAAGACTGCAGAGCACCAAAGAACACATCTGTCACAAGAGGTTGCCTCTCATCTCCTTGCCACATTCACATAGTGCAAGAAGGAGAGCCCACAAAGGGAAGGCAGGAGATTCCACTCAGGAACAGCAAACACAAAGAAATATACCTAAAGCAAAGCACCCTTAACTGTGTAGCATAGCAATAGGCTCTGAATTTGCAATTACTGCATGTGAAAGAGCATCAAGTCACTATAAATAAGGGATGGGGATAAAAATCAAACTTGGTATTCTTGAGGGTACATATTTTGCACACTGAGTGTAATTCCACTTATTCCATCTTTAAAAGCAAAACAGTAAAAAAGGGTGACAAAAAATTATCAGACATGGAGAAAAAATTGTGTGGATGCAGAGACTAAAATAATATTTTCTAAGTTACAAAGCCACTCAGACTGACAAAATCTAGGTATGCAGAATGGTAAGAAGTTATTCCTTATTTGTACCTCTTATATTCAGGGGACTATTTTCATGCATCAGCTTAAAATGAAAATAAAATAAAAATTAAAAAGTCAAAAAAGGAAAAATTTCTTAATTACAAAAATACATCCTTCAAGGCTGTTTGATAATGTTAATTTGAAACCAGTTCAAGTAGACCCCGATAGCTGTTTGTTGGAGCCTAAAACTATTCTTTCCTTATCTTCAACTCCTTGCCAAGCAGCTTCACCAAAGTATCAGAATACTAGGCTAGAAAAACCTTTGGTGTGATCCAGTACAACAGTTTCTTGTCTACATAGTGCAACCCACTCCATATCTGTTGACAGAATAGCTAAATAGCTATAAATTTGGTAGAACCTGAATGGAGCATCTCTGTCAGGTCCCATTACCTACAAAATAGTAACTAAAAAGACAGAACATAAACAAAGCGTGAAGTACGGGGGTGGGTGAGGGAAAGGGAGAGGACAATAAAACTGCAACTTTTTCAGAATATATTTCAGGTGCTGATTTTTTTCAGCAAGTTTGGAGCCTTGAGACCTTCTGCCAGATGAAACCTGACAGCTAGAGGGGAAAAAACAATGACATTCTTCAGGGTTTTCTATGGATCTTTTAGCATCCAGACTTATTTCCACTAATGACTAGCTGATTATTGATGCTGCTTAAAATCACAGTAAGAGAAGGAGTTCTGTTATTATTTGAACGGAAGAGTACTTATCCATGCACACTGCATCAGGAGGAAGGAGGTCTGATTTCAAGCTTATTTCACCACATTACTGGTGTTAATTAATAACATCTGAGCCCCCAAATAATGATCCATGCTGCCAGACACTTGCATCTCTTTATAAACATAACTGCTAGAATATATTCTTGTATGGCACAGACATATACTATCTGAATACATTGTATAGATCAATAACAGAAGAAAACAGTAAAAGAAAGGTAAAAAGAGGTTGAAGCTGAGGAAAACCTCACTTGAATCTAACATGAATCTAACAGACTCTTGCTACCTGGGAAAAAAATAAACAGGCAAAAACATAAAAAAACCCATCTGAGACTCGTAACTGCCCTAGATTTGGTATATTTCTCAATATCAAAAGAACAATATTTTTCTCGTGATTATTTTCTCAGATCCATTTTGAAAAATCCACTCCACTTTACTGAAAATATAGTAGTCCAAAACTTACCTATCTCAGTTGGTCGATTATCTGCTTTTGCAATTGCTTACCCAATTTTTGCTTCAGTATATTTAAATAACATCACTGAAATAAGAATTTTTATCTGCTTTTTGGCTTAGGTTGAGCTCCTTTTTTAATGATTCCTAGGAATTTTTCCCATCTTTGAAAACAAATTCAGGTTTCTCATCTTCTACATCTAATTCTCTGCATAATTCTTCTCAAGATTCTGCTTATTTCTTGCTCCTAACATGCCACGAGATAGCAGACTCAGAAAACCCTTTTCTCATGAGTCACCTGCTACTCTCTTGCCAAAGTCCTGTATGAAAATTGAGGGCAATTTCCTGCAGAGCTCCCCTGACAGGTGGGCTCATTTGAAACTTGAACTGTTAGTGATTTCTTTCTATCAGCCACTCAACTGCTTATTCATTTAAGTTTCTGCAAATCCTTACAAGTGTTCAAGCAGGTGTATAAAGGGATTTTGTTCCTTATAAGGGCAATAAGAACTACAGACACCTCTCCTCATGTTGGTAGGAAGACTTGGTTGGACACCTGAGATGTAGTATTACTTCTCTGAAATTCTCTAAAGCCATTTTTACAGACAAAAGTAGATTTGGAGGGGTACGGGGAGGGGAGAGAAGCTTTAGAAAAAAATTCAGAAAAAAACTAGAGAAAAGGCTCAGCTTATAACCATGCAGACAATTTTATCTGTGAAACAGAAAAAAAGCATCAGTGAGGCAAGAAATGCTTGCATTCTGAAAGAATAAGAAATTTACTTCCCTATAAGAAAGAGTGCATAAGTATTTGGATAAATTACTATCACAGCTTTATATTTGAACTTACAATTAATTAAAAAAATAAGAGGGAAAAGGATCTGAACATCACTTTCAGAGTCATATCTCTTCACAAAAGCCTTGTGAATTGTACTTTTAAAGTACCAACATCAATTTAAATCTTGCAGTGTTGTATTCTGTATGCATTTGTTCAAGTAAAACAAACAAAAAAAAAGGATGGAAAATTCAACTAACAGCTGTAAAAAAAATTACTCATCATCTGTAAGAGCTTTGAAATCTCATTTTGACAAGACAGTTATTCTTTGCAAGCAAACAGCATGTTGTAAAAAGAAGAAAAGCAAAGAAATGCAAAAGCTGTGTAATACTATTTCCCTTTGGTACTGGATGTTTTTTGCTGTCAACTTAGATTTCATCACATTTTTCTAAATCTACTGTTTACAATGAGAAACTGCTGGTCATATTAAGACAAAAGTGCAGTGCACATTGATGTGCACTCAGTGTACTACAAGGATGTTTCACGCATTAGAACAAATATATTTCTTATTTGCATTCAGGAACAGCAGCTGTTTCTCTTGCATATTGAGACTTTTAATTCTGATAATACTACATTACAAGTCTCTATCTTTGTGTGTTATTCTTAGTGCAAAAACAGCTACCGAAAATGTTTTAGTTATGAGACACTATTTATACTACAGAAACTATGCTTAAAGAGTGTGTGTGTGTGTGTGTTATTTTAGCTAATATTATGTTTCTAAGTGGTGTCAGTATTGAAGTACTCAATACAATTTCTCATTTAGGGTTTTTTAAGAATACATTAATAAAGAAGTGTGTCCTACTGCCTACCATGACATCTTTGGTAGACCAGATATGGTATAAACAGGACAGTCAGTGACACACATTACTTTGGAAGGCCATCCTTATTCTTCCAAGCCAAAGAAGGTAGTTATGGTTTTCATGTCAAAGACTGCACTGCACCTAGAATCACACCATCCATTTTCCATACCACTACACAAAAAGATTTCTCAACTAGAGTACTGATTTCTTTAACATGGAAGTAACATAGATTTAAGACTTGACAAGATATGGTTGGGTTTTTTTAACAAAGGCTATTAAAATCACTTAGGTTCAAAACTGGAAAGATATATGGCAGGGGGGAAAGAAACCTCAAATGCTTTGACATTTGTTAAAACTTTATTTTGAACTCTCAGGATCATAGATTATATTAATTCCCAGGAAAGGATCCTCTTTAAACTGTTCTCAGCAGCTACTAGTCCTGTTGTTCTTAAATGCCATTGTAAACAGAGATTCCAAAGCCTCCCTCAGCACATCTTTGCCTGTATTTGGCTGCACTTTCTAACACACAGTGTTTCCCACTACCTAAAAATTTTCTAGTCTTCAGACCTCTCATATTACTTCTGACTGGGTTGTCTGTCACTTGCCCAGGCCTTGTATAAAGTGCATCACCCCAGATTAAGTGACATAAAGTCTGAGTTAAAGCATCGCAAAAAGTTAAAATATTTGAGCTATATATGCCCATCACTATAGCATCTATTATATTGTTATACAAGTTTTTCAATGCTATATGACACTGGGGGGAGTCCCAAAGACTTTTGGGAATAGATTAGACAAACCTCTGTCAAAAATTAGCAAGGCAGTAGACACTGCCCCAGTCTCGGGAAGGGGATTGAATTGGATCAAATCCGGACACTTCCACCCCTTTTTTTTCCTAATCACATTCCAGATGCTGAAGATCTGCTGTCAGTTGCATCCCTGCCATTTAAAGTGCTTCTATTCTCTCCTCATTACCTGCATAGTTAATATGAATATTCCTTATTCCATTGCTCAGACTACAGATGAAAATATTACATATATCCAGACCCATGACCAACGCTTGTTGAACCTCACAAGATCAATTCTTTCAATTCAGTCATAAATTGCTAGTAACTAGTGTGACTGTGTTTTTCCCAACCAGTAACACATCTGCTTTGTAGTAGATACCTCTAGGCTGTGTTTCTTGGCTGTTTTGGAGACTGCCACCTGAGGCAACATCAAAAGCTTTATTAAAGACAGGCTAGACATTTATAAGTTCCTCTCTCTTCTCTATTCCATGATATCACAGGAGATAATTAGGGTCCTTTGGTATGATTTATTATTTTCAAGAGATGTTTGCTGTTCTTGATAAACAGGTCACTCATTTGTATTCCTCTGGGTTCAGGAGTTAACTTGATCACTCAGTAATTTTCTGGGTCCTCCTGCCCTCTTGTTTCTCTATTTCTCTCCTCTTTTCTGTTTAAAAACTATGATTATGGTTGTCCTTTTCTGTCTCCCGGAACTTCCTTCACCCTCCATGCCATCTTGAGACAGCAGGGACAGCCTCAGCTACCTCGTTAAGTATTCTGGGGTGAGTTTCATCAGGCCCTGCCAATTCATAAGCATCTCTAACCTGTTTTTTCTGACGCTAGTTAGAACACTTACCCATCTGTCACCGATGTTCATTGTGTTAGCCATCTGGCCACATTTATCCTGGTTAGTGAAATTGAAGCAAGAAGGCACTTAAACACTCCAGTTTTCTCAATATCCAATCATAGTTTCATCTTCTTATTGGGGTTTGTCAGTACTTCCTTTTCCTAGGAATGCAATTTTAATGTTTTTTGTCATCTTTATTTCTCATGTTTGTGTTGACTCCAGTGAGCCCTAGCATTTTCTAGTTTGTGTGATAGTAGTAATTTTTGTATATTATTTTATATCTTTTTGTGAGTAAAATAACCCGATCCTTCACTATTAAATATTAACAGAAATCAAATTAACAAAATAGAAGGAATTTTGGAGAGATACATGACTCCAAAACATTGTTTTTAGTAAAACAAGTTAAATAAAGAGGCCAGGTTAACATAAATATATTTTTCAGGTCTATTTGATTGCTTTGCCAAAATAAACAAATAAACAACAAACAAACAGAGAAATATCAGGATTTCCCAATGGAGATTTTTTACAAAGAACAACAATGTGTTTTGAACTGTGAAGCTGAGTTACAAGTTGTTCATCTATTTCCAGTGCTACCTGTAACCCTCAGTCCCAGAGTCCAGAGGTTACTAACACAGCAAAAAAAGTACATCTTCAGAAAAAAGAGAACCATATGCCACTCTATAAAAACTTCTCTTCATACAACCATGTCAGCTGCTCCTTGTTTAGACTCAAAGCAAGGAACATTTTCACTACATTTGGATTTTTTTTTTTTATTAATGTTTGTATTTTGTAGTCCACAGAGATCTTCTTCAACGCCACAATACAAACAACCAAGCCTGATAAGATGTCACTGGCAGTAAGATTGTGCAACACTGTAGCTTGGCCATGACAGTTTGCCAGCAAACAGCATGAGAAAGAAGAGTAACACCTCAAAAAACAATGTAAGACACTTTAGAGACAGTAATTAAGGACCAATAATTCCTCACCATTGGAAAGGAAAGTAGACATATATAGACAGAAGATGAAGAAGATCTTGCGCCCTTACTGTGGGAAGATAAGCAGACTAAAGGAAGAATCAGAGGAATATCAAGGGTCCTAAAGTTTGTCGAGTGCATAAATTTACTGGATCCCAAACCATATCTTAGCTCTAATATTAAGTAATACTGAAGAAGATTGTGTTTGCTTTTCCATCATAAGACTCCTGAAGTCTTTGATCATGACTGAACACCTCTAAAACATCTGGTTTTGTTTGTGCACAAGCTACTTTCTTGATACCAGTCCTCTCCTGGACTGAAATCCATCAACCTTTAAAACTACCGGTTCAAAAGGTGTGTTACTTCTTTTTCATTTCTTTTTAGTTGTGTTTTTTTTTTTAAAGTTTGTAATTCAAAAGCACTTTTTATTTGGGAACATACTCAAAGCAATAGGCTCTTATCAATGAAACCATACTTAGCAAAAAACATGGAACAGTTTCTTCTCTAATATTAAGAAGACTTTATTCAGAGGAAATCCAGAGGCAAATTCATGCCATTTTTCCATTGAATAACAATGTACTTCCCTTACAGCTTCACAAGAATCCTCCTTTGAGTTCTGCTGCCCCTCCATTAGTTTGTGCCACCCAAAAGTGTAATAGGGAAGACCCCCATTTACTTCTCCAAGAGCCAGAACCCTGATCATAACACCATACTCCTTCAAAACCTTGGGGTTTGGCTGGCTTGGGTAGATGCCAGTTCTTACCTGCAGTCCATACTTGAACTTAATTTTAGTCAGACCAAGTACTGGCTGATCTGGACCATTAACTTGGCTATATAACTCTTTCATTGTTACAGACCCACCTGGTGATTAGTGGACCTCTTGGGTGGCCCTAGTCATCAGATCTGGACATGCTCCGCACTTCTAGTCTGGATAATGTGTGAGGGAATCACTTCTCAGGGAAGTCATGACTCTGACTCCTTACTGTCCCCCTTCACTTGCAGCTGCCTTTCTACATGGAGCATTATGCTCCCTGATTTAAAACAGAAAGAAATCCTGAAAGCATTGTGTGAGCTTTTCATGGTGAAACCTGGTGATAAGTAAAAGAAGGTCAGAAATTAATCTGCATTTATGGGGCATCTTGGCAAAATAGGCAACCTCCTATAGCAACAGAGCATGAGAAATGTGCACATACATCATAAAACAGCATTGCTTTTCTGTTTGGCCCAGCCCAAGAACAACAAGAATAGCTGAGAAATTCAACCCACTCCGGTTGCTTCACAAATAAACACAGAGGCAGATCACCAGCAAAAGTACTTAGAGTTAAAAAAGAAGAAGGTAATTTGTACGTTTACCCAATAGTAGGATTAGACTTGTGCCAGTACAGCAAAAAAGACATACATTTCACAGGCAAAGCTATCTGAGCCTCCTTGCAGATTTGTCTCTAAAACATGAGAGAACACAACAGATGTATGTTACATTGAATAAGTAACATACACATTTAAATCATATTTCTTTGTGTGGTGCAGCAGGGAAAAGTCTCCTTTTCTCACTGGTAATTAGATGGTGCAGCAGATGGTGAGGCTTACTGTACTTGGTAAGGTCCATTAAAGGAACCCAGACTGCCAAGTGAATCTTCATTGGAACAGTCCTCTTAAAGTGTACCTAGGAGCTTTTCCTAGGATTTAGGAAACATTCTTTTGTACAGTAATATACTGCTAAAATCATTATTCTCATTCCTACTGAATGGTTTTCCTTCTGGCACCAGGAACATTATTCTAATCATAACACTCAGAGGCACCAAACTATGTATACACTGCCAGACATTATCTCTGTTACTACCCAAAATAGCTTGCGATCCAAGTAAAAAAAGAGACATTATAATCATTGTCCATATCAAAAACAAAGGCAAAGATGTTATATCTTGTTAACACAGCAACACAGAGCTATAGACAAGCTGGGCCTTAAGTTCAGATCTCAGACTGCTTAAGCCAGATACAAGCAAATTTCTCAAACACTAGCAACTTAGCCTTTTCAGCTTCAGCTCAAGCCATTTTATTTTGATAAATCAACTTTAAAAAATGGCCATACCCTTCCTTGAGAATTTTTTGTTCCTTTTTGTTTGGCTTTTTTTTATTATTATTATTGTCATATGTTCTTTTGGCTCTGTGAGATTATGAAGAGGTACACACAGAGAGGTGAAATGAATGGTGGTTACTTCCTCCCATGCTCATTGCTTGGGATAAATTATAATTCATGTCACAGGGTGAAAAATAATAATCTCCCTCTATGTGAGTCACCCAATTTACTAGGGCTTGGGTATAAACAAAGAATTTTCAATACTCCCTATGTAGCTGTCATATAAGTTTCTCAGGGGTGATGGACACTAGAAACCAACATTAATCTTTGCTCTTTAATCTAGTCATCAGAGCACTCTGCTAATGGCTATTTTCCTCATAATGGAAGAGGAAAAGCTATTCTTCCTTCCCTTAAAGGGTATATGAAATATATCCATAGCTACCACTCAGTGGTCAGTACTCCTTCACTTTGCACTAGAACAATTCTGTTCAGAACACAAATTCCCTACTTGTCTTTGCCTCGGCTTCTTCTCAAGTCATACGTGCTCCTACATAAGTATTGCACAATGCTACTGGCAAATAGTAGTAAAAATCTTGTCATATGCCCAGAACCATACTGGCACCTCTGAGCACTTTGCCAGCCACAGCACCCACTCCTGGGACAAAAGTGTTGGCCCCTCTTTTTGCCACCTCCACAGAAACAGAGCTAGTGCAGATGCAATTCACACCCGGCCTGTGCCGACTGAGTCCACACAGGATTACAGATCTGACATTCGTGGTGTACACATTTCCTGCAAAGGGCCTGAACATGAACTTAATAGGCCACAGAAAGATGTGCGTGATTATTTGCAAGAAAACTACTGTAGACAACTGTACAAAACAGAGTGATGCACAAAACAATGTCCTTGATACAAGAATTCAAAATGTGTCATAGATTCACATGCCAAATATGCAATCACTATTTCGACTATGCAAATACAGGACACTACAGACATATGCGTGTGTCAAATGATCACAAAGCACATATATAATGCAAAAAAAACCAGAAAAACCTCTAGTAAAAAATGGATTTCTGAGCTAATTATTAGCATTATTTTTAATGTCAAGACTTAGGTTCTGGACAGTTGTTTTTTTGTTGAAGAACATACTATTATTGGATTGTTTTGCTGCCTGAATAAGGCTCATGATATTTCTGAAACTGGGCTAGACTTATTGCTGGAGATGCTAAGGATCCTTGGCTACCTGTTAACGTTTAAGGAAAAAGCCAAAACCTATTGAATGATTTTTCAAACTAAAGAAGTTGAAAGACTTGTGATCTAAAAGGGCTGGAAATGTAAACACTGAATACATATCTCTATCAGCTGTACAGTAAATACTTAACAGTAAATACTTAAACCAGTATTGTACTGTGTGTTATCAACTTACTCTCTGGGATAATTCAGAAAATATTCCTTGCAAAAGGAATTTCCCCACATACCTTGTCAATAATTCAGGTTGAGTTTCTGTATTTTCCATAATTCTGCTGATTTTAAGACTGCTGTCTCTCCAGAGAAACTGGCAAACATAGGGGTAAGGGAATCACCACAATCACAGCCAGAACCCTGAAGGAATTGCAATAAGCTACTCACTCAAAAAAGCATCTCTGAAAAACAGACCAACACACCAAAGAAGCAGATACTGGTTCATAAAGAACTTCCATAAAAATTTAAAGGAAAGAGGGGGAGAAATGAGGAGAATTATGTAATTTTTAGTTTGTCACTCTGTACCAAAAAGGATCAGTCATCTCTGCAGAGATTTTCCTACACAGTAATATGCTTCCATAGAAAGAAGCCTGATTGCTACTTACTTTGGCAAAGTAAGGGTGGGCTGCAGGTAATCTTGGAAGTTACGATTTTTCAGAAAGTGACAATATCTGCTCTGAGCGTGGTGCCCAAAGCCAGGAATCTTATGCTCAGTTCTTCAAGGTTCTTTATGTGGCCTTAAGCAAATATCAATCATCTCAGCCACAGAGCAGGTGGGATGTGCTGGGAGATTAGCAAACGATTAGGGCACTGAAAATATGACCAAAACTACAATGCTGTGTGGTATCATGCCTGTATACTACCAGACAACTGTTAATGGCTGCATTTTCTTCTCTGGGTTTTATGTTCATTGCTTTGCTTGAGTCTACACTTTGGGAAAAAATCTCTTAAATACAAAGAGACACATAAACCAGTACTTTTTTTTTCAATAGTCTTGGTTTTTTACACTGAACAGTAAAGTTTTAATCTAATGCTGATGTAAAATGGGCAGGGCCAAACATTACATGGCAGACAGGAACTTCAGAATACTACAAATGCTCATTTTTTAATCTTTTGTGCATCTCTTC
>JAWWEW010000078.1:102222535-102293720 GCA_035583185.1 Anabacerthia variegaticeps
GGGCCAAACATTACATGGCAGACAGGAACTTCAGAATACTACAAATGCTCATTTTTTAATCTTTTGTGCATCTCTTCTGGTTGGCTCTGATTATAAAATGTAATATTCAAGGTGTTGGGATTTAGAGGAGGTGGAAGTTCTTTGGGAGCCTAAAGATTTCTAAGTATACCAAACCAAAAACTTAGAATTCAACTGCAATTCAAGTTGCAAGCTCCTTAATGTAAGACTATAAAGTGGCTGTGTTTGATAAGAGCATAGGTTCATTTAATCCACTGTGTTTTTTCCCACGAGTCACATATGAGAGTTCTTGAGGAGGGACATAAAAGTACTTCCAGTTTTTTCCACCCAACCAATTTCTGCTCAGAAGGGCACTGAGCTAGCTGGGGTTTCTACAACTGCAGTAATTCTCCATGGGTTTCCCTTCCATGAGCTTCTTCAGTCTCCCCTGGGACACACAGGAGCCTCTAATATCCTCACTAACAATTCTCTTGCCTTCTGTGCAAAAAACAAACTCATGGTGTTTGTCTTGATAATGACTCTTACAACCACCAGATCACAGCCTCTTATTCCCGGTCTGGAAGAGATAATTAGCAGCAGATTCTTCTCTGCCCACTCCATACGCTGCCACGTTTCATAGACCTTTGCCACAAATGACCCATGGATCTATATTGGATCACAATAATAACGTTCTCAGCTTTAGTTTCTGCTCCTTTCCTCATATTTGTGAAAATCGGAATTGCTTTTTGACTGATACCAAGCATGAGTTCATGTTTGCAGGGAAACATGAGTCATAACCTCAAGATTTCACTCCTGGGTGATCATGGGAGCTCAGAGCCCATCTTTTCATATGCAAAGTTAGGTTTGTTTTTCCCATATGCATGACTTTGTATTTATCAATTTTGAGTTTCAACTGCCTCATTTAATAAGTGTTCTGCTTTGTATGAGCTATCCATTACTGTCTTCCAGAATATTCTTGTTTACTAGTGTAATTGTTTCTTTGTATTTAAAAGAAACATAATTTGTTTTTCAATAATAATTGAGCTAGCAGTTTCCACAATACATTATTAATTCAATTACAGAATAAGAAGCCACACATTGTATTTTGAATTAGAATACTTCATTTGCTGGGAAACAGAAACATCCTTAGAGCCAAGTTCCAAAATTTACAAAAATTTTTAATGTTTTCTTCATGATCATAGATAAGAAATGCCACATGCATTATGGCACTGTATTTTAGTTTCTAAACATATGTATTTTTTTGAGATTCTCTTTAGGCACGACTACATGGGAGATGAAAAACATGTAACTGATACTCTGTTACCCGATACAGAATTTGTTGACTTGGAATAAGCAGTTAATCAGTGATAAGTGTACATAAACTAATACTAATACTTTATCCACTTTTACATTAAGGTTGAAAGTGAAAGTTTTCTTTTTGACTTGTTCCCATTCAAGATATAAGAAAATTTCATCATAATTATGTTTATCTTTAGAAATGTAAAAAGTACAGTTATCTATATCAAAATAAGTCTGTTATTTTATCTTCTTTGGTCATTCAATAATAATTATTTTTCTTGGACTATACAAGCCTAAAGACAGTAAGAAAAAAGATAAAGAAGATTTAGGCAGAAAGCAGAGTGGGAAGACTTTCAGCTACCACCAAGATAATTATTGATCTGTTCTTTTTTGAAAGTTCTATTTGTTAATTGTGAATTAATTCATCTGGTATTAATACTCACATGTATTTTAAGCATATTAAAAACATATTTCATTATTCCAAGGGAGTGAGACATTAATCTGACCCTGTCTGTGTGTCATCTTCCAACAGAACAATATATTTCTCCGTTTACTTCATTTGAGCCACAATTCCACTCAAGACTGAAAAGTCTGTAAATTTTTATCTGCAGAAAAAGCTGAGAAAACCATTTTTTATTAAATACAAGTAAAACTGCATTTGTAAGAAACCTCTCTGAGCTGTGCTCTAGCAGGGAGAGAATACTTACCCATGTCCTACAGGTAGATTCCACCCAGTATTCCTGGACAGAGGACTTCTCTTTGAATCTTCTTTTGAAAAAGAAACTTCAGAGATGTATCTACATTTGGAATTGGGTGACAAGGGTCCAACTGCTCTGTGGAAGGTGACAATAAACTCTGTAAGCTAGCTTTGCTATTCACTCTTTTTTTTTTTTTCTTGTAAATGGGCAAATAGAATAATAGAACCACAAACTAGTGCCCAGTAAAGGAAAGGAAAAGGTATTTGACTTCAAGAACCAGAGAAATCTTTCTCAGTTTGATTAACTTATTAGAATAAACAGAAGGGGGTCTAAATAAAATATCTTTTTCTAAAGAGTTTGATGAAAGTGCTTTAAATTAACACAGATCTATCACGTAGCTACATTCCCAGATAGCTATGGAGGTAATGGATATCAAGCATTTTATCTTGGAATTTATACTGATATGTTATATAAAAGTTGGTTTAACAGGAAGCAAGACCATTTTGAAAAGAGCTATTTATCTTATTGAATATTAAAACTCAGAGAGGAATTCATTACCATCAATGTTCAGAAGAGATGTGGAGATCAGTCCTACTGAGCTGCTGCTGTTATCTCTAGAGTGGAAAAGGCTCTGTTCATTGCTGGGAAAAAGCCTGCTCTGCACTTTCAATAGGAAGCAGCTTTGGACTCCTTACTGAAGGCATCATACTCAGCCCTGAATAGCACCTCTTCACCTGTGGTCAGGAAAACTAGAAAGAAGCTATAAGAAAATCCTCCTCCCTTAGAAGAAAAGGCAGGAATAATCTTACATGTCCACATAACTAGATATGGGGTATCACACATCAGATCCTGTACTTAGATAAGAGGGTGAGAAAGCTGCAGTCCCAAAGACCAGCAGTTGACATAGTCATAGAACCAGGAATGCTCCAAGAAATACTTATGACAGTATGTCTACACAACAAATCCTGGCAGACAGGGTCTCATTCAGCCCACAATGCATCAGACTTAGGAAGCCACCAAAGTCCCATTCTTTGGCCTCAGAGCTGGATAAACAGAACCATAAGCATGTGTTTCTTTCTCTTTGAGTGATGCCAAGAATGACATCCCACAGTCAATGGTATACAACATAGCCATTCCCAAAGAAGCAAGACACATTCTTTCCAATGTATTTCAGTGGGGTACAAAAGGTGGCTTGCTCTCTGCTGCTTCACTATGCAAATGTCTACACATCTACCCAGATATGTCTGCAGCACAGCAGGAAGGACAAACCAAGGGGTGTCCTCAGGGCACATGAGAGAGGGAGAGCATCTGCTCCCCAAACTTGCAGACAGCTCATATATGGATGTCATTGTGTTCAGGTGAAGCAGGTTAGCTCAGATTAGTGACTTTCAAAATATTTTTACTCCTTTCTAAATTAGTTGTAGACACATAACTGCCAGCTAATCGTGGAACAAACAGAGCAAGATGGTAGGATGAGCTTTTTGATTTGTGAATTTGTTTGTCAAACTCTGACAAAGCCATTTAAGCCTTAAAAAAAAAAAGAAAATTGGATCCACGAAGTTATACTGATGAAAACAGACCCTCAACACTGAAGACATCCTGTGAAATCAAACACCTTTGATTTGCCAAAATCACTTTGGCTTTATGTGTGGCTTCATACTGTTTCCTGAAGAAGTCAGTAAATAGACTGCAGCTACATTTAACTAAGATTTACTGAGAGTAGATGACCAAAAAAGAGGGAGAGGAAAAAGAAATTGGGAGAAATGCTCTCGAAGACACTGTCAGTCTCCTACATGGGCCAAGGGGTCCCCAGGGCCCATGGGGGTTTCCTTGAGTCTGTCCAAGGGCAGGTCCTGGCAGCTGAGGCCCATTCCATCCTCTCAGCCAGGGCAGGGCAGCTAGAGGGCACCAGACCGGCCCCAGTCCCAGGCATTGGGCACTTGCCTGGGGACAGGGGCAGGCTGGGATGTGAGACTAAAGGTAGTCCTGGCTCAGGAGGCACAAGGCTGAGCAGGGCAGGGCTGTGAGAAGCTCAAATCAGCTCTTCTGTGGCATCACTGAGACAGGGGCTGATGGCTCTGTGGGGCTGACATGGGGTCCTAGGCTGTGGGCAGGGTGGGGAGGCTCCAGGGTGATGAACACGGACAGGCAGGCCTTCAAGTGTCTCAGGACAAAACAGACACAACATGCAAAGTCCTGGACAAGAGGCTGCTCTGGCTGCCCCGCTGGTCAGGCCAGAGGCTTTTTGAAGGTTGAGGGGTACCTGAAGCTGGGAATCCCCTCAACTTCAGCCCCGATCTTCAGCAGTACCAGTCCCACTGTTGCTGTTCTCTGTCTTAAACTCTTGTGCCAACTTCTCATACTCAGTCTGCATCATTTATTGCCATATTCAAACCTCTCTTCTTAGCTCTGCACTGACTCACTTCATCCCTTTCCATGTTTCAAACATCCCTTCTCATGCTCTGTAAGAAGTACAAAACCTGTTTCAACATATACAGAAACAGCTTCTGAAGCTTCCAGCTTCATTCTGTTCCCATTGCTTACTACACATTAATAATACTCTTTATTTCTATTTGAAGCTAACAGAGCTGTATGGAAGTGTGGTGGATCACCTCCAAATGATCTGCTCACATTTTTTTCACTTTTCCCCAGGGTGAGTTTAGTTGTTATCAGTGGTGGTTGTTGCCTCCTTCATTAGGCTCTAACTTTACATGTAAACTAGTTCATGTGTTTGTGTGCATTTTAAATCACCATTTGGCCATCAATGACAAGCCTCAATGAGTCCTTCAAGCCAAAAGAGATTCAGATAGTGGTAACTTTTCCATAATAAGTAATTTCTTGTAGCAATGTTTTTTATTTTATCATGTCCTGCTGAAAACCAAAATACCTTCCTCAGTCCTTTTTAAAAAGTCAGAGGCACACACAATGTTGCCTAGGTAGGCCCAGCCTCTGGAGCTCGTGAACATGGGGAGCCTGTGGCTGACTGCAACTGCTGATGCACACACAGGGCTTCATTTCCTGGCCTGCTGGGACCCACTCTGAGAAAATCCCCAAGGCAGCTGGAGCAGCAAAGCAGTGCTTAAGCAAAAACTACAGCGTTGAGGTTGTGGCCTGTGTTAGGATCACTTGCTTTGCTTCCTGCTCAGGAAAAGGGACATCCCACTGATCCTTAAACAAGATGTACAAGCCGGGGAGTCTTCACCGCTTATCTGGCCTGGTTGCTTACAAGAGTTTTAGGGTCATTACACACAGTTCCTCTGTCAGTGCAGTAAATCCCACACAGAATGGCAGATGACATTATAAATACTCCAGAGCTGTAGCAGTCAAACTTTATGTGCATTATGAAATTTTACTTCCTTTCCTGATGAACATTTTCCTAATGGTGTGTTTGAAATGTAGATATAGCTTTATTTTACCAGAACAATTGAGCTTGTATTTCCCAGGCAGTGATACACTACAACAAAGAAAGGCCCCAAGAGACCTCTCCCTAGGTGCACTTTATAAATGATCCATCACAGAGAATGAGTTGCAGTCTCTTTTCAGATATGCTCATCTGTTCCTTCATCTCTTCTCAAGACATGTTTTAAACAGTTGAGGAAAGCATAAAGATGTTTGAGTCACATTAATATCCTATGTTCTTTTATAGCATAATATGTGCAAGGTTCCACAAGTGGGATATATACTGGAAACTGATCTCTTTACTGGCCTCCCACAGCACTATGGGAAATTAAAAGAAAGCTTAGCAAAGCTTGAAAATAAGTTTTTATTTTTGCCTTTAGAACATCCTTCTAAATTAAGAGCCTTTTAATTCAATTTTAATGCTGGAAGAACAAGATCTGCATTGTTCACATCTGCTCATTAAAGTAAATAAGAACATATTTTGGGGGAAGAAGATGCAGAATGACTGTCCTTCCTGTGCCTTCAGTTCTTCCACTCATTCATTACACACCTATCAAGGCTGAGAGAGACCAAGGCAAGCGAGTACCAGCAGCAGTTCTTTCCCTGTGCTGGCATGACTTGCTCAATCAAGCCTTACCCCATACCTGCAGCACTGGCCCTGTAGGAAAACAGCAAGTAATCAGGCTGTGAAAGATGGTATAACAGCACACTTATGAGCAAAGAAAGGCTGTGGAACACACATTGCCATAGTTTGGTTCCACACAGAAACGCAGTACAGGGATTCTTAGGACATGCTGAGCTAAGCCAGACCCCCACACTCACTGCAGCTATGTTGCCCCCAAATGTGTAGGTCTTGCAGAGACGCTCAGACACACCTCTGCACCTGGAGTTCATTATTTTAAAAAGTATATGCTGTTTTTGTCTGTCTGTTCAAGATGCTCTTGTTCGCTCCTTTTCATTTGCCTGCATAAAGAAAAGAGGTTTATGAGAAAGCAGTTAAAGTCATTTGATTCAATTCATATTGGGAGGGCAGGAAATTCTCTGTAAGACAGCAAAAATTCTATGGCTAATGTCCATGTCCCTTACTCTGAATACAGAGTACTGGAAAAGAGTGCTGTACCTTGATGCATCCTTTGCATTGTAAATTTCTTTTATAGTACCCTAGCAGCTAAATGTAAAGGGATGTAAATGAAAATTAAGCAGCATGCTAGGGAAGCCAAAGGTTGCTTTCTAGAATTTTCCCAGGGTTCACATACATCTTGGATAAGATTTCCTTTTTCTGATGCACTACGTGTCCAATTGCTATCGCATAGAAAAAAAATTCCAGGCATAGACACAGGGGTATTAGGTCAGCCAGATTCCATTATCCTTTATCCTCATGTCATAAGGATAGGCAATGTTTTCATCTTACTGACAGAAGAAAAGTAGGACTGTTGCATGGCCATAACCACAACAGTCATTTTTGTCTATCCCTTGCCCGCAGTTCATTGCCTCTCCAGATATGATTTCAGCCCTTTTGTCACGCAGCCTACTTACTCAGATTTCCTCTCCTCACTTTTTGTGCTGTCGTGTGTATACGTCAGACATGTATTTCTCACAAACCCATTGCACTGTTCACTCAGGCAAGGAAGAAAAAATGGCAGAAATCTTTGGGGAGATTTTGAGGATGGGTGAAAAAAGGTCACATTCACAACAGAGGATCAGCAAAGAGGAGGGGATCAGCACAGAGCTTGTGATGGTAGCCTGCAATCCAATACTTTGTCTCAGCACTCATTTACCATACATAAAGCTTCCTAAGTGAATGGCATCACTGAAAAGACAGGAGAATCTGTGATTCTAAACACAATATAGCTGGGGGGGGAGGGATGATATTAAAATAGTATTTATTTATTGTCATCCTCATTTTATTTGCTTTCTTCTCCACACTGGTGCTTGTGCAAAATCAGCACTGAACTAAAAAGAATCTGATTTTTGACCCTATGACAATGACAAGACACTCTTAACTATGGTAGAGGCATTTTATAAAAGCTCACTATAGCTACAAGGATTGTACAAAAAGCTCTTCTGAGTTAAGGAAAATGAAAAGTCAATACATCTTTGAATTGCAAGTTCTTCCATTCATATATAAAGTAAATCATATAATTTTATATTGGTGTTATTCAAAATTTCTAGGGAAAATTAATTAGTAAAAATAATCATACTGAATATCTATCTAGTGTTTCATTTTTCATTCTGCTAAGATGCACCAAAATCATTAAACACTGTTGTATAAGTCTGTATTTTTGGTTCAGAACAGTGTGTTTTACTATTTATCTTCCAGTAAATTTGTTTATGCTGAGTCATGTTTTAATGTATAAGAAAATACGTCAGTACAGAAGACTTACTTCAGGGAGATATGAGAATATTAACTTCTACTGTAAAAAGATACGGAGTTCTCTTGTATAGCATGGTAAACAGTAAAATGAAATGTTATTATTCTGATATTATAAATACTACGAACTTCTACTCATATACACACCAGAAAAGAGAATATGATGGTCTTACTCGATACTCAGAAGAGCCGTGCACACCCACTCTAATAACATAAATTGAAGGAAACTGTAGACATACACTCATGTAGCTATATTATTAACTTGCCAGGCACTAAGCAGAGCTGGCTTCATGGCCATGAACGTGGGAATGTGAAGGAATGGCACACCAATTTACTGGTTTTCAGTAGGAATACAGACATGAAAAGAGTTAACTTGGTAATCTTATTTTTAAGTTCTGCCATTAGGAAAAAAGGAATAGGTAAAAGAAGGTCCTTTCCAAATAGAAGGGAAGTGATAGGCACAAAGTTTTGCATAAAAAAGTGCAGACTTGTTACAATTTTAACAAACTTTGAGAGTAGAAGATGAAAGGAACAGAACAGAAACATTTTCACACAACAAACATTTGCCAATTCTGACTTCCGTAAACATTTGGAAGGCAAACTGCACCCTCGAAATGTCCATTCAGAATCTTGCTTCATTTACCTTCTGTTCAGTGTTTCTTCATTTAACTTCTTTCAGTCAAAGCCATGGTTTCAGAAATCTGACTCCCACTGAGGAAAAGCTATTTTATAAGAAGTTAATGCAATAGAAAATGTTAACAGAATAATAACATTTAATAAATCCTAGAAAAAGAGCAGTCCAAAATTGTAGCCATTATCAGCCAGAGAGAAATTAGCTGTCTTCCAGAATGGAGACAGGGACAGAGAGACAAATCCCAGTGACTAAGCAAAGCTCTCGATGACACATCCAGAGAGGCCATGCCAACAGAGTAACTTTGATCTGGCACCCCTGAGGGGTCCTGCACAGCGGAAAACATGAAGTCTCCCACAGACTTCCAGGAAACACATGGCCTGGCCAACCCAGCCATCTCACGTGGAAAGAGTCTGGGTCCCACTCACTGCTGAGGGGTAAAAAAACCAGCAAGGCTGTCGCTTATACTTCAACACATCAGTGCCTTTAGTCCTTATCGCTGCAGCGGCTGTAGATTTTTTAAGCCAGTTATGTGAGCAATAAAAGGAGGTGATGAGGGTCTTCCAGGCATTTTGCTGCCAGGTCTTGACCATCCTGACTATATTTTCCTCTTAAAAGCATTGGTGGAGTTCCCATCTTCACTCCCTCTTGATCCCTTTTTCATTTACTAGGTCTCTCTCTACAACAGCAATTCCCATAAAATATAAGGGACTTAACTTCTGTATAAGAGACAATATCTAGTCTTTCATTAGTTATAAATCCCCAAATCATTTTGTAAAACTAACCATAAAATTGTTGCCAGCAGATCAAAGGAGGTGATCTTTCTCCTCTGCTCAGTACTGGTGAGGCCACAGCTGGAGAACTGTGCCCAGTTCTGGGCTCTTCACTAAGAGACACACATAAACATACTGAAGAGAGTTCCACAAAGGGCCACAGGGGTGACTGAGGGATTGGAGTATCTTTTATTAGGAAAATCTGACAGAGCTGGGGTTCCTCAGCCTACAGAACAGAAGTCGTGGGGGGGAATCTCTTCAATTATGAGGGGAAGGTGCAGAAAAGATGGAGCTCTTTCTAGTGGTGCCCAGTGACTGGGCCAGAGACAATTGGCACTAACTGCAACACGGGCAGTTCCCTCTGAACATAAGGAAAATTTTTTCTCCTGTGAGGGTGACCTGGTCACAGGTTGACATGGGAGGTTGTGAAGTCAGTATCCTTGAAGAAGTCTAAACTTGATTCTGAGCAACTGTCACTAGGTGGCCCTGCTTGAGCAGCTGGGTTGGGAAAGATCCTCTCCACTGGTCCCTTCTACCTTCAACCATCCTGCAGCTCTTCTTTGAGAGATATTTCTAACAAATTCAAACATTTTTTTCCAGATGCTGTGTTTTGACACAGGAAAAAGAGAGGAAACGTAACCAGCAGTTCAATTGTGTTTCTTCATTGAAAAGTTTTTCTGTGAACAGAGTGTGATTTGGTGAAAGATTAAGTCCAATGTGTAAAAAAGTCCTCCCAAAAAATTATTTTGAAGTGGGAAATTTTGTAGGAATATATATCTTAGAAACTACAGCAGTCAGCAATGGTACCAATTTAATGAAGAAATAAAGCAAGAGGTAATAAAAACAATTACAGTAACTAGAAAACTTTGATTTGTCCATTTAAAGAAGAGCAAGCTACTAAACAACAATTGAACATGCCTCTTATAATGTCTATTAGCCCTTTGCACATCTCCAAAAATGCAAGATTTTGCTGGAAGACCAACCCTGACCTTTGATAATGACTCATTATAATATGCTGCAAAGTTCTGCTACAGGAATGTGCTGTTATAATGTGACCTTCTTCCCATTAAATAATGCCAAGACTTAAGTAATGTACTTGTCCAAACTTCTAAATTAATCAAATCCAAGCACATTTTCCTAATCCTGAGATTATTTTACTAGATAGACAAAACTCGTGAAACCAAGAACTTTACTATAATAGGGCTCTGTGGTATAATGTGATACAGCCTCATTATTAGAGGACAAGGAGTAGGAATTTGCATGGCAAATTCTGCCTTAAAAAAAAAAAAAACCAAATAAAATATCTGGAATCTTCTGGAAAACAAACTTTACTGTTTCTTACAAAGTAATAGGCTGGCACTTCCTTCCCCTCCCCCTCCATTGTTTCATCTAAGATTTTTGTCAGCTCTTTTCTTAAATATCATCAAATGGACCAGGTCACAGCCACTGTGTGAAAGCTTTAAGCCTCAAAGCACTTTTTTCTGATGTGATTTCTGTGGACTCTGTGCAGGTTCTTCGATTTATGACATCAAATATGAAATCTGAACCAGGACTAGTCCCTGAAAATATGGCTTTTCCAAACAAGTGAGTTAGCAATCCAAATCCATTATGGAAAAAAAAATAAAAATTAAAGGAAATAAACCCCCCAAATGGTTGGTTTGTTTGTTTGTTTAAAAAACAAGTCACATTATGAAAAATGTCATCTTCTAAGTTTCCTCAGTTATGTGGCATCCTGGCCACTAAAAAAGACTTAAACTTACTCAAAACTTTTCTTTAGAGTTTCCCTCTCCCCCAGCAGCAGTATTTTAAGATCAAGGCTGTCTTCAGCAAACCGAATTCTAAACCATCATCTCAGGTTAGCAGCAACACCACTAGTATATCCATAGAATTAAACAGAAATTTGCATGAAGTAGGTAATTATTTCTTTCATGTAGGAATATCAAAACACACCTCACTGAAAATTTATCAAAATTACTTTCAAGTAAGATTTTAATATGACCCCAACTATGAATTGCCCTTCTGGGACTAAACCCCGCTCCTGAAATCAGTTTGTTTAACTAATACCTTCACAGTGTCTTACACAAACAGATAACTTTTTTCTTTTTTTCAACTACTTCATATATATGTTTTAACTTACACATTCCCCACTAAAATAATATTTCATCTTTCTCCAGATACCGAAGTATTGGTTTTCATGTTTTGTTCACAGGCATCTTCTTGAACAAACCAGCTAAGGAGTGGTGCCTATCACCCAAGAGATGTGTTACTGCCCCGAGCACTGAAATGAATGGGTTTAGGTAGGGAGAAGGATTCTTACAGTCGGTCTATTGTGTTTGGTCTTGCCTCCTGCTGAGTGCACTCAGCACAATACTGGTTCTATATGCTTAAGAACATCATGTTGGAGTACAAGAGGAATAAAATAACAAGCCTTTTGAAATATTGGACAGTATCTGTAGCCTGCAGCAGAGGCTGGAGGATTTCAATGTAGTTTTTGCACTTTTCAGTTTATTGCCACATTTCCTCCTTCAGCTGGAAAATTCACTGCAATTCAGCACATTTCTTCTCACTTAAAATGTTGCCCAGGAGCAGGACAGGACTCTACTCCATCTAGGCTTTGGCCATCACCACTTCTCTCCTGTGATTGCACTAATCTAGGGGAAAAAACAGTATGCACTGATGGATACACCCCAAAATCTAATTAGTTTAGCACAGTAATCATTTATTCCATTCAGTTTTCTTTATATTTGCATCCACATGAGTAGTTGAGCAGTTTGTACACATGCATTAAAGAGTATATCATTGCAATGACACTAGGCCAAGGCTGAGTGTTACCAAATCATGGCTCTAGCTGACATCTCCTTGATGTTTGTGTTTAAATTAAAAGGTACTAGACATAAGTAAGAGGTGAAAAAGTAGCTCAGTTATCTGATATTTAAAACCCTGGGCATGCTTTGCAAGAAAGCCATTTGGCTGCCCATTTAGGGAGAACTTTTTAGCTCTGCCACATTATTCCTCCCTTAGGACTCTTCAAAACACAAGTGTTGCTGTTCTTGATGCCAAACCTGGGCCTTCAGAAGTCGTCTCTACAGAAACGAACTGTAGTCTGTATGCTGGAGAGTGTGAGTGGAAGGCCCATTAGTTCCTAGGAGAAAATTTAAGGATGTTACTGGCATCACCAAATGGAAAAGCAGAAGACTTTTTCTTTGGGTGTTTTTTTCAGCCTCTATTAATGATAAGTGGGAACTAAAGCAAAATGATCAACCAGTATTTCTATTGAGGGAGCACTGACGAATGACTGATTTTCTTCTTCTTCCAATCTGTTTGCAGTTCTCCCAAAAAAGGTAAAGTGAATAAAAATGGTCAGAGGAAGATTCTCCTAAGCAGCAGAAAAAAAGAGCAAAAGTGAGGAACTTTGAAAGCCCCAGAAGCCAGAGAAGAGACACGTGTTGGGTGGACATACCAAGAGAAGGGCAGGAAGTGCCAGAATCTGTGCAGCAATGAGGAACATGGATGGAGAAGGGTGGTCAGAACATGCTGTTCGTTGAGATGGGGAGGGGGAAAAATCCAGACCTGAAGAGAAGACAGACTGGAGCAATTACTACTAGATTAAATCACAGTCCTGGCAAAGCTGAAAGCAAAGTATTACACATAAATCCAACTTGCAAAAGGCATGGAGCAATATGCTAGGATGGCCAAACGAGATGACACAGACGACAGCCAGGAGGGAGGGAAAGATGACCAGAAAAAGGCTGTTTTCCTGTGCAAGCAGGAGGCAGAGAGGTAGAGATGAGCTGTAGATTTGGATCACAACGGAGACTCAGAAATAAGGCAGCAGTGGGTTAAATCTGCCAGACATGTTATAAAAGCACTCACCAAAAGGCACTTGCACAATTTTGATGATTTGTGTATGGTCAGGCTTATTTCACCCTTAGCTCCTAAGATGGATATTTTGAACTTGCAGTCTGAATAACTGACTAAGCATTTCCAGATTTGGTCATTAAAGCAGATCATGCTTCTTAGCTTCTCGAATGCTATTACCTTAAGTGGATTACTAGGGAAAGAAATATGGAAGCATTTCTGCAGCCCTAAATATCTCCAAAATGTGGAGATGAGCTTTTGAAAAGTTTGCAACTTGCCTTAATTCAAATGCTCTTTGTGATGTCATTGACATTGCACATGGTTCAAAAATATACTGAAAAGAAAGCAATGTCATTATTATCCTCATCAAGGCAAAACCTCAAAGGGACTAATCCAAATGTTACTCAGTTTCTAGTTAAGCCAGCTGATGTTTCATCTAGGTTTGTGATAGCCTGGCTTTGTAGTGCCAGCAGAGTTTTTGGTTACCATATGGTTGGCAAGTGTGTAACACTCATAAAACAAATACACTTTGTAATTGGTACACCTGTAGTCAATATGCAATGTATATGTATGGCCTTTTCATTAGATTTTCTGGGTTATATGTGCCTTAGCAACAGAAAAACCCTTGATCATTTTAGTTAGAGGGACAAATGAGCAGTTCATTACAATAGAAATATATTCATGAACTCTATAGACAATCTGGGTACTCATGCAACTTCTCCAACAAAGCACTAATAACCTAAACCCCAAAAGAGCAGAGGCTATATAAGAGAAGACAGTATCTCCACCAGTCTGTAGCAGTAACAGTAGGTCCATCACTACTAATACAAACCAGTTGCTGTCTAGTAATGATTCCTGAAGCAACAGACAACAAACTCTCCAGAAAAAAAACCCTCAAGTATGCTAGTGACAGATAAATTGTAGTAAAAAGTTTCTCTGAAACAAGTAAGGAAGAACTGGGTGGGCGGGGAATCATCATTGTTTACTTTTTACCTTAAATATACCATCCTTGTTTATAAGTGCAATTTCCAGGGGAAGAAGTGTATGTTATTTCAAACTTATTTTGTGACCTAGACAGATAGTGGGGAAATAAAATTGCAATAAGTAAACTCACTCAGCAAGTCATAATTGAAGCTTTTCAAAAGATGACTAAGAGCAAGTTATAGCATCTTCTCTAGCTGGAAACTGATGGAAGCTTATGAACACACAACCTAAACTGGGGAAAATCCTTGAGATTTGCTGCAGGCTTCTCTTCACCATTCATTGTGTTGTCACAGAAAGTGGTAGTTTCCTTACTCATAATGAGTAAAGAGAAGAACAAAGGATTTGAGATTAATAACCAGATAGTTTGTTGTGGTTTTGGGATTCAGAAGAATCTTTATGTCTAAAAAGGGATTGTTTTATTGTTTGGTGTGCCCTGAAAAAAAAAAAGGGGGGGGAGGGGGGGCTCTATTCTGTAAATTTCCATATGTTGTTTAATTTGCTCTTTTCAAGAATTAATTTTCTGCTTACATTCATTTATGTTTCAATCATTCATTCATATACTATAGAGTGTTATCATTCCCTTCCCACCCTCAAAGGATTGTGTTGTATAGCTAATGCAATCAATACTTCAGTTTGAGGGGATAAACTCTATCTCAGACTTCCTATTGTTTTGTGGTTGATTTGATTTTATCTCAAACTACAGACATATCAAGCAATATTTTGTCTGCTTGGCAGGTCTATTCCAGGGATATTTTTTCCTTCTTCGTTGTTTGGACTGTAACCACTATTTATTTTCATTTCCTAATTAGCATTCAGCTGACCCAGAGTCATGTTATAGATGTGAGAAGAGTTATATTTATTTTTTCTTCATCTAGACTGCAACTAATTTAAAGTGATAATGTTTGTGCCAATCAAAGACACTGTTGATAATATTTTAATAACAAATATTCATAATTAACTTACTGAATAAGCTGATTTCAAATGTAATTAAATTGGCTTTACTTTTAACATATGATTCAACTTATTTATACTGAATACTTGTAGTCAGTTGAGTTTCTAGTAAGTAAAAACAGTCAACCAAGGTAGAGCCACACTAAAATTCCTTTGTATTAAAAATAGGGTACACCAAAACTAGGCACACAACTTGGTAAAAAAAAAAAATTTTATTTTTTTCTGAACCACATACTTTCTAAGAAAAAAATCAGTATGTTAAGTTAGGGTTGGAGCCTGCTCTTCTGCAGCTTCTTCAGAGAAAGTAAACTGTAGTTGCTTGTTCATGAGCATACATAGTCATTCTCATTTCGTATGGCTGAATTTTCCTTAACTCATGTGAAGAGGAAATAATTGCAATAAGGCTAATTTTATTTCAGCCTTCTTCAGTTCATCTTGACATGCTTGTACCTCTTCTTCTCACCTGTCTTATAGAAGAGCACTCTATGACACTAGGCTGCAACTGTGCATAAAATTTAGGAGAAGACCTTTCAGCCATTTAAGAGATATCACACTATTCTCCATACTTTCCAAAATATATCAGGCCTAAATAGTCTAGAAGTTCAAGGTAGAGATGTTTTAATTCGATTTTTATGACAGATTCTTATTTTAAAAAACCCTGGAAACAATAAATATGCAGTTCAAGGACTTCTTGTTTGTCTGAGTTTGATGGCATTGTCATACAGTGAAGAAAGCAACTCTTATTTGACTTAATAAGTTTTCACAACTCTTTTTCAGATTACATTGTCAACATCTTTATCACTTTTGATAATCAGACCCATAATGAAACTACAATACATTTTCTTGGTCTTTGGAAATAGCTGTTAAACACTACCCTTGATAAAGGTGATCAAAACTAATCCTTCACTGCACTCAGATTTGGTTTATAATTTCAGCTGGAAATTGTGTATTTTTTTTAGTGGAAATCACATAAGAAAATGAGAGAGGAAAGACTGGAAAGGAAAAATTTTACTTCTGAAGAATCAACACGTTCCAATGGCATTTCAGCTTTTTGTAGCAAGATATTTGTTTTCCATTGTAACTATCAAAAGTGATACCATAATAAATAAATGAATAATTTTCTTTACAGTCAAATAAGTCTGTCTAAAAGTAGATTCTCAAAACCACTTACCTGCACATGCATTCATATTTTGGTTGTAGAACCAACCAACTTATTGTTTCTGCAATTTTACTGCCCATTTCACCAACCACGAGTGACAAAAGATGAAGATCTTTGTCATTGTGTTTCCAAATATAGCTTGCCCGTGTAACTCAGAATTTACCTCCCTGCCATAAAAATGAGCCATTTTTATGATCTGAAGGGTTTTTATGATCTGAAAGGTTTTGAGGAACCATGGATGAAAATCCTGTAGAAGCACTGGCTTAGCACAGAAATTCAGCCAAGTGTCAGGGTGAGTTAGCTCTGCAGACTTCCAAGGAGTATCACAGTGCAGCACAGGAGAGCATTGTCCATGGGTTTTGGCTCCTTTTCATCCATTGGCATCTCATTCCTGGCCTCTGTAACCTGCACTTAGGGAATTTTCTTATTCCAGAATGGGTCTTCTCAAGGTGCAAGAAGTATGGTGTTCTCGGCTTTGATATGTATAGACCACTACGATAAAATTACAGAGAAGAGTGATAATTTATTATAAATAAATGCAATTTGAGCCAGTGATAACAAAAATCTAGGGTTAAGCATGTGAGCTACTTAGCTTGATGGCCAAGCCCTTAAATTCATGGAATCTCCAGGTCCAAAGGTAGTTCAGTCAGAACAGGAACCCATCTGAATATAGACTGCTGTGAAGGCAGGACACATTTGGACTTTGAATGTTTAGTCGGAATACAGTGTCTAATGGAAAAAAAATCCATCATTTGCTGTCAAAATTAAGGGACAACAATACAGCAAGAAATGACAAGTAAAATTTTTTGGTGACCTAAACAAAGCTTGTTTTGTTTTAAATTGCAGTAATAAAGATGTCACAGGTGAGGGGGATAAAATTATTGTCAACATTTTGGAACACAATCTGTTCAATCAAAAATTAAAATGTCTGCTCTATTACTGCTATTTCCATCTTTGAACCACCCTACCCCTTTATAAATCAGCGAGACCAGAGAAAAAATGTAGCAACACATATTATTCTTTCTTTGTCAGAACCTGTTAGCTTTATGACTGTGTCAAATCCTGCCTTTTATTGTCTGGAAAGTTTATATATATTTAGTACATGAGTTTGATGCTTTTGTGTGAAACTGTTTTCATTTTGTGCTGTCGAATATAATATCTGGTGTCATGCTTCAGTTGTTGTTGTGAATAAAGATTTACTGGGGAATGCTCAAATAAGGAAAAGCTGTCATGTTGCAATGACAAATCTAATGTGTGAAGCAATCACGTCCCTGAAAAAATAAAGATTTATGTAGATATAATATCTTTAGTTACAACACTTCTATTGAAAGCTATTTCAGGATAGCTGCTATCCAAAGAGGCTTTCCCTGTTCTCTCACTTCATGGGGATGATTGTAATGTTCTTTTAAAAGATTTTTTTTTTTTTTTAATCTCAAATGTACATGAATACACTCTGAGTCATATTCAGAGAGATTAAGTTTTATCCAACTTTCTCTGCCTTATTAACACAGAAATCCAGGTGCTTTTGATTATACAGTTGAACCACTTGTTCCAAAACATAAACAAACATAAAAAGGGAGCTGGCCCGTACCAAGGCTGCCTAAAGAATGTCCAAAGGCTGGGTAAAAAGTTTAGGGTTTAGATCAATGGGAATCAATCTATTAACTCATTTGGATTATGGATTAAATTTATAACAATTCTTTCACACTATATAAAGAATTCTGCCTGCTGCAGAAAATATCATTATTCTTTAGTGACCTGCAAGAAAACATATTGATGTATAGCAGTTTGAATATTCTCCTGCTATAAAAGTTGTGTGAGTTTTTTTCTGTTTGAGATGAACAGTTTGCATAATCGGACCATACATACTGAACTTTAGGACTATTTGATTGCACAGCTGATAGGGACCTTCCATTTCTGAGCACAGGCACCTGAAGTGCACTGGTTCACCAGAGGATGCAACTACACTAAATGTTAGTTGATGTTTCTAAGGAAGCAACTGATTTTTTTTCTGTAAAATATGAGAGATTTTTTTCTGGGGAATATATCCAGCAAGGGGAATATGCTAGAACAGAAAAGGCCTATCCACTATAACCTGTTCTTTATCATCCACCAACTCTCTCAGCCAATTTATTGACTCTTGTTTATAGAAGATTGCTTTCCCTCATAAAAACTTGTTTTTCCTCAAATGAAGAAGACCTCTTTTCAAGCATTTGGTCTGTTCTTGCTTCATGCTTTCAGCATTTCTCTTCCCTTAAACTGTACATTTTAGCCTCCAGGTTGCACAAATTTTGGTGTGTTCAATAAACTGAAACAATCTAAGTTATTACTCTTGGGTTACACAGTTTTGAGACCACAATGTTGCTATTGTGTCTTACCCTGGGAAATAATAGGCTTTTCATACATTCGGTGCAGCAACAGGCAATGGTGTTCACAAGAGAGCTACACTTACAGTGGCCACTTAAGGCTCTCAAGCTGATGTTACTGCTCTGCTGGGTCTGAACTTTGAAATCAAAACATATTTAGCAGTGCCCAGCTCTGAGCGTGTAAAATACAGAATGAAAAAAAAAAAAAAAGTGTGCTGCACTCAGCCATGGTATGACTGCAAAAATCTCAGAAGAGAACAGATAGAAACCAAGTGAAATAAAAGAAGTCAGGAGGAAAAAATAATACCCTAAACAGATTTTACTGGCCATTAAACCTGAGGTGAGTTGTATAGACACAGAGATTCTTGTGGGTGAGTGATATGCAATTTCTCCACAGCCTGTGGCTAGAGCTGCTAGTAGACACCGAGCACATCTCTAAATCTAAAAGGCTTTGCAGTGATTCCATGAGGATCCCTGACCTCATGTCTCAGAAATTTTCTCATTCTCATATTGCATTTTCTTTTGCTATGATGTCTATTTCAAAACCAAGCAACATTGGTTTTGTTTAAGTGGATGGATACTCTGGGTAGCATATGTGTAATAAAGCACCAAGAGCCTGTGGAATTATTTCAGCAACTTTGTTCAAGAGAGTTGACCAAGAAAATAATCACAATAAATCAATAGATAAAGACATGCAATAAATTTAGTTTTATGGCTTGATAGTGATTCGCACAGAAGCAGTTAACAGGCTCCATAGGGCTTATAGAAGGTTTTCCTGAAGACTTCAGAGAGCAAAACAAGAGGTTTAACAAGCACTCCTTGAAAAATATGACTGCCTGCAAAGGCTCATTCCCTTCTGTTTGCTTCTTGTTTGCTGGGTACTCTTTTTTTCTCCTGCAATAGATTCAGCAATCTTCATACAGACCAAATGAAGAAAGCCTGAAATATCAATAGACCACCAAATAAGAAGCAGCAGGAGGTGAATTTACTTGTTCAGCCTCTGGACTGGACACTTAGACTTTCTTACAGACCTACCTTCCTCCTATAACAATGATGTGTATGAGTGACAGGTACCATTCTGTGCCTTCCTGTCAGTTGTCATTATCATCACCTTCTTTTTCATCCTTCTTCTTGCATATGGCATAACATTTAAAGTACAGAACATTTACTAAGTCCTTAGAACACTTTCTGACTACTGACTTCCTTGTCTGACTCATTACTGCATATTTCTACACTGTGATTAACTTTATCTAAATTCACTGAATTTTGATAGTAAGTGAGAACATTTGACAATATATTTTCATGTTTGGATCTTCCAGTTGATATGGAGGGAAATTTTAAAAGCTACCTCTTTAATGTTTCAGGTTAGAAGGAGGCAAAATCTGTTATTCAAATGTGCATTTACTCCCTTCTTTTTGCTCTTGACTATACTTGTTGAGTTCCCCCATTATATGTATAAAAATGTAAGTATAAAAAAGTGGGATACCTAATTTTAATGATCAGCAATTGTATACATTATAGCCCAAATGCGTTATTCATGAATCAACCCTTTTTTTCATCTTTGTTGGATGAAACTTAGTAACACCAGCAGTTTCATTTGCATTCTCATATCCATTTCAACATAAAGAGAAGAGAATGAGATTTACCATCAAGTATCTCACACTGGGACTGTTATACGTTTAATATTTATGGTGTTTTTATCTGCATTATAAAAATATCTGAGAATTTCTTTCCAAACAAAAGCAAAAGGTACCCTGTAAAGAAATAATAAAGTAGTACTAAAATGACAGTTTTGGACAGGTGGTACAAATCAGAGTAGTTTCACTAACTTCTACACAGCATTTGAACTAGGAAAGTGGTTTACTGGTTTGACTAAAGAGGTCAAGTGCTTTTAAAGCAGCTATCATGAGCAGCAAGGTGAACAATTCCAGGTTTAAATGCATTTGAGTAGTCCTTCTCCACCTAGTACATGTGGCCTGAGGGCAGGCAATCAAAAACCATAAGACAAAGTACAGCAAATAAAACCAATAAAAGAAGCAGTATCTGTAGAATCATGTTACATATATCTTTGGAGATCTGTAAAGCCCACTGAAAAGCAGCATTAAGCTGAGATAGACAAGGATGCACTCTATGAAGAGGAGTAAGTTTTGATCGACAGGTTTATATGAAAAAACCTTAGTTTTACTGCCTTGGGTGCAGTGAAATTATCCAGTCTTTGTCTTCTTCAGCTTTTATGAGATAGCTATGCTATAAAATGTGTCATAGGAAATCTTCATAAAAACCATCTTCACATTTTATTAAAAGCTCCAGATCTGGCTTCAAAAGGAAATGTAGTTTCTCCATTCACAAAAGTTTCTTCCTGATAGCAATTATTTTGTATATACTCTTTGTCCTCTTACCACTTGTTTACCAACTCTCCCTTTTTCCTTTGGGTTAGTATATAGTCAACCTTTTATCCACAAATATCTTGATACGGAATAAAAATCTCCATCAACTTAACCACATGCATTTCTGTTTGGTCTCTACCAGTCATGTTTGAAAACACCTAACTAGGAAAACCCTTGACAGATTCATCAGAGACAAGGAGGGTAACAGTCAAAAGTACTTTTTAGCGAAGCATGTGAATGAAAGGTACATTGAGATGTTCAAGTGTCTGTTTACCCCTTCTTTCCTTTCTCTTATTCTTTCCCCCTTTGTGGGCAAAATTATTTCAAAACTCACCAACATTTTTTGTTCCACTGTCATAGCAGTTGCCACAGCACTAAGAAAGATTGACATTAGTAAAACAAAAATAAAAAATCACTCATTAAGGGTTAAAAGGAGACCTGCATGGTGCCAGACTGCACTGCATCTGTCTAGTATGAGGTTGCGGTGCAGTGCCCTGTAGCATCTGGCACTGGCCACTCTGAAAAAGTATGGTGGATTAGATGGATCACGGATGTAATCCACTTTGACAAGATCTATGTTCCTGTGACTCGAGGAACATAATCCAATTATTCAAAGGAGCGGGCACACCGTATATGAAAACACAGACTCTTGTGTTAAGTTTTCAGCTGAAGCAATATACATGCAGTATGCGTTGTATTTAAAGAAGGTGTTGGTGAGACATGTTTGTTCAGGTCTTATTTAAAAGTTTGTTTCAAACATGAGTGTGTGTGTTTCTGCCAGGTTTTTTGCTGAAATTATAGAAGAGAGAAATCATTACTCCTGCCACTCAGACCTATATATTACAATGTTTGACAGACCACAATTTTAATGACAGTGTTACAGTAAAAAGGAGCACATAGATGTAAAAATTTAACTGCTGCATGATCCTGGTATTTTAAGAAAGCAAGCCCTCCCAACACCTGACTCTAAAGTGCAGCAGAGAATTTTTGTTGTTAAGTCAAATGTAGAAAAAAGCACTTTTGTTTTATGTCCTTGTAGCTTGTTTCTTTTTTGTTTGGTGGTTTGGTTTGTTTGTTTGTTAAATTTATGTATTTATTAAGATTGCAGTGTGACCTCACTCCTTAGTTAATGGAGAAAAAGCTTTGAAGAGTCAATGGATACTCTGTGACCTGGTAAGGCATGCAGCCTGATTATAATTTTTCATGTGGTTTGTAAACAGAGAGGACAGTGTGTAGATTCTTGCATGACTGTAGTGCAAACTGCAACCTCAGAGCAAGCACTGAGATCGGGCTTGGCAACAAGTTATTGGGAGAAGGTTGTGGGTGGTGAGAAAAAGGAAGAAGGAAGGGTAACAAACAATATGAGTACATCCTCTATTTTCCCTTTAAAAAATGAAGTTAATAGCAAAGCATCAACTATTGTGGGTCATCAGATCATCTGCTAGTTTAATCTTTGCAATTTCTTTAAGCACTCTAAGTCAGCTGTGAGCTGGCCCTTGACTTTAGAATCACTGGGTTTTTTTCTCATGTTATGTGAACAATTTGTGATTTTAGAGGTGTAGAGTGGCAGATACTTATAACTATGCCTGCATACAGCTCAATTTAAATTGTTTATATTTATTCCACAGATTAAAAAGCTCTGTACACATCATTCAGATGGTTCTTCTGTGCTTTTCCATACACTGCTTGCTCTATTACTGCTTTCTCAGAGTTAAATGAAACAAAGGAACTCCTTTTCTACACTCAAATCCCATCTTAAAGCTCACCTTTGTCAGAAAGTTGGTAAGCTGTTAATCAGCTAATAATGTCCATACAAGGATGGTTTAAGACTTTCTGAACATTTCCAGTAGCAAAATATGCATCATTTAATACTGTGCTGTCAAAAAGGATTTGCCAGCTTAGAATGGTATGTCTTCCTCACTAGTGAGGTGTCCATTTTGTTGTTAACACACATAATCACAAACAGTTATATAGCAACATCACTGAGAGAAAAATATTTGCCATCATTAAAAAAAACTATCATAAATTCCTCTCTGCACAGGGGAAAAAAAATTAATTTAAATGGCAAATCAAAGACTTGTTTCTGAATATCCCATATCAGCCATTTACCTATTCAGGTATAGACAGTTTATTATTTGCAATCTGTGGGTCACAACTCTTTTGATTGCAGTCCCAGTGGTAATATCTGTAATAAGGTGTTAAACAAATTGTTATAATGAATAACAGAGAAGACATGAACCAAATCTGGATTTCATGAACCTCATCCCCTCTTGAAAAATTTTTTTTAAATGCATTTTAAGACACCCTTACCCTATACAAGCATAGTGTAAGCTGTCTACCTAGTGATTAAGTAGACCTAACACAATGAGATCACAGGGGGCTGTTTTCTTCACATTTTAAATTAGTATTGTTACTAGTTTCAACAGACACTGTTGTAAATCACTCAAAAATGTCCATGTCAAAAATATCCATAGTATTGACTGTCCACTCCTAAATCTTTTGGAATAAATCACAATTAGTACTAAGGTAATGTAGCTAGACGAAAGATCTGAGATAAAACTGAACAAGAGTCTTTGGAAACTTCCAGAAAGTCACCTGAAGAAGACCAGTAATGCTACTTACAGTGGCACCACCACATGTTTTCCAATAGTAACATGATCACAATTTTCATTTTTCTTGCTCCATCTGCCTGATGTCACTCTTGTGATCAGAACAGCAAACTGGGATATAACAATATGACTCCTCAGTGTCAAGAAGAAGGAAAAAAAAAAAAAAACAAGTTGGAAGCTTCTATTAAGTTCTAATCTAGTCTTCCTCAAAAATCTGGTATTTCACAATTTTTCAGAGACACTATATATGCAAACTTTGCATTGATTAGCATCTCAAATTCATTTTTTTTATACAATTGTATTGATACCTCTTGGGCAGAAAAAGATTGTTAGTTTTACAATAAAGATGGAAAGTCTTTATTTATATGAGGTAAATTTAATTCCAAACAATTAATTGTCCCCCCTCTTTCTCCTCAGTCTCCTTTTGCAAGCACCAACTTTACCTGAAGAAGTTGATGTCGTACCTGCTGGATGCTCATTTTCTAAGAAAGCCTTAGTTTGGAAAGTGATAATCCTGCTTCATCCCACATGCTTCAGGCTCTATTCCTTTGGTTTTACACCTGTGTATCTAATAGGGGAATTTATCTTCTTATAGCCTTCCATCTAACGTTGATCTGTCCCTTACTACACAAAGTCAAATCTTTCTTGACAGGCACCTTCAATCATTTTGTACTAATAATTCTCTAGATAAAACATATGACCTAGGAAATGCATTAAGAAGTGTGAAAATTTTGACCATGTTCTTTATTTGCTTTAGACTTCCCATAATCTATCCCTTGCTACCGATAATAACTCATTTTGGATTTCATTATGACGTTGATGACTTAAATTTCATGGTGGTGGGTAAAGGTAATGTGGGTGTAACAGGAGACATGTTAGACAAAAAAAAGAAGTCTCCTGCATATCTGTTATACTCATTTATCCAGGTTTTTGTTAAAAATGTTGCTTGTGGGATCTCTTCGCATTAAGTTCTTGCAGGGAAGCATGGATAGAAATGGATGCCAACTTACTGGTATACATGCATAACCACCAGAAGCAATAGTGCCTGTTTAATATATTGCAACATTAGATACAGTATTAAAGGTACTGTAAACTAAAAACCTATGTAGAAAAACAGCTTCCTGGTTTAGCACTCTGGAAAAGTCTCCAAGGGAATCAAGTCAGGCATAATCTGTTTAGTTTTGGTTTGTTTTGGTCTGTTTTAAAAATTCATTCAGTTTGTAAATCTAACTCCCAGAAATATTCAAGGATACCAGCCTATTATATTTCAATATTATTTTCAAGACATTATCCGTTATCTTGACATTATCTTGTCATTGTTACTTTGTTATTCAGATAATATATCTTATTCCTCTTGAAAAGCATTGAACCTTCAACACAAAACTGATGTTATGTTTATAGTCCAGGTGCAGAAAACAATTAAACACTTCCCAATGTAGTTTGCCCTTCTCTTTCACCATTATAAATAATTGCACCATGATAAAAAGGCTCTTCGGACAACAGCATTTTAACTTTGTTGGTAAAGTTTTCAATGCATTACATGTGCACAACCTGAACAATTCAAAGCCAGAGTTTAATTTGTTACCCAGATTTCTCAAAGCTCTGGAGGCAATAACTTTTACAAGAGGAAACCTCTGCTACTAAGGCATATCACTGCTGTATCCCAGATGTATAAATAAACAGGCTGGTAAGGAGTTCATTCAACAAGGAACTCCTCAATAATGGTGCAAAGGAAGTAAATATGCATGCACATGTTGGCCCTCTGAACATGAGCTGTCCCTGATCTTGCCCGGTGTGTGCCTCATAACAAATCCTTCTGTTCACAGTTCTTATTCAGCTAATAACAACTCGTTCTTAGAGAGCTCTAAGATAAACAGCCATGGAGGAAGCAAGCAAAATGACTGGGGAAGAGAATTGAAACAGTCATTGTTACAGATGGGCACTACCTGGCACTAATAACTGCAGCTGACCCTTTGGTAAGAAGGCAAACTAAAAAACCATGTTCCTGGGTATAAATGAAAATGTAAACCAGTAAATGCAGGCTGGATCACCATGGGTCTATGGATCCTTTCAATTTCCTGTGCCCTTTCCCCTCCTCTTTTCCTTTCTAAAGAGATGAGGTAACTGGGTTGTAAGAGAAAAGAAATAAAGTTAAAGCTGTGTGACTAAATGAACTTGGCAGCAGTCCAGAGGAGCTGATATCAGAGTGGGGAGACAAGAGGCTCTCATGGCTGCAGGCTCTGCGGCGGCTAAGGTGGGTCATCTATCAGCTGAACAAGACAGTTTTAATAGATGGCTTATAATGAGTTCACTGCTAAAATTTTGTGGGTGGGATGAGGAAGTGCTTGAGGCACTAATGTTATGTCTTCTGTTGGACACAGCACAAGCAGCAGAGGACTGGGGGCAGTCGCCAGCCAGACGTGACCTTCCCTGAGGTTGTGGTTGGACACACTCACTTAATCATCAGCAGATGAATGTGATGATCAGGACTCCCATAAATTCTCATCTTTAGTGCAGTTCCATTATTAATATTAGCAGCAGACATCCGTTTGGAGTAAAGATTAGTCCACCGTAAAGCTCTTGAGAAACCTGCTCCTATGTGCAAGACTGTTGCCTGACTGATCACAGCAAGCCCAGGCTGGACTTTCTGCGCACAACAAAGGAGCTTCAGTAACAAGTTCCACAAGGACAAGGTGTTTTTGTCATAGAAGGTTTTCAGCTCTCACAAACACAAACATAGTTAAGCACATCAACTTTGTGATTTTTGATCTTGAAATAACTATATGTAGTCCCTTCTGTGCTTGATAAATTTGCAGCTGAATACAAGTTTCAGTGAGGATATGACAATATATTAACTTTTTTCCCTGTTTGAAAGATAAACATTGCTGCAACAATGGTATTTTGCTAACATTTTTATAGGAATATCTACAAAAATCACCGTGTTGAGCAACTATTATCCTATGGTGGCCTAACTTTCAAGTCAGTAACAATTTTTATTGATAGCAGCCACAAAAAGCTGAATAAAATGCTGTACACTTTCCCCTGTTTATAATACCTGTAAACCTACCAGTTCTTTTTCTGGTTTACAGAGCCTATCTCTTATAGCTTATCTGCATCCTTGGGAAGACAGCGAGCTAACCCATTTATTATCCTTTTCTTTCCACCGCAAAAGAACGATCATTTTACTTCTTAAACTGTTTTCAAATAAACTTACTTGCAGCAGCAATCGGTTACTTCTATGCTATATAATTTCCATAGCAACAGTGCTTACCATGAGAAATTAAGCCCTAATTGACTGAACAATGCACAGTAGCCTACAAATGCTAAAGAAAGGAGGTAACAAGTTGCAAATAATTTTCTGAACCAATAAAATATCCTCACAATTCCTTTTAATGTTTTGGGGGAAGAGCATTGGCATATTGATAGTTTCCGTGGCTTAACAGGAAACACAGCCAGGGGGACAGTATGGTTTTTCACCCACTTTCATTTACAAGATATTTCATTTTCAAATAGCTCCTGCTACAATGTATGTACTAATATAATCACATTTTTAAAAATTACGTTTTGTAGAAACTAAGATTATTTATTGGTAATTACTAACTTGAAAAGAAAGCAATATTAATTCCTCAGAGCAAAACTTTAGTCAGTCTCTGAAGGCACTTAGGCAATTCCCATTATGTCTATATCAACTCAGGCAGAAAAAAAAGGGACTTCTTCCATCCCTAGGCCTTCCTCTAATGTTTTCCTTGGGGATTCCAGCTTTCCATTCCCTAAGTATAGAAGGGAGTTAATATGTGAGCAGGAACAACACAGTGCATGTTTTGTCCAGCTGGGAAATTAGTTAACTAAGTGCATAGTAAATTTATTCATTCCTGGGAATATCAGAAGTAAAACATTCATTTCCACTTTCTCAGTAACTTTCATGACAATTTTTCTTGCCTGAAGGTTCAGAGACTGCTTCTGCTCTTTATAAACAAGTAGGCTGTGAAGTAGGAATTAAGGATTTTTGCAGGAAGAATGTTGTTAATGTGGCCAGCTCAGAGCAGACTGCAACTGAAAAAGTGATGCTGTATTATATCTTGAGTATTAAGTTGTCATTGTTTCCACTGTGTAAATGGCCAAACTGATTACTTGTTTCCACAACCGCTATCCAACTTGATGTTTTTGTGCCTTGCTTTGGGTTCCCAATGCATGATCTCTGCTCTGTGCTGAGGGGTTTTTTGCTTCACAGCAGTCTCTCATTTTCATTTCTTTGTTTTTCCCCTATGCCTGATACCAGCCACTAACTTGCTTTCAACTGCAATCGCAGAGGGAAGAGACCAGCTGCTCCCTTCCCCATCAGTCCTCTGAGCTACTCAATCCAGTGCCAGCAGATACAGAAGGAGACATGATGAACTCTTTCAGATGTCATGAGTTGCTCCTCTGGCCCCACATTTGTAGGAACAGTGTTCCTGAGTTACAAGAGGTATACAGAGGAGAACAGGGAACTTCTCATTCGCAATACATATCCACACAGAGCAAAGGATATCTCCCCCAATAAAAATGGGATTCGGAAGGCATAAGACACAGAAAATACTGTAATTCATACAATAGAGTAGCAATAAAGGAACAATATTCATTCACCCTTCAGACTAGAGTCACATTTAGTTTCATGGTGAAATACAAGCAAAACAAAATTTTCCTCGTAACGACCTCTAATAGAATCCACCATCTGAGAATAACCTGGTAAAGAGAGGGCAGAGCAGCCCCTTTTTCAAGCAGTCTGGAAGACTATAATAAGATTTGTGCAGTGTGCTTCCCACATACTGACGCTGGGATAGGAGAGACTTAAGATTTGGCACCCAAGTATGTTTTACACAACCTCTCATGGTAATCAGTAGAAAAAATTAAAACTACATAGGTGAAAAGCAAACAGAACAAAATTAAAAGAAGCATTGGTTTTGACAATTCATATTTTAAAAGTCATTTTAAGCCTCACAGGCTCTCCTCTTTCATTCATGTTGAATGAGTTAAATTATCTAGTTTCATTAGCCTCCTGTCACTATCCTTATATCTGGGGTGGAGTTTTTTCCTTAAACACTCTTTTCTGTAGAAAACATATATGTGTACAACATATACCCATAAAAACTATTTATTAAATTACATAGAGATTCTCAACAGCAGCCATTCCTGTCAGTTCCATTTTATTTACCATGGTCTAAACTGACTGCCTCAACACATTTGTTTTATGAACAAGGATATTTGGTTTGTGGATGTCTAGCCAATGCCTAGGTCGATAGCAAAATGTTTTCTCCAAACTCTGACATTTGGATTTCAAAATACCAAGACATTCAAAATTCAGTATTAATGTTCACAAACATCTGTCAGGTAACCCTTTGCTTGCTGACATATCTATCACCCTTGTAGTAGGACTACCAGAGTAATCTATTCGCTTCCTGTATTTTTAGAAATTACTTTGAAGTTTCAGTGCATCTGCAAAAGGCCATCTGGCTTCACCAAAGTTGTCTCATTCCCTTTCTCTATGTGTAGCTCTATGTGCTGCAACACTCCTGGTAACTCCTTTTTCATGATCATATACCTGCCTGTGCCTGAATGGGGTTCTTAACCATAAAGGTGCAATAAAGAGTGCAGAGACTGTCATCTTAGAGTGACATTCTTGATGTCTGACTAGTTTGTGGACGGAAAAGGTGCAGTAGCTTTAGGCACAGAGCAGAGTGTGTAGGCTGCCAGGGAAGATGAAGACAAAGGGTGCAATATGTGGAGGGAGGGCACAGCTTCTCCCTGCCCAGCCCCTGCAGCTCATTGACAAAGCAGCAGGAGAGGTACAGGAGGATCATTGTGCCAAGACCCTCTTGAGCAGCCTTTCTATGGAGGGCTCTGCTGGACTCAGTTTATGGTTAGAGAGAATTTTTCAGCACAACAAATAGCCAGATATTAGAAAAATATTAGGCAAGGAGAGGAGAAGCATGAAACAACATACAGACAAAGCAGCTAAGGTAACATTTGCTACATAAATTGAGTTCTCAGACTACTGTCCCTGTGAAGATCAGTAATATAACAATGAAAGGAAAGAGGATTCACATCAAAATACCTCCAACATTGTTTTTTTTTTCCAAAATCTTCTCTTCCTCTTACCTATTGCACATTAAATGAGTTCCCTAAAGACCTAAGTGAAAAAGAACAAAGAGATAACCGTCTACAAGCAAGTGGGCAGAACTATTATTGATATTTCATAAGGGCAAATGGAGACTCAAGGGTAAAGATCCTTTGTTTATTAGTTTTCAGGGAAAGAAGAAAAAAACTAACAGTCTGAGCCAGAAAAAGGTTTCTATTATTTCATTCTGCTTCGGGCAATACCACCTCACTGGCTCTGTGAAATTCTGCAGGTTTCATCTCAGGAAAAGTGAAATCAGTATTTCTTCCAATACACATCTGTACACACACCCTCACACATGTATGTCTACATATATGTGTGGTGTATCCACAGGTGACACCACAGTGCTGGTAGCTGAACAGTTATAAAACCCTAAGGGGTCTTATAAACCTAAATAGACAAGATAAAAGATTAAGAGGATGAGATTTCCCTTGTGAAATTCCCAGAGCTGAAAGTAGAGGGAAGCTAGGAACCCATTAGGAAGAAGTATCTTAAATGCTTGACCTCTTCTTATTCTCCTGTAAGAATTCATAGAGCATTAAAGACAGGATGGTGACTAGATGGACCTCTGGTTTGATCTAGTACATTCCCTTCTAGCGATTTAATTCCACTTTCTATTTGTTTCTAAGACCGTGTCTGGCTTTTTACTGCTAAATGGTAAAAACTAGCAAACTAGAAAGTGCTGAGGCATCCTGCCCTCTCTTATTGTTTTAGTTCAGGCCATTGAAATTTTACTTTTCGAAATTTTTGCCTTTAACTGATCATATTTGTAGACTGTTGCTTAGGATTCAAGTTGCCAGTGAATAAAAGATAGTACGGTTTAGTGATCAGCTGACATATGAGAAGAAGCATGTTATATGCACCTTACAGCATACTTCTTGCTTCTTTCCAAAGTTCAGCACACCCTTCAGGTGAATACCAAAAGTCAAAATTAATAAATGACCTGAGTGTCAGTAATAGTTGAGTTCTTTCTAGTAGCCAGAGTAGCCAGATTTGCTGAAATCCGTGTGGACTTGCTCAAAGGACAAGAGGAAATGGCCTCAAGCTGCTCCAGAGGAGTTTTAGTTGGACATCACAAGGATTTCTTCACTGAAAAGTTTCTCAAGCATTGGAATGAACTGCCTAGGAAAGTGGTGGAGTCACCATCCCTAGAAGTGTTCAAGAAATGACAAGGCATGCCACATAGTGCTGTGGTCTGGTTGATACAGTCATGTTTGGTCAAAGATCGGACTTGATCCTGGAGATGTTTTCCAGCCTTAATGATTCTGTGATTCTATTCTATGATTCTGAAGGCAGTTCTCCTACCTACAAGTCACTGTTTTTTCACTTTGTAATTCACCTTTTTTCCACATTGCCGTGTGATTTAGCTATTGTCTCATCTGTTAGTTTCTCCTGGAATTACTTATGAGAAGTTATAGATTTCAAACAACAAGTGAGCTGCGAAGTCAAAGTAAGACAGCAGCATTCATTGTTCTTATCCTCTGCTCCCTTTGATGTTGAGGAATATTTTACCACCAGTAACACTATAATACTTTGGTTCACTGCAGATGCCACTTCTGCTCTGAACAGGTCCCTCTATTTCTTTCCTCATCCCAGACTACATTCCTCCCTGGCTGCACTAACATAAAATGTTATTCAAAATCTTGTCTCCAACAACATTATTTCAGAACAATAATAATACCACCTTCACAACTCTGCAAACCCAAAGAGTATATAAGCAACCATGGGATTTGGTGATTAGGTTTAGTGGTTTTTTTCCAAATTTCTCTCATTGCTTTCTTTTTCATTTGTATTCTAAGGGAACTTACTGGGAATAAACTGAGTTGTAAGGCATGGTCTGGGGGATGAAGTATTGAATGCAAGGCAGTATAACTATCTACTCAGTGCTCGGTAAGTACAATATCAGGACAATAGGACTAATGAGTTTGAGTGAGTCAAATGACCTTTCTTCATTTGCAACAGCTTTGTTCCTGTGATTCAGTTGATTGCTCAGCAAAGGTTGTACAGCTTGTTTACTGTATTTTTTACACCAGAAATTAATAAATGAGGCCACAGTGTTCTGCATCTACTTGGTGACCCACTGGTAAGCAATTTTAGATACCTGCCCACTACTTGAATGAAGGCTTGCGTTGCCGGAGCCTTTCAGCAGCATCATAAGGAGTCATACATAAAATCACTCAAGAGTGTCAATCACGCCTTCAAACAGCTTGTTCCACAGACAGTTGTGTGTCCCTCAGCACCTCCATCTTCTCAAAAAATTCTGTATACCAAGACACTCTTAAAGTATAGAGAACTGGCTTTTGCTGAGAGGTGGGGGGATGTGTTGTTTTCTTTTGGATTATTTTATATACAAAACATAACTGCAAACAGGGAGAAAAGGAACGTATTAAACTCAATATATTAATTCAGTATGACTTATCTGAACAATCTCAAAAAAAATTAGGAGTAAGAAAATATTTCAAACAAGTTGCTGCCCTCTCTTCACTCACCTCAGGATAGAGAAAATGCCTAAACTGTCATCTAACAATATCTTTCAAAATACATAGTTCAGTATTTTCTATTATACGGAAATGTCACTTTTCTCTATCTTGCACTAAAGGAAAAGACTTGGGTAATACCTTTTTTGGAAGCATGTCTTTTTCAGCCAGTTTTGTCCAGAGATCTAACCAACCTCCAGGTACGTTTCGTAAGACCCTGGTATCCTGATTATTCAATGTATGCTGCCACTGCAATCTGGCCTATACTTGCAGGTGTCACTCACAAGGAAAGAAATGTGGGAGATACAAGCCAGTGCCCATGCAGGCCTTTCCCTGTACAAAACTGGGGTTCAGTAATTCTGAATCTCTCCCCTGGTTAGATTCAGCTATTTTTAGAGGACTGTGATGATGACAAGGGATTTGGCTGTGTCTGAGCAGGTTTGACAAGCTGTAATTGCTTTCTAATCTCTTAACAATACATGCTTGAAATTATGCATATGCTTAAGTGATGCACTGAATTGGGGCTACAGTTGAAAATCAAGCAAATTGTTCAGAAGGATATCTCCATAGATGAGGATATTAGCTTCATAAGCTTAGAATAGGCAGGTGGTGATGGACGCCTCAAGTTCCAGTGCACAGCTATCTCCTGTTTCTTGCTGTTTACCATCTAAATTTTGAAAAATGTTTTCAGGGTTTCAGGAGGTTTTTTTTCCCCCCAAATACGTTCTGCTGTAAAGTGATACCAGAAAACCCTACCATGACACGTCTATGTTATAGTGATACATATCTCTTATTTCCCTTTCTCCTGGCTACCAGAGTGGGCTTTTATTTTCAGTAATGCTGTACTCTCTTTCAGATGAAAATAATGTAAATTGATATATGCCCTGAAAGGATAAATAAGGGTACAGACACATAGCAACTGATTGACAGGAACTGTTTAAGTGCTGTCATGTGGCTGGTATGTCACTTAGTGATCAAATTCTTCTCCTGCCAGTAAAAATTACATTGATGCCTCATGCAGATTTTAGCCTCTCCATAGTGCCATAGTTCCATTCACAGAATTTACTCTGAATCCCATATGTTTAAAGAGTGTGCTGGTTTAAGGGTAAACCGGCAGGAGAAATGGACCCACCACAAGAGAGATTATAAGTCAGAGTTACAATTTAATGGAAGATATTACAATGAATACACTGACACAAAGAGAAAACTACTTTCCACTCACCAAAACCCAGCGGTATAACCCAGTGTCCCGAGGCTCAAGCCCAAAGGGGTTTGTTAGCCCTTGAGCTGAAACCTGTGTGGTTCCCCCGAGTCCAAAGCAAAAGGAAGTGAAAAACCTGTTGGTGCAGATGATGGCTGAGGTCTGGTCGGGACTGGTGGTCGTAGTCTGGTCGAAAGTGGTGGTCTCCTTCTGACAAGGTCCTGCTGCTCCTCTGGATCCAACGAGAGTTCTCCTCCAGGCCTTCTTACCCCTGCTTATATACCTTTTGGGAGCATCCAGTCCCTCCCCCAGGGCGAGGACTCACACAATGGGTGATTAACTGTGAGTCATGGGGTATTGTTGAACCGTCAATGGCCCATTAGCAGCCACACCCCCTCAGGCTGGGTGTGAAGGTGCTAACGACTCCCTAGTAATGTGCTGCAAGTAGTCCATTGTTCTTGGGAAATGAATAGAGGGGGTAGAATACATAGCTTCGATCACCCCCCACACAGTGATAACTGGTCCCACCTGCTGAACTAGGACAAAGAGATTGGAGGAAGAAATCTTCTGTTCTTGTTCAATTCCTGCTCCATATTTGTGTCAGCTCTGCCTGCAGAGTAACACAAACCTTTACTGGTCAACACACAGATTCAGCAATTTATAAGGAAACATTGAGAGAGTGAGGTCTGCTGGAGATATCATAGCAGGCCCTTCCAAATAGTTTATTGGTACACAATACCCAGAAGATACCCTTTTGGAAGCACTTTTTGTCACTTAAGACCATAACTAAATACAAGATCTGACATTAGTCTGCTGAAGCTGATTAGAGAGACTTGTGTACAGTATCATCAGAGCTCAACCTGGTCAAGGAGGAAGGAACAGCAATTTCATCTCTCTGTTAAGACAGCTTTCTAGAGCTCAGGTTAATACAAATGCAATTATGATTATTTGGAATTAATTGAATCATAGAATTATAGCCTTGTCTGTGTTGGAAGGGACCTTAAACATCATCTAGTTCCATGCCAAGGGCAGGGACACCTCCTACTAAATGAGGTTGTTCAAAGCTCCATCCAGCACAGCCTTGAACAGTTCTTGAGATGGGGCATCCACAACCTCTTTGGTCAACCTTTACCAGTCTTTCAGCACCTTCTTAGTAAAGAATTTCTTCCTAACATCTATCCTAAACCTACGGTCTTTCAATTTAAAGCCATTGTTCTTTGTCTATTCCTTCTTGATCCAAAATAGTGTCTTTTTTGTTCTTTCTTGAACCAGAAGAACACCTTTTTTTAAAGTATATTAAGGAGATACTTGGCCTAAAATATTCCACATTCAAATCACTATTATTAGAAAGGCTGAATTTAAAGTGGCTTCCTGATCATAACAAGACAAATACTTAAATATCAAGTACGTACACCATCACTTCAGATCATCCTGCTCATCACTTCATTTAATATTATAATCGTAATTGCACATTCTGCACTACAGAATGTTTTGTGAGTTGAACAAGTTTGGGCCACAGATAGTAGTTGCGCAAAGCTGCAGGTCACTGCAGAAGAAAGGTGCCACCAACAAGCAGCAAGGAACATTCCTGCCCCAGGGACAGCATGAACACCAGCACGGACTTGGTATGCCAGAACTGGGTAGTTGTCCTCTCCCTTCATCTGTGTGCCCACATTATTTGCAAGAGATATATCAGCACTTTACAGTCACTGAAGGAGGAAGGGAAATAAAGCAACTAGGAAAGAGACAGAGAGGCATGGGAAATAAAGCAACTAGGAAAGAGATAGAGAGGCATTTGTGGATGGTGTGAAGCAGTGAAGGGCTCATAGAGTTTGGAGTCGGATTGTTTCAGAGGCAATTCCCATTCTTAAACCATTGGCACTGAGGCTGCAAGGGAAGTGGAAAGACAGTACCACACAAGGCAAAAAAGGCAGTGCTGTGGAAGGCAGCATCTGAAGACAATGAGGGGAGGACAGGAAGGCATTGATGTGGTGGTCTTCTTTGCAAGTTGGAAAAAGAAGGCAGCATTGATCAGCACATACACACAGTATCTGGAAAGTAGAGGTTTGATGCTACCAAAGGAAAAAATGGTGCAGAAGAGAAAGGAGAGAAAAGAGTAAAGAATTTTAGCAATGAAAAGCAAGGCATCAGCATGTACAGTACAGAGCAGAGACAGATTGGGCGGAGGGGAGACTGCAGGACTGACATGTCATTTCTATTTCTGAACACTGTTGAAATACAATATAGTAATCAGCTAATTCTTAATCTTCTCTGCTTATTAACATTCCATCTAATTACATGATACAAAACTTGAAATTAACAGATTTGTTTATTCAAGGTTCCCCACAGCAAGCTGCAAGGAATTATTCAAAAAATATTAAGTGAAACATTGATTAAGAAATCCTTGGGAAATAAAGTCATGACTTAAGGGAAAAAATCCACTTCAGGGAAGCTCTTGAGATCTGGTAGTCATCAGACTTGTTAAAATCTGACTAAGATTCAATAAAGTTTTCATGAAATGAATGCACCTGTTCTGGAGCAGCTGAATGCTCACAGGAAACCTCAAAAAACATTCAGTTTCAAAGGAGTTCTGCCAAATACCCTATATTTTATCTTTCTTCCATTTTGACATTGATATAAGAAGCAACATCTTTGCTTCTCAGTTCATCTGTCTCTTCTGATGATGATTATCCAGATGAAGTCATACTTCTCATGACAATAGTCATTTTACTAGAACTACATTTGTTGCTGTAAACAACAGGGAATTAGTCACAGATGTTGATCAACTTTTAAGAAGCAAAGTGTTTTCATTCAGGTGCTCCCCTGTGATGAAACCATGACAATAAAAGATCCAGCACAACTGGCACACGGAACTATAGTGGCATAAAGAAAATTATTTTGTGATGCTTTCCTGGAGGCATCCATTTTCCATCCTGTACACCATACATGCTTCAAAAATAGACTGGAACATTTAGAAAAGAATACATAAGAAAATATGTGGAAATATGTTCCTAGGAAAAACTGACTTGTAGAAGTCTGCTTTTGATACAGTGCTTCAACATATTAAATACGTGAGAAATAAATAGAAGAAAATAAATAGTAAAATATAATTGTTCAGGTAAAAACATCCACCATTTGTACAAGAAATAGACAAATCTCCATCTGTTCTTTCAAAACATTTTTGTTAAGAATATTTGCCCTTAAAAAGTAGAAAATGAGATTAAAACACCTGGACACCTGCCCCTTAGGAAGGTAACCTTTGGTGGTAAGCCATTAGCATCTTGGCATCTCCCTGTCAAGCAACTTCAGCACGTTTTCTACACTCGCCATGCAAGACACCAACCCATTGTCAATCTCTTTCACATTTTCTGTTTTCTCCCACTTAAGAAATTAAGTGCAAAGCAAGTGTAGCACACACCAAATGAGTCAGCCTGCAAACACAGCCTGATCCTCGTTGCACACAAGTATCTACTGCTTCCCTGGCAAAAGAGCGGAGCAGTGTTCTAAAGAAGAGATTTCCTCTGCTTCAACCATGAGTATGAGACTTCCTCAATGCCTCCTTCCCCTTCCCAGGCAGACTACTGCAGACTTTCTCCACACAACCACCCTCATACTGGAATTGTCTCTTACAGCAGAAGTGAATTGTAACCCTGTGGTGTCAGGGAGTCTGTTCCAGCAAAATGTCACTCCTAATTGCCTCTCTTCTCATCTACTTCAACTTAAAGGCAATTTTTCTTCTGAAATGCACTGCCTGCATAAATAAAGGTCACATGATCAGGTCAAAGCTTCATACAGCAAAAAAAGAAAAGTTTTGCACTGCATCAGGACTGCAGTCCTTCTCAGAAAAAACAATAATCATTTTACAGAGAAATACGTTCTCTCCTTCCCTAGCTGAGGCAGTAAATAAGCTCTATTGAAGTCAAAGCAATAAATGTGCTTTGAAATGTTGATAAGTACTTTCATAGCAAATTTTACAAATTGATCTCATTTTCTGAAGCACTGCAGACTGTTGAGTTCGTTGCTCTTCAGCAAAAAGAGTTAAGTGTAGCAGCACTACAGAGTCCTCATTATGTGCTGACAATAATGTTTTGACTTCAGTGCTCTCTTCATACTGTGAACAAATACCGAGTTGTCTGACTGTCTGTTCTGCGCTAAAAGTGCTTGTGAAGTTTGCAGATACAAAGGGTCTAAACCTGCTCCAAGCAAAATCACCATTGACTTCCACAAGCATAAAAGAAGTCCTTTATAAAAAGACTGTATTAGAAGATATAAAACAACCCTCTCTATGAAAAAATCTCATCTACATTCTTGTAAGCTATCCAGTCATTCCACAATCCAAATCTGTTTAGCAACAGGAATAAGAACTACCTTATCTTACAAAACATCTCCTCTCTTCAATTTTTTAAGTGCAGACCTAGGTACCAAATGGTATCTCTGATGATAAATGACACCCTGACTCTGGATCTTGACCTGGAGGATGCATTCATTTTAGAGCTACATGCCTCTTTTGCACACCCTGGCTCATCTGCACAGGTAGACGTGGTCATTAGAAACTAAACTTGGACCAACAATTTCACGTATGATATGAAAAATAAAGATCATTCCACCACTGTGGATGGGTGGGACCATTAACACACTGACTGAATTATCCCATATTTGTATTCTTTATTAAATAGTTCCTAATTCAGTCTGATACAGAAGAGACCTCTTCCCTCAATGACTATACTGCAAAGTACTCTTCTCCTGAAACATGCCCTGCTGACCCAATTGAAGTCAGGGACTGCCAAGTCACCATGGCTACTGGGTGACAGGTGACAACCAGCTTTCTCAACTTGCAACCAGACCCATGATGCAAAGATCCCTGTCCATTTGAGGGGAACTGCAATGCTGGACCTCTGTCCCTTTATGAGATGCCTGAGAGGCCGCAAATTTGGCACATTACTCAGCACAAAGGACAGTGCTTACTGACACCACTTTAAAGTTCTGTACAGGAAAGAACAAAATGTGTTCCTCTTGTAAATGTGGTAATAAACAGCTTTTGCAAAGTATCTCCAAGCTGACTGGTAAAAGATGGAAATGAGCTTTCATAACACCTCACTCATTTTGTAACTGGCTTTACTTTATTACTGCCATCTCTTCCCATAGTAAAAAAATCTCACTCTGAATTTTAGTTATCCTGCTATCACCACTAGCAAACAGGAGCATATTTGGTCTGGTTATTCATTTGTGAAGAGCTGCTGTGGGATAGCCAAGGGAGGGATTTGTAAGCACACCACTACCCGTTTGCCTGACCGTGTTATAACAGAAATCAATTGTTCCTCTTACAGAAGAGGTCTCAGAGGACAAAATAATGCAAGGTCTAAAATGCATCCTAGTTAGTTTACCCTTATCTTTAACAGATGAGAGCTAAATGAAAAATTCCATTTAAAGAAAGAAGAGACCCACTCAAGACATAACAGAAGGTTATGTTTTTAACTTGTCCACCTCACAGGAATGAGGACACCACTGCAAGATTCTTTAACTTGCTCTGACACTAAGGCAGGGAACTCAAATAACTGAAACTGCACTGTGCCAATAGACTATGAGCATAAGGAGGTTTTATAATTAAGTTTTTCACCCATTTTTGCTACATCAAAGTCCCCTCCAGTTTCTGGACAAGAAAGTGAGAATGACAAGACACGTCGTGAAAGATGCTGGAAAGGATCAGGGGCAACAAGGGGCAGTGAGGTGGAGCTTCCTTGAGTAAGGAAAGAGAGTGGACTTGAGCATTCTCTTAGCTGAATTAAATTGCATCAGCAACATGTACTCATACTTGCTGCCAGCTCCACTGAGAAGATACAGACATAAAAGATAAACTCAAATTACCTTATATCAGGTTATGTTGCAAAGTTGAGAGACGGCATTAGAACGATTGGAGGCTTCTCAGAGCACCACAACCCAGTAATAAAGTAGAACATTCCAAGTGCAGTAAGCAGAATAGTTCTCTCATCTGAATCCAATGAATTCACTAATCACGTTGCTGTAATTTTCTTCCAAGATACTGGTAGAATAAGTGGCTACCTGGGGAGCCAACACTGCTTGTGGAATCAAGAACTTCTGCTGCTTGTTTATTGGTATGCGTGGGAAAGCATTTTTCCAGGATATATTTATATGCTGCCTTTAAATACTTATATTTACTTGGGGACTGTAAATACTGTTATAAGTGGTAAATTGTCATTAGGTCATCTTCCTGATGCATCCCAGATTAAAATTAATGGTCTTCAGATGGGTGCTATTAAATTAGCCTACCACTACCTGACAGGTATCCTCTAATCAAAAATGTATTGTCTTCCCTGCTTAGATAAACTTTTGTTCTTTCTGGATAGAAAGATAATCCCATGAGTAGCCCAAGTGTTTTCAGATGTGTGGGGTTGTGCAGACCAGAAACAAGCAAGAAATTACTAGTCCCCCTTAATTATTACTTGAATTTTTAGTTGAGTAGGACTTTTACCAGGTGGTGAAACTTTGTACTTTTTCTTTGCATATATAAAATTTAACTTGCCAGCTTTGATGCTGCGGCAGAACAAGTGGAGTCAATTTCCTAGGCCTTTTGGGGGTTAAAAACCTTCCTTAGGAACATCAATAACTGTGTTCATAAAATGCCTAAATTCCCTCCAATGTCCAAATAACTGGCTTCTCAAGAACACCAGGATGCTTCAGGACTGATTAAACAGAAACTCAGAGCCAAAAACATTGCATTTACAGTTTACCACAATGAAAACTGAATTGGTTAGAAAAATAGTGGTTGGATTTAGGTGTTGGTTTTGGTTTTTTTTTACATGGGGTTGTGATATTTCTTTATAAGAGCTGAAATGTCGTTAAAGTGCACTCTCTTTGCAACCAGTTATGCGTGTGTTGGGGTCCATGTTTGTACGGAACAAAGGAGTGTCCCTATTTCCATTTTTATTTGTGGGTAACAGTAGTGTTTTGCTTCTGTATTTTAGACTTATTTACCAAGTACTGCCAAAAAGCAATTACATTTTATAATATGAGGTGTTACTTCATCTGTAAGGAGACAATTATTCTGATTTATTTTCACTAGAATTGTCTAACCTTGGCAAGTCAGATAGGAGTATTTTAGTATAGGAAACTCTTCAGACAAAAGAAACAAGCATCTGGACAATGAGTTGGTTGACAGATGTGGATTTTAAATAAGACCATCACATCTTCCCAAGAGATTTAAATTATTACATAAATAGCATTCAGAATACAGTTCAATTCTCTAAATAAAAAGGAGTTACAAGCAGCTGAAATGAAAATAGAGGATCGATATAGGCAATATAACCAGTCTTCCATCATTTGAAAAAGACTAAACACACCACTCCAAAAGAAGATTAATAAAATCATCTCATAAGTGATCAAACCACTTCTTCCCAAAGAACACATAAAAAAGTAAAAGAAATTTCATAATTCTTGGAGCTGACACCAAGCTTTCCACAGGATCCATGCACAAGTGGATCTCTGACCATATTGCACAACTGTATTTTTTTTATTTTTTTATATATATTTACTTACACACACACCTCCCTACAACTCTGGACAGTCCAAGTGTGCATGTACCTGATTAAAGCAGATCAATGAACAATTTTTACCTGTCAAGTGTGTGAAGGATATCAACCCGTGTTCAATACAAAGTGTTCATTTGCTAGGCAATATTCATGACAATTTATTTTCAGTCATAGAAAAGTAGTTATTTCACTGAAAGTAGGGTTTGGTTTTTTCATATATTTTATTGTGATCTATTCCTCTACTTTCCAAAGTTTGCTGTGTTGCATCTTTTATAATCCATACCACTAAGCTACTTCTGGGGTTTTTTTATTACTGTGACTAATAATAAAGTAACATGGAGACAATTGGTGGGTTACAAAACAACAGAAGGTGATTTTCAAGCAATCTGAAAATAAAAAATTCCTCTGCATCATTCCCAAACATATGAGCAGGTAAAGATAACAGTTAATATTGGAAGTGGTGAGCCTTTAACATAGCTCTTTTCAACTCAAGTGAAAATGAGACATATTACACGAATACTGCACAAGATCATCCCATTTTTCCCTAGCCAACACAGGTAGTCCTGTATTAAAAACACTGAGAAGCTTGGATGGAGATAGCCCTCTTAAGGCGTGCAGCAGGATTTCATGTTGGGATTTCTGAAGTGAGATCTGTGGCACACAGTTAGTACACAGCAGAGACTGCAAACTGAGGCAGCCAAGCTTTTTCCATGCAGCATCCCAGCATTGTCCAGATTGCTGGCCTTCTCCTTCTCTGCATTTTTAGAATCTAGCACAAAGAAAAGACAAGCTGCTGATGGTATATTTGGAAATCTCTTTGTCTGAAGGCATGGACTTTTCCCCTTTCTTACTGCCCATTCAGATGGCTGGTACAGGGAAATAGCTGTCTCATTTCTTGAAGGTCCCTCAGAAACCAGTCCAGCATGAAACAAAAGTGAATGGCCCTATTGTGCTAAGGGAGTATAATTTTAAAAATACCGGGGATGCTTTTCTTAGCCAGTAATTGCAAATTCAATTTTAGTACACTGAATGTCAACAGGCTTCGAGGAGCAAGCATATTGCAAGTTGGAGTTTGCCAAGTTCAAGACAATCACAAGTACTCTTTATATCTCTGGTCACTCAATAATATTAGGCTTCATTAAAGAGGAGAGATTGCATTGCAGAAACTGAGCCCCAGAGATAGCATTCACTTACAAATAAACAGAAAAACTAACCTTGCAATGTACTATATCAGAGTATAGACCTCCACCGAATAGAGAAAAGCTGGTATTCTAATTTAATATGGCCTTCCCACTGTGCTCCTTACAGTATATCAGAGAGGCAAAGTAAAATTAGTAGTCAAAAGAAGAATTGTAAATGTAAATTTTGCAATAATACTAAGATTATAGGATCTAATCCGTAGACCATAAACTGCTTTGGGTTGAAGGAACCATCTAGTTCCAACGCAATAGCCATAGGCAGGGGCACCCTACAACAGACAAAGTCGTTCAAAGCCCCATCCAACCTGGCCTCAAAAACTTACAGGGATGGGGCATCCACAACCTCTCTGAGCAACCTGTTCTGCCACCCTCATAGTAAAAAATTTCTTCCTGATATCTAATCCAAACCCACCCTCTTTCAGTTTAAAGACATTTCCCCCTGTCCTGTCACTACATGCTTTTGTAAAAAGTCCCTCTCCAGCTCTGTTGTAGGCCCCTTTTAGATACTGGGTGGTGCTATATAAGGTCTCCCCACAGCCTTCTGTTCTCCAGGCTGAACAAACCCAACTCCAACCAGCTGTATCATCACAGGATGGATGTGCTCCAGCCCTCTGAGCATCTTCATGGCCCTCCTCTGGACACAGAACAACAAGTCCATGTCCTTATGTTGAGGGTCCTTGAACTGGATGCCCATATCTGACCACTAAAAGAATAGTATTAACTTCAGTTTTGCACAGGATTGAAGCTTCCACCTTCACACCTCAGAGTGCTTTATGTGAAACTCCACCCAATCGTAGCTGAAATGCTAGTAAGAACCCCTGCTGGTATCAAGCACTCGAGCACTCTCTGGTATAACTAAAACAAAAACAAACATGTAAATAAAGCTCACAGCCCTGTGCTGCACCTGAGGTATGATGCCACCGTCATGATTTGCAACAGAGCCATGCTTGCCCCACCAGAGACACATAATACAGTCACTGATCTCATGTTTCTAAACATCTATATTAATTAATGTGCTAAGCCCCCAGTTACTCAGAACCCATTTCCCCTTTTTGCCTCTTTTAATTCCAAGCATGTATTTCATGCCTTTTTTTTAGATTACAAACTTGCTAATAATATAGAAAAAAAATATAGATCTGTTGATTTTAGTGAAAACAGAGCCATGCACCTGAAATGGAGAAAACATCCAGACTAAAGATGATTTGCTATTCATATTTGTCTCTGCCTTTTGAATAGACACCCTTTCTCCCATGAGATCAGGGATCAACCACTACTTAGGTATTTCATCCTCGCTTTTTGCATTAAAACCTTCCCTGCCAAGCACTGTCTTAGTAATGTTCTTTCTATTCTAAGGAATAAAAATAACAATTAAATGAATGATTAGACATGTTATAGATGGCATTCACAGACAGGAAAGAATGAGACGGTAAAAAAAGCTGTATTATGTTTATACTACTACCTTATACTTACTTTTTTTTTTTCCCCAAGAATAAAATGTTTTCTCTTTTACGTTTTGATTGGGTTTTGTGGCAATCATTATTCAGGGAATGAAGCATTTTAATGACCTTAAAATTAATTTAGTAGTCTCTGTCTAGCTCCCAGTGAACACGTGTCCACATCAAAAAAAAAAAAAAAAAAAAAAAAAAGAAGGCACGCTAATTGGCAGTCTCATTGGCATTCACAGCACAGAACCCGGGAAATTAACAGACTTTAAAGCCAGAAGTGACCATTGTGATCATCTAGTCTGACAGGTCATGGGACTTCCCTGAATTAATTATTGCTTCAAATCTCAATAGCTGTGATAGACCTCAAGCACTTTTTTTGGTAAAATAGTCAATGTCAATTTTCAAGTTTTCAGTAATGGAAAATCCACTAAAATTTTCATCTAGTTATTCTACAGCCTGATTATGCTCACTGTTTAAAAAACAAACAAACAAAAATAAAAACCAAAACAAAAAAACAACAACAAAAAAAAAAAAACACAGCAAATTTTAATTTTCCTCTGAATTTTTCTGCCACAAACTTTAAACTTTGTTAACATCTTACACTTTTGTTTACTACAGTGAAGTGTCCTGCTTGCAAATTATTAGGGAGATATGACTGTCAGGACTGGAGGATGCTTTGTTTTTAATGTTTTGTTTTCAATACTGTAGTCTAGTTGTTGGGTCATTTGTCCAGGAAATTGAAAATCAGTATTCAGTGCATTCCTAAATCTCAGGAATATGGAACTCACAGTACCCATTACCCACAAGAATGTCCCAGTTGCTAGACTAACCACTGTTGGAAACTGAGACTGGACTCAGTAATATGCCCTACTCTTCTTTTTGAAGCTGAGTCATTACACTGGTCAAGAACACAGTGTCTCTGAGGGCAAAGAGAGGACACCAAGAAGTTTAGCAATTAACTTGAGGTGCATGACCCTTAGTTCAGAAACAATATGCTATATTACATTATATAGTGTGTATATTATGTAATCAGAAATGTAATAGCTGAACAGTGAAATACAGGTACTCCTTCTCCCCTTTCCCTGCAGAGTGCCATGGGGGTTTTTTGGTATTAATTCAGTTTTCAAACTTTTTTATCCTTTCACCCCTGTATTTCCTGAGCCATACCTATTTACTCAGTACTACTGTCTGGATTTTAGTTTTCAGATCTGACAATCCAATATATTCTGTTGCCAATTATTTTTTTGTTAAACTGTTAATGTTAGATTGATAGTTATTCAAAGCTAGCATACTACCAGCTAGCTACTGGCACTACAGGATCGAAAGGCAACTCCATCTTTTCAAGGAATATAATTAGAGATAGCTAGGCTTTGCATATGCCACCAATAGAATAACTGCTTTTTCCAACAGATTGAGTTAATAGAGATTCATCCTAATTAAAATCTTAAAGTTGTAATGAATATATAAAGCCTTTCTTGAGAAAGATCTCTGCTTTGATTCACATTCAAGTCACGGTGCCAGCACAGTTCTTAAGAGGCCACCAGCAGAAGTGAGGCTGTTGAACACTCCAGGAGCCCTCAAGAGGACCAAGGTATGAAGCTTATAATAGGAAGACATAGTAGTGGGTCAAGGTCTCTCAGTGAATAAATGGTGCATTTGTGCTCTAATTAAAGCACTGCCTCTCCTTTCTTTTTTGGTTATTAGTGTTTAATATGTACCTGCAACATGTTGGGGTAGAAGCCCTGACATCTAACACTGTTTAGAGACGGTTTAGTCTACATAGACGAAACAATATTTTAGTCCATTTGCTTAAGTGAAAAAAAGTGAAGGGAGATTTTCTTCTATGGGTTTTTTAAATACATAAGATCATCTTCCCTACAAGTTCAAAGAGAAGAAAAAGGACATTGAAGAGCTGTTTACTAACACATACATTTCTTTAGTGCTAAGAAACCCTTTTTACTAGGTGTTATTATTTCTTAATAGCCTGGAATAAAGTTATAACCTTTTGGTTGCTATTATGATTACCGACAACCTAAATGCACAGCTCTGGCAGAGTAGCTCTCTCTCCAGAAAATAAAGCTTCTGCCTCTGATGCTACCCAACACTCCACTTAATTACGTTATTCTTCATTTAGATGGTGATTCTATTGCAACATCTAACAAGGAGAAGATATTGCACAGTAATAGTGAGTGGCTAGGACAGCTTCTTGATCAAAGCATTTATTGAATTACACATACTGAGGATGCAGCTGGACAGTGAAAACTGATGTTTTCACTAGGTGATGAAATTCTGCTCTGTAGTATTTTAATAGAGAGTGTATCCAAGTAAAGATTAAAAGAAAAATAAGAAGCATAATAGATTACACACACTGAGGCATTTCTACTCTGATATTTTTATTCATAACAATATTGTCTCTCTTATTAACTTCATGACACTTTACAATCACTTAGTTGGGCAGGCTACAGATCTACCAGTTTTCCAATTAGGTGAAACCTTCAGTACAACAGTTATTAAGTGGAGCTATTCAAAGCTCCTGCTAAACCACTACAAACTCAACACAAGCCATACTGGGGTTTCTATAAATGATAACCTTTTAAAGCCAAGCCCCTGTCTAGCAAGAGAGCTGTAACACAGGATCTCATAAGGAGTATGGCTCTCTGGCAGAGCCTCTGCCATGCACGGCAGGGAGCTGGTTAGCTGTGCAGGCGATGTGGCTGGGGATGAGGAGTTGGCAGCACCCTGTTACAGAGCGTGGCGGTGAGCACGGCCCGGCTGTGCTGATCCCCAACCCTGCAGATGCCCCAGGCTCCAGGGAATGCAGCCCTGTGTCTCTGCCAAGCCTGCTACCAATCCATGCCTGGCATATGGACTGCCCACGAAGAAGCACCCTTGGGCCCCACCAACACAGTGTAGCATGTGGATGATTTCTGGGGTCCAACAGCAATTTCAGAAGGCCTTTGGGACTGTCTATTTTAATTAAAAAGTTAAGCCTGAAAGGCCACTAAAGCCAAGGGATAATCCTGGATCAAAGCCAGGAAAAACAAACTGGAAGAGCTCCAATACAGGCAATCAACACAATCAGCATTGTAATTATTTTAGAATAACATGGCTCAGCAAACAGAGGTGGATTTGAGTTCAGGGACTCGTATGCTCAGCATCTAGTTAGTAGCTATGTAAAAGATCTTTTCTGAAGAACAGACCATGCTGTCCCACCTCTGAGTCTTTTCTCCCTCACCAGCCAAGGCAGCATTTCCACGTCCCAAAGAAATTTACTGTCAGATAAAGCCTCAAGCATCCTACTCTCAGCTGGAAACCGAAAGATAATTCATTCTGAAGTAACTGGAGAAGACCCCTCAAAAATAATGGGGAGGAAGAAAGGAAAGGAAGAAGGAAAGGACATTACATTTTATGGCCAAATGGGAGAGAGTAATAAAGAGAAATAAACTCATGAAAGAGCAGCTGAGCCTTCCTACCAAAACACTTCTCAATGTTTTATTTTGGTACCAGTGACTTCATTTTTAAACATTTCAGTATAAATGCTTTAGATTAATACAAGTGAGCTGTTCCACAAGTTAAAGGTGTTTCCTTTGCCCCCTTCTCTTGATTCAAGAAAGGCAGTAAAACTTTTATGTGCATTTGGTACTTTCATTCAGTTACACATTCACACACACACACACACACACATACACACACACACACACACACACAAAAGATCATCAACTCCAAAAGCTTTTAAATAAACACTTCACAACCTTCTGGAAAACCCACTTGGTTATGCAGAGGAAAACGTGGCAGGTTTCTTTTGACGGACTTAGGACAAGCATTCAGATATGACCTCTGAATTTCATCCAAATGACAGTTTACATACACACTTCAAGGGCCAGTTAATTGACTAAATGAAGCAATAAAGTCTAATTCAATACCTTCTGAAGGACAGGAGACTGTATGGAAGTCTAACTATAATTGCCAAAATCTTGCTTTGAGAGACATGTGGCAATCTAGGCCAATGGCATTGTAACTGCCAGAAAAATTGTGTTTCTACTTTAGGATCAGTTCCTGCTTCATCATTGTCTTTGTCCCCATGTAGTCATTTACACCTGTGCAAAGAGAATGGAAAGCACTACCAAGTGAGAATGAGAACAATTTATCATTCCTTTCTACAGCAACAGCAAAGGGAGAGAAACAGGCACTGAATTTATCAGGTTCAAAAGAGATTGAAAATTCAAACAAATACATTTGTACTATTCATTTTCAAAGGAAATTAAGCACAAAATTGTAGCCTAATACAACATTTTCATTCTGAATTTACCTCCAACCAGGACATATATAGCTATGGTACACTTAGTAGCCACTACATGGCTAAGATTTGGACAGATGTAAATGCTATGAACTTCATTCAAGTCCAATAGAGTTATGCATAAACAAAATTGGCTTAAATAGCAAGCAAATACCTTTGTTTGAATTTGCATATTTATGCATATATATACTCTATACGTATACATTCCTCATTAAAGATATTACAAAATACTAATTACATAGGAATGGTGTTTGAATTACAGTTTGAGAAACATTAATAAAAACTAGAACAACAATATCAGAAAGCACTGATTTGTACATAAATTCTCACATATTATTCATATTAATTCAACTGCTGCAAGAACTTTTATTTTTGTACTCTTTCTGTGACCACCAACCTGACTAAAAGTTTAATTATATCCTGGAATAAGTAATACAGAGCCTTGGATTTTAAATTATCCTATAAATAATTTAAAAAAAAAAAATCAGAACTTCAAAATCACATACATTATTTCATGAAAACAAAGATCACATTTACAGGAACAGGTAATAATATTTCAAATAGGGATCTTTCACATCAAATATGTGAATATCTGTTTAAAAATATAACAAAGGGGATTTTAAAAGCTGCTAAGCAAATTCATGTCAGATCTACAGATTGTTCCAGAAATGTTCATCTACATATGGTACAGGATAACTGGAAAAGAAGTGCTAGAATAATAGCATAATGCAACTATTTAGTCCAGGTATTAAATGTGCTTAGATTTATTTGCAGTTTTAATTAAATTTTCACTTTCCATGGAGCACTTTCTATACATCAGAGAGTGTAAAATGACAGACCTTGGTTGTTTCTTTTTCTGCTAAAGACACACTATTATTTGAGAACTGAAAAGAACAGCAATAATACAGCAGGATTTAAATGTACCTTCCAGCTTTCTTTAAAAACAAAAAGAAAAACAATAGCTTTCCACAAAACACTTTTTATAGGTGACAGACAATTTATTTCTAATTAATTTAAGTGGTCATCTCCCAGGGAGAAACATGTTTGGTAGAATTTAATGTAAAAGATCAGCTCAAAAGCTTTTTTTTAAAAAAATAAAATGTTTACTATCATAAAATTTTCTGCATTAGTACAATATTCTGTTAGGCAGATTTTTAAAATGTAGTTGTCTTGTTCTGTCAAGTATTGGGCATGAGTACTAAAAGGTTTGGGGTTTAAATAAGGATCAAAACAACTAAGCAATAAAGACTACTGAACAGCTCTTAATCAATGAAAATTTATCCTGGAATTTTTCACTTGTAGGTCTTCAAACAGTATTAAAACTGAGCCAACTTACAAGAGATCTTTATTTCATATTTATGTTATAGAAATTATTCAGGTCCAAAAAAATTGTTTTCAAAAATGGAGTTTATTTCATATGAATTACATAGCCCACTTACTGATTCGATCAACAGTGCTAGGAAATGTGTTGCTGAGAAATAAAGCCAGTAACTGCTCTGTCTCTGCAAAAGGAGTTTTGCTCGACTCCCCTTAATTTTACTTTCAGAGGAAGATCTGCCTTTCTTCTCAAAACATCTAGTAGAGATAGAGCATTGTAGTTCGTCCTAGGGAAATAAAGTTTGAAAGCCAGCTTCTCTGCCCTTCAAGAAGACAAGGGAGAAGAGGGGAAGGTGGCAGCCTGACCTCCAAAGATTGCTGGAAGGACTTAAAGATGTATGTATATTCAGCATTTCTGTTTCAGAGGGTGGCAAGGTCTGTTAGAAGGAATAGAGGTGGACGGCTGGGGAAGAAACCCTGGCTTCAGTCAACCCAACATGATTTTTATCAAAGTTGAACCTCTAAGTCCCAGGACTGTCTGGCACTGTGTGGCTGTATGCCCAAGGAAAGACTAACAGGACAAAACATACAGAGCACTCTGAAAGACAGCTATACATTGCAATAAGTGAGAGTGGGAATTAATTATTTAGGAATGTGTCACTAGTATGAGCAACAGTAATGGAGCAGAATTGAAGCGAAGCCACAAGGAGGCAAAGCATGATGAATTTATTGGAAACTCCAAGCTCCAGCAGACACTATAGTGGAAATGAAGGACTCATAAAACTGAGCTCTAATTAGCATTTTCACATAATTTTCAATCCTTTCAAATTAACATTTTACAATTACAATTTCATTTATGACTGAACAATTGTGGTTGTTCTACTATGCTTAAAGCATACACAGGAGCAAACAACCCCATAACAGTGATTAGACTCAGTGTTCTCTTAATGTGAAATCCCAAAAGTTAATGCTCTTCCAGACGATTATCAAAACTTCAGAATTCTTTCAAGCAAATACAGAACAACTTGTAATCAACCTTATTCCTATAGTATGTGAAAAGTCTCTAAATTAGATGCTTTCCGGATTACCATAAACACAAAACTAAGGGACAACTACTGAAGAAAACATTTTCAATATGACTATCATGCATAAGACACCACAAAAGTCTGCTGCACAAATCAAAGTGACATGATTCTTCATATACAATATGAAAAGTAAGCCTTTTCTTAGCCTTGGATACATGGCTTGGAATGTATAACAATTTTCTTAGAACAAATGCAATACTAAATGAAACCAGGGCTTAGCAGGCAGCAAAGGAGAGAAAGTTCATAAAGAGAAGCTGACAAAACTCTTTATATTCATATGAGAGAATAGGAGAACATGTTTTTGAACTATAAATATATTATCCAACACGGTCTATCTGGATTCTTCTTCAGCCACTTACACTGCAATACCTCTCTATCAAATACAGTGTGTGTATGTGAAATTTGATCTCACAATTTTTCTACGAAGTAAGGAAGCATAATCCAGTTTTACAGATCTCTGAAGTACAGGGAAATGATGTGAGATACTGAAGGTCACAAAGGTTATAAGTAGGGAAGTTAGGATATCAATGAAAATCCTATTTTATCAACTTCAGGACTCACAGAGTAGGGTAGGGAAACAAAACTCATTTTAATTCAACAATTTCACCATGCTCCAAGCATTTCAGATTATTGTCATATATAACTTTCTACTTGTCTTCTGCTTTTGAAATTGCAAGGTGCCTCTGAATTCCACTTTTCATCCTCAGGGCTGTTCAGAATTGTTCAGAAACAATTCTTTTAAAATTAAACCTGAGTGTACACTTTTTACTTAATATATGGATATTTGCTATTTCAGTTACAATTTCATCAGTTGAAGTGTTAAGAAATACACCAGTCAAAATGTCAGGAATAATGGAGGCTTTGCATCTCATACTTTTCCTTTATTTTACATCTAAAGAATGTTTTCTCTTTTAGTTCTCAGCTACTTAAAGACCTAGTTTCAGTGACTGGTTTTTGCACAGTGATTTATAGTCCAACCCTGTTTCACTTCAAAGTGTTGTGCATACCACCAGGAAATCCTCAGAATTGCACCTTTATTAGATAAAAACAATAATCATCCTATTCCTCCTCAAACCTGTAAGATGGAAGACTCTGGTGCATAATAATCAGTTACACATAAGAAATAATTTGTTTCAATTTGCACCAATCATTAATAGGTGCTACTTCATCAAAAGTTAGCATATTCAAACTACATTTCTTGACTGAAATTTAACACTTGGTAAACAGAAAGATATGTAGTCCTGTGAGTTTTACTGGAAAATCAGTAGCCCAATACACTGTAGTCCACAGCAGGAGAAACTTAGCTTCAAGAAACTGTAAAAGGGGACTGCAGAAACAGCCTCACCTCACAGCAGATGATGATCTGAACCCCTTAAATACTTTTTTTCTCAGAATTAATGAGAATTCTCTTTTCCTGATGATGGGGTATGCAAGTAGCTGCAGGAATGACTATGCCTCTGTATGAACAATTGTGCATGACACTTTCATGGCAGCTCCACCTCTTAAACTTACTTATATTGTCCATCCCCAGCATTTTGTCCAGATATATTGTTTAAATCACTAGCCATTGCACCTGTTTTACTGTATTACTAGAAAGAGAACAGCTGTGTGATTTCAAACTGTAACACTTGCTCCCTTTGTGAACAACCTTTCACCTTAAACAGACAGGATACTTTGCTTGAAGTATAATTTGATGTTTGCAAGGGAGCATGTTTAAGTGTCTTGTTTTATGTCCAAGCATTCATTTGTGCCCTGGGCAATTTTCAACACATGTTGCAAGTTTTCTGTTCCTCTGAGAAACAGAATACTGATTAACTTTTTCACCATACAGCAGAATATACCTGTAAGCTACAACTATTCAGCTGTAGATTACAGTAAAGCTTATGTTTCCTCAATAGACGAGGCATTTTCTCTGACAAGGAGTATTCTTTTGAAATCTTATTCTTTGGATATAAATGATATGTGGCCTTCTGCTCTGCATCTACATACAGTGAAATGGTCTGACCAGTGCATAAGGAGGATCATATAATAAACAGGAATAGGAAAGACTAAGAAAACAGAGGCAGAAGGTTAAATGTGATATGGGGACGCAAATAATAATTTTTCAAGGTTTTCAGTCCCATTGCAAATGTTTTTCTCTAAGATTTTGATCAGAACACACAAGCAAAGTGTAACAAGAACCATTGAAATGGCTGATTGAGAGGAGCTGTTTCTGCAGTCCTTCAAAATTCTTCAGGAATCTCGTGGACCTGAAGCAGGACTAAATGCCAAAGGTCTGCCAGTATTTTTCCAGGTATGTCTTATTATTTGCTCTAATAAACCGTATTGCTTCTTCATGTATTGTATAACATAGGGACAATATTGAAGACAATGTAAAGTTTAAAAATATTGCAATCCTGAGCAATCTTTCTCTTCGAAGTACCTTATTTACAAGTGAAAATGAATAAACATATGCTCTTTTGCTTCCATATGGAAGTTAATTGAAGACTTGTTTGGTTTTCAAAAAATAATGCAACTTTGAGCAAGAAGAAATCGCTGTTGGTTTTCAAATTTCTTCAGGTGAAAAATTCACTTCGTATACTATGTGCTTCCTGTCACCTGAATATTCCTTCTTACAAATCAGAGACATTACAGAGAGGGTTTCCAGGTTTTCACTGAACTGATAAGGGCTGTGAACAGAGAGTTGACTGGTGTTAGAATTTTGTAGCAATGGCACAGAGTAAACCAGCTCTCCAGATGCACAAACACACACATCAGTATCAAATAAAGAATGAAAAGTTAACAAAGCTGCACAGATCCTTGTTCTGGAGTCCAATGTCTGGCAAAGGGAACAATTGACTTCAGCACAGGATGTTAAGGACATAGAAAGATGTTGCTGTAACTTCCTAGTGTGTCTTCAGCCACTCTCCTTTTTAAGCAGAAGTAACAATGAAGAGAATGCAGTGCAATGACTGTATTCCCCTTAATGACAGTGTCATTACTGTTTAGGTTTTATTTATAGAGGTGCTGGCAGAACAGCTTCTCTGGGAAAATTGAAACAATGTATTTTCAATGAAAATGAAAATGGCTCCATTTGTTTTTCTCCATCATCTAGCATCCACTTCTGCAGCAAGCAATGTTGTGCCCATTCCCTCCAGCAGTTAGAGAACCATTCAGGATGCTGGACTAGGGGATAAAAATGGAATGATACCTTAGAAAGAGCTGGTAAGCATTTGATCTGACTCAAGCTACATTTCTCATACAGAAGGCACATATAGCACCCTCACAGTTTGTCAAAGAGAAAGGAAATAGTTTGCCTGGTTGAAATGGTTCAGCTTGTTACTGGAGAGAGAGAAGAGGGAGAGCACTGAATAATGTACCTCTTTTAAAACCCACTAATAGGCTTCCCTCTAAAAGCACAGGAAAGAAAGAGCCACATCCCTGTCTAAACTACACAGGGTTATACACAATGGCTTCTAGTCATAACTCTTGGGAATTTTGTAGAATCTTGTCAAAAATTATTCAAATTTCCTTTTTAAAATAATCCACAACACTATGATTCTTCAAAAGGCTCTTTTATTGTTATAAATTATTGCCAATATTACTATTACCACCACCATTATTACTACATTATTGTATTACTATTAAAAGTAGTAGTGCATTATTAATGCTGTCTTTATTAATTTGATGAGATTCTTTGGTCCAGACTCTTCAGATCTGGCTCCAGAGATGAGTTTTCTGCTGATAAGAAAATTACACACATTTGCTGACAAAACAAGCAGCCAACCCCAAGCAGGAGCTTATCAAGATTGAATTCAATAGGTGCCTCTGAAATAAAGCATGTTCTATGTACTGAGACTGCATCCCAGATAAGGTGACAAGCTGGTGATGTTTGTTACATCATAGTTAGCTACAACACAACTGCTGTTACATCTGCTTTGGACTGAGGTAAGCGTGGTACTTGACCTGGGTGATTTTATGCAAATATTGTGCAGACCCACTTTCAGTCCATGACATCTGCTAAACAGTGTGGAAGAAAAAAAACCCATACATTTGCTTGTTCTCCAGCTTCTAGTTATGCTCCTTCAAAACATGTTGTTCATTTTCTTTTAAAAAAGGGCCTGGGAACAAGAGAGAAATACAATAGTCAAAAGGGTAGAATTTAGAGAGATGTCATGTTTATTTCTGAAAGTCTCACGTAGTGTTTATACTCATAGATTTCCACACTACTTGGGTGTGAAATAAAATACCATGCATTTCCTTCATAAAGAAGGTCTATTCAAATAAATTTGTCTAATGACTTTTGCCTTGAAATGTTTGGAAAAACCAAGAGTTTTCTTCTGATTTTTTTCACCTTTTTCTGTTTGATTTCCTCAATAAACAAGCCAAAAGAAATGTATTATAAACTTGCAGGTTCCTGTTGTGCTGATTTCTTTTTCATATATAACATGAACTCTCCATGTAGATCCAGAAATAGTTTGATTAAAGGTAACTGTATTCCCTAATTTAGAGATTTAAGGATCTATGGATCAGCTTTTGAGAAAAAGAAAATAGTAATGATTTCCCCTACTTCCTACAGAATAAAAATGTTCCTTCATTCTGTTCTTTTATTGTCCTCTCCTCTTACCTACATGTTTCAAAATTCATAACCTACAGAGATCCTAACTATTTTGTTTGGGGGTTTTTATTGTCAGTCTTTCCATTTTCTTTTTCTGCAGCTAGTAGCAACAGGTTGCATGCACAGGAAAGGCTGGGTGGCCACCAGTCAGATTTCAGGTGACTTTGCTCTGCTGTTGAAGGGGTTGATTTCAGAAACACATTAAAGGAACCCTCTTACGTAAAAAGGTATTTTACCAGACACATAAAATGGGTCAAAATATGAATTTAAACTGATTTTTTCACACGAAGATGACATCCCCTCATTCAACTTACATTTTATGTATAAAGAAAACATAGAAAATTTCCACCATCTGTTTATTTTTACTGCTAAATGGGAATGGGGAGTGCTATACTGCTGAACTTAATCTTTTTTCCTGGCACAAATGAAAAGTAACACTTTACAAAACCTTACAGATATGATTTGGTCAGTCCTCTACTATTACTTAGGACAAACAGTACACAAAACTGCTCAAGGCGGTTTTTACCTTCCTCTCGCACCCTTCAACTCTGTTCTTGACATCACAGAGAATAAAGGAAGCTGTTTATAGCCCAAACTGCTGTAACAAAAACCAGACACTGAGTATCTGGGATACAATCTGCATGTGAGGACGTAAGACCTCCAAGCTAAATTTAAACAGAGGAAACACTGCAGTGGCTGATTAGATACTTCCTGTGTACTTCCTGTGTATCCATCCAGTGGTAGCAAAGCATATAACTGCAAAAGTGCAAGCAAATCATCAGATACTTGCAATTAAACCCAAATAGGGAGTAAGAACAGAGACTCAGCACCCCATCCACAGCTGCGTTCTCACTGCATTGCTGCATCTGCAAATGCAAGACGTGCAAGTCGGAGACACAGAGAGCTCCATATATGCCCTAGATACAGAAATAGATGCATTTAAACATCTCATGTGGACTGCTTTTAAAGTAATTACTTGCTCCATAGAGAATTCTATGTTTTTACTAACAGGAAAATGAGTGGACATACTATAAATGAGTCGTATAAAGGCCATATAGTACTCATTTCCTAAATAAATCCTAAAACAACTTAGACACCCCAATTGTAACCCTTTCTTAGAAAGAAAGGGGCTTTGATGTGAAGTTTTGATCATGAACAGAGTATAAGCAACCCTGGGATCTAAGTCATTCAAAGTGTCAGAACATTAACCTAACTAATATTGACTAAATCCCAACTAACACCTGGAGAAAACTAAAGGGAAAACGAATGTCTGTCAGGTGATGTACAAGCTGTGTTGACTCACTGCCATGTAGAATTTAATAATTTTCATCCACATATATTTCTGCTCAGTGATTCCATGAATAGCGAATTGGTAACACTATGGGGATTTTTGTTTTTCAAGCATGTGCAGAACAAAGATTTAGATTTCCTATGAAGAGGGAGGAGACCATTTTGGCTCTTTTATGTCATGCTCACTTATGTCAGCCAATTCAGGACATTGCTTTTCTTTCATAGGTACTCACTTAAAATGCTTCCATTCACAAATGTGTGCAGATAAAGCATTTATGACTTTTGCTACAGGTGACGTTGCTAGAAATCCTTCTGGGATCATGGCACTGCCCAGGAAGAACAAAACAAAAGATAAAGACTCTGACTGGAAACTCGTCTTTCCCCTGGCCTTATAACTTGTCCCATCCTATTCACTGAAAGTAGTCACATTTCGTCAGATTATGAAAGGGAAAGACTGGCAAAAAGACCAAAACACAGGCACCCAATTTAACATGATTTCTTGGAAGGGGCGGGAGAAATTTTGAGTGAAATAATTATTATTGAAGAATCAGGTATATTAACTGACATTTTATTTTGATCAGTGATTATCCTTTTATCAATATCTCTGTGCTGACTTTCATCGCCATTCTGAAGGTTTTGAGATGTAAGTGGCACTTTCCCAATGAAATTGGTCTCTAAAGGAAAATTTTGGAGCTTCCAAGGACAGAAAGTCATCAGTCTGATAAATGATACCAAGAGGAAGGTGTCATGGAACTATTTGTTTCATTTACTCAGGAGTATACAAGCTTCCCACACTTCTCAGACCAGGTCCGCAAGGCCCACAGAAGTCATACTCATGTCTATAAAACTGGTGTGCACTATCACAACTCTGAATAAAAGCATCTTGAGATGGGTGGAGGAGCATGTCTCAAACAGGCAATACATTTTGTGAAAATAAGTTGTTTGTGGAAAAATACTCTGTTCACAGTTTGCAATATGTAGAAATTGTTAGAATATTGGATTTTGTTATGGAATTTCTGATCTAAAGAAACTTTCTGAGATATTATAATTCCAACAGGAAAACAAATAGGATCTCTTTTTCAAAAGTCAAGATTCAAATTAAATGTTTCAAAATTCTAAATTAAGTGGTTTATTGAAAAGAAAATCCCATTTTTGTTTGTTTGGGGTTTTTTTTATTTTGTTTTGTTTTTCTGTTTGGGGCACAAATTGTCAATTTGGTATTTCTTTTGAGTTTTTGACGTATTTTGTCCCAGCTACACATCTCCAGTTCTCATGACCAAAATGAGTGAAATTGAAAGCTGTCCTTTAAGTGCAGAAAAGTTCTCCTAGCATCTGTCAGGTTAGAGTAGATATCTACTATTTTTCACCTAAAAACAGAAAGCAGAGCTCTGAAATGTTCAATGTGGTGCAGGCACATGTCCAGAAAGCAAGGAGCCACACTGATTAAAAACACTGCAAGTAGAAGTGTGCCGTTTGAGCCACCAGCATGCAAAGCTATTCTAGTTGGGCATTTAGACACCATGACTGCACAAGGTAATTAATTATCAATCATCTGGAGACGTCACCAGCTCCTTTTCATCCTTGATTGAGGTGGAGAGTGGGTTTATTTGTAGCCCTGTTCACTAAATATCTTCTCCCAGGCATCTTCAAAAATTTCTTCAAAAATGTCTTCAAAATTTCTATCACCATGCAGAAGGGATTTCAGACTTAGACTTTCAATCAGAAATGGGAAGGGAGATAGTGGAACATGAGCTTGAAATAAATGCAGGTGAAAGAGAAACACTCAAACAGAGTTTCAGCTGTTTTTAGCAAGTCTATTTATACTTCACCATATCCTTTGAAAACATAAAATTCTAGTCCTAATTTATTAATGGAATGTGCCAGCACCAAGCTATTTTTAAATTTAGAATATAAATGGCCTTCATGAACTAGAGCGAGCAGGCAGCATCTGACATGAGTCTCAGAGCTGGTGTGAAATTTACTTTTAAATTGCTGCTGCCTTTCCAAAAATTATGCACCGTGAGCATGTGGCTTCACTCGTGTTAGCTTTTTCTTTAATTAGAAAACAGAACCGCAGGAAGTGGCACATAGAAAGATCTTGCCCTTGCTTGGAGGTAGATAACCCTCTCAGCTTATTTCAGCTGTTTCTTTCCAGTTAAATTCAAATTGTCAGAGGAATGAGATCCTGAAATAAAAATCAGAAATTTCAAGACATTAATAAACATAAAAGGCAAAGATTATTTATATTTTATTTCCCACTTCTTTTCTTTGTTTATGGCAAACAGAAAACGTGGAGGGAAGGGAACTGAAACAAAGAAATTGGAGAGGGTTTTTTTCAGCTCCTGGGAAGTCTTATTTTCAATATCAAGTGCAAGGAAAAAGGGTATTCTTCTGTAGAGGTGTTCCTCAAAAGAACCATGCAAATCAGGCTTCAGCCAGATCAGATCATCTGCCCTTTTATACTGATGACTTTTTCCAACGGCTGTCCTCATCACAACTTTATAACCCCATTAGAGACATGCATTTGAGTGTTTTAGGGAATGACTAGACACAGCAAATGATTTCCTATAAATAATTTATTCAATGACTTCAAAATTCTCAGTGTTCCTGTAAGGAGTGCCTGTCACAAAGCAATGCTGGTAAGAGACAGCAACTTGCTCCCCCAGTCCCACCACCTGACTTATGGCCTGCTCCAGAACCCATGAAAAAGCTGATGAAGTTTCTCCTGAGGTTTTTTTAACTCTGCTGTCTGAGTTAGTGGGAATTTTTCTAATAACTTGAGCAGAAACGGAATGAGATCCCGGGCCTTCCTGATCTTCTTCACCTTCTCAGAATAAAAAGAAAAACTGAATTGCTTTTCAAGCAAATGTCCTTAAGCATGAACCAACTTTGGGACAAAAAGTGTGACCGCTGAGAGTCTGATCTCACAAGCTCCTCAGAGAAGCACTGCTATTATAAAGAATAAAGTTTTACAAGACAAAAGCATTGAAGGTTTTGTAAAGGTTCAGTAAATGCTTTTTATAATGAACTTAGCTCTGGTTTTATATTTCCAGAATTTAGTATATATAAAATTGGTTTTGGAGTTGTTTTAGAACAGATGGAAGGATTTTTATCAGTTTTCATTAGTTTTGTGTTGAAAGAACCCTGAACGGTAAAAATTTCATGATTTGGAAAATCAAAGTTCCTCCTACAGGATGAGAGGAAATCGCCTTAAGTTTGTACCAGGGAAGGTTTAGATTATATATTAGGATTTTTTTTTTCATGGAAAGACTTGAAAAGGTTTAGAACAGACTGTCTGGTAAGTAGTGGAGTCACCATCCCTGAAAGTGTTCAAAAAACCTGGATACAGCACTTGAGGACATGGTTTAATGGTGAACATGGTGGTGCTACATTGACAGCTGGACTTGATGATCTCAAAGGTCTTTCCCAACCTTAACAATTCTATGACTATAAGAGAGGTTTTTGACAAGGGAAAAAATATGTGTCTTGATACATAAAACACGCATTTGAAACAATCCTGCTTATCAGGGATATTTACCGAAAAGGTTCTTTATATATTGAATCCATTGGGTTTCCATATACAGACTATAATGTCTAAAAGAAAAAATTCCTACTCTTTTAGCACTCCTGTGTCTGTCAGTCAAGCATCTGCAGGGTCCTTGAGTTAGTTTTGAGGTAAAAATCTCAGATAAGTCTTTCTCCTTACCTTCGTCACTAAAATTTAAAAGTAAGCTAAGTTAATAATTAATATTAGATGTAGTAGCTGAATACTAATATGCTGGCAATTTATTTATCACCTTTATCAGTAAGCATGCTTAAATTATCTCACTTCAGTGCCTGATAAACAATCAATGGACTTTATTTAACAGCTTCATCTCCAGTATACTAATTGTATCCATTTAAATTAAATTATTCTGATTGTTATTCCATGCAGTTATTTGGTGATATGAGACTTCTGAATAGATATTATTGATTTGGGGCAACCAAGCACCATCCATTACAGCTGTGAAGACAGGAATTAAATTTAAATAGTGGGCTATTATTTTGTGAATGTCTTTGTGGACAAATAGGGTAGCAGAAGCAGGATAATTAGGAAGTTGCACTAATTTGTCCTCTTGATTTATAGGTATATGATTCCTGAAAATAAAATGAGGTCTACAAAGTAATCAAGAGAAGCTGGCAATAGATAAAAACCTTTTGACTCTTTTAGCAGAAAGGACAAACAATTCATATGCAATCAGATTTTAAAAGGTGTTTAGACAGCTAAAAGAACAACTTTGGCATCTGATGAGACTTACAGCAGTGCCTAAAATGACTTTTAGACTGTTAGATAGAAGCATGCTAAAATAAAAAACAACAATAACAAAACAAAAATATTTTTGTTGCCCCAGATTATAACTATCATGCTGAAAAGAACCATACAAAAACAAAATTTCAAGATCTGGGACAAAGATAAATGTTGTGCGACATTCCTAAGGTTGTGGAGATACTGTAAGCACAACTACAGTTTTACAGAACATCTGAAGTTACAAGTGAGCTGAACAAAATCAGTGAGAAAAGTGTGATATTGGAGATCCAAGAACTAAAATTTAGCCTGGAAAATGAGAAATTAATTAAAAGGCAACATGATAAGAGAGAATGGGCTCCTTGTCCTGAGCCTCAGCAACATGAAATTAGCTGAAGATAGTTCTGAAAATACAGGAAACAGTAGGGAATGCAAAGTGGAGGTTTTTTGAAGTGGTCATCATAAAGTCCTGTCCGTACAAAATAAATTCATTATGCACAGCACCTACAAGCTCATACAATCTCTCAGAGAAAAGGAAATTACTGAAAAGGTTATTCTGACCTAACAGCATCAACAAGTAGCACCTGAGAAGCAGTATCAGAACCTGGGTTAGTCTATGGCAGCAATCTATGGTCTGATCAAATCTCACTTGGTATGACATGATCATAGCAGGACACGAACTCAAGAACCACTTTAGATTGGATTCTAACAGTTCTCATTTACTGGAGGTTTCCGTGGCAGTTGACATATGAGTAAAGCCTCATTTTGATCCCAGACAGCTAGGGAAAAATGGGATAACAGTGAGATTGAGATCTCACCCTACAGGGAGAGTGCCTGTTACAGTCATGAACTGTGGTTCATGCCAAATATATCCCTATACAGACATCCATGCATTTCTTAGAGTCCTGTGAGCTGCTAAGCAGAGAAGTCACTGCTGTAGATGGAAAGGTGCTTTCTAAGCAGTAAAACAAAGTGTTTCTATGGACTATGTTATGGGCCCTTGGAGATGAGTCTGAAACCTGACAAAGTCAAGTGTAAGAAGCCACTGAGATCTGCCCAGCAATGCCAAGACAGCAGACTACTCTGTGCAACCAGAGACAAAACCCATGCTACGCACAGAAACATAACTTTGAAACAGAACAATGATCTCTGGGAACATCTTGGATAGGTGACAGTTGACAAGAGTTTTGAGAATCTAATTTTCAGAGTGAGATCCTCTTGTGCATCTCTCATCATGCAGATCCTCAAGGCTTAGTTTATATCTCCATAATTCCACCTTCAAGGCCAGGCTCATGGACCCTGAAGACAATGAGCCTACAATCACAGCTCAGGCATGACTATGACAGTCAATCGATATATCAAAAGCTTCATCTCGGTTTAATTTTTGTGGGTAGTGTGCAAGCTGCCCATAAAGACCATACATGGTAGAAAAGCAGAGGGAAGGCAGAGCACGCTGTGCTCTTATGGACACAAGCTACATCTTTTAGAGTTTCATGAAAATCAACTCTTTGCAAAGCTGTGGCAATTGAAGATACAGCTGAAACTTTCTTTGTTGGTGCAACACCCCATAAAATTTTCTATATTTACAGTAATTAATCTCACATGAATTATCTTTGATTGCTTTTAATTGCACAGTCAGACTGTCAATGAAAACACAAATGTCTTAGGAAATTCACTGGAGTATTTAAAATTGAATTGATAAGGAATTTGACATTAAACTACTGTTTATTTCATAAAAATGAAGATATTCCCGGTAGTAAAAGACAATGCCTATTAATTAGGATCACTTTGCTAGAAACCAGATGCCAAAGTTGCAAATCTTAATATCACAGGCAACCAGGCAACCAAAGAATAGAGGTACTGGTACACAACTGGAACACAAAATTAGTTCAAGGATGAAAGGAGATCATTTCAATATTGTCTTTAGTTTAAATATAGCATATTCCCATTCCTGTGTTCCTTTCAAACCTATTCTTAAAAAAAAAAAAAAAAAAATTAAAAAAAAATAGTCTAATGTGGCTTTCCTAACTGGAAATATTTCCATTTTTAGCAATAAAAATGCCCTGCTAAGATCAATGACTGTTTATGCAGAATCTGAAGAAGTACAAACAGAAGACACAGTCCAGTTATTCTTTTGAAGGCAAAATTTTGCATTTTGAAGCACACTAAAACCTTCTGTAGAATATAATGACAAAGTAACTATTATACAGCAGCTACTCACAGCATAAATCTTGTTCTATCCGATGCCCAGTTCTGCTTTCCCTTGATGCTGATGTCATATTTTGGCACCAGCTTTCAAGAATCAAGATCATCTTGGTCCTGACAGTTTGCAAGGAAGTCAGGCAAAACACTACACGCCATTTGAGTGGGAGACAATAGGAACAGTGCATGGAAAGGAACTGAAGCTTTATTTCTAAGGGTACTTAGTGATTATCAAGCAGTACAAATTAATTTCTGATGTGTGCAGTTCTAAGTCAATGGAGCTAGGAGCATGAACTTAGACTGTGACATTTACAGCATTCAGAGGAGAAAGACAAAGTCTATGGCAGTATCTTGCCCAGTGAGGATTACTGGGGGAGGTTGGATGGGGAAGGTTGAAATGTGAGTGTCCAGTTTGTGCTGAAACTAGGAGGCAGGACAGCAACACAGAAAGCGTGCTCACATGAGAGGTGTATCTGCTAATAGCATTGATTGTCTATATGTGACTTCATTACAGCCTCTGAACTACTCCTGAAGAGCCTGGGGGAGAACAATCCGTCACTGAACTCCTCACTGCACAGCTGGTGCTGCACTGGCAGAACTTCCACCAAAGTTTTCACACAGAAGCTTGAGCACTGACTGGAACCAGCACACACCAGCAATTGTTCCAGCCAAACATTGCTTTTGATACAGAAATTAAATACTAAACACTCTTCTCCTGGGCTGAGAACTCTGCCAACCATCAGCCTAGTGAGAACTTTTATAGCAAAAATGTATCCATTTCTGGGAGTTGAAGTTTTATAATGCGTAGAATGAGTCACTCTTTACTTGTGCAGTAATACAGACCTGCACTCTAATCACAGATTCCCATCTGGACCGTTTACTTTTGAATTTGTCTTAAAAAATTAAAGCCATTCCAGCCACAATTTGGGGTTTGTCTTGTTCTGCCGCATTTTATCCTTGTTCCCTTTCTTTCCTTTTTCCCATAAATGTATTTCCTACCTTTTTGTCACCCAATCAGACCACCTCTGAGTTTTTCTTGTATTCAAATATTTTCCAGCAATAAACAAAACACTAAATCTGTTTATGAATCATTGGAAAACCTAGATGTATCTCCTTTCTTTAGCACTTAGTGTCTATCCTAAATTTACTTTTAATTAACAAATGAAACCTAGCATATAATTTCATTGCTTCAAGACACTCAAAACTTAAATTAAGGGCAATTGACCAAGTAGTTCCAAGACAAATCATTTAAAAACTTCAAATATAAATTAGAAACCAAAGTTCTGTTGTTTCTCTAGTGTAAACCTGGTAGGCAGATTTCACTAAGTCCTAAAACTTTCTTAGTTAGGGTCTAATAGGGACATCAATTTTATTCAGATTTTCATTTTAAAAAATGAATATGTTACAAGGGTAACATTTAAAGCTAAACTAACCCCATGCTTACACACTAATGATCTATTATAAATGTGACAACAGTGTTATGGTAACTGTTACACAATTGTTAGCATGCACTTAGACTGCAAACAAAGTGCCATTTATCCAAAAGCTCTTTATCTTGTGTTTGAATTAGATCAGACTAACCCGGGGGGGGGAAACAACAAAACAAAACAAAACAAAACAGACAAAAAAACCCACAAAAAGTTCTAGCAACATCAGTATTCATGTGGTTAAAGGTGTTTATATAATTTTTCGAGTTCAAAAGCGAACAAATACAGCAGATGGATAAACAAACTCAAATGGATGGTGATCTACGAATTATGAACCACGGCCAGAGAAAACGTCAGAATTTAGCTGACATTAAGTATCCCATGCTACCAATACCACTGTCACTAGCTTGACAACCAGACAAACTACCTCTGTGAAAAGACAAAATAATTGAAGAGGAGCTATAAAGAAGACATTGCTGCAATTAAATCACTCAATTAGTAAGCAGTAAGTACACTAAGCAGCTATGTCACACAAGGAAAAAAGCAGTGAATTTTGCAGAAAAATATGTAAATCTGAGGTCTCTTATTTTTTGTTGTTGAGGCCAATCTACTTTCACATGCTCACCAACAGTCCCATGTGCCAGCTTGTATATCATATACATCCATGGCTGATATTCACAGCAGTGGGTTAGCATCCTTCTTATTCCTTGCTATGGGGCTAAGAAGGGTTTAGGAAGGAAAAGATTTGATTATTTACTTACATAATCATTTTGTGTTTGATCATCGAACTAAATTATATAATGGGACAGCCCTCTGGTGACAAGGAAGGACAACAGCCCCTCCACCAAGAGTGCAGTCCCCCCAGTGCCAAAACAAGGCAAACAGAGCAGATCCAGTGGCAGTCCCTGGTTCAGTCCCTGGTTGCCACCAGGCACATTCTCTGTGACAAGAACATGTCCAAGGGCAAGCAACAAAGTCAAGTCAATGAGGCCAGGCACACCATAGTCACAATGAAGCTCATGCTACGGCCAAGCACCAAGGCCCGTGGGTGAGGGTCGTCTGCCATTCAGAAGATGCATCTTGACTTTGTCTCTTGCTGCTGATGGAGAAAAAAGGCATCCATCCATGAGGGACCATAGTCTGGACATCTGTGCAGTATTGGAGCTTATTAGGTAATAGACTGGTTTTAGCTATCTTCGTAAACAGATCACAAAAATGGAATGCATATCTTTACATCCCAAACTCATGTTAAAATAGTGACTAAATTATTTGATTCCTGTCTCGCTCTATTTGATCAAAGCGTAAAAATAAGCTACAACTGTTTGGCCCTCTTTGCAAAACTAGAGTCAATATTTTTAACTAAGAAAATACTAATGAGGCCAAATGAAAAATAAAAATATCCAAAGGTAAATAGGGAATTTTGATAGCTCACTTTAAAAAAAAAAAAAAAAAGAAGAAAGAAAAATTCATACAGATTTACTTTATAACTGAGTTGGCTATCAGTTCTATAAAACCACAGCAGTTGGAAAATGCATTCTGCTTTCAGTACAATATTGTTGACCCAGTCGGAGCACTCACTTACAGTGAGTTGGAAAGATGCTACATTTGAGAATACAGCTGTTATTGTTTTCAAATTTATAGACATACCTCAAGGTAATTGTAAACTATTTGAGTGACTGCCATAAGCTACCCTGAAATGACTGGCAGCCTTTCACAGCAGTTACTCAAAAGGAAGTTATAATCCCAATACAAGCAGATGAACAATTATGGGAATAGCAGAGATGTCTGGAACGGATTTTTGTCTGAAATTTTTCTAGCAGATTTCATCTGAAATGCAGTACTGGAAGGGACCTCCTGAGTTACTGAATCCAATTTCCTATTATCACTGCTGACAGAGTTAGAAACACCGTGAATTTGGCAAGAGTTCCATGATGGTAAACTGCCAGTCTCACTGGCTTGGCTTTCAGAGGGAAAAGCATAAGCAGCTAGCCAGCCATGGCTGAATTTACTGAAAATTGCTGCTGAAAGGTAACAGTTTCTCAGGGACCAGCAAGAAACTGGACTTTGCAGGGTTGACCACCAGGATAGAGATTACAAAGCAGAATTACAGTGGAGCCTGCCCAGGGAAGGGCTGAGGGGGGCTGGGTACCCAAGGGGTTGGGAGGCAGAAGGTAAGAAGAGCCTAAAAACTCCGGAACAGAGGCCTAAGGGATAAAAAAATATGCCTGCATAAATTGATCATGCTCCTCCTTAAAGCAAACTGGTGAAAACAGCTCTGGAAAAACCTCAGCTATGTAATTTCCAAATCGTGAGGGTAATTTCTGTCAACAGTCTTGTCTCCTGAGCCTCTCAGACTTTGGCACGGATTTTTAGTGTCTTCATCTCTTAAGACTGGGTTTAGCTGAATGAAGTCCACACTATATTCTTATCTAGACACTTTGGCGTAAAAGTCCAGTAAAACAGCTTAGAGGATAGTAACCCATCTGTACAAATTTAAATCATTATGTAGAAGTCTATAGTAAAAAGGAATTCTTTGTGAAATGTTGGACCATAAGGACTTGTTTCAGAGCTGTGGGGTAATGAAAAGTATCTCACTATCAAGTGGAGTTCCCCACAAGCAACTGGAATTCCTGAAGCTCTTTAACTGCTGGGGGGAAGGCAGATAGGGAGAAAGGGAAAGCTTCCTCCATGCAGAACCATCCACCAGCATCTCTTAGCAGATCCTTAGCAGCTTGTGACAGGTTCGCTAGACTCCCCTAGGCCAAGTAGATGCAGGAGATGGGAGAGAAAGGATCAAGCTATGTAACAGGTGGTTGGAGGCTAAAAAGACATGGATTATTTTCACACTACCCACTTTCCTGGGCACCAAACTAGTGAGCCTGACTCTGACAAGTCCATGCACACTCATACATGTGAAAGAAATGGATGAGCATGCCATGGACTCCTTCCTCTGGGGATGATAATATGAAATATCAAGTCCTACCCTAAAGGGAGAAATAACTCCAGGCAACAACACACAGTGGGGCTCAAGTGGACAAAAAGCAGCTTGCAGAAAAGTACCTTCAGGTCTTGATGGACAATCAAGTGAACATGAGCTGGTAACGTGCCCTTGCTGCAAAGAAGGTTAGGGCCATCCTCAGCTGAATTAAACAAAATATTGCCAGCAGACTAAGAGAGGTGACCCTTTCAGCACTGGTGAGGCCATACCTGGAGCGTTTCTGGGTTAGCAAGAATGAGAGAGATGTGGACTACCTGAAGAGACTCCAGTGAAGAGCTGTGAAGGTGATTAAGGGACTGGACATATGAGGTTAACATAAAAGAGCCGGGACTGTTTGGGCTGGAGAAGAGAAGGCTTGAGGGAGACCTTATCAATGTGTATGAGTACCTGATGGGGAGGTAAAAAAGATGGAGCCAGGCTCCTCTCAGTATTGTTCAGTGACAAGCCAAGACAAGAGGTGCTGGATGCAGAAAATTCAATTTAAACATAAAAATAATACATTCTAATTATGAAGGTAGTTGAACACTGGAAGAAATGGCCCAGAGAGGTTATGGAATCTCAAAATTTGACCAGACGTGGCCCTGAGAAACCTGCTTTCATTGACCCGGTTTTGAGCAGAGTGGTTGGACTAGATGGTCTCCAAATGGGCCTTCCAACCACAGCCATTCTGTGATTCTGCAATTCTGTGTTTCTAGGATTTTTCACAATGACTGACTCATGACCTGGGGGTTCTTTGCATAGAATATAGCAGTGGTTTGCACAGCACTATTTGGAACAAAAGAATAATCATTTACAAGCAACACTGAGCAGTTTTTAGTATGCCTTAGCACTTGCTAGGGAATGGGATTTTCCTGTCCCACAGTGAGGAAGGAAAGCACTGTAACCCCTACTGTACAGACATGAGGTTATGAGTATTTATTCACAGCTGGATCTTGAAATTGGAGAGTTTAGTTGAAAACAAAAAACAGAACTCTTCTGATTCTTTCCCTGTGCAGAAAATAGATGCAGGCTGCAGAAGACAGTTTCAGGACAGAAATTTGTCCAGTTAACAACACAGTGCACCAACTAATTTTGATTATTTCACCAAATGGGGCTCAAAAAATGCAAGCTATTAATGTGATCCTTGCCTACCTTAAAATCTTATCCCATTTCTTGTATATATCTCCCTTCTTCCCTCTGACCCTGACCACACTGTTGGTAAGCATCCCTCACTGCCTCTACACTGTGTCTCTCCAATGCTTTCTTGGTACCCATTACTTCTCCTGGCCAGGCCAAAAGGGGACTTAACCCTTTGCATTTCTTGCTATGCAGCGCAGAACAGTGTGGGCAGCAAAGCTGGGGAGATCATCACATCATGCCTTTTATGACCCTCATCCCTGAAAGAGAAAGCCATGCCTGCAAAGGAGAACCTCACAGGAGCATTTTATCCTCAGACTGTTGTTCAGATTCAAAGGAGAAATGGCAGCCTGGACCCTTGTCAGCAGAATGCCTTTTAATAGACTGTGGTGTGTGGGTCTCCAAGAAGTCCACCTGGTGACCCCATCAAAATTGAGGACATACTGAATTTTCTGGGGAGCAATATGATTGGAAAACTTCTGAAGATGTTAATAACACTTTGTCCAACATCTCTTGGTCGGCAAGTTTCCTTCCTGAGAATGAACACAGTGATTTTGTCACTCTGAAGTGCCACTGCCCCTCAGGGTATAAAGTGACTGTCCTGAAAGAAATGTCCCCTGACTCCATCCCTCCATACAGACTGGATCCATATCCTCACCTTGCTGCCTCAGAGTCACATTGACACCGTGGAGAAGAGAGGAATGTATTGAAACTAGATAAATGGCCATCTTTAATGACTTTCTCTTTTGAGCACAGGACACCAGAATGTAGTTACTAATTGCTGGGAGCAGAGCTGAATGCCAGCAGGCATTCAGGCAGGAGGTCGAATCTCACTCTTGTCTCCTGTGTATAACGAAAAGGAAAAAAATATTATTACACTTTACAAAACTCTTCAAAAGTGAAAAAAGTGTTATTGTCTTTTGACACTGTCTGTCACTTTCCCACTCTGAACTGTCAGGAGAATCAAAATTCGATCTCCATGGTAAGTCAAAAGGGCATCCCAAGGTACTCGGCAGACTTAATTTGTTTGAGGGTAGAGTTTTCTCAGTTGGGTTTTAATTAACATTTCATTTGCTTCCGATGGAAAGAAGGAAAGACTGTATGTCCTGGAATCCAGCAAGATATGCATAATACCTTGATAATTTCATTGATTGGTCTGTTTTCCTCAAGCAGTGCCATATTCTTGTTTTCATATGGAAACATAGAGAAGCGTAAACATAAATTGAAGTGTGTCTTATGAACTGAGGAGGAAAAGGATAACAACACAGAAATGCAGACTAAGCATTTAAAGACATTATTTTTTTTCTACAGTATTGCTGTGCAAAGCAGTCTGGAAATCACAACATAATCAGTCAAATATCATTTAGCGTAAATTCTCCTGTGACTTCACTAAATAACATATTTGCTAAAAGTTATGGCTAAATAATGCAAAAAAGTCTCATCTTTTAAATAATGTACTGATCTGCAGACTGACAACAATCATCTAATACGTCATTAGATAATGTGTCAGCCAACCACATAATTGGTAGAATAATGAATACAATAGGTCATATATAATTTACTCAAAGAAATATGCCTTATTTCCCAGATTTAAATAAATGATTCATCTAGATGTTCTTGTTAGCAGAGAACCATTTGTTAGCTAATACAATATGTCCTTAAGGTCCAAGTGAACAAGACCTTTCTACTGCATTTTAACAGAGGCTCTTTAGAAAGCTATAGCACACCTGCCAACACATCTTTTTTATGGGAAAAATGACCACAAATTACAAACCTATCAATGTGCTCATATATTTCCATAAATTGAAGTGTAAACAATCAGCTTGGCATTTTTCCCACCACAAGTCTCTAAAGATTCAGCTCCCTGACAAACTCCGGTGTCTGTGGATAAGTGTTCAAATTTGAATAAACTCCTGCAAACATTTATTTGAGCTCATTTGTACATCTGCAAATGTTTTCTCTATAAAATATAAGCTTCTGGGTTTGGTAAATGCATCTGATCCAAGTGGAGACCAAAGAAGAACATAGTGCTGTGTAAAACTAGACAGCTCAGTTGAGCAAGGTATATATTGGAATTGAGTCTGGGAAGGGATATCAAGTACAACAAAAAGGGGTTTCTATAAGTACATCAGCACCAAAATGAAGGTTAGGGAAAATGTGTGGCTGTTGCTGAATCAGATGGGTGTCCTAGTAACGGAAGGCAGAGAGAAGGTAAAATTACTGAATCTCTTCTTTCTTCAGTCCTTACTGCTGAGGTCGGCCCACAGAAATCCCAGACCTTGGAGAGGAAAGCTAGAGAATGAAATAATTTCCCTTGGTTGTAGAGACCTGGATTAGAGATCAGCTAAGCAGACTTTACACCCATAAATCCACAGACATAAATGTGACACACCCATGTGTGCTGAGGGAGCTCACAGATTTTGTTTCTAAGGCACTCTTTATCATCTTTGAAAAATCATGGAGAACAGGAGAGATACCTGATGATTGGAGAAAAGTGAATGTTACTCCCATTCTCAAAAAGGACAAGAAGGAGGACGTAGAAAACTACTGGCCAGTCTGTCTCACCTTCCTCCCTGGAAAGGTGGTGGAACAGGTCATTCTGGAGGTCACCACCAAGCATGTAGAACAAAAGAAGATCACTGGGAGTAGCTAGTATGGATTCTCCAAGGGGAAATATGCTTGACCAATCTGATAGCCTTCTATAATGGCAGGGCAGGATGGGTCAACAGGGGGAGGGCAGTGGATGTTGTCTACCTTGATTTCAGCATGGCTTTTTACACTGCCTCCCACAACATCTTTGTAGGTAAGCTCAGGAAATCTGGGTTAGATTACTGAACAGTGAGGTGAATCAAGAACCGTCTGAATGGCAAAGCTCAGAAGGTCATGATCAGTGGAGTAGAATCCAGTTGGAGGCCTGGAGTCAGTGGCATTCTTCAAGGATCAATACTGGGCCCAGTCTTATTCAACTTTTTTGTCAAAGACCTGGACAAAGGCCCATAATGTAACCTCAGCAAGTTTACTGATGACACAAAACTGTGGGGAGTGGCTGATACACCTGGATGCTGT
>JAWWEW010000078.1:102293809-102319376 GCA_035583185.1 Anabacerthia variegaticeps
AGGAAAGTGGAGGGTCCTGCACCTGGGGAGGAATAACTGCAAGTACCAGCACAGGTTGGGGGTTGACCTACTAGAGAACAGCTCTGCTGAGAAGAACCTGGGAATCATGGTGGATGACAAGTGGACTGTGAGCCAGCAGTGTGTCCTTGCTGCCAATGGAGGGCCAATGGGATCCTGGGGTGTATCAAGAAGAGTGTGGCAAACAGGTTGAGAGAGGTGATCCTTCCCCTCTACTTTACTCTACTGAGGCCACATCTGAAGTGCTGTGTTCAGTTCTGGTCTCCACAGTTCAAAAAAAGACAAGAAAGAAGCTGCTGGAGAGGGTCCAGTGGAGGGCCACAAAGATGATAAAGGGTCTGAAACAGCCTTCTTACCTGTTTAGTCTAGACAAAAGACTGAGAGAGTATCTCACTAATGCATATAAATGCCTCAAAGTCCCAAGAGGATAGTGACAGACTTTTCAGTGGTGCTCAGCCACAGGACAAAGAGTAATGTCCATAAAATACCCACAAGGAATTCCACCTCAACATGTGGAAAAACTTTTTTACATTGAGGGTGGCAGAGCACTGTAACAGCTGCCTACAGAGGTCATGGAGTCTTCCCATCTAGAGACATTCAAAACCCACCTGGATATGTTCCTCTATCACCTGCTCTAGGTAAACCTTCCTTGTCAGGGGTTTGGACTGGATGATGTCCAGAAGTCCTTTCCAACCCTAATAATTCTGTGATTCTGTGACATTACAGTGACAGCTGGAAGATCTGGCAGGACTTGGTGAGGTGCAAGATCTTCTGAAACCAAGGTCTCCTAAATCATCTGGAAGGAATATCTGACTTGGTTAACTACAAGTTTGCAGGTATAAGTGGTAAGACCAGGTCCAGAGCCCTTGTTCTTTCATTACTTTTTCCTGCAGCTGCTCTTTTACTTCTCAAGAATTTAAATGCAGAAACTCTTGCTGTAGTGTGGCATCATCGTCTGCTTCAGGGCCCATCCTGAGATTAGTGTAGAGGTGCACTGTGCCTTCTGCCACCTTTGCCCAAAGATGAGGTTACTGTGCACAAAGGTACCGCACAGAAATCTCATCAATCCTTGTTCAGCAGACCTCCAGGCCTTGTAAAGAATAGCGATCATTTGTGGACAGTTATTTTAGATGCCAAGAAGCTTCAGCACATAAGAGAGAATGTATCATACATACTTCCTATCAAAAAAAAAAAAAAAAAAACCCAACAAAAAAAGTCAAACAACAAAACCCAAGAGACCCAAGAGTTCCTAAAAGTGTGTTATTTTACTTCCAGATGGTGCTCATGGAATATTAGTCTCAATACATTGTGCTGTCTTTTTAAACCTGATTGAGAATAAATGAGCTTAAACCTGTTCCTGTTGAAAGTGATACCAAGACAGAAAGGTGAATTCACCCCATAATTGCTTACATGTATTATACAGAATCCCATCCACACTACAGTTTCACACAGAATGTTATAATAAGGAGAATCAGGGATTCAGAAAGAGTAAAAGATCTGGAAATCAGCATTATCTTTAAACTAACACACTTAAAATTAAACCTGCTCTCTTAAGTCTAAGGATCATGCTTCCTTCATACCTGAATGGATATTCATGGGAATAGTAAGAGTCCCTTAACAATAGGTGTATTTCTATGGAAAAATCTACTGCTGTTTCACACCACAAAGGAGCAAATTTTTAAAAATTTTGTTATATAAAATCACTTATTCTCCTTTTCTGAATGTGTAAGCCATTTTCTTTAACACTGAAAAAAGTCAATCTGAAGCTATCATCTACTATGGAAAATTTCTGTGTGACTTAATAATGTGTGGTAAGGTTATTAGTAAGTGAAATAAACCATAAGTGAATTCACAGAAGAGCAGATAAGGCACTTTTAAAGTGAAATTTCACACTTCTTGCTGCACTTTGCCCAAGACAAAGCACATGCTACAATCCCAAAGCAGTGGTCATTGCAAATTGATGCACATTTTAACTAGAACAAGGCACTCGGTACCCATTAACTCATTTTATTTTAATTTAGCAGTAAAAGCTTTCATTGTAGCCATTAGACAAGAGAGAAACCTTTGGCATTAAAATAAGAGAGAGACCATATATAGAAATAAAATAAAAATTTAATTTACAGCACAGGGATTGGTATATTTATATTAACAGAATTTAAATACTTAGTTCTAAATAATTAAATCTGAGTAATACAAATGAGAAATAAAAAAATAAAATGAAAAAGGAAAATAAATCTGGAGGGAATTCATTTTAGAATCTTCTGTACATGGAGACTAATCTATGTTTAAATACTTTTTTTTACAGTTATGGCTTGAGGAAATAAACTCAAGTTGCTTTCACAGCTGTTTGTAGTGTATTTGTAGCAATTATATTTTCTAGACTTTCTTGTAATAATTGGTTGTCAAATAGGCCAGAGAAATGTAAATGTTTGCAGGCACAATAACCTGTTCTTTTCCTCAGTTCTGTGAATACTGCTTTTCTTCTATTTTCTCAAATCTTCACTTTAAAAAAAAAAAAAATTTTTGTGTAAGAAACCTGTCCATCACCTTCCATTCACTATTTTCACTGTCTATTTAGAAGAATCATGAGTTTGTTACACTAAGTAATATGGGAAAAAAATAATAATTAAACATACAATCCATATTAGATTGGGAAAAAAAAAATCCCTCTGAAGCCCAGTCTGGAGCAAGTTTGGGTTTGTTGTTTTAATGTGATTCTTCTGGATGCTCTATACAGCTTTCAATTGGATAACAGGGCTTGGTAATACTCTTAGGTGTTTCATCTGATTTGCTGTTTGCATGGTTTCTGCCTGATCCCGGGAGGCAGCAGAGAGGCATGCTGAGGGACAGAAGTGGCCATGTCTCTAACCCTCTATTACTTAACCAGCCCAAACACCATCCCATGGGAAGTGGGGTACCAGGGCTCCTCAAGATCCGCAGAGGCTTCACACCATCCCTGAGCCTGCGAGGCTGTCCAAAGCCTGGGGGTGTGCTAGTGCTTATCCAGACTCCAGCACAAATGCAAACACCAACATGGACCCAAATGTCAGATGACAGAATCAAACTCTGTTTCTGTCTTTCTCAGAAATGTTAGCTTTAACAAACCAAAAGACAGCCTCAGTGCAGCTCTTAATTTTTCTTTCTGTATCCACATGGTGCTAAGTAGTATACAGGGCTCCTGACCTGTGGTCCAGGCTTCTCAGTCACAAAGGCAATTTATTCTGCTCGTAAAAAAGTAATTAATTGTACAGCAGACATACTGAGTTCTGCTCATCTTGCCAATTTAAGCCTTCTCTATCTAGCAGGACACGTATATTGTATGATTCTGACATGGCAGAATCTGCTAAGAAATTCATCCTTCCATCACATCCCTTCTTGAATTTCAGCTTACAATGTAACTATGTATCAGAGCCATAATTCTAGCTCTGCAGAGATATCATTTTTAAAAGAGTAGCAAATCCAATTCCCATTGCATGAAGGCTGTTTGCATACAAGTGGTCTGGGCTGTCCTTCAGAGGGATCTGAAGCCCACTTTCCAAACAATCAGGAATTTATGGTGATCCTCCTGTGAAATTCTCCATTTTGCTGTAGTCAACAAAGTCACCAGGACTCTATGAAGCACTGAAGTCCACCTGCACAGAACAGCTTGCGAGACTGGGGCCTGGGCACAAACAATAGCAATTCTTTTGGCAAGCTTGAAAGGCCTTCTTGTTGGCAGATTGAGGAAGCCCACGCTTCTCCCACTGCACTGCCATTGATCAGTATCAGAGAAGAGCATTAATCAAGCATGCAATGCCATTATTTTTCCAAATTGAGGTCTCAGGTCTGTGATAAGCGCTTCTCTTAACACAACATTACATAAATATTATGCAATCACACTTTAAAACTGCTGCATTGAGAAATTTGAATGATAATGAGTCCTTTTGAAAATATTGCTCTAGTCTTGCCACTGTCTAGGCAGGGAAGGCTGATCATGGGCACAGTGCTACATGCTTCGTGAGTTAATTTGTCTCTCTATCTGCTTTTGGCTCATAGCTCACCTACAACTTTGTGAAAAATGACAGTGTGTCAACATCTTGCCATTAATGGGCCATGTGACAGATGACCAGCACAGCAGGCTGAAGAGAAGCATCTGAGTCTTGCAAATTCTCCTCACTGCTAGATTTACTGATGGATGATAGAGCTCCACGGTGATGACAAAGATGCTGCTGACCTTACTTCCAAACATGATACGTGGTTTACAGTTTACAACACTAAGTCCAGGACACAAGATACAAGAACCTAGCATGTTTTTAGGGGGATGTGGGTTGATTTTTAAGTATGGAAAATTGATCAGAAGCAGTGAAATCTCTACAAAGAAATCTTGTTTTGGGAATGTTTCTGTGGTCTACAGGAGATCTCCTTTTTAAAATGTCAATCCATAGAACAGCAGAAAATCCTCATCTTTTTTTTCCCCACATACCACCTATTTTCTGCTAGAAACAGTAGTATTAACCTGTTACAATTCTTAGTCTGCCCAGACCATAATAAATATTTGGATAGAGGATGCTTTAATAAAGGGAACTTTGCCAGGGCAACAAAGCACTTCTTATGGCATTTCTTGCTATTGTCTGTTTGGTTACTAAACATTTTGTTTTCCTTCACACACAACAAGCACTCAACTTTTTTCAGGCTTTAAAAAGGGAACAAAAATTAAAGTAGTATGTGCTTTCTTTTACAGACTGCATTGTTTCTGAAAGCAAATAAATACAACCTTCTTTCCTGTGAGGATGAATGTCAGAAAAGTAAGACACACGAAATAAAAGCATATCTTAGTCATAGCTACATACACAGTAAACCCAGAAGTTTATTACAACAACTTAGAGAAGTTGTTCATGTACAGCCTGTGGTACATTTGCATCAGTGTTTTAGTTCAAGCCAAGAATTGCTCAGAGATCATTGCCATACACTGACGCAGCAACGGAGCACATGAAAAAGATTTCTTTGAAGGGAGGTATTCCCAGAGACCCTCTGCAGAAGAATATTTAATGTACTCCAGCCACAAACAAGCTTTCAGTCCACAGGATCACGCTAGAGCCAGCCAAAAGGAAAACCCTTGAAAAACCACTATGTGGACATCATGTGTACAAGTGGTCCTCAGCACCATTTCTCACCACAGGTCCACTTTCGTTGCTCCTTGTTGAATTAAATGTAACCAACAAGTGCTAAGGTGGTCAAGAAAAAGCTTTGGGATATGTGAAGCTGAGGTCAGATCAGGTAAAACTTGCTCCCATTCTGCCCAACAGTGAGGTACAGTGACAGCCCACCAGGATTTACGGCTGTTCCAGTCAAGGAACTGAAGCAGGGATAAAGCCTAAGTCTCAAGATTGAGAGTCAGAGTTTCAAGACAGATTAAAGAAGCTGTGACCTTAATGTTAGCTCATACAACCATAATGTCTAAGGGGAACCAATGAGAATCCAAAAGTTATTTCTACAAGTTGAGTGTATTCTTGTAGTCAGAGGGACCCTGGATGAGTAGCATAGCTGGCTCTCTGACCTGAAAAGCAGACAGAGAGAGAAGCTCTTCAGCTTGGGAAGAAGCCAGGAGAGCTACAGGACACAGATCTGTAGATACTGAGATATGGAGAACACAGAAATGTGGACTTACTGCTTCATGAAGGTATTGATGCAATACTAAAGGAAAAATGACTTTTTGGCCCCATAAACATGAGCTTCTGTAAAGAGTGATGTCTCCCCTCTGCTCAAGTCCAGGGAAGACAAATTCCCACAGATGTGCTGGATGCCCCATAGTGCTCACATGGTGAGTGTCCAGTCAGGGACTGATTGCAAAGCTTCATCAACCACAACACCAACTAACTATGCCACTGATAGCTGGTGCAGGGTCATTCTGGAGCTGAGTGCTTATGGAAGTTGGCTTCCCTTATTAAAACTCATGTACCTCGGAGACGTATTTGACCGATCATTAATAATTGTCTTTATGGTGACATAATTACTGCAGTAAATAAAGGGTGAGTTTCTATTCCATGTAAGAGTGATTTGGTCCTAGACCCTCCTGGAAGCTTATGTCTCCCAGTCTGTAGACAAGATTTTTCTTTTTTTAGTGTTCCTTCTCTTTTTTATTCCTGCATATATTTAAATGGTAAGTACCTCTCAGAATGATAGACAGACACAGAGAAGAGGAAACATCTGTAGATTTAACTTTGCAAGAAAATAATAATTCAAACTTTAAAATGAAAGGGGGAAACCAAAATAAATAGGCCAGTTCAAATAAATTCTGAATTCCACATGTCCAGATGTGGTGAGTTAGGCTGGCCAGCAGCCAAATCCTGCCCAGCTACTCACTCACTCTCCCTCCTCGACAGAACAGCAGGAGAAAAGGAACTTAAAAAGATGAGGAGATTGTTTAACTGCTACCATCATGGGCAAGACAGTCTCAACTTGGGGAGAATTTATTTCACCTATTGCCGATTAAACTAACAGTGATAAAAAATTGCTCTGAAATACCACCCTTGTGGCTAAGGGGCTCAGTTTTACCCTGCAGGAAGCTGGTTGTAGCCATCTGGAACTGTTTGTGTATGGCACAGAGCAGGCCCAGCCTCTTACAGCAAAGTCTGCCCCTCCAACCCCCACTGCCAGTTCCTACACCCAACACAACATGTAAAACTTTGCAAAGCATGAAGACTCCCTTCCGTCTGGTTGTAAACAGCACAGGGATAACCAGGCAGCAGTTGCAAAAAGAAAAAATGTTAGTGCCACAGCTTTCATTTCAGAATATGCAATTACATGTATCATTTCTTAATAACCAGGAACTCTACACAAGTTATCATAGTCATCTCTCTTATCCATATTCAAGAGCAGATACTTTGAATGCAATGTTTTTAGAGAAAGCTCTATTTTCCACAAGGATGTAATGTTGGGTTTGCGGATTTCATTCTTGCATATTAAATCTAAGTATCTTTATATTTTCCACCTGGATGCCAGAGCATTTCCATATTTCATAACATAAGATTTAGAAGTTTCATCAAAGCAAATGCATCAGCTCAGTGGTTGTGAGACTTTTGCTGTACATAAAGTGTTAGGATCAAAATACTTCTGAAAAAGTCTGGAGAATCCACAAGATATTTTCATTCAGTTCAGGCAGGAAAGAACCTACTTTATGAATAAATATCCTTCAAATAACTCGCTCACAGCAGGAGAAGCAAATATAGAAAAAAAAATAAAGGAAATCAGACACAAAAAAGAAACTTATTATGCCTCAGAGAAAGAAAAGACCAGTGAGGTCTGACTTAAGCAAAATCAAACTTCACATTAAACAAGTTGCAGCATTGATTTAGCCCAAAGTCTTGACTTTTCCTGGTAAAAGACCATGACAATAAACTGATCTTGTACATCTGTTAGACTGAGCCTTTCATGTAATGCATCAGAAGGTGTTTTTCAGCACATCCCATTCTGACAACATTAATCAGCAAAGCCCCTATCAAGCCAGAAAATTTACAGAACAGAATTGCAGGATTATTATTAGACCGGAGGCCCTGACACAGCAAGAGCTTACCTACAGGAACTAAGTGCGTGACAAGCTATATAAGGCGTCTTTCTGAGAAGCTGTGATTTTTTTTCCAGTACAAATGAAACAAACAAAAAAAGATCTCTGAAAAATGGAGGACTGAATCTCAGCTAAAATTAGGGTACTTCAAGGCAGAACTGGAGGCCCTCAAAATAGTATTTCACTGTCATGGATTGTCAAGAAATCAGTCTGTCAGTTTAAGATACAATTACTATATTAAAATCCAACACCAATACAAATTACGTGCCAAGTAGAAAAAAATCTGTAGACAGAGAAATTATATAAACTTTGAGGAAGTCTGAGTATATACCTCTTCACTATTATGGGACTTTTCGATGCTAAACCTCTTATCCAGCTTGCAAGTGTGACTGTCAGTAAACCGACATGTCCTTATACTTATACTGTAGTGTAAATTAATGTAAGAGTTTGGACTACCCCTTCTACCACAGAAAATTCTACTCTTAGAGCAAGGCATCAGTCCTTGCCAGGTCAAAGATTCCAAATTACCCAAAATGAAGCCAGTTCCTGCATATTGATTGCTCTCCCTAGCTGTAAATTGTCACTGATTATTTTGAGAACAGAAGTGTTGATAGTTTCCTGCCATTTCTGACCTAACTGAAATTAAGTCTGTAGTATAATTTTGCATTTAGAGTAACTCAATTATGGCCAGAGGGCTTCAGTGTTTCAAACCTTACAAAATAATAAATACTGATGTCAAATACTCTTTCGGTCAGTGGTGTTTTATTGAAGTCAACAGATTTATTCAAGAGTAAATTCTGGAAGACTGATAATCCCTTAAAATATAATTTATGTCAGTGATCTTAATTCAAAATGCCTGAGAATTCAGTGTTCCTCCATATGTGAGTCTTAAGTACCTTCCTGTGGCATGGTGTGGTGAGAGGGAGGAGGACAATGGTTTTGAAGAGAGTCAGTGATAGTAGCTTGAGATCCATACTGAAGTACAAACTCCCAGCTCCTGCTTGTCCAGGGAAGTTCAGTCCATGTGGCAACACCAAATCCCTGTCCTGCCTGGTCAATTCTCTCAGATTATTTCTTTTTCCACATCCTCTCAACCACAAGACAAACTCCCTTGCTGGGCTGTTCCTCAAAGAAGCTAAGCACTGATCTTACACAAATCCTAATCAGTAGGGATTTCTCTAATAAATAACTGGAGCATCTTAATGGGATAAAGAGAGGGAGAACTGTACAGTTATAGCTCGTGTTCAATTGACTGAATGAGTGCAAGCTTTAAGTTCCCAGAGCTGTCAATCTGATCTTTTTCACAGATCACTTTTTTCTATCTTAAGAATACACACGTCCTTGCTAGACCAATTTGAAGTGTCTCTTCTCAAGTAAAATGGGATCAAATGCATCAGTAAAGTCAACGAGAAATAGACTTGGTTAACCTTTTCATTTACTTTCAAATTGTGAAAAACAGATATAGAGGCAAGAAGAAACAGCTGAAAACTCAAACTCCCTCTTTTGGAATCTTCTGTCAGCAACACCAATGTTCCTAAAGTAGCTCTCATAATCTGACTCCTTCTGAAAAATGGAATGCAAACAGCACAGTCAAAATAAGTATTTTATTAAAGGACTTTTTGCATGGCTGGTCTTACAATGTAGTTGAACGCATAAAATATTAATTTTTATTTTCACTATAGAAAGACCTAATACTATACACACACAGAATCAACTATCATAGAGACGATTAGATCTCTGCATACGAATGAATAACCATTGCTGCCAAATATTGAAAAATGAACTAACATCTCAGAAGGGGACCTTTGCAGCACAATCACATAGAAAAACATAACAGAAGATGATACAAAAACCACTTCATTATCAGTTTTAGGGGAAATATTTTATTAAATCTTAAAATCTGCTTTCTTAATTCTATAAACTAATAAGTGGTGCAAACATGCAAATCTGCACTGTACCATCTGCTGTTCACCTTCTTGAGATGAAAGACCACATCATCCCCCTGAGATACAGTGGATAATGAAGTTGCATCGTCTTGCTTTATATTGTTTGTGAAGTCCTATCTGTGGCCCACTTTTCCATGAGTAGCAAAACTATAGCCACAGCATAAAATTCCCAGACAAGGTTTAGATCAACAATATTATCTAATTTGGAGCATACTGTATGCATTTGGTTCTTTTACATTCTCTTGATTGTAAAAAAGAGCAGAAGATGCAACCAGAGTTAATCATGTTGAGTAAAATTCACTTGTACCCTTCAAAATAAATTGAAGAAAGATGCTTTGGGTTTTGTTTTTCATTTGGCTGTTTATATAAGGTAATAACTTAAATTCTTTTTTAAAGAATTAAAGTTTAGAGAAATCTAGGCCCCATCTAGCCTGAAGAAGAGAGATACTGGGGGAAACATGAGAAGGGGCAGCTCCATCATTAGTACCAGAGAGGTCAATCTCAGAGCTGCTGACCATAATGAATGTTTTTACGTGGCCTCCTGTGAGCCTGAGGTCAGGAGCTGAAAGCAGAGTAACAAGGAGGGGAAAGGAGGTTTTGACAGGCAACTTAAATACTCTTGGATTTTTTGACATAAAAATCATACTTCCACAAATGTTCAATTTTGAGAACCACAGAGTAACGTGAATGGTGAAAATTGAGAATGAGTTTTTCTTTCCTCCTGTAAAGGAGAAGTATGAGTAGCTTGAAGGCTTTAATCATATCACATCTGTAGCCTTTGGAAGTGTGCTGAGCTCAAGCTGTAGTCATAAACTGGGTTAACTGATTTGGGTCAGTGCTGCTGAGTACAGTCAATTCAGCAGTGTTGCTGGAGGTATATATCTCCTGGAGGTCTGGACCATAACCTGCTTGTCAGTGAAAGAAATTTAGGATATAAAACAGGAACTGCTCACCAGAAAAAGTATTATTGATAGTAACTACTCAGAGCATGGTTCTTGGCCTAAAGCAAGAAAAAGAGTAAGCTGCAGCAGAAAACATTCATCTGACTGGAATAAACATTCAGCAAGATACACCACTATCCATATCCTTTTATTCTTGGTACTGCTTTAAACTAAAATAACTCTTCAATATATAAAGACCTGAAATTAACAGTAGAAATTTCTCTATTAGGAAAGCATTTTTCCCTCTCTTAGGTTGCTTACCCTCAAGAGGATGAATAACTTGTCCTTGTGCCTGTTCCAGCTCTTAAAGGTCTAGGTAACAAATGTTTTCCCCCCAAAAAAAAAGTATTCTAATGCAGCACTTGTTTTTAGACATGAGCCAGTCGGCCTAAATCTGTGAAAAATAAATGCCAATGACAAGCTACTTCTGAGGAAAAGCAATGAAAAAAGTTCAATCTTGGCATGAAATTTGGACTCAAAACTGTTGAGCACACTCCTGGAACTCCCACCTCTAATGGGACAGCTGGAAGTAAACCAAAAGATGCAGGAAAAATGATTTATTAGTGCAGAATTAATTTTAATTAATGGAAAGATGTTTTTTTCTCCAGACTGCCTTACTGGTCAGGATGTATGTATAAAATCACATGACCAGCAACTTTCATTTGTTCTCTTTCTGTGGCTCAGCTTGAGCATTTTTACTTTCTACTTCAAGTGTGAATTACAGCTAAGATTTTCCCCAAGACATTTAGGGGAATTAAGGTCTGCATTCCTGTTAGCAGCATAATGTGGAGCTCTACATTCTCCAGGTAACTCCAAAAGTCCCACTGTGTTCTGTTGACTATACCACAGTATTGCTGGAGCCTCAGAAAAGGACATTTCTTGGTGATCACCCATCATTTAGCACAGATGCTGAACATATGAAGATATGCCTCTTGCTCTTCTAATACTCTTTTATAGGGCTGATCTTCTGCAGCAAAGGAGGAAAATGCCTGTAGTGGGACAAAATTTATGAAGACATGTATCATCTACATCACACAGACAGCAGCTTCCCTTGGAGACCTTCACAAGAGTTGTTGTCACAAACAAGACAGGAAACCTGTCACTTGCTCTAGGACTGCCTCACTGTGCACCTGATATTTCCAAAGAGGCCAGTGTTCAGGTTCAGCAGACTCAATCCCACACACTGTCTCCTTGGTTTTCTTGTTTTCCAATTATTTTGAACAGAGTTGCAAAGAACCTTCTTTGGAGACAAACTTTCCTAAGTTAGGTATGATTTCAGTCCTGGGACTCCCTGGGCTTAATGAAATAAAACAAACAGATGTTTCAGGTTTTGGAAGAAATGTAAGAGTGGAAATAAGATAGTGATAATACTGACAAGATCTAGCTCAATCTAAAACTTTTTCTACTTCATAGTACCAGATTCTTTTTTCTCATAGTCTAGTTGCAAAATCTAATTCTCAAATTTATCTGTTTTATTTTTAAGATTCCCAAATGATGCAGGGGGAACAATTATCTTAGGGCATGTCTATTTATGCTTTTGCTCAAAACTGACTCTTTGCTTAGCACAGTGTGCATATCAGTTTAGATCACAAGGTTTAAGGGTAAGATCCTTCCTTTTGCTTTTGCTCTGTTCAATGCCCAACAAAATTCAGTCAATTATTTTTAGATGTTTTCTAAGACCAAGTAATTAGGTAAAGAAAACATGGGGTTTGAAAACAGCAGCTAACCTACCTTCATTTTGGCCTTCATTCTACTTATATTGTTGACTTTGGAGGCCATACATTTTGGTGTTTAAACACCCCTGACACCTCTAATACCTCCAAGGCTTCTGTGAAGCCTTGAGGGATTCTGTGAAGCCTGAGGGATTCCCCTTGGAGATACCAGTGGCCCGTGGCAGTGTTGGTAGAGCAAAAGGGCTCTGTCTTTGTCAGTCCATCCAGGTACAAGACATAATACCAGTGAAAATTATTTGGCACAGGTTTATTATTAGAAATCAAAGTTGGAAAAGGAAATAATATATACTTGGGAAACCCACTCATTTGCATGTGTAATCAAATGTTCAGTGGGGCTTGCAAAGTCTCCGTTTTGAGTGATGGACCCTTGAAACAGCACTAATGAAAACACTTCTGTTCCATATTTCCTGTGTGTACTTTAATTTCATTTATGAAAATGAAGGCTTGATTGTGTATTTTCCTATGCCATTTGGTAGCCTGCCATCAAAACTCTAAGTGACATGACACACAATAGCTTTATGCACCATGAAGCACGCACAGTAGGGGTCTGGGGTATTCGTGTTTTATTTCCAGTTAAACAATACACAGGGGGCTGTCACACTAATAAGGTATATAATGATTGACTTGCTCAGCCACTCTGAGACCTTTACTCTGATACAACTGAAATCTCAATAAACAGGAGATTTATATTTGAACAGCTGTTTATTTTGAAATGCTCTGTTTTATCTACTTCCTTTTCTGATCAGTACATGTGGTTCATTCCTTTTTATTTAAAAAAAAAACAACTTCATTTGCTCAACTGGAGTCGTAGTTGTACAATGCTTTTAAAGTGAGGCTTTTCTTTGTTCTTTTCACACTTCTCTTTATTTAACATGTCATGTGGCCTTTTGATATACAGTTTGCAGACAATCCTTAGCAATACAACTCTGAACTCTGCAACTCTTTTTTATTAGAGGCATCATAATACAAAAACATCAATACGGCCATACTGTTGTTGAAAACCCACAGTGATTTAACAATCATGGTACTTATGAGCTCATTAAACATCAGACTCACAGCCCTGTAATGGTGTCTATGGTCCTTTATCTCTTATGAGAACCATAAGAAGAGAAAGTCTCTTCAAAGTAATGCCACCCATGGAGCTTGGTTGCATGAGTTCCAAGTGCACTGATGCTGCCTGGAGCCCTCTCCAAACTGCTCTAGAACATACTCAAGGATTTGTAAGCTAGGGCTCTCCCACTCTGACATGCTGCATACACAGTCATCAATAAAAATTAGCATTAAACAATTATATATCTAAAGTAAGGCAACAATTTCTTCTTTTAGCTGTGAGAAAGGTTTGATCCATTTTTATACTCAAGTTTTGAGGCATAAAGTCCTACTTTGTAAGTATTAGTTTTTGTGCAGTACAATTTTAATTCCTTAGGCATTGACTTCATTACTAGATCACACAACAATTTGCCTGAGTTTGGAAGGCACCAGAGGTGCCCTTTGTTCTTTATTGAGGGCTTTGATTTATCTTAAAGCTGATCTCCTGGTCTAGAAATTATGAAGGACATCCACTGTGACAGCTACCATAATCTTTTTGGAACAGGCAGCTTACACAACTTCAGCACACAGAACAGGAGCCAGTGCCCACACCACAAAAGATTGAACTCAATCTGTACATGCACCCTTTGCAGTTTCATTAAATATAGTGAGTCTCAGAACTTGAAAGTTCTGTCACTTTACTGTGCCCACACACTTTAACCAAACAACGGGCCAGTGTAAAAAATGATCACTCAACTACTGAGCATTGGACAAGTGAGGAGGCACAGGGCAAAATCCTTAGCCATGACAAAACAATACTCCTTGATTTATATCAGCTGAAGCACAAGTATCTGAGTAGAGCCACCATATTACACAAAGCACAGAGGCATTTGCAACTCTTTCACAATAAAATGAAGACCAGCAGTCAACTTCTGATCTTCAAAAATTCTTTGACTCAAAACAGACTCCTGCATAAAGAGTTCAGATTTTTTTTGTCCCTGAGCAGTGATCTTTCTCTTTTATCTTGTAATTTACATTAGAATACATGGGTAATAAATAATTTCTGTCATGCGAGATGCACAACATTCATGGAAATTCACTGGCAGCAACTAAAAAAAATACCTGCAACAGGCAACTGGGCTAAGCCTTGTGGCCGAGCTCTTCTGGGTGTAGACAGGTAGGCCTGTATCACCCAGCAATCAGCTGGAAAAGATTGACCAGTCTGGTTTTATACCAACAAAAACTGGAGAGAGGGAGACATGAAAGAGAATCAAAAAAGGTATAAATTGAGTACGCAAACTTTCCTCCTTAGAACCTGTGGAGCTTAAGCCCATTGATCTTTAACTTGGAAGTTTCTCTTAAAGGAGGGACACTCAGTAAAGATGAAACACCACTAAACAGCAGGAAATTTTACATTGGCTGGCACTGACCATGTCTGTGGGTTGTTTTTTGCTTACTTAACTATTTATCTTACAATAATCTTGCTTACATTTTACTCTGACAACAACATGTGAGTAATTTAAAGGCAGTGTTTAATACCTTGTTGTCTATGTCAGCCATATGACACATCCTGTTCTCTTCAGAGAGTGTGCAGATAAACAAGGCTCTTTTCCTTAAACACAAGAGCAATACACAGGCAACCTACAACAGTTGTGAACTGGCAGCAGAAAACTGCTCATATTTTGACAGGAGGACATCTTCTCTAACTTTTTTGCAGTTGCTTTGTTTTAATATTTCTCTATTTCAAGATGGCCAGTGGAGGGAGTTGGAAGCATATTCCCCCTTTCCATGATCAAGCTGCCCTTTCGATGCTCCCGGTCCATAACAGAGGTTGTAATATTCAGCAATGTTCTGCACTGGCAGTTTTGCTGCCTGAGGCACAAAATTAGGTTTGTTTTGTCTTGCAGGGGAGCACATATTTGTGATCTACAATTCACCTCAAAGACCATAGCCAAACTAGCAGCAGCACAGATAGGAGCTGTCATGATTAAATCGGTTGCAAAGACAAAAGAAAGAAGAAAGAAGCTTATTGCTAGCTAGAGTAGCAACAAGAAATAAGTAGCCATAGATTGGGATGTCCCAGGGTCTCTGTGTCTGTTTCAATACTCATAAATAAAGCTGTAACCAAGTGTTTGCCCCTCTTGCCTACACTTCATTTCCCTCAATCAAGGCAGCTTCAGAAAGTTGCATCCTCCTCCTGGTGCTCTTACCTGCCCCTCCCTTGGCACCTGCAACTGCCCTGCTCCCACCTCTGCAGCCCTCCTGTGGCTGTGCCTCCAGTCCTTGCACCTGGGACACGGACGAGCTCCTGTGGGGCCAGGAGGTGGTGGGGAGTTCTGCCCTGGAGAGAGAGAGCTGCGGGACGGCTGAACGTAACACTCCCCTCATTGCTGGGGCCACCACCAGGGGAGCAGCTTGCTAAGCCAGAGCCTGCACATAGATACAGGGATACAGAATGATGCTGCTCAATGTTCTCAGGCTCTGCATCCATATTCACAGACTGTGCTGTCTTTTGTAGGTGTGCTGAAAGCTTTAGCCCACTGTGAGAGACCCTTAAGGCTTCTCCATTGTTTTTCCTGTTATCTACACAAAAAGACAAATCAGAGCTATTTTCTTTCCTTTATAATATGAATAGCAGGGGATGAAAAATAGCCTGGAAACCTGTACTCAGGTTTGTAAGATGAATGAAGTGCTCGATCTCACCCAAACTCATGAATACTCAGAGTTAGCTTTGGATCCTCACCTCATCGAAAACATAAATGTGTTGGTGAAACCCCCTGGCTTAAAACTAGGAAAGAAACCTTCCAAACTTCTTCCCAGGTATGTAGGGAAGGAGCAATCTTTTCTTATTTTTCCATACTTGCTTTGTCAAAACTAACATCAAGGAAAATCATTCTGTGTGTTTGCAATTTCTTTGGACAGATATATGAAGTCTGACCTGCCTTTGAGTTCTGAACACTTTGTTCCCTATGTCATTTTCCATTATGAATATCTTGGGATGTTTGTTTGGTTTCTCCCTGGCTTGAAAATTTGAAAAAAAAAAATAAATAAATAAAAGGAAAATTATACTTGTTTAAGCCATCTTTTAATCAACACCACACAAAAACTGTTTCCCTAGATAATTTAAATAGCAGCACAGGAATTCTTATATACCTTTAGATACAGAATTTAATCACATGAAATCTAGTTAATGTAGAAAAACACTTCCAAAATAGGCTGTAATGACTGAGGACTTACCAGAAAATCTTTGGAAATACACAAATGCAACAAAGCACATTATTTCAAGAAACACAGTCTTAGGAGAGCCACACAAACTGAGACCTTGTTCATATAGCAATGAATGCTACATAGTCTTGTCATCTTCAGGGAAAATCAGGGTCCTGCTCTGAGTAACATCCTCATTTAAGTAGGGTGCCGCTGCAAACACTCAGATTCCACTGAAATCAACAGCACTCAAATGATACTGGCCTGTGGGGATGTGACTCAGTGCTTTCCTGAACAGGTGTGACTTTTGGACTTAAAAGCATTACCTGACTGAGGGCTTTAAATGAACACTGTCAGCTCAGTCAGCATCCACTGTGAAACAAACTGCAGCATCAATTTTTAAGAATTCCGTTTCTTTATATTCTTCATAAAGGCTAAAGAAATAAAGAAACGATGCTCAACTCTGATGATACAAAGCCTTCACCTTTATGTTATATTTTGGGAAAGCAAAAAACACATCTTTTATCCAAGGCCTCCATCAATTGCCCTTTAAATTTTCTTAGTTAGATAATTATTAATATTTGTTCTTGCTTTAATAATTGTGACCCCTTGAATTCCAAATGTCTGAATCAATACATTTTTATCTTTTAAAAAGAACAGACATGTATTGGAAATTCTGGCTGCGTGCCAAGGTAACTGCTGGACTCTTACATTACTGGTATAGTGGCTAAAATATTTTTATCCATCAAACTGATTCAGACATCTCTGAACTGTCTCTATGCAACAATTGTTATTACACTACATTACAAATGGAAAGTGAAAGCCATGGCTGCCATTCAGCAAGTTTTCTGGCTGGATGTCTTGATGATTTACCCCAGCCTCCACAGAAAAACCATGCAGAGCAGGGACTTATGATCCTATTTCTGGCAGGAGTCTAACCCCTTCACTTCAACTGCTCAGGGAAGTGAGCAGTGTATCTATATTTAGTCCACACTAATCTAAATGTACCTCACAGCTTCCTAACACTGTGAATCTACACATAGTTTAAGAGTCTGTCACAAAGGTTATCTGAATCCTTATTCACTTTTCCATAGATAAAGCTCTCCTAGTGGATGCAGCTTTGACGTAAGGCAGGCAAGAATTTCAGAGATGCTTTCCTAAGTGTTAGTGAAAGAGGCTTGAAACTTTGCTACCAGGAGAAAGGCCAGCTTGCAATTGCTTCAGAGTTGCAAATCAGAAGCAATCCCATTACCTCCGGCGTCATGGTTCTCATTCCTATCGGTGGGATGGCAAAGGTGCAAAATCAAAGTGAGTCCAGACACAGATCCATCCCTTTCTCTAGTAGCCCTCAGCTGAACCCTGCAGCTGAACTCTCTTGTGAGGCAGTACATACAAAAGTATGCACTGCATACTGGAAAAATATAAGACTCAGGTTATCAAGTGAATTTGGGAGTTTTAGTGTTCTGTCCAGACCGAGACATCTCCAGAGTTCCAGAGCTCAATAGAATGATGAGCTCCTCTCTTATGAATAAAAACATCATCATCAAAATTCATAAATAGAACCTCCCAAAATCAAAGTAATTTTCAAATGTCTTGTTCACAATATAGCTTCTTGTTCTGTTCTTTTCTTAAGCCTGAGAACTATATTTTTGTGTGTGCACATGGATGGATTTCTGTTTGGATATAATGTCCAATGCTGTACGCTCTAGTCAGCATATACCAAATAACAATTGCATCAGAACAGTTAAAACAGCCTTTCTCTTTGTATTTTAGAAATTCTTTTTCTTCTGTACTTAGATAGTTGGACACTTTGCTTCAAGTCATTGCTTGAAGGTCTTTTTTGTACCATGAGACTATTGATCAATATGCAGTGATGGTATTAGTCATGCTAAAGTTCTTGACAGGGAGGATCATGTAAAAGTTCCCTTCTTCCAACCCATTCAGACAGAAGAAAATTTAAATATAAAGTGAATTTTTAAGTCTCCATTAAACATTTGTCCAAGTGTGAGGAAAAAATTCAGGTCAATTCATCTATCCCTCAAGCACTCCTTAGAATTCACAAAAATGAAACTTAAAAAAAAAAAAATCAGAGCCAACAACAAACCCTCCCAAAAAACCTCACCAACAACTTCTAATAGATATAACCATCACTTAGAAAGGGCCAAAGTGCCTTTATAAGATAATAAGTCAGTAAAATACTACATAGGGAATCACAGACCCTCTGCTTCTCTTAGTTTGTTTCCTAGAGACAGCTAGCCATAGGGATAAATAGAAAAATGGCATTATTCTGTTGTTATATTTTACCCACAAGCCTATTTAATATTTTCTTACTGCAGGAGTTGTAAAATGAAGAATTTTATGGCTTGTGTGAAGCTCAATAAGGATGATGATTCATCTCTAGAACAAATATTTGGACATGAAAAAAAAAAAAGGGAAGAGTCAAGAAATGACGTCTGCCTCAATATAAACTTTTTTTGCAGAGTACTGTCACTATGCCCATCACCAGCTGACTCAATTCACCTTCTCACTGTGAGCAACCAACACACCAGTTACTCCTGACACAAGTAATGTATAGTGTTGTAAGGCTTCTTCACATTAGTTAATTAAATTTGCCTCGGTCTGCACTCTGGCACTAAGACCTACAGGCACAGACGAGCCCTGTCCATGCTTTTAAATTCCCCTAGTCTCCAAGAGGCCAAACTTCCTTTGGGGAGTTACTAGCTCCTGAATCACTCTATGAGCTGGCTGCAAGCTGGTATTTTCTGCCGGTCACAAGTGTGCCATTCGCAGGCTGTTGCAGCAATAATAGTACAGGCAACCAGGTGCCTGTGCCCTAGAGCCTTCCCTGGCACCACAGAATTTCCTGGCATTGATGTAGTCATTTGCTCAGTCCAGCATTACCCAAGTTCATCATCTTTTTGTACCTCCGAAAATCAGAGAAACTTTCCAACAGCTTCCCAACTCTGATCATGTTCTTAACAATAAGGGCAAAACTTTCCTACATGGGAAACAAGGGAATTATATTCAGACATGACTGGTTTGGGGCCTGAGATCATCACTTATACAATTTTTTAACAGCTGCAGAGTTTTAAAGCAAGACAGAATGAGGCATTACCAAAAGAAATGGTGTCTGACACTTGTGATCACTATCATGATGTGTATCCAACACCAGACAATGAGAACTAAACCTGGAGAAGAGAGATCCAGTGGCGTACATGCACTATGGCTATGGTATTACACATGACTTTGAGAGACTCGTTTGTCACCAGCTAACAGCTGCTCTCATCAGGCAACCTGCAAAAACTTGTTCTGGAATTCTCCCTAGCCTGTGTCAAGCACAAAATAAAACAACAGTCGAATACAGAAAGTTATTTCATTCTCATTGGGGGTGGGGAGGAATAAATGCTTTCATGAAGTGCACAAATGCAACTCAGCTGACAAGTGCTAACTCTCTACTCTACAGTCGCTCCATCTCTGTGTTTCTGCTGACATTCCCTAAGATGAAAAGTTATTAAGGATTTTTTGAGTAAGAGCAACACTGAAAAGCAGAAAAAGAGACATCACAGCTCACAGATCTAACACCATGTTTCCAGTTTACACAGCTTTCTGCCCAAGAAGAAAGGGTTAGCAATACTATACATGAGAATTACTTCTCAGTTGCAGTTATATTGCATTATCAAACAATCTCTCCATGAATAAGGATCACATCCACAAGAAGTTTTAGCAACTGCCCACGAGAACTCTAGAGGAGTAATTCACAGTACCTATTGATATAGAAAGAACTTCATGATTTCTTATCCATTGACTCATTATTTAAGTTAATATATTGTTTAGCAAGCTTAATATTTATAAGTTTTAAGGAGCTTCTAGGTATAACTGAATATATTTACAGGCTCTGCACTAAAGAGATGGCTTTCTGGGGAGAATATTAATGGGACCCAGAGAAAATAACTTCAGTGTATTATGTGCGGACAATTTGAATTTTGAAAGAAAACATAAAAAAACTAATGAGTAACATTAAACCTAACATTAAAAAGCAAGCCACTGTTATCAAGCATTATAATGACAACAACATCATCAGAAGTGCCTGAAGTTACAATTTTATTATGAAACTCTATCCCAATTGCTAGTGTTACAAATTACAAACTTTTTCACAGTTCTAACAATTTTGAACTATCTCCCATCTCTCTCTCACCAGCTTTCATAGAATCATAGAATGTCTTTCCTCAACTATGCTCCATATCTGGAGTACCATGTTAATAGTACATCTAATTCCTTTTGCCATAAATCAGCTTTGTATTTCCATTTGATATGCTGGTCTGATTTGAAAATTCATCTCTCTGTCTTGACAAATGACCACAAATCATCTGTCTCCTCAGTTTATCCTATTCCCATGTCCAGATCACAAATATAGATAACCCTTCTTCTGCTCCCAGGCATCTCCTGCTCTCTCTTTCTCTCTTCTTTTATCATATACTCATGAAGTTCTCCAGACCTTGCCTCTCCCCAGTCACACTTCTTTTTTTCTCACCTTCCCGCTGCAAGGTCTGTCTCCCTCACCCACAGCACACCCCGTCCTCCTGTTTTCTCTCTTCTTCCTCTCCCCAGCCTGGACAACACCGTCCACTCTACATTCCTCCCCTTCTCCTCCCTTTCTTCTTCAGTTCCTCAGTTCCGCCACATGTGTAGCTAAAAGACACTCCATTCTTCTATATTTTAACTGAATCCCATGTTTCCAGAGCCAACAGCTTACCACCACATTTGATTAGTCCTTCAGTCATCTTTTTATTTTCCTTTTCCTTCTCACCTTACCCAACCATACACTTCTCCTGTTGCACAGAGTTTCACCAATTTATTTTGAATGAAAATTGTCAGGTTTTTCAAAACTCTGTCCCTTCCAAGACTTTTTCTTCTCCTTCTACAGGACATGCAGGACATGTATACTGCAATATTTATTCTAAGCAGATAAGCATCTCATCAGTTTCTTTCAATCTTGTTTTTCAATCCAGCTGGCACTCTTTCACTCCCTCTTTAGTATCTCTATTTCTCAATTTCCTCAAGATGCTCCATCTCGCAATATAGATGTCTTTTTAAAAATAAACGATCTTTGACTCCACTCTCCTCTCTACCAATCATTCCACCCACCTTTTTTGTCTGCAAAAGTATTCTGGATCTCTTCCAATCAAGCTCAGTCTTAAGCCTTCTTTTTTGCTAACTTCTTTCTTTGCCCTCCAGTGAAGACAAATTTTTACCAAAGCTCCACACAAATCATTCCTCCCAAAATCCAGAACTAACACTCTCTGTCACCTCTCCGACCTGCCTGCGAGACTCTTCTTGTAAAGCTGCTCTGCATGGACTTTGACTCATCTGTGTCTTGATTGTCCTCTACTCCCTCTAACCACACTCCAATGTACTTTTTGAAGGATTTTCCTCATTCTTACCTCCAGTTTTCCACAGAAGCCTTCTACACCTGGGCTCTGTCTCTGTTTCTTTTCATGTTGTCTCCAGATAATTCATTTACAGATAGTTATACAAATAATCAAATTCTAGATAATTTAATCTGCAAAATAAATAAATAAATAAAATACCTGTTCCATGTTTCAGCCATCTGCTTAAGAGTGGCACACCAGAGTAGCACTATTCATCTTTCCCTCTGACATTTTCCCCTTTTTCTGTCACTATGGAAATGCCACTGTCTTGCCTCTTCTCCAGGTCCTCCTGTCCATGGCTTTGACACAGCCTTTAGCTAAATTCCCAATTGACTCTTACTCTCTCTTTTTACTTTACAGTTATCATTTATACACTTTTATTCTCATTCATAACATGAAACCCTCCTCCAGGCTCTCACCATCTCCCGTCTCGACTAACATAATCTTCTACAATTTGTCAAATATAACATTGCTACCTATTTCCATTCATAACATTACAGTGAAGAAAACCTTCCCAGCCTTTTGCTCTGAGCATGTGATTTCACTTTTCACAGCCTTCCTCCTCTTCTTTCACACCAAACATCAGCTTCTTGTCTTCATTCTTCACAGCTTGTCTCCACAGTATTTATCATCTTTCATATACTAAAAGTGACAGTAACATTTAACACACGTTCCCACAGCACACTTGGCAGGAACAGGCATTCAGGGCCAAAAGCAGAGGAGAGGTGAATTAACATCCCCTGCATGAAGCTGGCAGTATGTGCCCAAGTGCCAACAGAGACACTTATCCTGTCTTTGCTGGTAAGGAAGGGAACATACCCATCTGTAGTCTGGGGAGCAAAAGAAAGTTTAATTCATGCAAGATATAGCAGGAAGAGGCAACCCTTCCAAATCAGACCTTCAGCAGACAGTAGTGAACGCTGAAGACAGAGTCCAGGAGCCAGAGGTAAAGTGCCGCTGGGCTCATGTTGGTAGCTCTGTACAGCTAGCAGGCAATTTTTTTCCAGAGTCAAAGCTGAGCCAATGCCGACAACAGAAAGGGTCTTGCAAAAAATATCCTTCAAAGCAGTTAGTATGTCAGTCTCCTAGTCTTTCTTTTGAACAGTCCTAAAAATATTCGCAAAAGGCAGTCACCATGCATGAGGTAGCTGAAAGAAAAAGGTTCTGTACATCCCAACCCATTAGAGCCAAACTGTGCTGTGAATGCAGTCTGTCCACTCATTCCTCCTGCCTTTCTCAGGTCATGCTATTCTCCTACCTCGACCACAGTCTCTGCTGCACTCCTTGGGAGATTTTAGGGTCCAGTTTTGAGAGCACCTTCCCCTCATCCACTAAGCTGAACACTAAGCTTTTGTACCAATACATGACAGCATTTTAGATTTAAGCTACCTGACCTGTAGATACATGCACCTACAAAAGTTGTGAGAGCTAAATACTGGCATTTGAGCTTGAAAATTTTCTGGCATTAAATCTGAATTGCTTTCCCATTGATGTGCCCATTAATAGCAAATTGTCTAGGTATGTGTCTTAAAAAGCCTCATACTCAGAAACAGGTATTTTGTCCAAATGCTGACTGAGCAAACCTCAAATGTTTGTCCTGCTTCAGTTGGGATGAAAATGTTTTTCATTAAATTTATTTCTTCCTGCTATGTGCAATATTGCCATATAGCAGACTGGACAAAAACTAAGATTGTTCTTATGGTATCCAAAGGGGCATACTTTTCAAGCCAAGGAGCCCACTCTGTTCCTGTAACTCCTCTATCCAATCCAAAAGTAAAATCAACGTGCTTATAAATTCATAATAGTTAAAAAAGATTAAAAATAACAAACAAATCTCCCTGACTATGCCTTCACAAAAAGCTGAGGCCCTTCACCAGCTTCAAAAGGTGCCTTTAACAGGGGTGCACCCTGTAGAGGCAGCTCCCAGAAGCTGGGGTGCAGGCTGTGGCTCTTTGTGCCCATGAACAAAGCCAGGCTCCAGACACCACACTCCCGCAGGCTGGACCAGACAAGACCCTGCCTCCCTGTTTCTCCCGGGTGATAAGTGAGACCGCCTGCAAACAGCAGGACTTCACGACAGCTGAATCCCCTTCTGCAACAATATCACAGGCGCTCCTGTTTTCTAAGGTCTTGCTGGTTTGAAGCACTACATTTTTAGTTCTCTCTTCTACTTTACAGGATGACCAGGAAGATTTATCAGCAATTTGCTATAGAGAGAAAAAGGGCAGGGGCAGTGGGCTGTCAACATTAGACAAGAATACATCCCCCACCAGCACAGTGCCTTCAGAAATAAAATGCAGAGCCTCCCTGCAAAGATCCCTACAGCAATTTAGTCTGAAGAAATATGCCTCCCTCAGGGCTCTTCTTATGGCTGCCAGAGTTATGAGGGCCACACGCTGCCACATCACTAGTATGGTGTGGTTAATTAGCACATACATGTTGGTTTGTGTTTCTTTTGAAATAATACAGAACTACATGCATTGTGCAAACTCTCTGCATTAAGATAACAAAATGAATTGTGTCTTCTCTCAGGCAGTAATTTGTGATGGTAACATGTTGCAGAAAAAAAGGTCAGGAACAAGAGAGAGAAAAATAAATGGGAAATTCAAATAAAGAGATAGTAAGGGAATGAGTTAATTTTAGTCTTCTTAGGGCACAAAAGGTTGAAGGAAGATTTCAAGGCATTAACAGAGCTATAAATTCTGTAATGTAAAATAGTATTAGTATTACAGAGCTCAATACCATGCTAGGAATCAATATTTTCTGAAATGTAGGAGAATTTAAGAAGGTCATTGTTTTGTGTAATCATGGTCCTTTACGTAGTGCCTCCCCATGGGATTCTTAGGCTGATAGTTTCTTATGGAGAGCTGACAACTTTTTAACTATGAAGAAAGTTCTTTCAGGTCAATGGAAGATAATACAGAAAAGGAATATTTCCAGGTCCCACGTTTGTTAATGCCTGAAATCTGTAGCAAAGAGTTTTGCAGAGGTTTCCTCCCGTGAGGAGATCGTGCTCAGATGGATCAACAGAGATGTTCTCACTAGCCACACACCTGGTAAATATGGTGATGCTGCAGCATGAGGTCCTTAGTTAGCCTGTATTTCTTGGCTTGATAGAGACTGAATTTATTTCCTTGAGGGCAGGGTTCAAGGTCTGAAGATAATGCCAGCATTTCACTGAGTTTTAACGGACAGCTAAGTTATCACTGAGGGACTGATTGTGGGTTTATTTACCTCTTTATATTGGAACTTGCTTTACAACTATTGTCTTCAGTTGCATAGATGACCTCAGAGACCTTTTAAAATTAAGAACACCTTATTAATGCGAATATGAGCTCCTCATCTGTTTTTCCTGTTTGCGCAGTCACTAGCAGAGTGGGGGTTTTGTCTGTGACTGAGCTCCAGTTGCTATGACAATGCAAGTAACAAATAAATAGTAAAAATAATTCATTGGAATAAAATATTCTGGTTTTGTAAGCATGTTCTCTAGAATTGTAATAACTGCACTTCCTACAGTTTGGTAAATGAGCAACATTTCTGAGCAACTAATGTACCCAAAAACAGTTGTTAACAATGTCATGCCTTGTACATACCAGAAAAAAGTAATTTGGCTCTGCCATGTAATGCTGCCGCTTTTTGGCATTGCTGGTCATGGCTTTGGTTCGCTGTTGCCAGAGGTGTGCCTAGCAGAAGAGGGATGTTGGGGGGGGGGGGGGGCGGGGGG
>JAWWEW010000078.1:102319386-102339823 GCA_035583185.1 Anabacerthia variegaticeps
CCCCCCCCCCCCCCCCCCCCCCCCCCCCCCCGATAGAGAAGTGCACATGCCAGAGGAAGGCATGTCCGAAACAGCAACTTTGCACTTATGAAGGACAAGCAGCAACTTCATGAGCTTTTCTTTCTCTACAATACCATAACATGCCCACTCTCATTCAGAGGAAAAACCTTTTACACTTCTCTGATTGCACAAAAAAAGGCCACAAAATAGCTGTAACATGCATTTGTACTCCCTTTAGAGAATATATTTCTTTATCACATAACAAGAATTAAGCTCATCTAGCCAAGATGAAACTTTGCAACATAAAGCTGTAGATCAAGAGACATATTTGTAAGAACTGAAGAATTGATGTTTCTTGATTAATCTCAAAACTATGATATTTTTCTCTTTTTTTCTGAATGTGTACTATCATGCATTTCCATTGCGGATTAATTTTAGAAATTGAAACCATGAAGAAGAATAGCTGGTTTTCCTCCTGTTTTGCAGGAAAAAGTAACAAATATTGGTGAAATCTAAAGGGCCTGCAGATTTGGTTTTTTATTGAAACAAAATTGTATTTACTCCTATAAGAAAAATACACTAAGTTCATACAGAGATAAATAGCCATGTGCATATGCATGTGTATTGACCACATGGAAACTGCTGCTAGGTGTACTTAGAAAGTAAAGAAGTATAAGCCTTCATTCTTGAACAGTGACAGATATATCTTATACAGTCACTCCACTGGTCATTGAAATGTTTAAGTGTATTTTTGCATGTTGACACATTTACAAAATAGATGAAAAATTAAGTGCTAAAAATAGAAGGCACAAATATTACCGACTTGAGAACAGAAAGGAAGGTTAAATCTACAGTGCTCAGAGATAGTAAAAAGACCTGATGGAACTGTGCAGATGTAAAAGAAGCTCATATTTCTAAAGAAAAACCTTGAAAAATCAACTCAATAATGCTGTGCCTCTTCACTGCAAAATATTTCACTACATAGGACTAAGGAAGAGCAGTTACATAGTTATATGAGAACTGCGGTTGCTTACTACTGCAAGTTTTTTAAAAAAAAGTTGCTTATTCTGAAATAGTTACTAGTTACAGAAAGAATTCTGAAGAATTCAAGTACAGCAATAACATTTTTTTTATTATTTTTTTCATAGCAGGCCTCTGCTCTAAAATTTAAAAAAAAAAATTCCTATTTTTTCCAGATTCTCTGGTTACAGAAGACAGTCCTCCAACTCACATCTTCTTACAAGTAGAGAGTAATACGACTTTACACCATAACAAATATCCTTTGAAAGAAGACATTACACAGGAGAAAAGTTAACTTGCAGTTCAACCACAGCCAAAGCAACATCCTGCTTTTTTCAAGACAGCAGGTTCTGAAAAATCACTCTGACTTTCTCTTGGAAAAACAAGTGGCAATAGGGAAAAAAAAAAAGATGCAGTAGGAGAGAACAGTAGATGTGACCCCCATTTCTCCAGCTCACAGTCTGATCACTGGCTTCTGCCTGATTCTGTATCCTCCAGGGGTGACATCCCTCTCAAGGATACCTAGATGGCAACACCCTGGAAAGTAAATAGGTGAGGTAACATCTGGTTTCTGAATTCTGCCAAACAGCCAAACATTTTTTCATGTCAGGACTTTAGGCAACTAAGTGGATGTCTGCCCACAGAAAACGTCTGTCCACAAAAAGCTGAGTATGTTACCAGGACAAAAGAGATACACCAGTGAACTTCAAACATCTGTACAGCTGGGTGGGAGGTACAGGAACACAGTTCTGTCTCAGGCACGAGGCCATCTCTTCCTCCTGGTGCCTCCAGCCCTCAATGTCAAACCCTAGGGTGTATCTACCACCTACCTACAAAGCAAATTTATCATAACGAGCACAATGATCAAGGAGCATTCAGTCCCTGTTTTACCTCAGATTAAAGAAACAAGAGGCTTATTAACAGCAATAATCCGATGCACATTTTTAATGCCGACTCTTGCCCAAAACCAGGAGGCTTCTTATGTATTGCAAATCCAAAACTGAAGAAGATAAATGAAGGAATGGGGTGTCATAAAAGAGAAGCCTAATACTTCTCCATATCTTTATGCTCCAAAGTTGCAAAGACATTCAATGCTGTTGGATAGGGAGTCAAATTTTAAGATGGTAATGACAAGCTTAATGTTCAAGAGCAAACCTGTGTCATTTATACCTATTAAGCTTGAAATAGGATATGCACAGTCTTTACAGAGTTAGAATAATCAATACACGTGTGTTCCTGCATCAGCTTTACATAGAGCATAACCTGAGTTTTAAGCTAGGTTGGGTTACTCTCCATCCTTCTGGTTGAGCAGAGCATGACTTATCAAAGGGCTGCTCACCCTCCTTCTATACCTTTGGCAAAGACATCGGGCCACCCCTGCACTGATCCACTGCAAAAGTTTCCAGGTTTCCCTGTTGTTGATACTTCATTAAAGAGAATAGCATTTGTGTTCAATATCATTCAACATCAATGTCCACATTAAAGCAGTGTCTGCAAGTGCTGCATTTGCAAGCGGCTTCCCTCCCCCTCCAGGCAGCAGCAGGAGAGGGAAGCCCCATTGAGCTCCTCCCTCTCTTCTACTGACTATGAATATTAAGGTGTGCAGAACTGAGGATTTGTGAAAAGATTTGTTGAAAAGCATTACTGCAGCTGGAAGGACAGATTTCCTTCACAGACTGTTTCATGTACAGACTGAGGAGAGCAGAGGGCCTGGCTGCTGCATGGCTAATGGAGGGGTGCAAGTAACTGTGGGAACTGGGTAAAGGTATCTGGTTTGGAGCTCGCTGTCATTACTACAATTACTCCTAGCAGAACTCAGATTCTTAATTCTCTCTTTTCTCTGCTAAAACTCTTGAGAAAATGTTCCTTAAAAAACAACCTGCTGAATTTCTGCTGGCTTGGAAACTTAAAACCCCAGTACCCAATCTAACCTTGGTGTATATGTAACTTTTGATTCGTCTGATTTGAATTCTCCCCTCTTTTCCACCCAACATGAAACAGTCGTCATAGAATGGGCACTGTATGGTCAGCTTGGCTTTTCCCATGTGGTTGGTATAAGGTAATCAACAAAGTGATGGATCTTTCAACACAAGACTACTTGATATGTATGCATCCCTATCAAAACAGACCTCAGTGCTGAAGCACAGCTTCTTGCCAATCCAAACCATTACCTGAAGTTTTCCCTGGCCGTATTGTCTGTGTGCTGGCACCAACAAATTTTACTGGCTGAGTCAAGTCGTCCTTCCTGGAGGTATCTTTTTATTCTGCAGCCCTATTTCTCTTTCTGAGCTACATGCAGACCTCCTGCTGAATTCATGGAGTCCCTCTTACCTTAGCTCATGATCATGAGAGACTCTTTGTTGTGAAACATGGTGGCAGTAGAGGTGGTATGTTGTGGAAGCATCACCAGCATGGAGTTATTCCTTGTCATGGGGGGAAGGACACAATCTGGGGTGTTTTTTATCTTTATAAACCCATCGGGATATTTTTAGCTCACCTGATTTATTTTTTCTGATTAAGGCAGCCAGATACTAACAAACCCCTACTGGCTTATGTCTTTCACTGTGATGCAGAGTATCTTAATTCCAAGTGGTCAGAGAAAGGCAGAAACATTTCCTGTTCCTTTCGTATTCCTACAGCAGTTGGTCTGGGCTGATTTCTCCACATGCAGAAAGCCACTGAAAGCCAGAGGGAATTCTGTACTTGAAAGGATTTCAACCATGAAATACAGGAAACACCAGCAGTACTTCTCTGGGAGCTTCAAAGGAATATGACATTCCTTAGGTATTCTGAATCTTGCCAGGTATTTTAGAGGTATCTCTTTTTGCCTAGGTGGCTATAGCTATCGTCTCTACAATTGGGCGTATGTATATGAAAAAGAGAACATTTCAAAACAAAAACAATTCTAGTTTTTTACCAAGCTTGTGAAAGTCTCAGAATGAGTGAAAAATGATGTGATTTCCTTAATGTTTCAGTGAAATAGTGATTATGTAAGATGTAGAAACTGCTAAAGCTGGTATTCAAGTATGTTGCTTTGTATTACAAAAGTATACTGAAGCACTGCTGGATTTATTTGTGGTTTAGTTGCAAAAATTCACTCCTAGATTTCAAACTCAGGCTTTGGAGATATATGGAAAGCATAACAAAGCTATCATACAGTGCGTTCTCATGGTGCTTGTTCTAAATGCACTGTTAGAGAAACAGAAGTCAGAATGCTCCTGATACATAAAAAGCTGTCCTGGGTGTAAATAAAAAGTGAAATAGCTTGTAAGTTATAGCAAGAAATTTTAAAAAGCCCTAAATTGTAAACAAGACAGGAAGAATGGACAGAAAATAATAATTCAGATAAGAGTTGTGGTTTTTAATGAGCTGTGACTTTAGTATACTCTCCAACAGCAGACATGTATCCTGCCTGAGAATATACAAGTAATGACACTTTGACTATAGATACTCAAAGGTATCTTTAGAGGGTGGTTATGCATGGAACAATCTAATTTATCAAATCACAAGAGTATATAATGTATAATTAAAATAAGATATTCATTACTAAAATAAAGTTAAAAATAAAAATGGAGTTTAAAAGGGAGCCACTAATTGATGGATGTCCATACAAAGGCAGCTTCTGAGTAGCAAGTACTTCATTTACCGGTGGCCAGATGCTCATTTTGGCAAAGATGATCCTTCCACATGCCCAAATTTGGAGATGTTACTTAAACTGTTGATGATCATCAGAAGCAGGCTGCAGGGCTAGCCTTTGGCCTGGTCCATATGGGTGGTCTTAAGGTCTTGCCATTACAGCCAAATACAAAATCAGTCAGTCCTTATTTCTCACCATTCATAGGTGGAGGAACAAAGTTCTCCCTATTTGGTGCCTTCTCAAAGTCTCTGCACATGGATGCAGGAGAGCCTTTGGACACTCTCTGCTCTTGCCTCATACTCCCAGATTGTGCCTGCCTGGTCCCCATGCAGGTGCACAGGCAAGTTGTTCATTGCCCTTTCAAAAACCCTGTCATCTACCTATAGAAGGGGAGTCTAACAAACTCCTACTGGCTTTTGTCTTCACTGTGTGTGCATCCTAATTCCAGGCAGAAGCATTTCATTGAGGAGTCAGAGGACGCATTATCCCTCTTTTATCAGTACACAACCCCAGTCATAATGTATGCCCACAGGAAGAAACTTCTTCCCATGCAGGGAATGACTCAGACTAGGTCAAAGCAGTGATATAAGGAGAGTGGAGAAAAGTGAACAGTAACTGCAGCTTATAAAAGGTGGCATTTATCTTAGCAGAGTGACAGCTGCTCACTGTGAAGTTACAAGGGAGTATTGTGATTTTCTGACTCTGAAGCCCACCCTTTAGGAACCACTGATCTGGAATACGAAAAGACTGCACATGCTGAAAAAGTCTTTTTTAATGAGCCAGGGTCAGATTGTGATGAAGCTCACTCCCATCGAGCGGCATTTTCCTTCTGCTTGTGGCCCCATTAACATTAACACTATCAGTAAAATAAAGCTGAATATGGTGCAAATGCAGTTGTACTCCTCTTGGGTACTGATAATTGATAATTAATAGATTTCAACAGATTCAATAGATTCCTTTTTTTTTTTTTTTTTTCGAGTGACCAGCTCTACAGGGAAGTGAAAAGAGCATGGTGTTCCCCTGGAAGGATTCCTGTAATGATCGGCTTATCTAACTGATTTTACATCCCCATCCTATGGTATCTCCAGCTGTGTTAGGGCTCAGTAGCATAAGCAGCAACAAATATCAGGCATGAAGTTGAATCTCTGTTTATAAGATTAAACAATGACTAAGCTTAAAAAAAAAAAACCATAAACAGTGGTGTAATAAGGCTGTCATTGCAGTATAACTAGAATAAAATGAAACTGTTATACAACATAACTACATTTTATTATAGCAAAGTGAAATGCAGTCAGAAAACTGCTTCCTTTCAGTATAAATGCTCCACCTGCCTGCATACGGTATGTTGCACAAAGTCCTGGGCTTAATCACCTCTTAGCTGTGCCATGACTCTCCTGATGCAAAACACAGCAATGCACCAAATCAGTCAGAGACACCAGAAATTATTAAGCATGCATAGTCTTAAAGAGTCTGGCCAGTCTTCCTTAGTTTTTGTATATTCATTGGCTCAGGGGGAAAAAAAATCTACAGAAGTTAGAGAAAAGCGGATTAGCCATTCAATTTGTACCAGAAATGGGTTGTAATTCCTTGTAATATCAACCTATTGGGCTGTGCTGGGGAAAGGTGCCACAAGAGTGGAGAGGACCATGTGAAGTTCTAACCCACGTTGCACAAGATGTGCATCCTGGGTCTGCCACAAAAGAGACAGACTCATAACTTGCTGGGAACAGCCAGGTTGCAGCTCATTTATGGAGAAAGTCCATTGGTCTTCCCCTGTCCATGAATGTGTTTTCAGAGGCATCTCTCAGAGGAGGAATAAGCTGGATTCATCACAGACTATGATGTGCCATAAGCTGCATGATACCCTTGGTCTGGCAGGAAATTAATTGACCCACAGAAAGTCTTGGGAGAAAAGAGGGTTGAAGAGGATTACTATGTGCAGTTTTGTATCAGACAGGAAGCAACAGAAGTTGTATTGGCTCGGCTGGACTGCACTGGTCTTGCTCAGCTTCATCTGCTTTTTTTTCCCTTACAACTGGGTAATACTGCTTCACTCAGGTATCACCTGAATCACTCAAACAAACCTCATATTTTTCATTTACATTTTTTAATCTCAGTACTCCTGAAACAGAGATGCCACAAGTAACTGTTCACAAGGTAATCAGCTAACCTGATTTTAAAAACTCAGATATTTCATTAAATTAATCTCTCTGTAAGACCAAAAAAAAAAAAAATTGTTACATTAAAAAATCAAGTAAGAAAAGAAGTGAAAGTAAGAAAAGAATAGAAATGGTGAAGATTTCCTTTTTTTTTTTTTTTTGAGGACTGAGAATGTTTGAGAAAAGCAGAGATGTAAAGGGAAAAACTTGGAGCCAGAAGATCCAACCTTCCCCTTGATTCTAAACTTAGCTCAGCCACTGGCCCACCGTGCAGATGACTCAGTGCACTTCCTTGAACTTAAATCATTCCTCTTACAAAACTTGTTAAAGAAAGACGTCAGTGTAAATTAGATGTTGTGTCTAAGTTTAGCTATGGCCAATACATAAATATCGGAACTTTAATGTGTTCTCATTTTTGCCTGCTTAAGAAATATGTGTATGTACGTGCACATACGCATATATATACATAGCCAGGGAAAGGTTTCTTTGTGCTATTTTTACAATTTCATTTACATATATTGTTATTTTGCTGGTGACATAAGAGCTCAAAATTGATTAAAAGTTTAACCATTTTCAGAGCAGTCTGATTGCCACAACGCCCAAGCTCTCGTCCTTCTCTCAAACTGTCAGGAAAGTTTCAATCCCATCCAAGCAGTGGGAGCTGAGATAGTACACATTCGACATATAACATATATGATGGCTGATTTCTTGTGACACTAATCTTCACTCCTGAGGGAAAGGCAGTCATTTATTCATAACTCTACCACTCAAAAGTAACCATTCTTCTCTCTATGGAGATAAATGTCAAAACAGAGAGCAGCCATAGGCTGAGTCTAATCTAATCTGTCCACAATGAATATATATTTAGATCTGTTGTCAAATCTTGAATGGTAAACCCTTTAGCCTGGGCAACTATTTCCTCAGCCTGCCCTCTCCATCTATAAATATGCATACCAGAATGGATATATGCTATCAGAGAAGCATATTAATCCAGCTAAAACAGGCAGAATATGACGCTGATCAACCCTTCTCATACGAGCAAAGTGTCAGATGACAGAGAACAAGACTTTCAGAAATGTATGACAGAGTAGGAAAAACATATAATTTTTTCTTAAAATGTCTCTGTCTTTCAACACTCACCTGTAATCAGCAGGTCCTTCACTCCAAAATGGCTGTTCCAGCAAATGAGAAAAACAAGGTCCTACCTGGATGCCTGTGGAAGACGGCAAACGAAATTCCCTTTCTCATAAAACTGTTAATTCTCAATGTCCCTCTCCTTTCTCCAGTTCACATTTCCATTTTAAGGATGTCTGTTGGCGGTGTTTATTTATGCTACATCCTTTCCCATCCAATTATACCTATGGAGTTCCTCATATCCTCTTGAAAACCATCCCAATTTTCAAGACAGGCAAGAAGGTGGACTCCAGAAACTACAGGCCTGTCAATCTCACTTCAGTGCCTGGTAAAATCATGGAAAAGATTACTCTGGCAGGTATTGAAAAACTCCTGGAGGACAATACAGTCATTGTTCACAGCCAACACAGCTTCATGAGGGAAAAATTCTCCTGTTGAACCTGATTTTCTTCTACAACATGGTAACCCACCTAACTGATCTAGCAAATCCAGTAGATCTCATCTTTTTGGATTTCATCAAAGCTTTTGATACTCTCTCTCACAGTATCATTCTGGGCAAAATGACCAGCACACGGCTGGACTACCACATTACACAATGGGTGAACAACTGGTTCACAGATTGGGCACAAAGGGTTATAATGATTGGGGTGACATCAGGCTGGTGTCCAATCACCAGTGGCGTTCTGCAGGGCTCCATCCTCAGCCCAGTTCTCTTCAACATCTTCATTAATGACTTGGACACAGGACTCAAAGGAATACTACGTAAGTTTGAGGATGACACTAAACTGGGAGGAGCTGTCGACTCCCTCAAAGGCAAAGAGGCCCTGCATAAAGACTTCAACAAAGAGGTGGGCAATCACAAACAGTATGAAGTTTAACAAAGACAAATGCTGGATGGGGTAACCCTGGTTGTTTGTATAGACTGGGGAACAAGAGGCTGGAGAACATTGCTGCAGAAAGGGACCTGGGAGTCCTGGTTGATGGCAAGTTGAATATAAGTTAACAGTGTGCCCTAGCAGCCAAGAAGGCTAACCATGTCCTGGGGGGCATCAGGCAAAAGCATCACCATCCAGTCAAAGGAAGTGACTGTCTCACTCTACTCTGCACTGGTGTTGCCTCACCTCAAGCTCTGTGTGCAGTTTTGGGTACTATAAAATAAAAATGACATTAAGCTATTAGAGAGAATGCAAAGGAGGGTCACGAGGATAGTAAAGGATCTGGAGGGGAGGCCTTATGAGGAGCAGTTGAAGTCATCTGGTTTGTTCAGCCTGGAGAAGAGGAGACTGAGAGGAGATCTCCCTGCAGTTTTCAACATCCTCATGAGGGTAAGGAGACAAGCAAGTACCAGTCTTTTCACTCTTGTGACAGCACTCAAGGGAACATCATGAAAGTGATCAGGATAGATTTAGGTTGGATATCATGAAATAGCTTTTCACGTGGGGAGTGGTTGACTACTGGAGCAAGCTAGCCTGGGAAGTGGCCATGGCACCAAGCCTGCCTGAGTTCAAGAAACATTTGGACAATGTTCTCAGGAACATGGTGTGGATCTTTGGGGTGTCCTTCACAGGGTCAGGAGGTGGACTCAAAGATCTTGATGGGTCCCTTCCAAATCAGTATATTCTATGATTTTATGATATCCTGATACTGAGACACTGAAGGATACCACAGAAGAACTAGAAGTGACTGTCATTTTTCTGTCCCACTCCTCTATTTCATACTGCCTAAAGCTGCACAAGGTTCTTTTTGAAATGGAATGCTTGAAACTGATCTCAGAGCCTGATGAGAACAAGGTTTTCTCTCTCTGATCCTCATAAAGAAATTATACTGTTTCAGAGATCAATACATCTATTTCTCATAGATATTTCATTACTGAAGTCATAAAACAAATACTCTTGCACAAGTGGTAAACATGGCTTGCCTTCACTGCTTTTAAACTGGCATATTTCTGGTGCTCAAATATCCCTGTTCAAAACTAAATCCCATTTTTATATTTGGATAAATTTTTACAAAAGCCAATTAGCTAATTATTTCAAAATATGCATTAAGTTGTACACTTATTCTGCCTTAGCAGTTCAACCACATTACTTCTAATGCATCATGTATTGCTCTTCTTTGTGTATTCCAGGTAAGTAACTGACCCATGGTTTGAGCAAAAAGCACTTCCAAATGTCCCACGCATCTTTAAAGTGAATGGGACCTGAGCTATGCCACGATGAGATTGCCTCTAGGAACAAAAGTGTAAAAGAAGGACACCTAGGCAGCAGGCTGCCATGAGTTACTTTTACTTCCTCTGTCCCACGATTTGCACTTACAAGTGGATCAAATCCTTCTCTGGAAAAATTATACAGATCTGCACTGCAGCTGGATTCAGCCCATGTATCACAAGGCAAAAATACACAAGCAGCATTGCTGGAATGGGTCTATACTTTCTAGAGGTGGCAGAAATGAGTGCCAGGTGACAGCTGAGATGACAAAGCATGGTTGTTGTGCAGGGGGGGGAAAATAATGCTTCCCAGAGTAGTAGCTCAGTAAGATAAAATATCTGGGGAAAAAAAAAAAAAGGATTTAATACAACATAACACAAACTAGTACAAAATAGGAACCAAGAACCATAGTGTCTCTTCCAGACCATGGATTCTGTGCATGTGAAGTAATCATCTGGAAAAGAAGCTGGCTGTGGGAGTGGATTATGAGCAGATCATGATCTCACAGCATGACAAAACGGCCAAGAGAGCAAATGCAACCCTTTTTAACAATTAGCAGCACCTGAAGAAGGAAAGGTACTAGTTTTTGTCACAGCCTCAATGTGTTCACTGCTGGGTACTGCAATCATTTCTAGTCTCAACACTTTAGCAAGGATTTTAATAAATACAAATGGTTCAGAGATAGTGCCACTTGTGAAAAATCTCCCTCATGCTGAGGACTTAAAGATCAACCTTACTACCTCAAAGAAAGGGCACAGAGGAGAGTAAATCTCTGCCTAAGACTACCTACATGCAGAGGGAAATCTACAGGCATTAGAGATTCTTCAGCAGGCTACAAATCTCTTGGATTCAAAAATGAGACAAACTGAGACAAGGAACTGAGTGCTAAACTGCCACGTTTGGAACAACTTATCCAGTAAATTTGCCATCCATGCAAGTTTTGCAACCAATACTGCTGTCATACAGAATAGCTCACTCAGAAATGAAATGCTAAATGAAGGACTCCATGAAATCCTATGCCCTGTATTATCTAAAACAGAGTGAATGATCATAAGAATCCCCTTGGGTCTTAAAAATCCATGAGTGTAGTTCAGAGGACATGTATTTCTAGAAGCTAAGAATGAGGTCCTTAGATTTTTCAGGGGTGTGCTTTCCCCTTAAGAAAGTGTAAATTATTTATCCTATAACTTGAAAGTATGCTGCAAAAGTATCAAGTAGCAAGCCTTCAAAACATCAAATTTCTTCCTGATTTTCTGTTTTCCTTAACTCTAGGTGAAAACGTATACAGACAATAGATGATCTTTTTGTTTTGAGGAAGACTGAAAGGCTCCAAATGCATGTGGAGAGGAGGTCGACACCGCTACAAGCAAATCTTGTGAAAAACAGATGCTGGCTACAACTGGGTTAACCACAAGTCTCTACAAAAACTGGCTTTTCTGCTTTTGATGACCTATGTAGCTCTGTGACAGATGTGTTGCACCAGATTTCCAAGGGATGAAACCTGGAGCAGTCTGGCCTGCTCTGTTCAGCCTCCTTTACTAATTGACTGGAGTTTATCACTTTGACTGAATGTCAGGAGGCTTTTACAATGAAAGGCTCCAAAACCATGTCTTGTCTAGTCATTCTTGTTTCCTCAGCCAGTTTTATCCATTTCTGCTTCTAGTGTATAGCAGCACACAAAACACCATCAATTCCCACAAAACTCATGCTCTAAGACTTGGTATTGCACGTTTTCCAAGTGTATTGTTTCAGATGGCAGTTTAAATCAATGGGAACAGAGATGAGCTTCTTCATAAAGTCGTATTTGATTTGGTAAAGAGGAATTTCAATAGACCAAGGCTAGGATCATGTCTGTGTAATTCTCAGCAGAATTTCCATCTTTTGTACATCTTCAACAAGTGTCAGGACTTCACGAAGACCTTATTTTTCAGGTGGACCAATCCTAAGCTTCATCCTCTAGCTACCAATACCACGATGGTCTTTAACTTGGATTTCTTAATCACATTTTCAATTTTGATGGGCAGAAAATGTAGTGTGGTTATATGTCTGAGCACTGCATAATTACTGAATAAACCTAAGAGTAGTTTTTTGCTGTATGCTGTCTTTCAGAAACAGTGGCCGGATTTTGTTACACTATAAGTCTGGGAAATCACTGTCCTCTCCCCCTCCCCCCCAAGAGGTATGTTTTGAGGTTGAGTTTGGTTTTCTTTTTTTTATTGTTCTTCTCACCTGATCTGCATTTAATGAGCACTTTTATCTCTCTCTGTAGTACTTCCTAACACATGCCATTGATGCCATCAGCTTTCTAAATTCTCTCGGTGTTTTCCAGTTAGTCAGTAAAGTACTGTTGTTAAAATAGCTCAGAAGGTGAATTTGTGGCAGAAAGGATATGACCAGCCTGTTTCAAATCCTGGACTTAGAGTTTTGAAAAATAAATTGTTAGGAAATTGTCATTTAACTTATGTGCTTTGTTTTTTAATTGTATGGTCTTAGAAAGAAGTAGAGTTCAGTTTAAACTAAATCGCTGTTACTTTCCAACATACTTGACTAAAGTCCCAAAGCTACAATAAAAATAATTAACATAAGCATCTATTGCTAAACTAAAATGAAGATTAAAGTTCTGATATCCTGACCTCTGCTTTGTGCCGGCAAACTATCCTGTGTTTTTTCGCTGTAACCACCTATAACTGTGTAAAGCCTAAGGAACTTTGTCGTGTTACAGTATAATTTTTTTAGGACAGCTTAGTGCATCTTTAATCCAAAGAAAGATGCTGCTGTTGCCCGAGCCGGGCGACGCTTGGAAGCACATTATCACATACAGGATCTTCATTAAAAGCGGATTAGGTGAAGATCTCATCAAACATACGGATTCCGCTTAAAATAAACGGCTTCTAACCACAGGAATTGTTAGAGGAATGGACCATAGGAGCCGACAGGTTTGGTTTGCATATTTTGGAGAGTATTATTGAGCTGGTGTGTGTGGAAGTAGGCTCTTCATTTCAGCAGTTCTGTTTAGTTTACTCGAACAGAGTAGTAACCATTTGTAAAAATGTTAGAGGTCATTTGGTGATAAAATGTGGAAACTTCATTAAAAGATATCCCAGGCATGAAACACTGCAGAAGAATGCTGCTTAAAAATAAACTAATTTAAAAGAAATAAATTAAATGAAATGCAGCTTTCACTGCTAGGTTCTAGATTTCTCTCCCCCAAACATTAGACGAAATTGCATTGTTTACAAAAATTTATTAATACAAACTTTACACACTTTATATAACAGTTATCAAAGTCCTAGTTATAGATATCATGTGTGTAATAATACTTTGTTTAAGTTCTTTTTGTATTCATTTGCACACAAAATAAGTTCTCCAAGACTAACATCTACCTACTATGACTGTATCTCAAATCTGCTCAAATTTTGGTAAGGCTGTTGGCGTTTCTAAAACAAAAAAAGAAATCGTACAAAGGATAATAACCTAGGTGATCACTTCATAATGCTTGCGACTAGCCACTGAACTCTAACTGATAAGGTCATAAACAAAACGTCGAGAGCCCTATGTCATTATATCGCAGCCGACACAAACACAGCGCACTCTGCCCATGGCCAAAGAACAGAAAGACGACTAAAACGCAAGCCGATGTGTTGCAGCATCGTAGGGCCACTAAATAGCCATCCGTGAACTCGTGGCGATTTACAAGGTGAAGAGAAGGCACGAAAGCTGCACACTGCGCCCCGCGTCCCTGCGCCCCGGGAGCCCTCCCCGGCGGGGCGGGCAGGGCGTGCGGGGCCCCCGCCCGGAGCCGGCGGGGCAGCCCGGACAGCCTGGACAGCCCGGATAGGCAGTGCCCGCAGCGCCTGCCCGCCCCGCCGGGCTCTGCCCGCCCTGCTCCGCTCCTCCCGGCGGCGCTGCCCGGCCGGGGAAGGAGGGTTGTACCCACAAGGGGTTTTTTGGGGGGTTGATGGGCTGCTTTCCGACGTCTCGGATGCGGGGCTCGTTTTGTGTCTTTGGAAAGACTCCTGTAAGGTTTGTGTGGTGAGCTGGAAGGAAGAGGGTACCTACGTGTTCTCCTTCGCCCCCGGGCAGAGAACGGAACCAGCCCCCGGGCGGAAGGTAAGATAGGAGTCCGTACATAGAAAGATGAGGTGAAAATGGTTTATCTCGTTAGAAACCGGACCACAGGTGAACACTACACATTCTTTTATGACAAAAGTTTGTTTTATGAAATAAATTTTACTAAGCAATAAGCCAGAATGTAGAAAAATACATTTTACCTCCAAACTCAATAAACAAGGAACAAAAACTTTCGTAGTAGTGCATAATTCTTTAGTGGTAGCTACAACAGGGGTTCCTAAACTTGTACAATAAGAGCTTGCATAAAACATAACAAAGGAGTGAGAGAGCGTTCACAATCTTTTTTTTTTTTTTTCCAAAAAGAACATAACCCAAAAAGGTGACTCAGGTGGGTTAAACAGAGCTCAGAAAAGTTCGAAGAGAGGATGAGAGGCAGGGGGGGTCTACAAGAAAAAAACAATCAAAGAAAAGAGCAACTGCGACCGAAAAACGCAAAGGCAAGAACCCAGCTCATTATTACACATGATAAGAAGCATGGACAGCACTGGAGAGTAACACACTGTACTTTGCATCCAGGTCCAGTACCGAGCTGCCCGGGGCAGTTGGGTAGCGGATCGGAGATGGGATCGCCTCGTCTTACCTCGACCCTGCGGCACGGGCTCCGGCACCGGCTCCGGCTCCGGGGCGCACCGGGGGCCGCCCCCGCTCACTTCCCCACTCTTTCCAAACGGGTCCTGTCTCCGCTTTGGCTTTGTTCTGCAACTCTGGCCAGCCAGCCAGAAAAGCAGTGCACGGGGCTTAGTACTTACTATCCTTGCTGCTGGTTCGGGATTTTGGGGTTGGGGATTTGAGTTTGGCTTTTTTTTTGTTTTATTTTGATTTTTGTTATTGTTATTTTGATTTGGTTTTTTTTTTTAACTATTTCTCCCTCCAGTAGGCAACAGAGATGCACAATTTGGACTGAGCTGTTGTTTTCACAGGAGAATTATCCTCTAAGCTCATTGTTTGAGGAGACTCTAGTACAGATACAATTGGAATCAAAGAAAGCAGGAGAGGAAAAAAAAATAATCGAAATCTAGAGGAAAGGGGACTCTGCCCCTTCAGAGAGGATAGTGGCAAAGGAGCCTGCCTTGCGACTCACCAGGGGAAGAGTCTGCTTCACCAATTCTCCCAAATCAATTTCCTCATAATCCCCCTGGGAGCAGGTCATCCTTCTATATGTACAGTAGCAAATGGTGATAATTAATGTCTTCGACCCTGTCGCGGATAAAAATACTATCCTTTTAATTTCTGTTACAAAAATAGGAGTAATATTCAAAACAATGATTGTCTTTTTTTTCTATTTATTTTATATAAAAACATAAACAGCTCAGGCGAATTCTTGTTCTTGTGCAGGCTTTTCATGAAGAATTGTTCTTTAGTATTCTTAGTAGTATTTATATATATATTTATATATTATATATAACTTAATGATTGGTCCACAAAGTAGATCTGTGCGTTTCTCTAGTGCTTTTGTACAAAAGAAAAACAATATTATTATCAAAATATTCATTTAATGGCTTTACTTCATACATAAATACATGTTTAGATAACACAGGAGCGGTGATTGTTCAGTCAGTTTGGAAATTACTTTTGTTTTTGTTTAGATTTTTTTGTTCTTGTTGTTGGGTTTATCTCTCTCTCTCTCTCTCTCTCTCTTTCTCTCTCTCTCTCTCTCTCTCTCTTAGGACTTTGTATACACAGGAGTGGCTGGTTACTCACATCGCTACAAATACGCTACTCGGCGTCCTTTGTTTTTAACTCTTTGTTTATACCTTTTCCCCAGGACGGCTGCTAAGTATTTCTTGACAGCCATTTGTTTCCGGTAGCGGCTGTAGCTGTCCGTGAAGATGCCGTCTATGTGCCGCTTGGTCAGCGGTTCCGCCTCGTCCCCCAGGCCGCCGCTGGCACCGCTGCAAGCACCGAGAAGCACAGCTGCATCAGGCGGGGCCGCTCCGCCCCCCTCCGCGCCCCTCCGCGCCGCCCCCCGCCGCTGCGCAGCCCCGCGCCGGCCGCTGCCCCCGGCTCAACACGTTGCGCGGAAGATGCGCGGGGAGACAAAGGCCGCGCCAAACCCGCTCCCGACGCGGTGCGCTCAAGTGGCGGCGGCGGGAGAGACAATATCTCCCCGCCATGAATTATTCATTGCGGCCGGGAAAGCTGCTCTCCCTGGGGCTTTATTAACGTGTTACCTTCTGCCGAAGGGCAGCGGGTGGCACCGGGCTCGCCCCTGCCCCTCTGGCCACGGGGAGCCCCGCCCGGCAGCTGGGGTTGCGCAGGGCTGCAATCGAGGCCCCCCTTCGCTTCAGCCGAGCCCTCTGTCATTGCTCCCCAGCAAGTCGGGGAGGCTGCCCAACTTCTCAATTTTAAATCAATTGATTATAAAAATTTACAGCGAAATAGATATAGATAAACACATATATGTCTATATATATGTGTGAGAGTGCGTGTATCTCTCTCTCGCGCTCTCTATCTATCTATCTATGTATCTATCGGCCCGAGCGTATTAACCTAACCAAATCTCCGCGAAAGCCTGCGCTGATGGCCGGGAGCGGGCCGGGATCGGGCCTGGGGAGTCACAGCCAGGAGCGGCTGAGGCTTGGGGAGCCGGACTCCCCCAGCCCCACCTCGGGCGCAGCATACCCCCGGCCCTGGCCGGGGAAGCCTTGTTCCCCCCAGCCACGGCCCTTTCCGCGCCTCCGTTCCAGCAGCACCAAAGCCCACCGCAGCAAAGAGCAAGCAGAGACCCTTACCCGACCCGCTTGGCCATCAGGGAGTGCAGATATTTCCTGGCGGATAACTGGCCCAGGAGTTTCCTGTAGGCTTTGTTGAAGATCCCATCGGCGTGCCTGGGCAGAGGGAAGAGCCCGCGGGTGAGCGATGAGGCCCGGGAGCCGACTGCGGCGGGTTGCGGGAGCCCGGGCGGTGGCCGTGACAATCCTTCACCGCCGGAGAGCGGAGGGCGGCATCTCCCCGCGTCCCCCGGGACCCCTCGTCCCCACCCAGATCCCTCCCCACCGCGCTCGTTCGGTCCCGCGCCGGCTGGGCATTTCTGCTCCGTTTGCGGGGGCATCGCTAGCCGTCCCCGGCGCGGGCGGCTCCCCCGCTCCCTCCCCCGCGCTGCTGGAGGTAAGGCGGCTTTTCCATTTCTTCTGAGCTTTACACTGAGCACCGGGACCTGGACAATGTGGTCGTTTGTTTGGATTCGAGATTTTTATTTTGATGTTGTTGCTGTTGGCTTGTTGGGTATCATTATTATTTTTCCCCCCCAATCGGTTCTGCCAGATTCGTTTTGCTCCCGACTCAAAATTCACGCCTGACACCCCGCGAGTTGCAGTCACCTCTTTTCCGGTGGGTAATACAAGGTGTACATCTCGCCGATCATGGAGGAAGGATTCGCTATACCGAGGGGTTCGTGGTCGTAGGCGAAGTCCTGCAGGGTGTTCCCGTCCTCGTCGTAGACTTCATCCTCCAGCCTGGCAACGAGAGCAGCAAGGAGAAGGAGTCAGTCGGGCTCCGCGGGGCGCTCCGCTCCACTCCCCGCCGCCGGCTTCCGGCTGCGTCGGTGGCCACCCCTCGTCGGAGCCGACCCGGGAGCCCCGGGAGCCCCGTCCGAATGCCCCCCTCCCCTCTCTGCACCCGCCCGCTCCCCATCCCCGCCCTCCGCCTCCTCTGCGGGGCAGGACCGCGGAGGAGGAAACACACCCGTCGTCAGACGTGCTCCGAGAAACCCCACAGACATTGCCCCCGCCCTCGCTCCCCCCAGCCCACGCCCTGGCCCGTGAAACAGCCCCTCTCTGCCACAGCCACGGCTGGTGCTTCCCGAGCGGAGCGCAGGCTGCCGCACACACGCGCGTTCGTGTGCCAGGGGCTGGGCAGGGGCCGAGCATCCTCCGCGGCGGAGACGGGGCGGTGAGCGGCAGTCCCACCGCCGGGCCCGGGGGCCGCGCCCCGCTCCGCCCCGCGGCGCCCGCCGGGCCGAGGGGCTTGCCTGTTGTCTTTCCTTGAACGGTGGCTCTGCCCTTTGAGATCGCGCCAGTTTTGTGTGTGTGCCCCAACCCCCCTGCCCCCACTCTCTCTGCCTCCCTCTCTGCGGTACGATGTAGGTCATTGCACGTTACAGGCAGCTATTTTTGTCTGTGAGCTTTAGCGGAGTTATTAATAATAGATGCCGCTAAAGTGTTTCACTCCTGCTTATTCAGGCGCTTGAATGAGGATGGCCGGCTTGCTGCCTGCTAATGGCCCCGCAGGCCACCGAGCCCGCTGCCCCCCAGCCGCACTGCCCAGGGACATGAAGGTGGCTGCTCTCGGACCAGCCCCGACGTGCCCCCGGTTATTGCAAGGACACCTCGGAGTCCCAAGAAGGACACCCTCCTCGGACAACCTCGCGAGCTCGGCATCGCCCCCCGGCCACTACCCGCTCACGGCTGACCCGCACGGCAGTGACCCCCGCAGGGCACCTCGGAACGGAGCCAAGCGCCGGTGGAGCAGTTCGACAGCACCGAGCCCAAAACATCCCCCAAGCCGAACAACACCGGTCGCCCAAGCAGGCGACAAGCAGGGTGGGACTAGGCTGCCATCGGCCGTCCTGTCCCGGGTACTCTGAGCCCCCAGCCACGACCCAGAGTGGGAAACTCGAGTGTGCCGATGTCCCCGGATACCCCCCACTCCTGTCCTAAACACAGCGGGGTTCAAACGCCCGCGGCTCCCAGCTGGAAAGAGACAGCACAGGTATCAGTCCATCCAGCAAGACAACTCCAAACAACATAGAAAACCAAACAACCTTGTGCCAGCTCCTTTCCCTCTTGAGAAGGGCTGTCGTATACAGACAGGTAAACAAGGGAAGAGACTAAATCCCCATCAGCTCCAATGCCGCTACACGAACCATGACAGCTCTCACATGCTTGCAGACAACGGCGCACTCGTCCCCACGCCCCGGATAGCGATGCTCGGCGCTCAACTCTGGGCGAGCTGCAGGAAGCTGGAGGTGGCCGAGGCCCCCGCAGGACAAGGGGCAGGTGAGAAGGAGCTGCTGGGGGCCGTCGACATGCAGCAGGGACCTCAGCCCGCTACCGCCGAGACGCAGCAGAGCAGGTCCCCCACTCCCGGGGACAAGAGGCCGCAGGTTTACAGCGTCGGGATCCCGAGGAGCGGCCCTAAGGGATGCCAACGCTGGAGCCGGGGTGGGTCATATGTCGGGGCGGAGGGGGTGGGCACGCAGCTCAAATGGAGGGGGTTTCCTTTGGTTACTCGCCCCCACATTCCCTTCCACTTTCCTCCCCGGTAAGATTCCGTTGCCCTTAGCTAAGCTGGAGCAGCAAGGGCATGAAGGGGTCCCGAAGGAGCCCCCGGACAGGGGACGGACCTACCTGAGAGCCGGGTACTGAAGTCCGGCCGCAGGTGAGCAGTAGACGCTGCAGTGCATTATTATGCCATAGACCAGGAGTGCTAAGATCGCTTTGCTACACATTGCCACTCTGTGCGGGAGGGAAAGCAAACTGCTGTCAAAAAAAAAAAAAAACAAAAACAAAACAAACAAAAAAAAAAAGCACCAAGGGGAAAAAACCCAAACACCCAACGAAACAAAAAATACCACAAAAAAAAAAAAAAAGAAAGAAAACAAACCACCCTAAGACCCACCACGCCCCCAAGCTTGCCTGCCGACGAGGGAGGCAGCGCGTCCCCGGGGGCCAAGAGCCCTGGGCAGCCGGGTGCCAGCGCGGAGTGGCACGGAGAGGCGCGGAGCGGTGCCTGGCGCAGAGCGCTGCCGCCGGTGCCCGCCCCGTCGATGCCCGCCCGCCCGCCCTCTCCGGGACCGCTGCGGAAAGGCCTGGTGAGCCTCCCCGTGTCCTTACCATTAAACTCTAGACACCCGGCACTGAGAGCGTTTGGCTGCGAAACTAAAACGGCAGGTCTTGAATGAGAGGAAAAAAAAAAAAAAAAAGAAAAGAAAAAAATACCCCAAAATAGGGAGGGGGAGAAATCGAGCTCTCTCCCAGATTGCGTCCGAAAGGAGTTAAAACCCTCGTGGCATTGCCTCTCCGATGGGCGAGGACCCGCAAGATGCAGAAGACGCAAAAGCGGCAGTAGTTAGTTGCTTGCTGTTTTTAGGGCGATCCACTCCAAAAAGAAAAAGAGAAAGAGGGGAAAAAAAAAAAAAAAGATAAACGGGG
>JAWWEW010000078.1:102339923-102383311 GCA_035583185.1 Anabacerthia variegaticeps
TGTTTTTAGGGCTATCCACTCCAAAAAGAAAAAGAGAAAGAGGGTAAAAAAAAAAAAAAAAGATAAACGGGGAAAAGTTTGCAGGTAGCAGCACAGATCTGGAGTGGAGTCTACAAGGGAAGGGAGAAAGAGAGTTGAAGCGATATGTCGCCGTAGAAAGAAGCGCAGGGGAAGAGGGAAAAGAGAGCGAGCCCGGGAGGGAGCGGAGGCGGGAGCCGCGGGCTGGCTGCGTGCGATGTTGTCTTCCCCAGATCTCTCCCCTCACTGAGCGCCTGCCTTCAGCCTTCTCCTCTTCTTCTCTTCCTGCTCGGTGGCTCCAAACTTGACCAGCCTTCCGCAGCCTTCCGTCTGATACGCAATTAGCAAAAAAATCTTTGCAAACACCCCGCTTCAGCAAGAGCCCTCTTCGTAAACATTTGCCTGCTTGTTGCCTTATAGGACGGGCAATATTGTTTGTTGCCCCCGTGGTGGTGTCCGGATTTTTATTCATGAATCAAATGCCTTTTTTTTTTTTCCAAGTCACGTAATAATCGGGTATCAGAAAAGACGTCACCACCCCAATTCCTCAAGGAACACAGTTCTGTGTCGTCCTCAAAGATGAGCTTATCAGGAGTCATAAAGCTTTTCATAAACACCAACTCACACTTTACCCCTCCCCCCCAAAAAAAAAATTAGAAAAAGAAAAGCCAACCAAACCTAACAACCAAACACGCAGAAAACCCCCACAACCTTTCCCACAAATCTAAAAGGATGTTCGCCACGGTAAAGTTTTACCTGACGTGGGAAGGGACCGGGAGGCGGAGGAGGGAAGTTTGGGGTGAGGTGGGGGTCCCCGGACTTGGCGGGCTCCCCACGTCTTTGCTCCGGGTCTCTCCGTGGGACCAGCTCAGCCCACGACGCAGCCCGGGGCCGCCGCTGGGCGCAGGCCCCCGCGGAGCCGCCCGGCCCTGAGCGCGCAGGCGGAGCAGCCCCGGCGCGGAACCCCCCACTTCCAGGGGGAATTGGGGATATAAATGCCTTTTTTTTTTTTTTTTTTCCCCAAGCCCTTGCTTTTTTTCTTTAAGGATTGTTAGTATTGTTCTCATTACGCAAGGCGCCCCCCGGGGAAACCAGCGGACCAGCGGTGCCGTGAGTGTATTGAAGCCGCGGGGCGTGGGGGACGCGCCCTACGGGCCCCCTGCGAGGAGGGTCCCACGAGCGGCCGGCGCTGCTCGGGGGCGGTGGGGGAGGCTTCCCACCCACCTTGGCCCGACCCCCTTCTCTCTCCGCCTTGTGCAGAGACAGATAAGCATCTCGCATCGCTTTGCAGAGCGGGAGGGAAGAGCATCGCCATGAGACGAAAAAAAAAAAAAGAAAAAAAAAAGTTGATTTGCCGGAGGGACCGGGAAGGAAATCCCTTCTCTGGGGACTTCCCTGCCGCCGGAATAATTTTCCCCCCCAAGTGGTGTGACTGGCGCGGGCCACCGGCGGGCTCCCAGCCGCTGCAATCGCGCTCGTCTCCGCGCTCCCCTCCCTCCGCGGCCGAAAATGTGCCCTTCATTTCCGAGAATTACCCAAAGAAATCCAGGCTGCAGGAGCCATTACTGCATATTTTAATTATTTGGATCATAAGCAGAGAGTTCAGGAAGCAGCAATAATATAGTTCTCCTGTTTCCTATTTGAATGGCTTTGGTGTAACATGCTTGGATGAGTTATTTGAGCCCAAATCGATTTCTCAAAAACAACAACAAAAAACACACCATACAATTGCAGTCTTATTACGGTCATTTAAGGTTTCAATATTTTTTCCGGAGATAAAGAAAATTTAACGTGAATGAATGATTCCCGTAGAAATGGCCACCGACGTGATCCCAGGCGGGGGGACACGACTGGGGACCGAGCGGGACGCTATTACCCGCGTTGTCATTCCGTGCCGGGTGTGTCGGACCGGGAAGGACCGCCGGCAGGAGAGGGGACTGGGCAGGGCGCCCGGCGGCCCCGCTGGAGAAGGATACACTCCGCGGCTCCTGATGGAGAAAACGTCACCCCACAGCTCCCGCTGGAGAAGGGGGCACCCCGCGGCCCCCGCTGGGGAAGGGGGCACCCCATCGCTCCCGCTGGAAAAGGAGTCACCCCACCTCTCCCGCTGGAGAAGGGGGCAACCCGCCGCTCCATTGGAGTAGGGGGTACCCCGCGGCCCCCGCTGGAGAAGGGAGCACCCCATAGGTCCCGCTGGAGAAGGGGGCACCCCGTGGCTCCCGCTGGTGAAGGGGCACCCCGCGATCCCCGCTGGAGAAGGGGCACCCCGTGGCTCCCGCTGGAGAAGGGGGCACCCCGCGGCCCCCGCCCGCCGGCGCGCTGGGGCTTCCCCGCCGCTCCGGGCGCCCCGCGGGCGCGGACGGTCCGTAAGCGGAGGGCGCCACCGCGCGGCAGCTCCGCGCCTGCGGCCGCGCCGCGGGACCGCCGTCGGGCGGGCAGAGGGCAGGGAGCCCCGTCCCCGGGCTGGGACGGGATGGGGAGAACCCCCTGCGGTCGCGACGGGCGCCCGGGCAGGGCTGTGAGAGCGGATAGCGGGGAAGGGCTGCCCGCTGCTCCCCTTCAGAGCGCTTTGGGGAGTGGGTTTTTTTTTTGTTTTTTTTTGACATGACTCTGCGATAGCAGGTGTAAACACTGGCTTTTCTAGAAACCAGCATGGCAGTGATTGTGTGGATAACGCCTGTTTGCAGGCTTGAACACACACTTAGCCTAAAGAACAGGAAAAAACATTCCCTCTTTCCTAAGAGACCAGAATCACAGGCAATACATTTAAAAGCTGTGCCTGTTTTCACTTTAGAAAAGCTACTTTTGATTTACGTAGCCACATCTTCTCCCTCCCCACTGCCCTAGATCCTTACAGAAAGTACCAGGATACCTGAAATAATGGGCATCAGTAGCATAGAGGTACAGATTCCCATAAAGCAAGCCTGCAGCTACAGACTCCACATAGCAACCTAGTGCCACTCTGGTGGTACTGTGCATGCAGGGATGATGTCAGGATGGTTTGCAAAAAATACAGCTTCTAAGCTCTCATTTACAGTGAATGAACAACACACACAATTCATGTCAATAAAAGTTTCACTTCTGTCCATGTCACAGGGGCATGTGTGCAATGTGAATATGCATGTGACAGGATTGCGTTTTAGGATGAGTAAGTAAAGGTTTAAATCTTCTCTCTATGTACACGTAAATTTCTAGATAATTCTGCCATTTCAAGGCTGAGAGGGATATAAGATATATAATACTTGCCTCTAAGGCAAATTCCTAAGACAGCATCTAAAGAAATGTAGACTTTTTTCACCGGCAGAATTTTCCTTCATCTTTCTCCTACCAGCTTAAATTAGATATTTTAGTTTTTCTGACTATTCTATTTTAAATATCTGTTTTATTTACTAGAGCATTATAATTCTATAGATGTTTCTAGGGGAGTTTACATCCTTTGAGCCTTGCTAAGCCTGACTGTGACTGACTGTTGTAAACCCTACTGCTATAGCTTTAATTCAAAGGAAAGTTTTTCATCATGTACCATGATGGGTATGTTGTTGACTCCTCAGAAATCCCTTTTACTTATATTTCTGCATGTCTTATAAAAAAATTCTATGAGTAATCTATCAAATTGTCAGGAACTCTATTGGTCCATAAAGCCATATACCTTATGCACACTTGTTGGATGTCCAGCCATTATATACATATTTTCTTAGTGCATCCCACCTTAGTTTAATATTTTAAAAAGAACCTGGCAGGTTGATGCACCTGGAATACATAGTTTTATCATGAAAGGGCACATGTATTTCTGCCAATATAGAAAAGGATGAATTCTTCTTTCTCAAAAGCAAACAATCCTGCCAAACCAGCTCTCTCTCTCTCACGCACACACTATGAGTTTATCATCTGTCTTGTTTTTCTCTCTCCCCAGGCCTCCTTTCTTACTGGGGTGGTTTGGGGAATGCATTGCTGACCAGTATGACAAAGAGTACATGTCTGGATCAGCTTCATAAACATAACACCAGCCTTCATCCTCTCTGGGCTTTCTAGCCTCCTCTGCCTCCCCAAGAGCTTGCTCCTGGGAAAGATGGACTTGTCAGAGGGGAGATTAATCCATCTATGAAGTCACTCATCCATAGCTGTGGTCATTTGATAATGTCTAATTAAGGATTTCCTGGCAGCAGAACAGTAGTTATTAAAGCTCATGCAGGGGAAGAAGGGCTTGGCGGACATTTCAGCACTTCCAGCTGAGACATGGCACCCGCAGCAGAGGCGGAAAAGCCCCACTGTACTTGTGGAGACTAGATGGCAATCGACTCAGGGACAGAGATAACTAAAGTATTTAGTTCACAGATTTGTTTTTCTTTTATTAAACCATTCTGTCTCATGATTTCTTTAAGTAAAAGGAGCAAAATATTTAGGTATGTTGTAGAAAGCATACACATCTGTGTGCTTTCCCATGTCTGAAGGGACAAAGCTGTAATCCAGACAAGCTTGCCCACCCAGGGATGTTCTGGGCAGAAGGAACCAACAAGAAATAGAGAACAACCCGTTCTGGGACTGCAATTCCCTCAAGAGATGATAGAGGCAAGCCTCAAATGGTGGCTGAGACCCTTGTCAGCCTCTTTGCAGGCGACCACCAAGCATTAACAAAGTCTTTGTGAGAATCTTCCAGATAATTCCATGATGCCTTTCATAACCTTAACTGTATTTCCAAGCAAATGGTTAAAAACAATTCTCAAGTATAGACACTCTAAGGAAAAGGGTTGTGATTTTTTTCTTTTCGTCTCTTAAGTGTGGAGACAGGACAATTCTCAGGGGAGCTGCAGAGGAGGATCAACTGTGCAGTCATTCTGCTCTTGCTACTGCTTAGAGTTCACAGTGAGAGACAAGGCCAGTAGGTTGCCTGTGTCTTGCATGATTGCCCACACAGAAGCTCAGTGTTCGATCTTACATCATGGTTGTCCTCCTCCCCCTGTTCAGTAAATGAAAGCAGATGACTACAACAACATAGAGGCAAAGGAAGAGTCATTCTCATCTAAACACTCAGGCAAGAAACTCACTTTCTAAATGAATGAAAGACAAAACAGTGGATTTGGTTCCACAAAGAGTTACCACCATGCTATTCTTGTGACAGAAAATTTCCTTTGGTGACCAACACGTATATTTCCAATCTCCTGTCTTTCACCCAAATAAACCCATATTCTGCAAGATAAGAAAAAAAAAAATTGTCCTTGATGCTTTCTGACAGTGGTTCTTTGATCAACGATTTACATACAAAAAGTAGAGAAATAAATTATGAAAGGCGAAAAGCAACCAAAAAAAAATATTTCTTTTAAGATTTAATATTCCAAAGGCCAGCAACCTGCAAAATGCTACTAAAGATCTTGCTTGTCCACAGGGCAGAATAAAAGCCTTTAGCACTGGCAGCAGGTCTAGGTCTATTCCCTCTCCTTTCCATTCGGTTCAGTGTTCAGGGGAAGGGTAAATCCTTAAGCAGACAGAATATAAAAAGTTTCACAGAATGCTGCCAAGCTACCATAATTTATACTGGACAAATAACAACCACAATATTTTTGTGTTCCCGGTTGCTTTAGATGCAGCTGTAACTCAAGGTGAATGACAAGTACTGCTTTTGTATCCAAATGTGACAGAATTTTGGGTACACCTTTAGAAACACTGGGACTGTCATATGCCTGTGTCCAGAAACCAAAATCTATCTGTAGTTCTGAGGTATTGTTAATGGCACAGCTAAAGTTATTCATAGTTTGTATTTACCAGAAATAGTTGGAACAAATTAATAATGAATTAGAACATTTCTTATCATCGCAGGGAGCGAGAGGGAATAAATAGAATCATCCATATTTTCTTATTACAAAACAGTGTGCAGCCTATTACCAAACACTAATTTAGTGTTGCTTGTGCTGGAAAACTGTTGAAGGGTCCCTGGCTCCTGACAGCGCAGCTTAATTCAGTCTGACGGGAGCAAGGCTGCGCAGAAGCAGGCCAGGGCAGGCAGGTGAGGACCATCCCAACAGGGGTGAATCCCAGCCTGCCAGAGCCAGGCGCCGCTCAATAATTCCAATTAACCACGCTAAAGATGACAGAGATGGGTCATGCAGAGCCCAGTAAATATCAATCAGAACTGCATATTGTGATGAGAGAATAACAAAGTCTTTCTCATTAAGGGAAAGAGAAAAGACATTTGGATGGGTGTAGAAGCCTGTCCTTGGTGGCTCATGCACCCTGCAGAGCAGTGTCTGCCATGTGTGGCTGCAGTCCATGCTGGCCACAGCCAAAATTACATTGAGCATGGGAGCCCATCACATGGCTTAGCTCCCCATTTTGTGCCTAGTGAGGAACAGGAAGGGCTCCTGTAACCCTTTCCAGCACAGGAGGGCCTGTGCTCCACCAAATGTACAGCTCCAGAAATACCAAGGTTTTGGGGTGAGACTGGGGATCTGAGTTTGTTGGCCTCTGTGCCGCAAGTTGACTGGACAGCAGACACTGAGGCCGCCACCCAGACACTGGGGCCAAGAACCAGCACATAATTTTTGGCTGCTGTCATAACTGGGCTTGCAGAATGCACAGCAGTTGTCCCCGGAGAGGCTCCGCACTGAATTTCTGATCAGCAGCCCACATTTACAGTCACCTCTCTGGCTGTGTGAGACCAGGGACCATTTTAGCACCCAGTTACATTTAACTACCAGTTTCTGGGCTTCCTGGGCTCTGAAACATGCCACAATCAAACAGCATGAAATGAATATCTGACTGCATACACTGGGGGATGTTTAAGGGCAAAAGCCTGTAATTATAAGGCAGCATCTCGATTTTAAAATATATTTAAAAATTCATTTAATTTCAATAAAGTACCTGGGTCTACCTAACCTAAAGAAAAATGGCTGGTTCTTAGTTTTTATACTTAAAGATAGCGCAAAGAATTTCTTGTGTGTGGCCTTATGGTCCGATCCATCTCTATGCTCTAATAAAATGCATTTCTGTAACAGCTGTGGCAATTAATCACTTAAACAGAATTGGATTACAATCTCCATTACTAGAAAATCTTTAAAGTCAGGCTTGCTATCTTTCTAAAAGATCTCAAGCTATTGAGCCATTCTTTGCCCTGCTTTATGCAAAGGTCAGACTGGATGTTTGTAATGGCCTCTTCTAATGTCAAAAATTGGTCTCTGACCCTTGTAATGCCACAGGAAAGACTCTCACTGATTTCAGACAGAACTGCACTGGATTTATTGACCCTTCTCATTAGGAATGAAGATTGTCTGCAGAAATTCCTATGTGATTTCATAACTCCAGGTACAGGCCTACTGAGCTCATTATGTAAATACTCCTGCCTTTGGTCCTTTTTGAATTTCATAGGAGTTTGCCGAGCACACCACAACCAGAAATTGCTAGGACACTGCAAGACTGACCCTTCTCTTTTGACCCCCAAATCTGTGTTCACTATCCAGAGGTAACTGTACGTGTCAACAGCAACAACAAAATCATAAACTATGATATTTTGTAGATATGTTTAAAATCCTGAAACTTTAATACGATATTTTTCACTGTACTAAAAATCCCTTTCCTGGGAATTTCTTGCTACCAAGTGCAAGTATATAATTCACTTTGATATGTGTCTTCAGAAAAGAAAGACGTTGATTCATATAATTTGGAGTGATTCTCTGACATATTTTACTCTACAGCAAACCCAATTTTCTTCTTAGTCTCAGTAAAACCTGAGATTATTCTAAAATGCATTTATTAGTTTTAACTGTCTGAAAAGAAAGTTTTACCATTCCATAAATAACTTCAGTTATCTTCTCTGATAAAATATCTAAGGGTGACACGAATTTGCTCTGAAACAAAATAAACAATGAGTATGAGCAAGGAATTGCAGAAATAACATTATCACATAATGCTAACACTTAGAGGTGTTTTGGCTTTTGGTTTCAGTTCTGGTTTTATTTATATTTTTTTAGTAAGGACTCCACAAGGAGATACCTTTATATGTTTCACATATGTCTCTGGGAAAAAAAATAATTTAATCACATTCAAAGGAAAGCCATTGTCAAGAACATTATTTATTCAAACCTTTCCACTCCAGAAAGTAAATAACACTCTTTTTAATATATCTCCTGCCCTTGTCTCTTCAGATCAGTTCTGTTCTGAGGCAGGGATTGCTTCTGATGTACTGTTCATTTCCACATATCCTCTCTTTCTTTCCACCCATTCCTAATGTAGAATGTTTTTATTTAATTATCCCAGAGGTACAACAAGGTAAACCTTGTTACCTTGTTTATTACAAGGTAAATTCAGGAATAGGGGTAATAATGTTCTGTTTATGAAAGGGGAAAATATTTTTTCAGTACTGAGAAAATTAAGCTAAAAGCCCCATGTTATAGATTTACAAAAAAAAAACAAAAAAAAAAACCCAAAAAAAAACAACAAAACAAAAAAAACCAACCAAACAAACAAAAAAAACCCCACACCTTATCTTTTATTTTAGGTGAAAGACGAGCTACATGTGGTCTGGTGATGATATGGTCATACTTAATGTATGACCATACATTAATGTGGGTTCTTCATAGTGGTAAAATATGCTAAAATTATGTAATAACTTCCAACTCAAAGTGTTACTACAAATCTCACAATACTCTAGTAAGGCAAATATTTATTAATATATTACATATATTTTACCCAGTAAAGTATAAAAAAAAGCAAATTCAGTGATTTGTTTGGGAGCACATAGTTTAAAAACAGGATTAGTTCTAAAATAAATACCTGACCTCATTCATATCAAAGGCAAAGACTAATGACTTTAGTGGGGCCAGATGATCAGTTTTGGTAATCTGACTCCAATTTTTTGCAGTGGTGGAGATTTACCACTCAGGAGCAATACCTACCATGCCTCCAAACACTCAGTGCCACTAATCTACAAAGTAAGTTATCTGCCAATGAGTTCTGTCATGGATTCACAGGAGTCCAATTGTTAGCCTCTATGAAGAGGCTCTAGTTGAAGACATTCATGTCCCACCCCCCAATCTAGTAGTCATTAGCTTATGGTCTCCACCAGTGCATGTGGAAATCAACAACACTTAAATGACAAATAAAATATCTCCAAAAAAAGAAAATCTACAGGCAATGACATGAAACACTAGTGAATCTGTGTAGTTGTTGCTCGTTTGAAGATGACTAATAACCCTGAACTAAACTAAAAATAATTAAAACCACATAACTCATTCTCAGAGAGCAAGGTAATCAAAGGAGACTTTGCAACTGGGCAAAAGCTGTCCTTCAGAAGTATTTCCCCACCTTCCAGTGCTGATTAGCGAACAAATCTCCTAGTCATTACACTCAATAGAGTAGTTCTTCCTCAATTTTCGTGGGGGAAGAAAAGGCAGTAAGGAGAGCTGAATCACGAGTTTTCCTCATATTTTTTCTTAACGAACAATAGTGCACACAGCTGTTCTAGAATACAGTGACAGGTAATGTCAGCACAGTCACTTGAGTGCATTAGAAGATGACAAAAGTTCCCAAGCATCGATCCACAGAGGAAAAGCATAAACTTGTTATTAGGATGTGAGAAAAAGTGTAATGTCCATTGATTCATCTTATTTCCCAAGTCTGCATTTAGAATAAGTAGCTAAACCTATAGAAACCTATAGTAAATACTTTCTTTTTCAGGATCATACCTCTCTATATCCATAGATTCCACAGAATGGGGGACAAACCACCCCAGAACCCATGAGTCATGGTTATAAAATTTAGGAATCTTTAACTGGGAACAGCGTTTCAAAACATTAGATCCTGGAGGTATTTTGTGGTGTGCTACCTTAGTCCTGAGCCTAAGCAAGCCTGCAGCAAAAGGGAAGCCCATCTTAACAAAAGAAAACAGCTTCTCTGCTCCAGTTAAGTAATATAAAACTGAAAGGTCATGGAGATATTAAACTTCCAATTTTTTAACTAGTAAGAAACTGAGAAAAGGTGAGGGGGTGGTGGGTTTCTGCTTTCAGTTGTCTTTTTGGAAGGAGCAAAGTGGATGGAAGTCAGGTACAGTTCTTATATTCCATGGAGATCTGTCAGCAAAGTACTTAGTGTTGCTTTAGCTGACAGCTACTACCTTACTTTTGCTGAGCACTGCATACCAGCAACTCCAGGTGAACTATTACATGTCACTAATATCCTTAAATGGCCTGGAGTCCTATTTAGAAATGCAGCAAGTTTTAAATACGTAAATACAGTGAATAGGGTGTTGAATGTTTGCCTTCCTTGGGACTGGGCTGTTAATGAGACTTGCACAGTACGAGCTGTATGGACTGTTTATTTCACAGTATCTTATACCTTCACATTGTTGTCCAGGTGAAATGTTAAGGCAGGGATAAAAGGAAAACATTCTAGGGGTAACATCTTCACACTGCTTTCCCAACAGGACCAGAAAAAAGCTGTGCCTCTGAGAGAAACTCCTAAACATTGTTTGCACAAAGCACCTGAAAGTAAGGAAAACCCTGTCTGTGAATGAAGCAGTTCACATAAACATATTTCAAAGAAGACCTATGATGCACTTTTTAACAACTCAACACCAGATTCTCTTTCTTTCACATCCTCATCACTCAGTTTTGCTTTGGCAAAAGCTACAGCAGTACAAGATGCATCCCTCCATCCTGTCCTATTCTATCCTGTCCTGTACACTCTTAGACAGTTGTAAGCGTCACAGATGCATCATATACAATAGAGGTATCACAAATATACCAAGGAGGAGTTTATCAGTGAGAGAAAAACCCAGCCATAACATCACCAAGCTATTGAAGCAGAAGACTGTGGCAGTCTCCTGTGTAAGTGATTTCCTCATTTTGCTGGCTGTTAGATATGTTACAGATTAGGCTCAGAGCAGTAAGACTAGAAGAATCGAATTGGGAAGGAATATCTGTTGGTTGTTTGATCTCTCACACCCCTATTGCATAAGACCTGTTGCAGCCACATGAGTGCTGTGGGCTTGACATTTTACATGTTTGTAAGGCATCTTCAGATGCCACTGACCTTATAAGAGAAAAAGTGATGGCCCTCCCATGGGGATCTGAGAGACGATAGGAAGGGAGGATTTGTGCAGGAGTAGGCGTATGCCCAGGCTGGGTTTTATTTACCCAGACTGAGAAATAGCAGCCTCTAGGACATAGCAGTCCTCGCTTTGGCACACAACAGTCCTTAAAGTCTATGCCATAAACAGCTCTGCAGACTGGGGGAGATCCGCACACAGTAGGAGTACAGGGCCAGGCGCTACCCGGTGGCAGACATTTGGTGGAGGAAGAGCAAACCCCTTGTGCCACCTTGTGGCTGCCAGATTTCAGCCAGCACAGGGGGATGCCATCCCTCCTGCTCCAAGCCACGTTCTTACAATAAAAGCACTTTTGCCTCCTGCAAGCCATGGGGACATCAATCTGTCACTTTCGAGTGGGTGTAAGCCCTCATCCCGAATATCTCCTACAGGCACATTAAAGGGCCTGAGTCATCCTAAGGTGCACTGGGAAGCAGCGAACAGTCTCCAAGGTGAGTGGGGGCAGCCACGAGTGCCAATCCTGCTGGCTCTCCCTGTGAGCCCTATGGAAAATCACCTCCCAGTTTGGGTACACGATGTTCTAAGTGAGCTTCATGACTGGCCATGGTGAGAAAAACATTTTCTTGTTCTCTCCCAATGCATTATGAAAAGCCACTAAAAGGTGCTTTTCGCACCACAAAACCTTTTAAAAGGATTCTGTCAACACAAAGGCAACATTGACAGCAGTTGCCTTTAAAAGTATTTGAGTCTTCAGACTCTGAAATATGCTTCTTATTTTTTTTTATTTTTTTTCTTAATTTTCCAGAGTTGGTCTACTACCAGGCTTCAGAGAAATGTTTTCTGTAATTGCACAAGTAAGAAAATGCATTGTGAGATTAATGCACGTAATAGTTATTAAAACAATTTGTAAACATATTCTTCACAAAATGGATATTCAAATACATGTATCTTTGTCACAGTAATAAAATAAAATGGCTGTAGGGAAAATTTGCCAGAGCTACTGACAAGACTACGAGTTCCATTAGCATGTGGTGCACATGGTCCAGGTTATGTCACCAAATGGTCAATGTTTTCAGCTGAATGTTTTTTTCTCTCCTCCTTTACCCATCATCCATGTGTATCAATGTCCTGGCACTGGATGCACAAAGCTGATTTTTCTAGCACAGATTTTCCTCCATTTTTGGTGATATTTAGAGGCAAATTGTCACACAGAAAGCAACATGCCCACCTCATATACTTCAAGTACCATGCTACCATTGGCCTCCCTGGGAAAACATATGGATGGTCCACCACATTAACCCTTTCATCTCTCCACAATTAGAGGAGTCATTTCTCTTAAAAAGGGGGGGGCATTCAGAGTTTTGTCTCCTGCAGCTTCCTTCTTGATTCTCTTTCTGATCATCTCATTACTGCAAAATTTGTGTAAGTCCTTCCTATACAGAAATTTCAGCATAGGAATTTGCAAGTCAAAACAGTCATTTAGCTTATACATTATGAGTCTTCCATATTTTAGAGACTACTTACAGCTCTGGCCACTGTAGCATGCAGTTAAGGAAGAAAAACTAGAAGACCTTTGTACTGGTACTGCTGAAAAGGAATCACGCTGCAGTCACTTTTTGCACTGAGAGCAGGAAGTATTACAATATTCCAGTAGGAAGAGCTCACTGTTTTGGAATAGTACCAACCACCAGCTTATTTTTTGTTTAAAAAGGTTTCTATTTGTTCATTCAATAGGAAGCATCCGAGACGCTAATAGCTAAAAATTAATTATTCTGCACCAAAATATCCTGCTTCCAGAAATAGTCATGAAAATGCTAAAACCACTGGTCATCTGTTACTTTGCAAAGAGTTCCTAATCTCTAACAAGAGGGCAATTCACAGCTTGCATCTATGTCTTGGCCAGCAGGGAGTAGCCAGTCTGGTTGGACAGATAGTAAAAATGAAATTTCAGGTATTCACAACCAATTCAACCCCTAAATACTGTGGAGCTCAGGTTGACAGCCAACACTGACACCTGTCAGTAACAGTTAAATTACAATGTTATGCAGTAACAGATCCCAAAAGGGCTTTAATATTTTGACGTTATGTCAGGAACTCAGAGGCAATCACAGGAGACTATCCTTTCCTAAGGATAGTTTATAGTTATTAAAAATCTAAAACGCATAATACAAAATTCCACCCTGTTGGTTTCCTGGTTGTTTTTTTTGTTTGTTTGTTTGGGGGGTTTTGTGGGGGTTTTTGTTTGTTTCTTTTTTAGGATTAAAACAACATATCCAAAGAACAATCAAAGCCCACCTCATCTACATGCAATACCAAATAACTACACAAAGACTGCAACATACTAACTTTTGAAGATTATAAAAGATCCATATGGAACATTCTGCATCTGAGGAACATTAACTCTGGATCATGTGGAAAAGTCTAAAAGAAGGAGATGACTAAGCTGGCCTCTTTAATGACTAGGAAAAGAAACAAATTGGAAAATATCTACCTTCCAGGCCTCACCCCATGCAGTGACCTGGAAAAGAAAACCTATTGGCGCCAGCAATCAAGCTTTCCTGAATTATCTTCCCGGGGGGTTGATTGCACTGTCCTAAATATGGGTGAGTGCTTCAGGTCCAAAATTCTCTACACTGTAGTTATTCGTCAAGAATACAAACACAATTAAAAAAGCAGAAACATACAATGGTAGCCAGTATATAGTATGGCATTACAGTAACAACAGTTCAGAATTGCCAGTCAGGAGGGGTAACAAAACAAGGATATCAGCACATTGACTGTGGACTTCACGATTTTCAAGGCACCTTTTACAAAAGGAGCAGGAAAATAGTTGAGAAAATGGGAAAGCATAGCAGTAGCACAGACAATTTTTGAATCTATTTCAAATGAAAAAAATAGAATCATAGACTTGTTAAAGTTGGAAAAGAACACAAAGATCATCTAGTCCACTTGTCAACCCAGCACTGTCAAGTCCACTTCCCCAGGCTGCCTATTCCAATGTCTAATTGCCTTTTCAGTGAAAAATCTTTTCCTAATATCCAATCTAAACCTCCCTTGGCACAACTTGAGGCCATTTCCTCTCAACCCGGTGCTTGTTACTTGGGAGAAGTGACTGAACCCCACCTGGCTGCAACCTCCTTTCAGGTGGTTGTAGAGAATGACAAGGTCCCCCTGAGCTTCTTGTTCTCCAGGCTAAACAAACCCAGCTCCCTCAGCAGCTCCTCATATCACTTGCTCCCCAGACTCTTCACCAGATTTGTTGCCCTTCTCTGGACAGTCTCCATTACCTCAGAGTCATTTGTGTAGTGAGGGGCCCAGAACTGGACACAGCATTCGAGGTGCAGCCTCACTAGTGCCAAGTACAATGGGACAATTACTTCTCTGATCCTCCTGGCCACACTATTTCTGATACAACCCAGGATGCCATTTGCCTTTTTGGCCACCCAGGCACACTGCTGGCTCGTGCTCAGCTGGCTGTCGATCAGCAGCCCCAGGTCTTTTTCCAGCAGGCAACTTTCCAGCCACTCTGCTCGCAGCTTGTAGTGCTGCTTGGGGTTGTGATCCAAGTGCAGGACCCAGCACTCCACCTTGTTGAATCTCAAACAATTGGCCTCAGGCACCATTCTCCAGAACTCATTCTCTTCCAATCTATTTTTAAGAAAAAGTTCTAGTTTTATCTTGCACACATGATTTGATCAAAGGATGACTGAAAACTAAACTTCTGAAACGAACAAAAGCCCTTAAGCATTGTAAATAAGTGACGGCTTTGTTTCATTCACATTTCTCACTTACATTAAACCAAAAAAAGAACAGAAAATATTATTTCAATATTAGCTTATTACACTGATAGCTCCTCAATTTTTCCCTCACAATTTTATTCCAATGATCAAATCACAATGTGCTGGCTAGTACAGGCAGTGTACTTTGTCAGTCACTGTATGTATCTGTTGGAAGCAGTACTCATGTGAAGGTTTCACAACCTGAACAGTGAAGACAGACATGAATGAGAAACTCTAAGCATGAGAGATTGCTTCCCTGTGACTATGCAGGGAAATTGGTCTCAAAGTGGGAGATAAACTCTGCATCTCTAAATCTGCTGTCCTGTCTCTTTCAGCACACTGCTTTGAGGTACAAAACTCCGTTTTTCTCTTCTATTTTTTTATGGTTTGAGGAATTAATAAGGCTTGGTCTCACTGGCAAACTCCAGCTAAAGATCCCAGTGAATGTGCTCTGTTAAGTGCAAGTCTCCTGCCAAATTGTGCCTGCCAGGTAACCCTCAATATTACTGTGCTGATAACTACTTCTCTTGTGGTGTTCACACTTGAAAGAGAGGTCAAATTGTATGGACATTTTTTGCCTTCAACTTTGATAAGCAAGCATTTCTGCTGCTTGCACTCCTGCAGGGAACTCACATTCAGCACTACAATTTCCAATTCCTCAGCCAATCAGGTATTGTAGATGTTTTGTTTCATAGCAGACACAAGAGTATGAAGTGACTTTTTTTTTTACCTGTGAGCTTGTAAATACTCTCAGAGGCCTTAAGAAGGAAACATAGCAAGCTATGTAAGAAAAGAACTATAAGATTCACATGAAAATTACATCCATCCTTATTTTTATAACTGTGGTGGAGGTTAGCCGGTATTAAAGATTACATATTCTTAACCATATTTCGCTTTATATGCTAATTGCACACACTTATTATAAGGTCTGGAAAAAATACCTTTTTGTAACAATATGTTGAACCTTCATCTCAATCACATAACTTTAGTAGGAAACTGTTCTCAAGAAAGCTTGCTTGAAGTGCTTTAAAGATAGAAGAAATACATACTTACACATTTTATTGGATTCGTGTTATAATTATAAGCACAAACCTGAAGTGAACATTTCTTCTGTTGAAAGGAATCTGAATTGAGAAGTTTTTTGGAAGCAGATGTTTAACTTCACTTCTACTGAAAGCTTCAGCCCTGAGGTGATGAAATCACCCTGAACACCACATGGAGAGAATGCCGTTCCGAAAGCAGTGATTTTCTGTTTGGAAAGATCAAGAAAGTAATTTGTGGCCTTTTACATCTTTAGTGCAGGACACAGTTTAGTCATTTTGGACCAAGATAGATTAGATGTGTCTGGGTGACTAACCTGAGGGCAATTCATTAATTAAGGAGAACATGCAGCTGCATATGGGTAAAATTAGGGAGGAAACACATTTGCAGATGCATAAATGACAGCATCAACGATTTCTTCTCAGTTCTCTTGTTTATATTGTCATAAAAACTTGATATTATTCTGCACATTATTAATTTCTTTTAGGAGATTCTAGAGGTGCCTAGGTAAGTAAAGATGGATGAAATCCATTCAGATCAAATCCTAATTCAAATTGCTTTGATCCAGGTTCTCATGGTTCGTTTCAGATTTGTAGTGTATGGTGTTTTGGCCAAGGCAAATACTTTGTTTAATTGACATATGAAACTAGGTTTGGGAGCCAAATGACTGAATGGTGACAAGCAAAATAAAAGATCAGACTCGGCAGTGAGAGAGATCACAAAATGAAATAACTTTTATGGAGCTGTAAATATCTGGTGCGGTCTTTCAATTTGCAAATTTCTGACGAATAAAAATGCATACCAAAGTCCTATTTAACCAATACTGCCAAAATAATGAACATCATTATACTTGCCACCATTTCCTTGTTCTTCTGAGAAGATGTTTGTTTAAAGACTACAGATTAAGGCAGTTTGAAATTAGATGTCCTTAAAAATGATTGAAGAGGAGGAAGGATTGACAGTGCAGTACATTCTCATTTAAAAGAAGACTTTTCTCTATACACTGTACTTCAAAGTCAGATATATCACTTTCATTTGCCCTTGGTTTCATTACTGATAGGAAATACTGAGAGAGGAAAAAAACAGCTAAGCAAGCAGAACTGCAAAATTCTCCATTTCACACAAAAAATTAGCATCTAATACCTTCCTCCACATGCTTTATAAATTAAGAGTTCCCAGTTCTCACATTTAGACCACCCGAAATCTGTTTTGAGATTCTAAAATAATACAAAGAAAGCATTTTAATATGCTGAATTTTATATTCATATTTCATTACTTGAAATTTTATCCAAAGTGTATGAATTAAAAGGAATACAGTGAAGTCCTGAGACATCAGATGCAGCAAGTGAAGTAGGCAAAGAAAGGAACATAGCTTGGTGCTATTTGACTATTGTTCCCTAAAGTGATCAAAAGTACCTCTAGTTGAGATGCTTCTTCAATCCCTCACCAGCTCAGTTTTCAATTCCTGTTCCTCCCCAACCATAAACGTTCGCAATGAAGATGGATGATGAAACTGAGAAAGGCAAATAGCGGGTTGGTGAGAGAAGGAGTCACAACTGACAGGGTATGTGTTTTAAAGGTCAGACTCAGGTGTGTTGCCAGAGTTGGAGTTTACACAATAAACTCATTAGCCGTGTCTGGTGAAAGGTTAGTGCTACTGACTTCTGTATCAGAAATCAGTCAGATGTCACACAGGCTTACACTGTCAGAGCTTCAGGTGATTCCCATGTATGGCAACAGATATTTTTAACAGATTCCAGGACTTATTTAGACTATGTTTAATACCATTGTAAGTCAAATTTTCATTCAGGAATATCTATTATATTTTAGGAGCCTGAAGTCAAAGAAGACGTGCGTGCGAATAGACTCTCGCAAATACCTATGTCACACTTGGGCATCAAAAGAGGTACCCAGATGTTCACTCACTTGGAATTGGGTGCCAGGTTTATTTGAAAATCTGGACTAAAATACTGCAAAGGTGAGTGTTTAAGGGCTTGAAAATCATCCTTTTGCAGGTGGTTGCTGAATCCCTTTGATAATTTGACTTTTAGTAAGTAGTTGAAAACCAATATGTTCAGTGGCATACAGAAGAAACAGTATATCAGCAAAGATAAATAATAACACATTACTAGAGAAGTAATTTAACATGAGTGTGCTCTAAAAGCATCTGTGACTCTCAAGCATTTGAAATGTCAGGAGTTAACATTCCTATTTTTTTAGTGTTTTAATTGCATCATAAAACATCACAGCAGTATCAGTAAATATTGAAATGAAAACCACATATTGAAAAAAAAATGTAAATAATCACAAACCTCATAAACTAGAAATGCCTAAAAAGAAATGAGATACTATTAAGAAATTACTTCTGTATGTGTCTAATGAGAAAGGGCACAAGAGAATTATTTAAGTAAGTTGTGCATGTACTTACAGGAAAACGTATGCTTACAAACTTTAAGATAGAAATCCAAGTGTAAAATCCTTCAACTACCATAGTTACTTTGGTACAGATTGAAGGACCTCAAGTTAGCAGTTTTGAACCTGTCAGAGTGATAATAAAATCCTTGGCATAATGTAAAACTTTGATAGCTTAAAAGAGGAATTCCTTGAGGAAATCTGAGAGGCAGAACAGATGTTCCACTTTTCACATAAAATGTATTCAGCAAATCCATGTATCCACTGTTGTTTAATTGAAAAGTCATCCATCTTACATTTTCACAAGGTGAAGAAGACACTTGTTTACTGATGGCAGGGAGTTAACAGTTACTTATTTTTCAATAAATATTTCATTATATAACTACAAAGAGCGACAAATGAAATCTCCAAACACAAGCTAATAGGTCCAAGGCTTAATGGTTCTTTACAAAGCAAAGGACACATGACAGTTCTTTCCCACATTTGCGTAAAATGATTAAGCACCACCATTCCGGGAAAAAAAAAGAAAAAAAAAAAAAAGAAAAAAAGTCTTATTCTGGTAAATTACTTCTGTGACACCAGTAAAAAATAGACTTCTCTGCAGACATACCATAGTCTCTGAGGGAAAGATATTATTTTCAAGTAAACATAAACAAGATGTCTGGAGTTTAGACAATTCACAGTTCATTTCAAATAACAAAGACAGACATAAGAGCAAAAAATTATCATTGCCAGCTGACAGTATACCATGTTTCACCTCAATTTGCGACTTTGGAAATTTAAGAACCAGGTTTTGAGAGAGGCTTTGCTTTCACCCAGGGGGCTGCATCCCTGTAGTCATGAGTGAATTTCTTCAGCTCACACCTTATAAGGGAATGAAGGACTGTGATTCACATCCACAGCAGTGGGCAAGAAGAACTGTGGCTCTGCTCTTGGCAGTTCTGATCCATGTATTTAACAATTTTCGTTTCCTACCAGAGGGGAGAATTCAATTGTTTAGTTTCACTTGTTCACTCTCATTTAGCCAAATAGTGAATCAAGTAAGTTATGAGTTGACCAAACCTCATCTTGGCCGAAGAAACAGATGTGCCTCTGGGTTTGGTTTGAAGACATTGAGGAACATGTAGCTTGTTGCCTCCTTGTCACAGCTTATCCTAAAGATCCTCGCAAAACCTTGAAGGAAATCTGACACAACCTAAAACTTATCCAGGCAATAGAGATAAACGTGACGGGATTCATTCCTTACTCCCTGAAGAACTACTCATTTCACATTAGTTTCAGCCATTTTGCATGGAAAGACATGGGGAGGTGGCAATATCTGAGTAGCACAGAGGCAATTGAGAAACGAAGGTGAGTGTCATGTATTCAGGTGTGCATAGGACATATGTTGCCGAGCCACTTACAACAGCTGCTCTGGCATTTTGCATGTTACTGAAATATGACCATTTCAGACAAAATATAATTACAAAGGCATTTTATCAGCATAACATTTTTCAGCTTTAAATATCTTGTGACACTTAGAACTTTTGAACAAGTGTCCCTCATGTTTTTCAAAGTTGGGTTGATTCATTGATAACTCTGCACTGAGAGGGACAATGTTTCTCCTCCACAGAAATCAAGACCTCTGCCTCGCAAAACATAGATAAACAGAGTCCACTAGCCATGGCACTCATGCCAAAGGATCATACAAAACTGGTTAATCTCAAAAGTGTTATTATCAGCCCCTCGTACCCACCAGATTTTAGTGCCATAAGTGCAACTAGTTGAGAAGGATGAAGAGGACAGAAAGCTTGAATATTCAAGTAATGTCATAGTCCTCAGGCACCACCAGTCCTGCCTGTCCCTGTCCACACACACTCCCGGGACTCCTCTTACAGTTCCTACAGCCCAAAACCCCATGTCTGTCCCTGAGGGCCATCAGCCCCTGCCCCAGCAACACCATAGCAGGGCCAGTCTCTCCAGCTGCTCTGCCTCCACCTGCAGGCTCATATCGTGCCCTGTTCCTGGCCCCAGGGAGGTGCCCAAGGAGCCTGGCTGGGGTGGTGGGATGAGCCCTAGCTGCCAGAAACTGTCCTGACAGACCCCACAGAGAGATCCCATGGTCCCCAGGGAGCCCTTGGCTCTGGCAGTGCCCTGAGGGGAAGGGACACAAACTGTACAGCTCTAGTCAGAGGAGCTGGGTTTTCCAACATACACAAATCCCATTGGATTTTCCAGCAGTTTTCTCTGAATAAATCTGCAATACACCACTGAAGTGAATGCTTTTGAGGGGTCCCTGTGCTGCTGCTTCATCAGAGTGTGCCGCAACAGCAGCGCAGCATCTGCTGCAGCCAGAGCCCCTCCAAGCCCAGTCCTGCTTCTCCCACCCTTTCAGATCCTCCTGAACAAGCTCATTTTGAGTTTTTTTCTGGTATCTGCAAGACTTCTCAAACAATCTGTTTGACTGAAATGAACACACAGTGACCTTGAGGTTGCAGCAGGAATGAGAAGCAGCCATGGAGGTCAGGGTGCTTCTCTGGTCCCCACAGATGTTTCCACGAGGGCTGAAGTGAGCCCTGGCTGGCAAGCCCTTCACGGTGCTGGTGGCACTGGGGCAGTGTCAGTGTGTTGACGTGAGGTGAACACAGAATTGTTCAGCCTGGAGAAGAGAAGGCTGGGGGGAGACCTTATTGTAGTGTTTCAGTAGGGGCAACAAGAGAGCTGGAGAGGGACTTTTTACCAGGACATGTAGTGACAGGACAGGGGAGAATGGCTTTAAACCAAAAGAGAGTAGGTTTAGGTTAGATATTAGGAAGAAATTTTTTATTGTGAGGGTGGTGAGGCACTGGAATTAGTTGCCCAGAGAAGCTGTGGATGCCCCATCCCTAGAAGTGTTCAAGGCCACACTGGATGGGGCTCTGAACAACCTGATCTAGCAGAAAATATTCCTGCCCATGACAGAGGATAGGAACTAGATGATCTTTAAGGTCCCTTCTAAACCAAACCATTCTATGATTCACAAGAGGACAGTGGGGCAAGTTGTGAACTGTTGTTCAGTGAAGCAAGAGTGCTGCTGACCAGTTGGAAGAAGGCCAACATGAAATAATTTTGGTTTTCAGCAAAGACTATGTTAGATATGTGGGAGATATTCTCACTGGAAAGACAAAGAGTCTCAGGACCAATGAACAGAGAAATTCTGAGTGACCTCCTTCATTCAAGGCATTTACAAATTATTTGACAAATATCTTTGCCAGTGGCCTAGATACACTTGATGTCTTTCACCAAAGAATTAGATTAGACGATTTATTGAAATCCTTAACACATTAGATTTCTATTATTTCTATTACTGGTAAGAGCAAGATATTTTTCAAAACAGCATCTACCCACATGTGTCTTCTGCAGCATGAGCCTCTGGTAGTCAAAAAAAATCCCCCAAGAAAACAAAATAAAAAAACCAGCCAAATTTTGCTCCTGCCACTCCTAAAAGAAAGATTGTCTTTGATACCTTTGCAGTAAAACAAAATTGTGGAAAGCAGGAAATTTTGCCAGTGGTTATCTGCAAAAAAAAAGAAAAACAAAAATAAAATCCAGAGCGAGAATTTGACTTATTCTTCCATTTAAAAGAAAAATAAAAGGAAGAAGAAATCTCTTCTGAAAGTGCTAATCCCAGAGGCATTGTAATAGCTGAAAAATATCTTCTTCACATTCTCTATGCAAATAATCTTTATCCACTTTTAGATAATGACATTTGGGTAGAGAAGAATATATTTCCTTTGGGACTGCTTTTATGTCATGTGGCATTTAGTTCCTGAAAACAGCAATTGATCTGTGGGGGTCAAATCTACTTAAACCATGATTAATATTACCAGAAATTAGTCCTTCAATAGTCTCTTTTTCAGGCAAAATACCAATAATCAGCTGGCTTCTTTTCCATACACACATAACATATACTATACCGCTGTTACATTGCAGAGTTTGTACTTAGCATTTATCCCATTTTTAGATTCACTGTTTTATTGATATTATTAGACATAAGCCCATAAAATGACTTTTCACCAACATTAGCACAATCTACATGGCCCAAGGCATTCAGTTTAAGCAGTATTTTTGCTACATTAACAATGAGTCTCTTGTGAGAAAACTGCTGTGCAGAAATTTCACTGTGCTCATGTAATAGCTGTTCACCATATTTCTTAAAGAAACTATCAGGTGTGCATGTAATTAGAGTGTTTAAGGAATCATCAACAGAAAACGGCAGCTGACAAAATCTAGGCTCTCCCCTACTCTAAGACAAAGTGAGGGGAATTTATTGCAAAAACACTAATAGCAGACATTACTAGCAGTTTGTTGAGATATAAATGTGATACCCTGCTCTTATTTTCTAGGAGCACTCTGGAATTTGCTTGTATAGACATTGGAGGAATTGCACAAGACTTTATAGATGCTATAACTTTCTGTGGGTTTGGTTTTTTTATGAAAAACATTCTGCTTAGAATACTTGTACGATAAAGCACAACAGCCGCACATTTGAGTGTCTTTTTGCAATGCAGGACACTCAGATGGAAGCCCCTGGAGACGTTAAAAGCATAAAAACTGCTTTATTGCCTCAGTCCAGTGGTCCATTGAAACTGCCTGCCTACCTCCAACAACAGCTGATCGCAGATGCTTAGAAAAGAACCCAAGAACAGGGCATGCCTATACTGATACTTTTTTATCATGCACTTACAACTTCTGACTGCTAGTGGCTTAAGGAATTATTGAGATATTAAGTGTATCCTCATTCTGATGTTCTGTCCTTGTTTGACTTTTCCCTTTGAATGTGTCTAATTGCATTTTGAACAGTTTTATACCTTTGACTTGCATTAGATATGTGAAATGAGTATCACAGCATAATTAGGAGTTGTGCCTAATCAAGTATCTATTCTGGATTGGAATTTCAGACTTCTGTCTGCTCCCTGCCCTCCTTCTCCTTCCCCCACAAAGCTTATTTCAAAGGCATCTTTAGTGTGAGTAGAATTCCAAAGTTCTACACTTTTAATAAACAAGAATGTCTCCCCATTTTACCCTATTGCTGTAACACTCTGGTACACAGGACAATTCCAAATTGCCCTCTGTGGATGACAGCTAAATGCTTCATCTACATACTATTAGCAATACCCAGTTGTCCCTCAAATATAACCAAAGCCCATGGTGCAGCTTGGAGACTGGGTACTGAAAAATCTGGTGCCAAGCTCCCTGCAGGAGCTTGAAGACAAACATGCTCAGAACTTATTGCCAAGCAGGTTTAACTTAAATTACAGTTTTGCCACTGAGGCAGATGTGAAATAACAGAGCATTCCACATGGATCTTGGCTACACTCCCCTTATCAGGCAAGAGAAAGAGAAAAGCTAATAGTTTGAACAGGTTTAGCATTCTTAGTTAATACTATGTCAGCAATGCCTGTTTATAAGAAAAATTCAGTCAAAACTGTATATTTATATTTACAAAATATTAATTTACACAATTACTGCTGTGAAAAAGAAGGACTATTGTTATTGAACTTCAGTACTACACAATGTTCATCTTTGATCTTTATCTTACATCTATATAACTGTGTAGCATAGAAATCAAGTGACTTGATGAAGATTAGCAGACTGTAGCAGTGTAGAAAATGGAAGCAAAATATCCTGAATCCAAGGAAAACATCTATACTATGTATTTTTGAACTGAAGTAGGAACACAACTGCAAACCTACTCTCTTGTAGGTTTCTCTCTGAAGCTGGGTTTGCACTGAGGTGATCAGTTGCAATACAAATACCTAAATTGCGTTAGCTGTAATAGCATTTTACATGGAGGACTGGGTTTCTCCGGTTCCTTTGCTCATGTGACCAAACTACAAAGTATGTCACCTTGTCAAGCCAGCATAGATTTTGCATTTATGTCACAAGCAAGATTTTCTAGTTTAGCCAAGAGTAAACACTTTTGATATTCAAGGACTTTTTAAAATTTAAAGATCATTTTTTCAAAAGAAAAATAGGTTTTAAGCATTTTCTTTTTTTTTTTGGGGGGGGGGGGGATGTGGATTGGGGCTATTCTAAAGGGCCCAATACAGGTTAGGATCTGTGTAGCTGGGGAGCAGCCTTGCTGAAAGGGACCTGAGAGTCCTGGTACACAACAAGCTGAACATCAGTCAGCAGAGCATGGCTGCAGCAATAAAGTCAAACCAGATTCTGGGCTGCATCCACAGAGGCATCACTAGCAGAGATGGAAATATGATCATTCCACTCGGTGCTGGTCAGGTTGCATCCGGAGTGCTGTGTCCAGTTCTCATTCCTACAATTCAGGAAAGGCACAAACAGACTGGAGAGTGTCCAAATGAAGGCTGCAAAGATAATCAAAGGGCTGAAGAACCTGTCCCTTGAGGAAAGACTGAAGGAGTTAAATCTTTTGTCCATTAAGAAGAGAAGACTCAGTGGGAGGACCTCATCACAGTGTTCCAGTACTTAGAGGGCAGCTACAAGGAGGTTCTTCACAAGGAGCCACATGAAAACAAGGGAGAATGGGTATAAATTGCATGAGGAGATGTTTCATCTTGATATAAGAATGCAATTTTTAACACTGAGAATAATCATTCAATGGAACAAGCTTCCCAGGAAAGTGGTTCCCATCACAGGAGGTTTTCAGTTCGTGACTGGTAAGAGTACTAGATGATCTCATCAACGCTCTTTCTTATGAAAGGCTGGGCCAGATGAACTGTAGCGGTACCTTCCAACCTGGGCTGTTCTATGGTTCTGTGATTCTATATTTAAATTAGGGCAGGTTTACTCTGCACACAGGGCCACAGGAAGCCTCAAGATTAGAAGGACCAGGCTGTGTCTGTGCCATTTTCCCAGTCTTGCTCCAAGAGGAGATCTTGCCAGAGATGCACTGGATCCCATATATGTAATTTGCTTTTTGTTGCAAAAGTGCTCTTTTGAGGCAATATGTGCAGAGATGAGACAGCTGGGACAAGTATTAATTGTTACAATTTTCACGGAAGGGGACAAAATTCAGCTCTGAAAGACAAATGAGAGTGGGTTAGTTGAGCTTGTTAGGAAAAGAATGTTGGACTGGAGAATTCACTTTCATTATCATTGATGAATTTACAAAATGGCACCATCTCCTCAGAAATTTCATTCAACAAAGGGAGAGGAGTTGTGAAAATTTTGCAAAATGCCTTTTTGTCTCTTGTAGAAACATTCTGAGGTGGTTTTCTTTTTGCTTTATTTTTTTCCTCAAAAAGACTGTTCATTTCATTTTAGATTTTATTATAAGATACAAAATGTCCACACCACAATATTAAATATCCAGGTCAGCATAATACTCATCCTTTATGAAATACCTTTCTGCACAGAACTTGTGAAGATACTGGTGCCATAGCTAATGAGTGTCCTGTCTTTTGCCAAAAGGAATTTCCATCTTCTGCAAGATTCTGCTAATAAACTGACTCCATGAGGTCTGGAAGATTATGTACTTTTTCACTGCACATTTGCAAGAATCAGATTTCCTCACCATGATTAATAGCAGCTTGGGGACAAACAATTACTGTAAGGTCTCAATACCAGACTGTCTGGACTGACACAGCTTCTACTGAATAATTTCTGTAGTCAGTGTTTGTTACGTGTCTTCTAGGAGTTACCTTCTGCTGCTGCTGTTGTCCCAAACTCACCTAGCATGGGTACGCATTATTTCTCTGCTGTCTCACAAGGTTTTTAATAGTACAGCATGTTATGGTGGTAAGTTTAGAACTGCACCCATCCTTTTATTACTGGTAGGTATCATGTCTTCCACCACCCTTTCACCATCTCCTTATATTTCTCATTCATCTGTTCTATCTTATCTCATAGCTTGAGAGCAATTTGGGGCAAGTACTGTCATTTTCTGTGTGTATCTGCATGGCACCTACCACAGTGAAAGTCCAGGCCAGCTGAGAAATGCTGCCACATAATTGTGTAATAACTAATTATCATCAGAGACAAATACCTACTACTTGTCTTTCTGCTTCCCTGCTTCCTTGTGGTGCTCTTATTTTCCTTCTTGCTTTTCTTTATGTCTTTTTTAATCCCCCTTTTTTTTTTTTTTTGAATGGGTAGCTTTAAACAACAGACTCCTTCAATGAAACTATCCCTCTGTGTTTATCTGGTAAGAGTTCTGATGGCACCCTAATTCCATAGATAGTTGTACACAAGGTTTACATGACTCACTGAATGTTTTTAACCATCACAGTGTCATAGAAAAAACACTATGCTGAAGTTAAATACAAATGCACTCTCATTTGTTGTGCTTTTTCTCATTTCCCACACTCCATGGCATACTGCGTCAGTGCTCCATGTCAGAGAAAGGTGGCTGCAAGTGAGGAGACACACTGCTAGCAAGGCTTCATCTCAGAAATGTCTGCTTGAGCAAGCTGCAGCAGAGTTCGTAGGTCCTTCTTACATAGAAGGCTGACAATGTCCCGTATGCTGCCTCCACAGCCTCAAAGCTCCTTTCTGTCCCAGCTCAGCCAGGCTTGCCCTAGTTCAAAAAGCCCCTTCAGACAGATGGGTAACTCCTACTTCCCTTATTTCTGGCAGTGAAATAAAAACGAAACACTTGGGAGTCAGTGGAAGTCTCACTATTCTCCTCAGCCCTTGCAGAGGAAAGACTTTGCTCTGCACGCTCGGTGATTTTGCTTTGTGACCACAAGATGTCTCCTGCAATCCACCGAAATAGCAGAAGGCTGACAGACAGACGGGGGAGATGGACATATACACAGCCAAGAGGGAGCAGCCTTCAGGAAAGGCCCGACAGGAACATCCCCGTGCATGTCCCATCTCCCACTCAAGACAACAGCCCCCCAGCGAGCAATCAGCTGTGAAAAATCAGCTTAAACTTTGCCTTGGAGCAACAGACTAAGTGAAACTAGCTGTAAGCATTCACAGTTTATAAATACCCTATGTGTAAGGAGAGACCAAAAGACTGACAGACACAAGGCGCTGAGAAACAGCTGTGAAATACAACAATCTGCACTGAAACGAGAACTTCCCTGAACTGGAATATTTCCAGGATAGACGCTTCAAGAGCAAGCATGAGCTGCTTTGGGCAAATACAGCAAGTGTAAGGCTTTTTATCCACAGAGTTATTTTTAAGCTTGTCCAATACTGGTTATTGTATCAGTCCACAGTGCAGCACGGGTGTGTGCAGCCTGCATTCATTGTTTCCTTGAATTTCCAGTGAAGCCCTCAGCATGTAGCCAGTGTTATAGTGAATACATCTCTTCATCACTACTCTGCTGTCACACTTGCCCTTGGACTGCTCTGCTGTCTGTAGGTTCTACTTTTAGGAACTTAATTGGGTGTAACTTGTAATGTAACTGGATTGTCCACTTGGAAGTTAGAGCTAGTCAGGATGCTTGAGAATATATGTTTCTAAAAGTTTTCATTAAAAAAGAAGGGAAGAAAAACCTCCTATATTTAGAAATTCCACACATTTTTAAAAAATCCAAAACACTAACCATTTTCTCTATCAATATTTTTTCAGCCTGAAGTTTGGGACATTTTTAGAAGAAACTGGACAAATCTTTAGAGTGTTTTTGTCCTTATCAATTATGTTTTGCTGGAAGAAATTCATATTGAAATGAGTTCTTAAAATTGAAAGTGTCTGCTATATTAAATGATACAGTCTTTTAAGTGTGTCATTCAACTGATATTTATAATTGCAGCTTGTAAAGCACAGAGGTATGCAAAAAAAGTAATACTAATTCATCCTTCAGACTGAGAGGAGAGCTCTGGTGATTTAAGCAAATCACAGAGATGGAGGAAACCTTGCTCTTGGCATTACCAATGGTGTCACAGATCAACAGACCTGCACAGATTTCTGAATCAGCCTTCCAGCCTGAAATCAGCATCAGGGTGGTAATCACCTCAGGCAGCAAGTTCTGCAGGGAAAGAGTCTTAAGGAATAAGCAAATGTTGGGAATGGTGGCCTGTAGTCTAACTCCCAAAGGCTGTGCTTAAAAAGAGAGCCTCTACAGACAGACAAGAGGCTAGTTTGTTTCCCCTCCTTCTAGGCTCTGTAGACTAGTATTAGGGCACCTGTCCCAGCAATTGACTTCTTCTTACTCCACATTTAAAATGCCAATGGGCACCCTCTCTTTATGCATTTGTGTGCTATTCAGCTCTTCCATGACAAGCACATGTGATACACATAACAGTATATTTGAAGGCAAAAGTGCCTCTTGCAGAGAGAAGGGTGTAACTTACCCTCAGTACTTTCCAAGTTACGTTCCTTTTTGTTAAAGGGTATACTCTTCTCAACAGCATTTGCTCTCACGAGCAGCTCCACTGAGGCTGCTGAGACTGCTTTATAGGCTATAGGATTCACCTGTTGGTGAATATAACCCAAAAAAGACAAACAGAAAATCCTACTGGCTTTTGAATAAGGTTTTAGAAGACATCTAAATGATATCAGAGGCTATTCTGAGGTATAATACATAAATTGATTTGTGGTCTTCATGTGAAATTAAATATGTATCTTCAAAGTGTACTATTAAATATTACCGTATGAAAGCATCACTGAGCACTTTTGTAAACTTCTAATCTTGAAATATTGATTCAACAATTTTGAAGCACCACTAGGACTTTCTATAAATATCAAACTGAGTTACCCATGAAATGTGTTGTTTAAGTGCATAGGCTATGTATTATTTATGTATGTTACATCTTATCCATAATGAATCATCTGAGATTAGCTCAGTTGGTTAAAGCATAGCACTAACAACACGGACATGGGTTTGATCCTCATATAGGCCATTCACTTGTTGGACTTGATGACCCTTGTGGGTCCCTTCCAACACAGAGTATTCTGTGATTGTTAAAAGGAAATGTAACTCAGAATATTTACAAAAACAGGCAAATGCTTTAATTTCAAATTAACTGTGGAAAATGTATACATAGAACGGTAATTATTGCTGTCTGAGTTCTATGATGGTAACTATGGGACTTAAGGAGAATTTGAGTGATAGCTACTGTTTCAGGTAAAATTGATATCTAGGCCTTGAACTGAAGTACACTGTTTTCCTGAAACCTTCCCACAGTGATGCCTCAATTCCTCAGTTTTCTAAGAGCCCCACATTTAACCATATGTGTGTGTGTAAATATATGTGTGTGCGCATTTCCTATATGGAACCCTGAGAACACTGGTTAATGTTTGATTTGCACCAACAGGTCTGTTTGTTTTTCCTACTGATCTTAGCCAGCATACCTGACACCTGAGTAAAACCTTTGAACACTCAAACGTTATTTATTGCTGGAGTCACAAACTATATTTACCCAGAACTTGCTCTACCTTAAAACTTATCAACATTGGCTTTGTCCAACCTAATCCCTTCTCTCCTTCCCCAAAATAGCTGAACTTTCATTAGGAGGCCTCTGCCGCCCTTGCCAGAGTCAATACAACAAGAAGCAAACACTAACCAAAATAATCTTGAACTAGTCTAATACTTCTCCTCAACTTAACATCTACAACTGCCAGGTTCATCATAAAGTAAACTAGGTTAGAGATTGACCCTAATCAAAACCCTGGCTTAGGGTCAAACTCTAACCCTCATTTTAATCAGAGCCCAGAGTTTAATCAGCAGTTGTGATGAGTATCTCCATCCTCTGCTACCTCTCTGGATCATTCCTTTCCATATGAACCTCTAACTGCAACTCCAGCCTACCCTGTTACCCTGAATTGTCCCCTACCAGCAGCTGTCCCCATTGTAGCTTTAATGATCTTGTAGGATTACACAAAAACTGCAGATTTTTCATGCATTCTTTTGGAAAGCACAGATTTTTACCCAATCCTAACAGCAGGCTCAGAACTGAACCTTCTTAGTTCATCCCTGCCACCCCCAGCCATGTCCCATTTCTGTGATTGCAAGAAATGAAGAAATTCAACACGATCCTGCAGCACCCATGTGGAGAAGGGCTGGAGTTACTGTGGAAAAAGACAGTGTTTAGATGTAAGGAGTTGGTGATTTGGGGCCCATGATGGAGCCAGGAATACAATTAGAGCTGAAATTCACCAGCAATGCTAAGAGCAATGAGTAATACACATTCTTAATCCCTGCAAGGTGCACAGTGCTAGGTAAGAGCTTCTGCTGTGAGGGAAGAGTGATGTATGCAAGATTTTGTAGGCTGCATCTAGTAGAGGATGGTTAATATTCATGTTAGCATTTCAGAAGAAATGAGCTGAGGAGGAATTTTGCTGATTGTTGAGATTTGTGAAGCCTAATACTGGGAGCACCCAATTACCTCAATTAGATGTGGTGGTTGAAACCTATCTGTAACTAAGTTCCACCCAGCCGCTCACTCACTTCCCCGCAGTGGGATGGGGGAGAGAATTGGAAGAGTGAAAGTGAGAAAACTCATGCGTTGAAAAAAGACAGTTTAATAGCTAAAGCTAAAGTTGTTTGCACAAGCAAAGCAAAACAAGGCATTTGTTCACTGCTCCCCATGGGCGGGCAGGTGTTCAGCCATCTCCAGAAAACTCAGGTTCCATCACATTTAACGGTGACTTGGGAAGACAAAACACCATCTCTCTGAACATTCTCCTGATTCCTCCTTCTTCCTCCAACTCAGTATGCTGAGCATGATGCCATATGGTATACAATACTCCTTTGGATACTTGGGGTTAGCTGTCCTGGCTGTGTCCCCTCCCAGCTTCTTGTGCACCCCCAGCCTGCTTGCTGGTAGGGTGGGGCAAGGAGCAGAAAAGGCCTTGATTCTGTGTAAGCACTGCTCAGCAGTAACTAAAACATCTCTGCATTATCAACACTGTTTTCAGTACATTTGGAGTATGGGATGAGGGGCCAGTGACAAGGATGTGAGGTTGTATCTTATACAGATGCTCAGGATCATAAATTGGGGGATCAATACTAGGAGTTGAAAATGGCTTTTTATTACTTATTAGCCATGCTGGAACTGTTGTAGGTAGTAGAATGTATTGTAGATTGTAGATCCTTGGTTTTCAACAGTGGGTTTCTTTTTAAATGAGACTGGACATGCTCCTTTCCCCAAGGGAGAATGGGAAATTGGCTGAAGTCATGTAGAGACAGGAGACATGGCTACAGTGGTGAATTCTGGGTACTTAAGCTTGAAAGAAACTTGGAATTACAGAGCACTAGGTAACATGCCAGGATTTCAGCAGGGAGGTAACCTCTGTGGCAGGCACCCAGGGAAACAGGCAGGCTGGTTCAAGCATAAGGCACCACAGTGTGGAATCATAGCTGAAGTGCTTGGAGTGATATAATTAACTTGAAAGGAAGATGCAGCTGCATAAACTTCAGATCCATACTTGCTCTAGAGAAGGAGCAAGCTGCTGTGGTTGAAGTATAATAAGAGGATCCCTTCTGAGTTTTGGCAGCACAAAGCATGCACATAGAGGTCCAAACAGCAGCTTTTTCATATATGAGGATGTTTGTAACCCTTTTTCTCATCCACCTGTGCATACTTCCATGCCCTGTGGAAAGATGTAACAAAATTATAATGCCAGCAGTCAAGTACTTGTTTCTTTCTTTTGTGATAGCCCAGAGAGCCCAGAGTCGGCCAGGCTGTGTAAGCCACACCCTCCGGAGACCGGCAACCATAGCTTCTCCTCCTGAGTCAGCCGGCGTGGTGCCAGGCTTACCACGGTTCTGCCAGAAATACGCAAAGTACAGAGTATAGGATGAGTACAGATACCCAACAGAGAGACTAAAATGAGGCTTTACCCTCATCTGGGGTAAAGTACCATATTAGTGACTGCAGAAACATGCACCATCCAAGGATGACGAAGGGTCCTTTAAAGCACAGAGCAAAAGTGCAGTGGAGAAGCAAGCAGAAAGACAAATTTTAGACACTGTAGAACTTCAGAAAGCGCAGAAGCTCTGTCACAGGTAAGACACTGCTAGTATTGGACCATGACTTCTGAAACTTGACTTCAGACCATCCTCTTGAATTCAGTTTGCCCACCCAGAGATGTCGATAGGTTGTATTTCACTGCTCAGTGAGACATGCTGGCAGTGCGAGAACATGTTCAGACATAAAAATGCAAATCAACTCACCTCATTAAATTCTACATAGGGAATATATACATACATGCTGTATGATAGTCGCTTTTTTCCCTTTGTATTTTCCCCCAACTAACCATTTGCAGACAGCAAGTCATATTCTTCCAGCTTTCAAACCAACATCAGAGCATGTTATGGGTTAATTCTTTGCTCTGAGAAAGAATAGCAGTGCTGTGGCCCGTGAAGACAGCTGCTACTTCCATGGGAGCTTAATGCATTTGAATACCTTCTGTATTAGAAACTATATAAAATTTTTCAGTACCATTTTTTTAAAATTTACTCACAGAAAGTGATATTTTCACAAATACCTTGTTACTTTTAGGGCATTTTTACCCTTTTATCAGTAAGAGTCTCTGCTTATAAAGAACTTTCAGTTTTTAATGGTATTTCCTTCATTTTATCTTAATCAGAAAGTCTTTGTGTCCACACTAACAGTGAAAAAAAAAGTTTGAGGCTTTTTTCAGGAAAATTATTTCTTGTAAACAAATTTTCTTTTTTTTATAATAAAGGTAAATATTGTATAAGCCTCTCCCTGCGAGCCCATATGATGCAGAGTGGGAGGTGGACATGCCAATAAACTTGCTTTAGCAGCTGAAGGAGTTCATGCTGCCCCTGCCCCCACTCCTCATAGACCAGGGTATAAATGTATTTACTAGTCTAAAGGCACTTCTTTTAAACGATGTGTCCATAGGAGTTGCAGAGGGAAAAAAATGGCATGTTGAGATTTACAGGAGGTCAAAGTTAAAACATTTTTGTGCAGCCTAACCTACTCCCTTCACAAGTATATTTGCCTTCAAGAACATGCATTATTTCCATTAGCACATAGAGGCAGACTGACATCTGTATTCATGGATTTGCATGTATAGAGAATGAACATAAACTATTTTTCAGGTCCATGTTGCATACTTCTATTGAAATATTGTCCTTAGACTTAGTTGTAAATGTACCGCTTCTATGCATATAGTCATACCAACTCTGTTTCTCTTGAAAAAATATATTATGACAAGGATTCTCACAAAAGCTAAGGGCAGGAAGGTCTCCTAGGGTGCCTTTGAAGGTCTTCCCCACAGAAGTTTGTCTTCAAAGGTTGTCTGAGTTCAGACATTCCAAAGTTGCAGCTTATTCTTTTGAAGTTCTCCAGCAAGCTTTGTTGCTGTGTGGCCTCAGGACACTTCTGCTATTTGTTTTCCTTTGACTTGTTCAGCAAAAAATAAACCAGGTGGTATCAGGAAACCAAAATATTCTACTTACCAGCTTCCACAAGAGGGTGCAGTTGCATTTTGTTAAGTCCAGAGCCAAACACAATTAATAAACGGATTGCAGCAACAGCTGCCAGGCTGCCTACAGAAATGACTAATGAAACAATTATAGAAAAAAAATCAAGAGCGGTGAAAGATGAGAAAAATTACATTGAAATACACTGAATTTATTAATAAACAGCACTGTCAGGTGATGTTGACTAAAAACCTAGCCTTTCAAACCTCAGCACGATCCACTTGTAATTTATCTTTGACTAGTGAAGAGCCACAGGAGCAGCAAGAGGAAGCCCTCATCTGTGAAATCCACTCTTCCATTTTAGTTTGACTTCCCAGACATTCCCAGAAACACCATGAAGAAAATAGAGCATTTTTTATTTCAACCAGTTAAATCTGCAATGATCCTGGGCCCTTCAATAGCTCACCCTACATTCCCTGGGCTGTGATGAAGCTCGGAGTTGTTAGTGGCCTTTTGTATGTTGGACTAGCAAAGGTTGTTTATATTACTGTACTTTTTATTATAAAAGCACCTAACCATAAGGCCATAAGGCCTAGCATCTCATTGTGAAAACTGTACACACAAATAACATAAAAAATTGTACATCCCTGCAAGAACCAGGTGAAAGTTCATGTAACTTATCTGACCAAATGTTCCATGTGCCAACAGACATGATGCCAACAGTCATCTTCAACTACCCACCAAGCTCCGGATTTGATTTGTTGCTCAGCAATCCTTGCTTGTCAGTCCCTTAAGCTTGTGCCGCCCAAAATTCTGCAATCCCCATCTCTTAGGGCCTTCTACCCATATGGGACACTTCCACCTGGCCCAAGAGATAGGGTTCAAGTGCAGGTGAAATCTGAGAGGTGGTAATAGATATTTAGAGTGCTTGACACTGGCTGGTTTGCTGGTCACTTCCGCTCTTAAACTTGGTGAATCACCTGTTTATTATACTCAGAAAAGCATGTGATTAACTTGGGTAATAGGAAATAACAGGCTCTGTCTCCTACCCACTCTTGACATGATGAAGCTTGCCCTGATGCAGAAGAAGCCAGCACAAGGTTTGTCATATTTAAAGCACAAGTCACCTTGAAAAATAGACATCGAGACAGTCAACAGTTCTAGAAAGTGAGCAACTCACAGCAACTTTTAAAAGGATGTAAAACACCCTGGCAGGTTGACCTAATTACTCATACCCAGTAAGAGTATGGCATCTCATATCTTTCCCCAAAATACTTTGCTGTCACTGTTAAAAAGAGGTTTGTGTCCATTTTTTAAAACCAAATTTAGCAGTACGCCTCTAAATATTAAATAATGATGACTTTTGTTTTATTTTTCTAAAGCCAAAAGTATGTTCTAAACATACAAAATTTTGCTCAGTGGAATTAGATTTTTTTTCCAAAAAACAGCATTCAGTTGTTTAAAAATGTCCAGTCTTAGAAAAACAGTCTTGAAATCTCAGATCACCTCAAAGGCCCAAGTCTTTCACCAGAGCTCGTTCACATTTCTAAACAGAGTTTTCAGGTGCCTCTGTGAAACATCATATTTCAAACGTGTTGAAATGCACCAAGTTATGCTACACAGATTTCATCAGGTTGAATTTGGTGTGTATGAAATATACTTATCTTCAAATATATTGCTAGGTTGGAGCAGTCTTGAGATTCTCCTGAGAGGACATTTTCAAATTTCCTTGGTTTTGGCTTGACTACTTCCCTCTATTGCTGCTCCAGAATTTTCTGTTCATGCTTTTTAATAGAAAAATGGTTTCTGTAATATTTTTTTCCACAGGAAAAAGTTGGTTGTGCCAAAACAATGTAATGTCCCTTTGGGAAAATAAAAAAAGGATCCAAAATGTTTTGAACTGTCCAAGCAAATCTAAATGTTTTTCCTCAGGATAATTTTTTATTACTCATCATGAGTTTGTCATGGTTTAGGTCCCTCCTTTCCTCCCATCATCTGGGGTTCCTGAATGGATTGCATTTTCCATCAAGAACAATAGTGTCCCTTCTAGTTGTTATGATGATGCATCAAAGATGTCCCAAGCCCACATTTTAAAACCAAAATATTTTGGAACTTTTTGTGGTTTATTTTTCTTCCCCATTAGAAAACAAAAGCAAAAATGTGGGACAATTTTGAGCACAGAGTCTGATTTTCAATAGGCTCCATTTTGAAGGGAAGAGGAGAAGGATAAGGAAATTCTTGTGCTTTGGAAAATCCCACTTTAACCAAAAGTGAAAGGAAAAATAAGCAGAAGGAAGCAGCATGTGAGCCATACTAATGTAATCCTTAAAGCCATGTATTTTTCTTTAGCTACTATTTTTCTTCTTTTATTTAGCTACATTTGTCTGCATATTATCAGATAGCATTGCCTGTTATGAGAATTACAAATGTATCCCTGTAATCCATTATTTACAATTTATTCCATGAGAAATTAAATACCAGAAATGCAATGTTATCTGGCTTCAACAAACTGTTTAATGAAATATATGAAACACAAGAAAATGGAGAAATAGGATATCATCTTTTAAAAAAATCCAAAATTTTTACAGTTGTCTGAAACAGCAGGATCAATTATTTGCATATTCAAAGAGGGGAGGAAGTGTGGGTGGAAAAAGGACTATTTGCCAGCTGCCTTTCTTAGAATAACTCAAAATTTGTATATGTTGGTAAAAACTCTCTTTTATAAATAAATAAATAAATATTTTTGTCATTTTTATAGCTTCCAGTTCTGAATTCATACCATGTACTTAGTTCTTCTGAACCTTTGTAGCAGTGTTTTTTCCCTTTTGAAGAACGTGAACAAAAAGGTTCTGAGCAGCCATGATGTTCAATCACTGCTTCAGCACTCACGAAAGGGGATTCAGGTTCAGTTCTGTTCTGCTCCTTTTTTCTCCTGAAAGCCAGATGCCCAAGAGGGACAGTGACAAAGCATCAGGACAAATCAGGAGCCTGCAGAACAAAGAGAGGAGCAACTCAGAAGTAGTTTTCCTTCTCTATTCATTCCTGTATGTTTTGGAGGTTTTTAAGCAAGGGGTGAAGAAGGGAAGAGACACTACTATTTTCCCATAACAGTTGTTGCATGGTGGGAGGTCTGTTCCAGCTCTGCGTTCCTACCTAATTGCAAAGAAATGCTGGCTTAGCCTTTGAAGCCTTGGAATGGAGCATCTGCAACTTCCTTGGCTTGTGAGAAGATATGCAGAGTTTCTGGAGAACTCACCTTAGATCTACTCAGCCCCTACATGTGCAGTGAGCCTGTGCAGAGGCTTACTCACTGTCAGGTCAGATGCGGATGTACTATTAACACCTACTGCAAAAAGCACATCCCTGACATCTGCATGTGAGACTTTCAACATTTCAAAAGACTATGTCCAGTTTGGAACTAGAGGTGCTTCTCTACAATTTACCTGGCAAAGTTGCTTTCTTCTAACATGAGAAAGCAGCAGATTTTCACGTTGCAATTGTCAGAGCAGTGAGGCAGACAACTGCCAAAGAACCACAATCTGGGTGGTTATAAGTACTGAAAACTCTTGCAAACAGTACTAACAATCATTAACCAGGGGAAAGACTACAAGCTCTGCTTTTAGTAAATCCAGGCTTCTTCCGTACCTTCATGTGTTTTTCAGATATTAAGAACCAATCCTTCTACAAGTGCTGGCTCTTGAGTAGTTGCTACCTCAGCTGCCTCATTCACGACTCTCATTTACCCCAGAGCAGATTCTCCAGGAAGAATGGAAGAGACTGCGGCTGGTTCACGGGAACAAAGTAGATAGTGATAAGGAAACCAAAGGGTATTTATGTGGAGTGGTGCAGGAACCAAGAAGCATGCATGCAGAGCCAAGTAACCGTTAAACTTCAGGAAAACAGAGCCATCTAGTCTTTTCTATTTCCCACAACCACTGTTCTGTCCTCATCTATTAATGCAATTACACTGGGGTTTCCTAAATTCTGAAATTCCAGAAAATTCATACTGTTTTGGCTGTAGTTGAAGTAGGATAAGGAGTCAGTGGTCTTCCTATGTTACTACCTCTTTCTTCATGGTTGTGAGCACAGCAGTGTATGTGTCACTCCCTAGCAAAACAGTATCAATATATTCTTGTTTTTTAGAAAACTATTAGGAGACTTAAACTCAGGTTGGCAGAACTAAAAAACTATAGGGGAAAAAAATATAGCTGTAGTTATGCCAGCAGAGCTGAGGGGACTGTAACCTACACCTGAAGGAATCATGATTAGAAAATTGAAGATGTGATAAAAAATTAGAGAGCATGCTGAGAAAAAACCCAAGCACCTGATGGATGGCCAGTTTTCTGAGATCTCTAAATGGTGCACAACATTTATGTCCACCTGTAATGGTGAACTCCATGAGAGTGAACAACCTCATCCTCATTAAAGCTCCACTCCAAGGATTTTTTTGGCATCCCACACTGAGGAATAATTTTGTTCCCGGAACTATTCACAAGGTAATAATCTTCATCACATTCATCTCTAAATTAAGAAGAAAGGTTTTCTGGTCCTCAGGGTTGTCACCAAGAATTATCTTCAGGGATCCCTGTTAGGGCAGGAATAACTCCCTGGCACATAAAATTCAAAAGATCTGTTAAGCATTAAAATATAATAAAGGGCACTCACATAAGCCTGAAAAATTTGTTCATATTTAATCAGGGTGGTAGCTCAGAGGAAAGGACCACACAGAGTCTCAAGCAAGGCTTAACTACTAATGATGAGGAAGAGGAGTTTTGGGGTTTTTTTTAATTCTGTTTCACTTGGCTTTGTTTTTGAAGTCATGTATAAAAGCACTGCGACAGTGTGTGTTCAACACTAAAAATTCAAGATGCCCTGGAACAGAAGAAATTTTGATGCAGAATCCCCTCGCAATACTCCCTAAATGCCTTATTAACTAATATCATTATTAAGCATTACTCCCACAGTCATATCTTAGGCAGTCAGCACAAATAAATATAAGCAGTACATATATGTGCAAGTATCCCAAAGTCAGCAGAAATTGCTCCTTTATACTGGCTACCAAGAGAGGTCAGAAGTCTCTTAAAGGCTGTGAATGACTCTAGCAGTGTTGCCCAAACCACTGACAGTTCAGATCAGCTTCACCACACCTACTTCTTTTTCTGCTACTATTTGTCCCTGTCCATTCTGTCTAAGAGAATGTGACCACTTTGTGAGGAGGAAGGCAACATGTTCCAAATCTCTCAGAGCACAGTGGCCCAAGAGCATATGACTTCACAGGTTTCAGATTTTTCAAATATGAAATTTAAATGAAAAATAAAAAATTAACATGCCTGTGCAAGTTTCCAAATTAAATCATGCAAGAACCGAAGATACAGGATGTGCAGTTGCTGCCAAAGCTGAGTTGAGTGTTAAGCGTTCATCATATATAGCACTGCCCTTGAAACAAAAGCAGTAGTTATTTTAAGTAACCATAAGCAATACTCATGTGCAATTCAAAGGAGATCGGATATAAAGAGATAAAGATTAGAGTACAGCAATAAGGCTTTCATTATACAATGTAATCCAGCGTGTCTGATGTAACTGGATGTGACACAAATGTAAATAGCTACAGGTTTGGAAACGCAGGGTTTTCCAAGTTTAGCATGCTTTCAAAAATAACTTTTAGCAAGTTCAAAAACAATCCTTGAAACAATACTTTTCAAAAAGAACCTGCCACTTACTTGATAAAATTAAAATATATGTAAGTAATTAGTCATGTTATGCAAGACCAAGACCAAACCAAAATGCTATTTTGAGAAATAGATGTGGGTACCAAACACAAAGATCCTGAACATTTAGAGATGCAGATGCATTTTAAGGCAATATGGGACATCTGTAACAAAAAAAAATTTGAAGTTAACATAAAGCTTAAATAGAATACTTGCTTCAGAATAGGAGACAATGACAGATCCATCAAGCAGTGACATAGCACTCCATTTCCTTACTGAACTACTATACTCATATGTAATTTGCATTTTATCCAATGAAGAAGTTTCATTTTTAAACATCAATGATTTTATTAATAGCTTCTAGAATATGAAATAGAAACATGACAAAAGCTACCCACTTATTCAACTAATGCTTAGAATATTCAGATTCAAAAGAAATATATTTCAGATTAAAAAGAAACACCTATGTTTTCCTAAACTCCCCGAACTTAAGATATTGATGCCAGTACTTAAAAGTAAGCAAGCGATTAATACTAGTTCCAAGACAAACTGCTTTTTGTAATACGATCACACAGTAAAATGAACAAGGGGAGCTTGGCCCATGAATTTTAGGAGGTGCTACTATAAAATTCCATTGCTTTCCACAGTTTTAAATAGGATGAGGCCATGACTATCATAGTTATTTCTCAAAATTAAGGAATTAACATAGGTCCATAAAATCTTCTTATTTCTTTTAAATGAAAAATTGTTTGGAGGAAACCATGAACCATCACAGTATTAACTTTTATTCTGAATTGTTGGAAAACAATCCCACCAAGTGTTTTCAGTAATGTCTCAGTGTTTCCTGGTTACTACCATGCGTGCCATAGATTAACCTTTAGCACATACTGCTAAAGCTCCTCAGATAATCAAACTGCTCATCTTCTTCAAAATCTCAGCATACAGGTTCTGTACTCCCCAATTACAAATCACTGAACCCACATCAATGACTGAAATATCTGTCTGCCTTCCTCCATCTCTATTCCTCCTTCTTTCTTTCCACTCTTACACCTGTATTCCCCCATATAACTAAAAATACTTTATTTGGCATATATTTTTGGTTTTGTTCAAAGTTCTCAAACACACTAAGAATTGTACAAATATAAATGATCACTTTATTCAGAAAGTAATTCAAATATATGAGAAATTTCAAAGATAACCTAGACTTAGGAAGGTATTCTTCATGTAGTATTTGCACAAATCTTCAACATTAAGTTAATGCCAACTACCAGTGCAACACAGATGAGGAGTTACTGAACGCTGAGCCTGTCTGAAGGGATATTGGAGAAACTGTATCCAGCAAATGGCAGCAACAAATCCCTGCATCATAGCTTCTCACACCATATTCCAGCTACGCTAAAGCATGTGAGAACAGCTCCTCCCTTCTTGTTCATAGGCAAGGTCAAAAATATTAATTTAAACCAAAAGAATAAAAGGGAAGGGAAAGTCCTGAAAGCAGGCACTGGCCTTGGATGACTTGCAGCTGAGACTGGTGACAGTTTCAGCTGATGTCTCCTGAGTGAATACCAAGAGGTGTCAGCCCACCTGCACAGCTCATAGCAGCCACAGCACCGCAACAGATTTGAGAGCCCACTCAGCAACAGCAGTGGTAAGGGAGTGGTAAGGGAGCTTTCCCTATGTAACATGTGGCAGACAGGTATCAGGCTGGCAGGCAAAAGGTGGCAATGCTGCCCTGACTCCTGTCCTGTGCAGGATTAAGCAGACTGAACCACCAGCAGTTTGACGGGTTTAAGTCACCTGTTCAACATTTCCTTATCAAAATGAGGAACATGCAGACTATCAGTGACAAGTGTATGACAATTTAAGAAGCAGCCAATTTTTCCACTGCAATGAAAGCATGTCTAGCCTCCAAGACTCCCGACTCAAACCCTCATCTATTCTTTCACACCCATATGGTGTGAGTCTGAGCTTGCTGTCAATTATGGGGCTGGTCAGCTCATCTTCCCCCCAACTGCTCTGCTATTTTAATCACACTGTGTTTGAAATTAAGCGTGACAGTCTCTCCACTACTGACCAAAGCCAGTCTTTGGTGCAGCCCCAGTACTATCTGTGGCAGCTGAGAGCACACATATATGTAAGCCAGTAAGGGGAGGGCAGTTAACAGCTCAGTCTTTCAGAAACACACCAAATCATTTCTTTTATTGGTCGTAAGGAGAGAAAGCAGTGGGAGAGGCGTGACAGACTGAGAATCCCAACAAACCTTTTGGTGCCACACAGGCATAGCCAGGTGCTGTGAGAAAGGACTGCTATGTAATCCCATCCATCAACCCCAAACGTGAAACCCAGAAGTCAAATTACAGGGACAGCTGGCAAGGGCCAATACTTCTCTAGCTACAAAAATTTAGCCCAGTGCTGAAAAAATTTCTTCAATGAGTAATTTTGAAACATAATGAAGATGATGGCACAATTAGGGCGCATTGTGTTTTTCAGATATGCAAGTTTTACCGTTGTGCTGTAAAATTAACCATCCAGCAGTGCTTGCCTGTGTATGCAAAACCCCACAAATTATACTCCTTGCTCTCACTCAAGACTACCATAAAGCCCAGTTGGTGCCATGAAGCCAAGGCAGACCCACAGCTCCAACTAGCCTGCAAACATTCCTCCTCAGTTAAATAATTCATCTCCCAGGTCAGTTTGTGAAACTTACTGTTGCTTTCTAAATTAAAAATCAATTCTGTATAACATTAGACCCCTGACTGAAGAGGAAATTATAAACTCCACTGCTCTAACAGGATTACATGACAACAATTTATGGTACTGAGTCTCCAAATCTAGAACACTTACGCCTTTTTGTTAACTGCTTGGCGTATTTATGTCCCTCTAAAAGCAAATCCATGTATTGCATTTGCTTTCTCTGAGATTCAAAAATACAAATAGCTTTACTTTGCAGCATTGCCTGCAAAATAAATCAGACGTTCCGTCTCCACACTTTTTAAGATTAAACTGTATTAGGTTATCATTAGTGATCAATACAATTACTGTTTTACAATCAGCCTTTCAAGCAAATAAAGCACCGAGAGATGTAAATTTGACTTTCAGAGAGCTGAAAACAATAAAATATAATGCTCAATGAGAACTGCTGATTTTTCCATATAAACTTCGGTGACTTTGGCTAGTTTGGTTTTGGGGTTTTTTTTTAAACTTTCTGTCGCTTCTTCCTGCAGTGTGCAGTTCCGAAGGCTTGATGCGTTTGAACCACGTTTCTCCATGGAGCCCACCTTCACACGAATCCGACTTTTTATGCCTCAAAATGCGACACGCTGATTTCTGGGACTGCGATGGGTGGGAAGCCCGTAGCACTAAACACCCCGGAGTTACGGGTGCGCAATTTACAGGCTCGTCCTTTGTTTGCCGGGTGTTTGGGCAGCAGGTCTGCCCCGCGGTGCAGCTCCGGGTGCAGCTCCGGGCACGGCCGAGCCGCGGCCACCGCTCGCCCCGCACCGCCGAGGGACCGACCCTTCTGCAGCTCTCTGACACCGAAGAAATCAAACGCACCGAGCCTAAGCCGCCTCCCTCCTGCAGACGCCTGGGAGAGGAGCTTTAAAAGTTATTTTCGCTCGCCTTTCACGCACAGCGCCAAAGGGCTCCGCTGCCGCGCTCTCCCAGGTTCAGGATCCCCGCCGGGAGCCCAGGGCGCTCCGCCGGGACCCGTGCCCGCCCCCAGCCCCGCCGCGCTCCGGGCCGCAGGGCCGGCGGCCCCCCTCCTTCTCTCCCTGCCTCCCTCCCCTCCGGCCGGCCCGCCCGCCTCCGCCGTGCCGTGCGGGTGTGCGGGAGGCTCCGCTGGGCCCGTCCCCGCGGCCCGGGGCTCTGTGCCGGAGAGGAGCGGAGCGGAGCACCGGGCCCGGCCCGCGGCTCACGGGGTGAGCTCGGCACGGAGGAGGAGGAGGGGCCGCCGTGCCCGCCGGAGAGCCCGGCCGTAGGGGCGGGGAGCTCCTCCTCCTCCTCCTCCCGCAGCGAGGCTCCGGCTCCCCGCACGCACCGGAGCGCTCGGCTCCCTCCTCCCGCTCCTCGTCCCGCCTCCCTTCCCCTCCGCCCCGCGGCCCGCCCCCGG
>JAWWEW010000078.1:102383404-102503971 GCA_035583185.1 Anabacerthia variegaticeps
CCGCGTCCCCGCGCCCCCGCCCCGCGGGAGCGGCGGCCGCGATGGCGGCGGTGCAGGCGGTGCAGGCGCTAGGCCCCGGCCGCCCGCCCGCCCCGGCCTCGCCCCGCCGCCGCGCCCCGCGCCCTCCTCGCCGCAAACTTTCTCGGCAACTTTCTCCGGGCCCGGGCCCCCGCCCGCGGGGCCGAGGGGTCGGGCGGGCGGGGGGCGGGCTGCGGTGCGGTGCGGTGCGGGCAGGAGTGTGCGGGGGAGGCGCCGTGTGCCGTGCCCCGGCGGGCCCCCCCGGCGCTGCGGGCCGGCCGCTCCTCCCGCCCGCCGGGAGCCCGTCCCGCCTCGGATCCCGGAGGATGCAGAGGGGCGAAATTCAGGAAATTGGTTTGCCAGTCGCCTGCAGCTTGGCCTGCGTGGATTTGTTTTCTTATTAATTCCCCCCCCCCCCTCGCCTCACTGTTCTGGTTTGTATCCCTGCATCCAGCCTGGGACACGACTGCTGTGCGTTTCTGAGTCATTAATTGAAGTGTTCAATCATCGCACTTCATCAAGCCTTCTCGTCCTCCTTGCAGTTTAAAAAAAAAAATGTGTTGGACACACACAGGCCCCGGTTCCTGCGGAGGCTGCACGTAACTTTCTGTGCTGTGCCTAAAGTTGTGTGCTCATCCCTCAGGCCAAGGACTGGCGTGCCTTCTTCTCCCTTATACAATATTACGCATTTATGGGGTTTACTGTTCCAGGTGCCTGGTGTGCATGTGGGGATGGTCCGCTTTGCACTGGGAAAACTAGGATAGAAATGTTTCTGAACCTTGTGTTTTTAAGAAGGTGTGCTCTGATGTACCTGCTGGGTTTAAGCCTAAGCAGAGACTGGTTGTTAATTGAAAACTAGATATTTGGATTTACTTAAACTGGCAGAATGTTCCAAAACCGCTTTAAAACTTGGGAGTGGTGACAAGGAAGATGTATTGTTTTAGCCTTAATAATTCATAGACAGGTGAATGAAATTCCAGGCAAATTTTGTGAGTGAAATTGACCATTAGTCAGAGAAGCAAGATTCAGAGTATTTTCCTTTCCTCTTTGAGAAGTACGACCTTGAAGAGGGATATCTGATAAAATTGCCTTATCTGTATCTCTGTTGGTAGGTATCGTTTTGCCATAACTATGTTTCTGCAGGCTTCAAAGATGTAAGAACTGTTCCTTTCGAAACAACCAAACCTTGTGCTTCCTACCGGTGTTTCTGATGTGCGTCTGTAAATTCAGTCATAGGAGGTTTCTACTGAGCATAGGCAGAGAGTGGAGACTGTGCGTGTGTTTTGCACAGCCAGGGTGTCTTAGTTAATTTGGGGACAAGGTAGCATTGTGGTGGAAACGGAAAGACAGCAGCGCTGCCATTGTGCTGAATTTCAAAGAAAAAGATCCAGTGATACCAGGCGTGTGAAAGGGTGACAGTAGTTGGTAGCAGCGATTGCCAGTAATTTGTTATTCCACGCTTTATTTCTTTAGCAGGTGCAGCTCAAATTTAACTGCAATATCTGTGTGCCTTCAGTCCCTCTAATAACTTTTCTGGCTCTTAGCTGATTTCAAACAAATTTGGCAGCAGAGGTCTCCCAGGTGAGCAGTTTCTACAAAATTTGTGAACGCAGGGAAGCCAGGTAAAAGAGGGCCTATAACCTGCACACCAGAGAGCTCACATCGGTGCTTACCTCAGGCTGGACATTGACGGAGGAAATGGGCCCTCCCTGGTTTTGCTTATTGCAGAGCTACTGGTCCAGTTTTCAATAATTATTTTATCTCTGGACCCCAGTACCATAACATCAGAATGAGAATAGTGAGCCCAAGGTAGCTTTAATCTGTATTTCATACTATAAAGATAGATTTTCAGGGAAATATTTGTTACCCAATAATAGTCCTTTGGCTACAAAACAAATGAGCAAAATTGAAAATGTATTTAAGTTGCTAATTATTTGAAATAGCTAGAGAAATAATAAATCTTTGGTGTGCTGCATACTGTGTAACAGAATTATTGAAAAACTTCACTATTTAGGTTTTTTTATCAATATTCATGTACCAGATCAGAGAACTATGCTTCTGCACTAAAGGAATGTTCTTTGAGTTTTGCATACCTCTGCAGCACCTGAAGAATGAAATCGTAGCTCTGTTCCGTCTGATAAATGATGGCTGTCACGTGATGGCAATGCAAAAGTCTGCGGTGTGGCACATGTCAGTTTATGTGGCCAAAGTTTACTTTATGAACAAACTAGCTCCATGGGTTTACTTTACTTATATGTGCTTCCTGCAGACCACAGCTGTGTATTTTCGATAGATAATTCCTTGTGTTCAAAACGTTAGTTAAAAGAAGTATGTTCTTTCATCCATATTCCCTCCTTGCATCCAACTGTTCTGCTGCATACTTTGATCACAGTTTGAGTAAGATGCCTTGATGTTAATTTAAAAACTGGTGTCAGTACTAACACAAAGACTACTTTAGGAGTGTGTCCTTATTCTGCTGTGTCACATCAAGCAGCCTTTTTCGGATAGGATGCCTTCTGTGCATATGTACACAGCCTGTGGTTTCTGTGAAGTCCTCGTGAAAGGTTTCAGGCTTCTAATACTGAAAGTCTGATGCTTGTTGTTGGAACACATTGATCAGTGAGGGAGACCTGTAGTTTCTCTAACTACTGTAACAGAATGGGTTGGGTTTTGCCCTGGAGGAACTCATCCAAATACAAGTAGATAACACATTTTCAGGATTTATTTCATTTTTGTTCTCCTCAAGAGTGCCAGTAGGAGGCTGTGTTATAGTGATGGATTTTATGATGTGGCAACCACTAATTATTTTTTTTTAATTTTTCTTTTTTCTATACAAAATGCTTTATGGTTCCCATATGGGAACTTCTTGCAATCGATAGAGTCCTTGGCTGCATTCACACCAATGACTTAGAGCTGTAGGGTTCCAGATTGTATTGTCAATTGCCAGATTTTGAAGGCAAACCTGGATCACTTCCCATGTGTATGCTGAATTTAGTAGGGAAAAAGTCATATCAAAAAGATCCCATCAACTAATTTTAGGTTTTAAGGGGTCGTTCTTACTGCCTTTCACACTTATGGGGCTTTATCCTTGATGGTGTCAGTGCATCAAAACAGAAACTGTCACCAATGTAAGTTATTAAAGTGAATGGGACTGCACCCTTAGGTAAAGTTAACATGCACAGCTGATTGCAGGATCAGAGATCAAGATGAAAGTAAGGTTAACGCTAGAAAATGAGTAAGGAAATGCTATTACTTTTGCACAAGTTTTGTTCCCTTTATATTTAAACACAAATTCTTTGAAAACGCGAAGGATAGCTGGAAATAGGATGGGAAATACTCTCTGTTGTCACCTTGGGTGGACACTGCATACAGCCCAAGGTTTCGTGATGTGTCCTGTAAGTCACTGGATCAAAGTCATGCTCAGCTGAAATGAAGCCCTCGAGCTGAGGGACTCCTGGGAGGACTGCTAGCCCTGGCTTGTATCCGAGCCCCACAGCTCAGTGGGATACTGCTGTGGGGAACATCACTAAGTGCATCTAAGGCTGCATTGACTGTTGTGGCCAAGACTGGGGTTTTGTTTCGATTTTTCTTGACTGTGGTGTTTGGTAATGTTACAGGGTATGTTGGAGAGTGCTGGGGAAGTAAAACATCAGACTGGAACCATTTGTATTGCAGCTTCTTGAGCACTCTTAGTTGTTGCATAGGAAATTAGATAGAACACAGCCAGGTTAGGTAAAAAAGTTATCTTTGGATTTTAAGGCAAATGCTTTTATAATAGTATTACATGAGACTCTAATAAATATCAGTATTGATTACATCTATATCTTAAATGTTTACGTAAATTTTGAATTTTGATGGTGCTACTGAACATCAAATAATTTGTCTTTCAAGTTGTTACTTTATGGGTATGAAAAAAATCTGGCTCAAAAGATGTTACTGTGACTTTCTTCACACCAGAGGTCTAGAGAAGTCTGGGAAAGTGATTCTTTGGAAGTGTTGAACCACCCTCTCAGTTCAAATTTTAGGGTCAGCTAGACCAGGCTTACACAAGTGAATAACTTTATTTGACAGTGAAGTTGAGTAAACACACCCTCATAAGTAAATCCTTGTAGATCAGAGCCTTTAACTTTGTTGTGGACAAGCTTTTGGGAGAATTTTGTGGCATTAATCAAACATTTAAAGTCAGTCTTCGTATTGTAAGACTTTGATTTCATGGGGTTGATTTCCTTTGTTTGAACATGCCCAGAGTACTTTCTGGTCTTGCAAAACTGAGGCAGTAACAGTGCTTTGTTCACAATGTGAATGATGGAGTATAAGTGCAGTCAGGTTACCAGGACTGACAGCCGTGAAGCAAAAGAAAGGTTGGAGTGGAGGATGGTGTTCATGTTTCAAATGTTTGCCCATAGTTGAGGCACAGGTTTTGATGGTGCATACAAACTGTAGCTTCAGGAATGAACTACATTACCGGGGCTAGAGTTTTTGAAATTTTCAGCCCTATTTAGTGCCCTCACAGTTGTAAGAATAGGCAGTACTTGTGTGAGGTATCTAAAGAGTAATTAGAGGGTGCTATGGATCTCTTGTGTATTGCAGTTGTATAGCATTATAACTGTTTTGGCAGTCAGCCAGGAAAGGAAGACTTGAAACAAATTAATAGTGAACAATCCAGGTTTTTTAAGTTATTTTAAGTATGGTTAGGTAACAAAATTAGTGTTTATGTTTAAAATGTGGCAAAGGGAAAACAAGTCTCAGTTGTTACCTGTACCTTCTTGCTTTTCAAGAATATTTTATTGGAAACTAAGATCACGACTGACACTTGTTACCACAGAAGAGTTAAAAAAACCACCTCCGAAGTCCTTATCTTCCTTTACATACTCTTCCTGTGTCAGATTGAGCTTTACCAGCTTAGCTTGTTCAAGATAAAAACTCTTGTTTTCCCAGTAATAGTACTGCAGAGTCCAGAAGCTGAAAGACTGCACCAAGGATAGCACGGTCACAGGCTTTCCTGGTTCTTAGGCTTCCTTCCTGATTATCCAGTATTGGCCAGTATCTCAGATGGTGGGAACCAGTGATGAACCCCTGGTCTAACTCACAAGTGTTTGGGCTTGGTGGACTTCTGGTCTGATTCATATCAGCTGGCTTTTCAGTAGGTTTAACTTCACATGTGCCTCAAAGACGAACAACACTTTTAAGGTTTTGGTCAAAGTATGCTCCACTGTAAAATGAATATAGAATTAACATCTAGAAAATACTCTGGTTTTCAAAGTACACATTCATTTCCCAAACTGTGGGAAGGAAAACATTAGCAAAGCTGAGGCTGAAGAAGGAAAGTTGAAAATAAATACAAAAGTTCTATATTTCATTGTAAAGTGTTTACAACAAATCATTGTTTAGTCATACATTTTGTTAGTTCTCTTGTATCTGCTTTCTTTGCCTTGATTTTGATTGCTGTTTTTCCTGGAGGTCTGCAGTTGGCAATTAAAACCTTACCTTACTGATTCCCAAACCGAGGTCCTCAGAAGCATATTAAGGGAAAAAATGTGTCGTGTTTTGGTTAGAGGTGTAACAAGGTTAGTCTGTGAGAAACAGGGAATTAAGTGTGACATTTAGGTCTGAAATTTGTGTAAAACAGTGGTCTCTGAACGTCTTAAAAAGTAAAAGTCTGCACCAAATCCAGTAGGAAAAGTCACATTTTAAACATCTGTAAAGATGTGGCATTTATATTCATATGAGGACTAAGGAAAGGTGAGATTAAATGGGAGGAAAGCTTATGGTTATAAAAACCAAGTGTTTTGTGTCGCTTTTCACATAACTTCTTGAGCTGAAAACAAGATGCCAGCAGAACTTTTTATGACTTCTAGTGTTTTGTTGATCTATAGTATTTAGTATTTGTGACTAGCTCTGATTGCAGTAGTTCAGTTGAAATACTACACGTTTCCTTAGAGCTGTGAACTTGCAGTGATGCTCTGATGAAGCTGCAAACATACATAATAATGCATCTTATGAACTTAAAAGTAATTTCTCTTAATAGAAAATCTTGCAGTATTCCATGACAAGTGAACCTGAAAATATGAATTATTTCTTTTCCTCTTTACTAATGCAAATTTATGCAATTCTTAAGTAAGTTCTGTAGGGCAAAGACCATTCTCTAGTTTGCACGATGATTAGCCCAGGTGAGTTGTGTATCATTCTGATAAGTGTTTTTGGATTTGTTGTGTTGTGGGTGTTGTTGCTGTTTCGGGGTTTTTTTTGTTTGTTGGGGTTTTGTTTGTTTGTTTGTTTTAAAATCCACTCAATTCAGCAGAAATTCTTAATGTCTCAAGTGAAAGTTTTTGGAAGTTTCATTTAGAGGGAAATTTTCTGAATTAGTTCTTTGAGCAACAGATGGCACTTTTGATTTTGCCTTTTCTAAATAAAAATATTGAGGTTTTCTTCCAACAGTAATATCTTAAAATGTAAGTGTGCTCTCTGGTTTCTGAGACATGTGATATGTGGGATTTTTGCCAAAGTATGTTTTTTAGTATTGTTTTTTTTGGGATTCCCCCTGCCATATGTTCTAGGATAGAAGATCCATTAATAGAATGACAAAGTCCTGAAAGCAGAGAGAGGGATGGGTGTGTTTAACTGATACCAATGTTAAATATTTGTTTAAAGGATTATTAAAGTTTATGATGGTATTGGCCAGATCAGCTCATCCATATCTAACTGAAAAACACGCATTGGAGAGAGAAAAAGAGTATACTAGTCTTGCTGTGGACAAAAATGTTTAGTTCTGTTTTCATAGTAAAGTTAAATATTCTATCCAGGAACACTTAGAGCATAGAGCAAAATACTATTCCTTTTGAAAACAGTTACCTGTGAAGGAAAGAGAGGGGAAAACAAGGATAATTCTTGAGCTGTTACTACCAGTCAGTTGGGGAAATGTTCCTGAGTAAGGTTTCTTTTCTCAGGCCTGAAAAGTAAGTATTGTATTTACGTTCTGTAGTTGGTGGAAAAAAGGGTTGTGCTTTTGTTTGGTGTTTTTTTAGAATTTTGGTGTTGTTGTTGTGATTGTGTGGTTTTAAATGAGTGAGCAAAATGCAAGTACAAAATTCTCTGTTTCAGAAGACACAAAAATTAAGTGCTGACTGCATTTGGCTTTAAAGACTAAGATGCAATAGTAATATGGGTACTTTTTTTTTCCTTTCAAGTATAGTTCTGTACTGTATTTTAAGTACAGTTATACACTTAAAACACAATTCATAAATCGTAGTGATTGAGGCTATATAAAGTGATAAGCATTCAAAATATCTTGCTGATTAATTGCATATTATGTAATTTGCTAAAGATATCAATCTTTTTCATTTTAGGAAATATTTCTTAGCTTCTACACTATAGATTCAGGCTATCATGATGTACGTAAAATGAGACAAGTGTTAGTTTATAGATGAAAAATTATTTCCCTGGAAACGTTTGACTTATTCATGCATAGTAGGTGTATTTAAATATTCTGGAATTCATTTGCATTGATTATTACATCTAGGCTCTTTGATTACCTCCCCTTCCCTTTAGCTTAGATCTGACATACCTTCAGAATACTTTTTTAATTTGGTGCATACATGGTGAAATCATAGTCAAGTTAACACAACATGACTGACATTAACAAGCATGACACCTTGATTTTATATGGTTATTTGAAATTATTATTTTAACTTAGATGTACACTTGGGCTTCTTTGTTCTTTTCCCAAAGAAAGAGATTGGGTGTTATTAGTCAGTAAAATATATTGACTGTAACTATTAGGTTTCCATTAATCTTGTTAGCTTTTTGCCAAGGGCATGGATTTTCTGAGTGTGTATTTAATGTAATAATACAGTGTCTTAATAATTCTTTTAAGATATATATAATTATTTAAGCAATAAAAGTGCAATTTCTATGCAAGACATTTTTTTCATCCTAATCTGTGTTTAGTGGCATTTGAACAGAAATTCTGATTGAAATTCGTATAAATAACCAGTGTTACATTTTAAAGTACAAGTTAATAATGTGCTGCTTTTTAGATAAGGATATAGAAGGCAATAATTCTAAATGCTAACCACATTTTGTTTTAAATCTGATAGATTTATTTGCAAAGGGGAATGCTAGCTTTAGTTTGTAAATAATTTTTGGTCACCAAAACCTCTTCGGGTGTTAGAATGAGTAGGTACCATACTTGCGAGTTTTTGTTTTCTTTGAAAATACAAAAAGAAAAAAAACCTCTGTCTTTTAACTTTACTTTCCCTAAGAGTTTCTGAGATGCTAGTGAACTGATATCTAAATAACATTAAGAGGGGGATATCGTTTACACTTCTATTAGCTTATGTTCCTTTAGATATTTAGGTGTTGAAATGCTGATTTCTGGTGGGTGTGAATGAGTTCTGCCAGTTTGGTGATTGGAATTTGTTTAAAATTATGGTGGGTAACAACAGTTTGGGTATTTTTTAAATGCAGTATAGGTTATCCTAACAGTAAATTTGTGTCTTAATATAAATTGAAATTAAAAAAGATATTTCTTTCTCAACTTTAAATATTAAAAAATGCCATCAGAAGGGTAACTTCATAACAGCTTATGACTTAATTTGGCTGTATAGGTCTGTTGTATTTAATTTTCGTTGTTATACAAATAGTTAAAGTAAACATTGTTTACTGCATTATGCATGCTACAGTATAGCCAAGTAACCAGGTAATTTATGTAATGGAGTGAAATCACATTTAGTCCAACAGAATAACATGCAGTATTTTCTGAGCCAGTGGACTGATCACAGTCTTAAGACGTTTTGAGGAAACTCTTAACAGCTCTGATGAAGAATTGAAAAGTAAGTGTTACTGCTGCAGGATTTCTATGGCTTGGAAACCATGTCATTAAACTGCTGGTTCTCTTAAAGTATTTCCTAAACTTGAGAGATTATTACTTTTCCCCGCAGTTCCTCTGAAACTAAAAAGCCAAAGCAGATATGGATAGTATAGTTTTACAGTCAGAATATCTGAATAGAATTATTCTCTTTAGAAACATCATCATGTAAAATAACTTTTCACATGCTTTAAACTGAATTGGAAATTAAACTTTTTTCCATTTCTAAAACTTTTTTGGATTTTTTTTTGTTGTTCTTTTGTGCTTTCTTTGCTTGTTGGGTTTTTTTTGTTAACTAGGAACTGGAAAATCTGAACCTATTTTTATTCACAGATATTTTAGCATGATATTCCAGGATGCAATCCTTTTTCACACTGAAGTCAAGTGCAAAATTCCCCTTGACTTCAGGGTGAGCTGGATTAGCTTTACACAAAAGAACTAAGTTGTCCGCTGGGATAAATGGAGGCAACTCTATTGAAGTAGACTTCATTAGAGTATAAAATTAAGACAAAAAAGTGTTACCTACCTTTACAGGCAATGAAATTGGATCTTTTAGCTGAAACGAATAAGTTAATTTAGTAAAGATTTTTTTTTCCTTTTTTCAATTAGATAGTACAGTTATATTAGTTCACTACACTGAAGAATGAATGAAATGTCACTTATGCTTGACTACAAATATTTTACTGAAGCTAGAATCTGTTTATGAACTCTTGTCTATGTGGCATAAGAATTATCATGAGAAAAACACTTTGTAAACTGTTAGCAAACTTTCGAGCAGTTTATCCTCAAGTAGCTGAAAGGATTTTCTTTAAATTGCTCTTTAAATATAATAGGCTTTAAATGACAAGTTGTGTAAGGCTTGGGGACCCTTATTTGTATTTTCAGCCTCAGGCTGGCATCCTAAGTGGCTTTCTGTAGTCTTGCTTTTACACAAAAAATTGGACTGTATGTTGTCCCATGGTTTTGCTGGTGGTAGCTGGAGTAATCCCATTGACTTTCACAGTAGAGCCTTTGGCATCTTTTATTACACAGCGGTATCTGTATTGTGTACACAAATGATGAAGAAATAATATTTGAAAAATGAACTCAAATACAGTGATTGCTTATGTAATATTCTGCTACACTTCTTGTAAAATGTATCATTTTTACTCTCGCATATTGAGTTTTCCTTCCAGTGGTGGTATCTGTTGGGATCATGAATTGATTCAACTGTCTGTGTGATTGTTTTGACCTAAGCACTGTATGGCTTTCTTGTACTTTCTCTTTGAAGTTTCACAAAGGGAAGGGGGCTGGGAACATTGTAATCTCCTTAGAATAATTTGAGACTGAGTCCTTAAATGCTGCTTGCATTTCTTATTAACGTTTGACATGTGAAATAAAATCCCCTCCATGCGAAGCTCCTCAGAGCTCTTAGCTGTTTAGCATACATAGCTCTGCAAAAAAAAATCCTCCAGGAATAACTGTTGCTGCAATATTTAGCTGGTGTTAAGGGGTTAAGTAGCAGACTGAAATTCTCTGAAACACTTGAGGTGCTAAATTTACAAAACAAGACACAAGAACTGTTTTAAGATTAGTCATAGTTCGGAAGCTTATTGAACCACCGGCATCTTCCTGGAAACATCCTGTACTTTTGTGTCTTCAGCTAGCTTCATCTATTCACAGTCTTAACTGCTTTTTGGTTTTCAGAAACTCTTGATGCAACTTCTTTGTGACTAAGGCGCATTGTCAATCAGTCCGGTCCTCCCCATGCCAGCCAACTGTCCCCTTAATGCAGCAATTCACTTGGATGAATAGTGCTCATACTTTAAGAAGACAATTGCCTACTAGAGAGAGTGCCAAGTTGATTTAACTTTACATGAGTGTGAGAGAGTTCTTAAATGGGTGCTGTCAACTAGCATTGACCCAGGGCATCAGCTGCTTGAAAATTGTTATAATCTGATTGGGAGTATGTTAAAATTTGTTTAAAATATTTTAGTCAATCACTGGGCTGCAGAGAGCCTTAGTACCCCTGAAATGGTTGTCAGACAATTGTCCATGGTCCGTCAGAACTATAGCAGACGTGTTCTGGCCAAATGTACAACACGGCTTTTAAAATGGACTCCTTTTTGGCAGTACATCGCTGTATTGGTGAAAGAATACAGGATTCATGTTGTAATCTGCTCTTCCAGTTCCATTTAATGCCACAGTGTGTGTATGAAACACTTAGTCAGATGTATAATACAGTGTAAAACCACAACTGTAGCCTGCCATTACTGTAAGACTTACAGAGCTGAGCTACCGTTTAGCCAAACCAGCTAGTGGATTATCCACTACCTGGAAATGTTTAAAACTGGACAGAATTTATTAAAATTGCATCACTTCTCTGCTAGCCACATTTTTTGATGCTTTTTTAGTTTTAGAGGAGGTTGAAAGGATGCTTACCTTCTACTTACACCACTGCTTGAGTTGCAGAGGGTTTAGTGCTGTGCTTTCTTTCATTGCTGATCGTGTAAGCATGGGCCTTGGTGTAGTTTAGGGCCTGATGTTTCTTCACTGCTCTTCTGAAGGGAAGAGAGAAGGTGAAAGACATTAACAAAAAACGTGAAGATGCTCTCTGAAATTCCTGATGTTTCTGTTTCAGGGGAGCCAGGATATCTGAGAAAAGGAGCTATTTCTGTCAGGAGCCTGACAAAATATGGGTATTATCCTAGCTGTGTAGAAAGGATGCTATTAACAAAATAGTTTGAAGGAGAGAAAATTTTCTTACAGGCATGGTGGTAAGTAGCAAGTATATTTGGGGGTGGGGAGGAGAGTGTTTTCCTTGCTTCTCTGAGATCATTAGGCCATTACAGCTGCAACAACATTGCTACTAGCTCACATACATTTGTGGAGAAAAAAGAAGCATTGTTATTTCAGTGCCTGGCTGGAATAAGTAGTTTGTTAAGCAGTGCTGTGAGAATGTTAGTTGTTTTAGGGACATCTCACTTAGTAGATGTGCAATTATTAATAAGTGTACTATAGACATCAAAAGGAAAAAAACAACAAAAGCTTAGATTAGAGAAGATGAAGAACAGGGGCTGGAATAACTTATAAATATGAAAGATGAGAAGTTGATTTGGAGCTGTCAGCATGGCACGGAGCGGAAACCTTGTGTGGTGAGGTGACTGGCTGAGTGGATGAGAGCACAGCAGTGAACATTGTTTATCTTGACTTCGGTATCACTTACAATTTGTTCTCACATGGCATCCTTGTAGAAAAACTGATGAAGTACATGCCAGGTGAGAACAATGAAAGTGGCTGGGAATTGTCTGACCTGATGGGCTCAAAGGCTTGGCATCGGTAGCACAAAGTCAGAAGTGGCCCAAAAGTTGGTGGCCAGTCATTAGCAGTGTACCCCAGTGCTCAGTACCAGGGCCAGTCCTGTTTAACACCTTCATTACTGACCTAGGTGGTCACACAGAGGTACAGCCTCAGCAAGTTTGCAGGAGGAGTGGTTGAGAAACCAAAGAGGGTTGTGCTGACATCCAGGGGGACCTTGACAGACCAGAGGAGTTGTCTGATAGGAACCTCATGAAGTTCAGGAATGGGAAATGCCAAGTCTTGCTCCTGTGGAGGAACAACCCAGACTCCAGCACATGGTAAGTCCCACTGAAAATCAGCTGTGCAGGAAGGGACTTGGGGGTCCTCATGGGAAAGATGTGCGTGAGCCATCAACGTGCACTTGCAACAAAGAAGGCCAGAGTGTTCTGGATGCATTAGGGAAAGAGTTCCCAGCAGATCAAGGAGGGAATCCCTTCCCAGCACTGGTAAGGCCACACCTGGAGTGCTAAGTCTGCTTCTGGGCTCCCCAGTACAAGAGACATGGGTATACTGGAGAGAGTCCAACAAAGGGCCACTAAGATGACTAAGGGTATGGAGAATTTCTCATGTGAAGAGAAGCTGAGTGAGCTGGGATTGCTCAGCCTGGAGAAGAGAATGCTCAGGAGCACCTTATGTGTATAAATAATCTGATGGGGTAGAATAAAGAAGGTAGAGCCAGGCTCCACTTGGTAGTTAGTATCCACTGAGAGGACAAGGCGATGGGCACAAATTGTAACACAGGGAGTTCCATTTAAACATCAGAAAAATTATGACTTTTTTAAGGTAAGAGTGATGGATCACTGGAACAGGTTGTCCAAAAGTTGTGGAGTCTATCCTTGGCAATTACTCAAAATCCAACCATACACAGCCCTGAGCAACTTATTGTCATTGACATGCTTTGCACAGGGGGGCTGGAGTAGACATCCTCCAGATGTCCCTTCTAGTTTCAGCTGTTCTGTGATTTTCATTAAAGGATTTAAGAGAGTCTAAGCAGTAAGTGTGGTAGTTGAAATGAAATGAAGTACAGGTGTTGAAAGGCAGAATATTTTTTGTTTGTTTGTTTTGGCAGCGAATTTTTTTTGTTTGTTTGCTTGTTTATACCAGCTTTCTTATGACAGCTTAGGAAGACGTAAGAGAACTCCTTGCAACTGCATTATTCTCTTGGGTTTCTTAGCTTTCTGCTATTAATATCAAGGCTGTGTATAGCTTTGTTGTCTGCTGCGTCCTCTTCTCACTCCTGAAGCAGTAGTAGCGAGGATATCATTAACTTTTCTGCTGCCTGGAAGGCTGAGCCTCACCAGAGGCTTTTAAGTCAAGAAAGTGTTTTCATCTCTTGTTTGAAAAGGTATTTTTTCAACATCTGTAATAGGATAATTTTTTTTTTCTTCTTAATGCTGTGAAAACTTAGAATGTGAACACTGCGCATGCTCCAGTGGACTTCTTACCAATCTTGATAATATTGGGGGGGAGGGGAAGGGGGTGTCCCTACATTTGTCTTAGTCATACTGAATTGATAAATCCATACTGCTGTTCTGTTGGTATTAGAACTACAAGCTTCTGTTAGACTTGATGCAAAATGTAGAGGTGAAAAAGGAGCTGAAAGAGTTGGATATGTATTTAAATATACATATATAAATATAGTTATGTCTAACCTTAGCATCCTGCCAGTAGAAATATGGTCACAATATTTGTGAGCAGCATTTGAGCTTGCACCACAGAAAGGCACTAGATCAGTTTGTAAGATTTGACTCATTTTCAACTCTGTCTTTGGACTTGTGAGTTTAAAAAAAAAAAAAAAAGATGAAAGTCGGCACTACGCTGAAGAAAAATTGAGTGAACTTATATCTGAAATTTAGATGGCGCCTAGAAACCTTATGATATAAAACTGAAACTTCACACAATTGGTGAGGCTAAAAATACTTGTGTATATTAGTTTAGTCCCTGTCTCAAGTTGCCTGCTTGTTGGTTGTAATTTCCACAGAGGTTCTCAATTCCAGAAAGATGTTAAAAGTTTTACTTCTCTTTGAATGCTGTCTCATTTGCAAATGAATAACTGTGTCTTCACAAGCTCATTTGTGTTTTGTGGTAATTGGGACAGCTATTACATAGTTGAATGGCTACTGCTGCACAGGAGCATATATTTATGAAACTATTATTTACAGACTGGAAAGAGAAGAGAGTTCTTTTCATACAATTAAATGTTTGTAGTATTGCTGTTACAGTAAATCTTTATCATGTACTGATTTTCCCAAAGATAACATTTAAACCTTCTACAGGAAAAAGCGAAAACTATTTCCATCTCTTTAGAGAGGCTTGCTTTTGCACTTAGAGTACAGCTTTCCAAACAGCAAGCAAGCAAGGATCATTGTACCATAGACAGTAAGAAACAAATACAACATCTAGCTAAGATGTAAATTAATTTACGTGTGATCTCTAATGTCTTAACCTGCATGTGACACTGATTTTATTGTATTCAAAGAAAAAAAAGCTTCAGGAGAGATCTGGGGAACTAGAGATCACTAAGCCTGACATCTGTTCTAAGTAAATCAGTCAAATAATAATGATAATAATGAAAATAACATAGAAAAACATGATGTATTGAAGAAGAGTTAAGGGTCTACTGTGGAGTGGTATCATGTTTTGCAAACTCACTGGAGGTTTTTTAAAGGCAAGCACACAAATAAGTAAGACCTGACAGAAATATTTTACTTGGGTGTCCAACAAGCATTTGAGAGGAGTCCCCACTGAAAAATTTTGAAGAAACTAAGCAGCCACAGGATAGGGGAGAAGGTCTTTATGTGATTAAATTAATGGCTGAAATAAAAGGAAAAGTTGGAGTAAATAAAGAGGTCTCCCATGTAACAATTCTCCAGGGTTATGTTAATGGAGCATTCAAGTTCATAAAGTATATAGAAGAAAGGTGAGCTCACAGACATTAGTGATGGGTAGTAGATACAAAGGCAGACCCTAGAATTGGACAAAGACTTGACATTGCTCAGCAACCAGACATTAAAATGACAGGTGAAATTTCTCATAAATGGCTTCATGTTTTGCATTTGGAGGTGGGGAGGAAAAAGCTTGCCTTCTCATCGAAAAGATGAGCTCAAAGCTGACTATTGCTACGAGAAATTGCTAGGGAGAAACGGGAAAATAATGATTTTACCATTAAAAAAAAAGGAATTTAAAAAAATGTAATCGTATGCAGTTCTGCCTTGTTTGACCCTATCCCTGTCATCACCTCAAAAAGAGCGTAGTTGAAGTTTTAAGGAAGAGAAAATCTGAAACATGGAACAATTTCTGTAAGAGGAGCAGCATGAGTTTGTTACAGTAGAGAAGGTGACCAAAAAGTGGTGCGACAGAATCCTGTAAATTGTTCAGCAGGCAACGGGACCAAAATAGGGAGTGTTTATTCACTGTCTTTTTTTAGTCCGCACACACTAAGAGGTATCTAATGAAAATAGCAGCTGATGAATTGAAAACAGACAAAAGGAGGTGGTTCTCGACAGAACGTGTAATTAAGCTATAGAATTTCTTGCCTCAGGAATTTAAGGAGTCTAAACATTACATCAGTGTAGAGGGAAACTGCTGTGAAAGAATCATCAAATACCTACCTATTCTTGTTCAGGAAATCCTGCTTCTGCAAACTGTTGGGGGATCAGGGAACATTGCTGTATATTTATTGTAGTCTTACGTGCTTCACTCAGTGTCTGTTACTGGCTGCTGTTAGTGAGAGGATATTTGAATGGATATGGAGCTTTGGATCTTGCTTAGTATAGCCATTACTTTGTTGTAAAGCATGCCCCTTTTTTATTTTTCTCTGTTACTCATTTGCCAGAATCCTTTCTAGTAGTAGCACTCAAACTTTGACCCATACTGGGGTGCTAAGATATTTAAGGGGTATTTTAGGGCCACTGGTTACGTATTCTTTCTTTGCAAGACCTTGTGCGTGCCACCAAAACATAAAATCTCCAAAATATAAAATCTGATTGTGTTCAGAGCAGGGATAGGACTGCAGGTACATGTTAGTCAGTGGCTTAATTTCATAAGACTTTATCCTCTTATGGATGCATAGTACATTCTGGTCATGTAATGGGTGTTTTAAGGAAGAGGTGTTTTTGAGTTTGTATGGGTTGAACAAGTGCACGGCCTGGGCTGACTGTAGGCAGATTATTTCTGCTCTCCCTTCAGACTCCTTTGCGGTGATTTTTTATTGCACTTCCCTCCCCTTATATCAGTAAGACAAGCTTTTTGATAAAAATATACTACTTTGAAATAATCAAGGGACTTCTCTACTTGTAAATAAAGAAGTAATATTGTGCTGGACAGAAATATTCCATTTGAGAAGATCCACACTATTTGAAACAGGAGGCTGCTATTTAATATAGCTGCCCTGTTCTGTTTGTGAAGGTGGCAGCTTTTCAAATTATCGGTTTTAACTGTTTGATTCAATCTTAATAGATTATTTTCATTTAGTAGTATACTTTACCTTGTCACCGATTCTTGAATCCTTGAAGACTCTGCTTTCTGTAGAAACATTTTTGAAGTTTAGGCTGAGTTTAAGCAGTTAGTGGACTTTGTAATGTATTTTTCATAGTTACACATCATTTTGTGAAGATATGGGCTTCTCTGTAGCTTTCCTTATGTGGTTGCTTTTTTTTAAAATAGTTCATTCATATTCAGTAGGTGCTAAGATTTGTGCAAGGATATCAGAAGCGTGTGGGGTTTTGTTTGAAAGGTGTGCTTATTTTTGCATGAACAGACCTCTTGTCTGTTGTGTAAGGGGAAAACAGTGAGTGTTAATGTTTACATACAATGTAAGCTAATTCTGATTGCTAATTTGAGTCACTGCCGCTTCTCACCTGCTTGAAAGACAACTTTTCTAGCCTAATCTTTTGATTTCATGGTAGAAGATGACCATTAGACATGCTATGCCACTTAAACCTGTACAATGGCTGTCAGGAGACAGGTTGGTGAATGCCAGCTTTGGCTTCCTATACATGAGCTGGTTCTGTAGACTCCCTTTATAGTCAGTGGAGAGAAATAAGCACTTTCACTGCATGATTCATCTCACCCCCAGATGGATGTCTAAATTTGGAAGATGAATTCCACCTGAAGTCCATTACCAAATATAAATGTCATTAGTTTAAACTAGGGAATTATTTTAAAAGGACACTAGCTTGACTGGCACAGCAATTGAGTAGAAGTCTTTTGTTTTCTTTCATGAATTGGGTTTCAGAGATTTAAGATCAGCACTATGTAGCCTGTTTCATATTTTGTGTTGTTTGGAGCTGCTCTGCTTTTACAGCAGGTTTGAAACTTAGCAAGTAGGATATATTCACATTGCCTAATTTCTAAGTATTTAGCCCTGCAAGGCTGTCTAACTAGTCTTCTTGCCAACTGGTTTGACTTTTGGCGTGAGGGAGTGACCACAGGGACTAGCATAATGAGAAGAGCAGAGTGTAAAACACAATTGTCTTTCTGCTCTAAACTTTCTGTTAAATGTTAGGAATTAAAAAAAATAAAATTAGGTGTCCTTAAAATTACAGGTTGTGCAGGAAGTCTGTGTGAAGTGATCCAGCCTTCAAATTTTCAGGTTCAAAAGGTAGGCAGTGCAGATACCTTCCTTAATTTTTATTTCTTGTTTGTCTGGAGCAGGCATTTGGAAGGGCTGGTATACTTGTAAAGTACTTTTCATGCAATGCCGTGCTCACACACACAACCCCCTGCCTCTTCTTTTTTCCTGTTTATAGGTCCTAATTCCTGTCAGTGGCAATCTCCTCTGAATTTTTTTCCTCTTATTCACACTGATCAAGTCCTGCCATCAGACTTTATCTTTCTACGTCAGTCAAAAATAAGAAATTTTTACAATTCCATTGTTATTGTACCACTTCTATTTTTCTTTACTATATATTATACTTCAGTTATATATCAAGGCTGGAGAAGTTCTGTCAAGTTTGTTGTGTTTGTTAGGAGGTTTTTTACATTGAAATTAGTCTTTTTTAGGACCTACGGAACATTCTAGAAAAGTAGTTTGGGATTACAAAACAACTCGCAGCAATATTTCAGATTATGTGTATTATGGAAAACTGTATCCTTTGAACATTTTACTCCACCAGATACAACCATGGTGGGAAGAGTTGTTTCTCATTAGGAGCTAGGGGAAATCACTGGCTGGAAACTCAGAACGGAAGGGTTGTTGGGGTTCCTAACTGGAAGAACTGGATGTTGTACAGATAGTGTGTGGGCTCCCTTACTTGTACCAACAAGGATGTAAAGCAGTTCTCAGCTCTCTGACAAAAATAGCGAAAGTCAGAAGTAATAGCTATGATGTGCTGTGGAAAGATAGAAGGACACATGAAACATATTGCCAGTCCTTAGCACACGCAGAGAATTTATCAAATTGAAATTGCCAGGCTCTCTTAGAAAAAACTACCTTCCCTGCAAGAGGAGACATAAAAAATACCTAAAAACAATTTGTCTCTACCAGCCGGGAGTGGCTGGATAATTCTTCCTCTTCCTGGTCTGGCAGTTTAATGCTGGGTGTTGTATGAGCAGAAAATGCAAACCTTTCAGTTTGTGTGATAAGGAGCAACTGCTGAGCTCTCCACCTGATATGAGTAGGACTTTGCTTGGGGACAATATCCCGTCTTTGTGTTGAGTTACAACCATTATCTGATAGAAATACAAAGTGCTACCTACTGCTTCCCCGTAGACTTTTCCAAAGAAGTTAGTCACTTCTGTGTGTTTCTCCTTTCTTTTTACTGTGTATTTGGGGTGTAGTGCTGTATTGTGCAATCTTACCTGTCTTTAAACCTCTCGCCAGTGAGTTATGCCACTCCTCTTGTGGCTGCAGGTACAGGTGTTTTGCATCTAATTCAGCTCAGTCTCAGAGTTATCACTCTTGCTCTTTATTACTCTGTGCATAGCAGTGGATTCTGGCAGCAAGCAGTCCACAAATTGCTCCGAAGAGCAGAATGTGTTTTTCAGCAGATTCATTTTGTGTTTAGTCTAGAAGACAGTGTTTAAAAGTATGCAAAATTGATTCTTTAAGATAACCTGTGGGATGATGGTATTTTGTTGCTGCTTGAAAGATGACACTGAGAAATATTAAGTTTATAAAAATGATGAGACTTAAGGAATTTTGAAAATTTAGAAATTTGAGCTTATCAAAGAAATCCCATTTCTGCTGGAGAGGGATAACATGTAACTTTCTCTCAGATACAGTTTCCTGTTTGAACATATGACAAGTGAGAAGTACAAGTTCTTACGTATCTGTAAACCATTACTTAAGAAGAACCAGAACACTGAAATGAGTAAGAAAACCACATAAAAGGATTTAAAATACCTTTCCCCCACCTTCCAGGAGAGACATGGAACAAGACTCTTTTTCCTTTCTCTTGTTTAATAGAGGCATGATAAAATAGTTATTTTAAGTGCTTGTATTTTTTAATGTATTTTCAGTAAATACTTGGGTTTATTGAAACTTTCAGTCAGAGCTTGTCAAATCTGCAGCAGGGTGTACATATTTAAGGTCTTTTGATCATGCTGCTTATTTTTTAAGATTAGCAGTTCTGTTATTGAAATGTTTCTATCAGGCAACATTAGTTCTTTTTGAATATTGTTAATTTGTTATTTTCTTCATTATTACTCGTGATTGAAATCCTTCTGATCTGTGACCAAAATCTAAATAACTCATGGAGGTTACTGAGGAATAAGTTGTTTGACATGCAGACTTCTGCTGAATCCCTAATACTTTCCCTTCACCCTTCAATTTAACATTTAATTGAAATGGAAATTTTCCTTCCTTCTAGCAATAGTTTTGGAGTCAAAAGAATATTGCTAAAAGCTCTACTTACTGGTTAGGAACCAGCAAATTTGTTACTAAACAGTAGTTATTTGGCCTGAAGAGCGTCTTTAAACATACATTATGTACTCCTGAACACAAGGTACCAGAGTGACTGAGAACACGAAATGGCCAAGGCATTTTACTTGCATATTTAGAAGTGTTGCCTGATTCAGTCAACACTCCAATAAAAATGGAAGAATGTCTTTATGCTGTAGCGTACCCTTTTGTAAGTTAGTATTTACCTACATGAAATGTGTCAAAACTATGATCTGTTGCACTTAGATTGTTAGTATTTTGTTTCTCTTTTAAAGACAATTTATAGGCCTCTAATTGTTGTTCCAGCATTTCTTCACTCTCTTTTTCACACCCTCCTCTCATCTATTCCTGTCTTATTTTGTATCCTGTACCATGGCTAAAACTTATCAAAGTTATCAGTTGTGTTCACTTTGCCCATCTTCAGGGAGAAGTGACTGATCACGCTTGGAAAATGCTAAATTAGAGGGAAGGCCCATTGAAAAACCTTTTGAAAAGAGAAACACAAAACTGATGTCATCTTTAACATATCTTTAGAAGATGTCTGAGTCTGAAGACTTCAACAATTTTTTTGAGCTGTATGTTCATAAAGCTCCCTATCATATGAAATACTAAGATGGCTTCCCTTTGTTTCACACCATCAAATAAGAACACCCTCAGGAAAAGTTTGTTTTTGACATCTTTTTTAGAAATACCTTTATGAACTGTGTTTCAAGCCCTATCAATGGTTTTAAGTGATAGAAATAAAATCAGCTGATGAGTTTAAAGGAAAGTGAACAAGGAATGGGAAGCAAACACTATGTGGTTTTACATTACATGCCATCACTGCAGGCTTGGTACACCCGGTACAAGTCGCTCTAATTGCTGGTCTGGAGCTGGAAAGGGTTGAATGTTTTGATTCCTTAAGCGAATGAAACAACATGAATGTGAGGGAAAGTAGTATCCTTGTACTGGAAAGCAAAGAATTATGATTTTTTTTTCTTTTTTTCTTTTTTTTTTTTTTTTGTAGTGAGTTCAAGAAACTGATAGTGAAATGCCCACTTTTCGAACAAAACTTTTCTGTTGAAGAAAACCCACTTTGCAGAAGGCAACCATGATCTAGGATGAGTGGCTGTAACCTACAAATAAGGCAGCTCTGCTTCCCAAGACAAGAATAATGTGTGTGCTTTCCTTCTGTGTTGTGCTTGTTGAGGTGCAGCAGAAATACTTTTGTCCTGCAGAAGCAGATGAACTTGGAAGGTAGAGCTGCTGCGTGGCTGAGATCCACATGCATTGCAAACGATAGTGCCGGGTGCTTGCAGGGCAGGTACAGAGTGATGAACAGGGCAATGAAATATTGGAGATACTAGTAGGAAACCCTGGGTGGGGTGATGGTGAGACTCTTACTATGTCCTGTGGTCTTCATTTTCAGATAAGTGATAGACTAAATTTTTTTCCCCAAATTTGTCTAGCATCTCCACAGTTGAAGTAGTCTGGATTAACTGAGAGTCATGCCTGTTTAATACAGAAGTACTTCTAGCAAGAGGGGTATGGGCCATGCGTTCAGGACGTGGAAATTTCTGTTCCAGAGCAGTACTGAAAAAGATGTGAGAATCATAAGGGATAGTGGCTGCTGTTAAAATAAATATTAGAGGTCTCAGATGGGCCCTGCAACATCATGAATTTCAACAAGGTCAAGTGTGAGGTCTTGCACCTGGGTCAGGAAAATCCCCACTGCCATTCCAGACTGGAGAAAGAATGAATTGAGAGCAGCCCTGCAAGGAAGAACACGGAGATATTGGTGGATGAAAACTGGGACATGAGCCAACCGTGTCTGCTTGCAGCCCTGCAAGTCAATCATATCCTGGGCAGCATCAAAAGAAGCATGGCCAGCAGGTCAAGGGAGGTGATTCTGCCCCTCTACTCTGCTCTGGCGAGACTCCACATGGAGTACTGCATCCAGCTCTGATACCCCAAACATAAGAACAAAGTGAAACTGTTGGAATGGGTCCAGAGAAGGCCATGAAGATGATCAGGGGGCTGGGGTACCTCTCCTAAGAGAACGAGCTGAGAGAGGTGGGGTTGTTCAGCTTGGAGAAGAATTGGCTCTGGGAAGAGTTATTGTGGCCTTTCACTATGTAAATGGAGCTTATAAGAAACATGGAGAGAGACTTTTTACCAGGGCCTGTAGTGACAGGTCAAGGGGTAGCAGTTTTAAACTGGAAGATGGTAGTTTTACATTAGATATAAATAAGAAATGTTTTACCATGAGGGTAGCAAGAGGTTTCCTAGAGATATTGTGGATGCCCAATCCTGAAAGTGTTCAAGGCCTGGTTCCACGGGGCCCTGAGCAACTGATCAGTGAAAGATGTCCCTGCTTATGGTTATGGGGACTGGAACCCTAGATGATGTTTGAAGGTCCTTTCCAATAAGAAACATTCTGTGATTATATGAAAAAATGGTTAGGAATATCCCTTACCTTGAATGCAATGCTCCTGGTAATCAGTGAGTGGGAGGTGCTTAAAAAAACTGCGGGATCTTGGAGAAAATGAGGTGGTTGAGTGACTGGAAAGTCACATGGTAGACTGTAGTCTAGTGGAACTGCATCAGTCTTGCCAGTGAGCAGGTTTAAGAAAGCCATGATCTTCATACTTGCATAGGAAACAGAAACAAGGTAGTGATAGGGCTCTGAGGCAAAGGTGTTTTCCAGATATTGTCATTAAATTCAGATGGAACATGAGGCATGTAATTTTAGTGGTTACTGTATTCAAAATTTAGGATTTGTCCAGAGTGCGGCTGAACTTTCTATAACAGTTACTTCAAATGAATTTGCGTGTGTGCATACATCTAAGACCATAAAAGGAAAAATTAATTTAAGCAGCCCTATGGCCTCTATTGTGCAAGATGACAAGCTAATTAAGATAATTTCTCTTGGTTTTCTTGCCTATGGATGCTATTTTATCTGTCAGTGTAGAAATAATTGAGCAGCAGTTATGATGGCTGTTAGGATAATAATTCTTGTTTAGTTAAAACATAACCCAGCTCTTCCCTGTTAGTAAGAGTGTTATTTGGCAGGTGTCATCTTACTTTTTTTTTTATTTAATTTTGAATTTATTTACAATTTAATTGTGCTTTTCACTTTTTTTTTTTGGATGTGCAAAGGAAAAGCACAATCTATTGATTGATGGCAAGCAACGTAGGTGTGTGTTTGTAATTATTTATACATACTTTCAATTTTTGTTTTAGTCAAAAGGTTGATATTTTCCAGCTGGCTTCTTGAAATTCCTGTTGTTCAGCGAAGAGCTAATTGTTGAAGGAGGTCTGGGTATATGCCCTGTGAGCAAATGAGCTGCAACATTTTGTCAGTATTTGGATTTATATACTCTAATTACTGATATTTCTTGACATGGTAGTCATGTTGATTATATTAGGATAAAATAGCATTGAGCATAAAGGAGAATTTACTTTCAACTTAGGGTGACATTTGGTAAAGAGTAGATAGGAAATTCATGTCTGCAAATCAGGAATGTTCAAATGCAAAGTAATGATGTGTCAAACACACACCAAATAAATAATATCTTAAGTTCCATGAGATTCCCTAGCAGTGATCCTGTGCTATAATTTGGGTGGATATAACAGTCATTTATTATAGGGTCTTTTGTTGATTCATCTCTTAAGTTCCTGCAACTGTTCCTTTCCTTTATATTTCTAATGACTATTAGTCTATATGGAAGTTGAAAGTGGATTCTTTCTGATACTGAATTCCTCTGTCATCTTAAAATATAATTGAAACTTCAGCTGTATGCCCAGCTGAGATGATGAAAATGATTTCAGGATCTCTGAGTTTCTGGGAGCTTGCAAATGTTTTAGTCCATTTTTCATATGTAGTTCATAGTTGAGCATTGAATGAAATAGCTTCTTAAATTATTTTTTCAGAACAAAAATGCTGCAATTTTTTCTTCTACCATGTAAGTTTTACTTTGCTTTTTCTGTAAGACAGGTGTCCCTTGGGAAGGTGTTTTGCATGGTTCCTGCTGTGAGACCTGGAAAACAGAATGTTAGTTCACTGCAGTAAACAGAATTTAAAAGTCACTTTTAAAATAACTTTTTGAGACTTTTTTAAAAATAATATACTTGAATAGAATGGCTGAAAACTGAATGTATGAAAATGGTCTATGATACTAGGCATACTTTTTGTTGTTTTCCAAATAGGATTCAGTGTAAACAAAATACTTCTGTTTATGAATTGGTTCCTAAATCCTGTCTGGAATAAACTACATAGCTTTGACAAGGTATGTGACATGCCTTAGAATCTGAAACAAATTGTCTTTTTCTGCATTTCTGTATTGACTGTGCACTTAAACGTTCAAGACAATGGAGCAGCAGTAATACTGTCTAGACAATATATTGGTTGGTTTGTCTGTGATATCATCTGTTGTCAGAAAAAATGTCTGTGTGGCAAGGGTTTGAAATTGTATGGCTAGACGTTGTAACTTTAAAGTTTAAAAATGGTCTCATGTATATGTATTACGTATTTCATCACATAAAATTGTTTTTGCAATTTTGATATATTAGTTAATCTCTCCCTTGTGATCTTGAATGCTGGAATAAAGAAAATTAATCCGTCAATGCTGTGTATCCATCAGTGTTGTGTATTTTGCATCATCTGCCTTAGGTTTGTCAGCAGGATTTTTGTTCTATGTACAAAAGCACAAATTATTTTTCACAATTTCTGCATGTGAACAATATGTTGACTTCACTCAAAATTCAGAACACATCCTGAAAACAAACTTTCTTATTATAGTAGTTCTATTTAGCAATCAGTAGGTGTTTTAAAAAATTAAGTTTTAATTATTTAAATTTGACTTATTTTCTCTTCTCTGCTTTGGAAGTTAGAAGCAGCTCCCTCAGGCTGTCAGTCAGGTACCCCCAGCTAGGCTCTGTGCCTACTGCAGCTGGATCTGAGGTGGTAGCTATTTTTGTGTTTGTTTGGTTTTTCCCACCCAACATCTTTTGTACTTTATGTTGTCTTGCACACAAGGTAGGCAGCTTCCAGCTGAAGTGAAAATTGCTTATGTGAGCAGCTGGAAGACGAGGTAGTGTGCTTTTTTCAGATGCTTGAACAGTTTGGATGAGGAAGCCCTTCTTGGGTGTTTCAGACTAAAAGTCAAGCTGCTACAGTCACACTTGGAAGATCTTAGTCCTGGTCTTCGCTGTGAGAGTTGCCCCCTGTGAGTTTTCCTAAACCTTGTCTAGAACAGAATATTTGTGATGGTTAATTCTGTATCATTATAGTAATAACTACTTTTATTTTCTCAGATAAGATTATTCTGACTTAAACCAGTACGCATAAAGCAGTTCAAGTAAAGACATACAGGAATGCAAATCCTGTGCAGATGTTTCATCAACATAAGTACATTAGTTTAAATTAAGAAGTCATACCTATTGGACTTTTTTTCATGAAGCTGAGTCCTTCATCTTCATCTCACTGTGGACTTTCTCAGCTACAGATTGGTGGAGATTGGAGCAGTCTACACTCATCCCACTTCTCTCATCTTCCAAGACGTCTCCTGCTGGTGACTCATTATACAAAGAGACAACCTTATTCATTGTCAGATTCCAGGCCCATCATAAAGGTAGAATTCTTGGTTAGAGGAAAGACCGCTGTTGAAGACAGGATACTCTGCTAGGTGGTCTCTGATTAGAAAAGCCTTTAAAATTACCATAGGCTTGCTTTCTTCCACCTCTAGTCTATCGTTCCTGGCAACTTACTAGTTTGATTGGAAAAGCCAACTTTTCTTGCTATGCTTGCATACAACATCTGTTCAAAGGAAGCCCACACAATCTCAGATAGTGTAGGTGAAACTCTGATTGTAAATAACACAAATTTATGAGTGTGTGTTTTGCAGAGCCAGCCATGTATCATCCATGACATGATCATTGTCTCCAGTATGCTCCTGAAGCCTTGGCCTGCCTTACAGATTCAGCTGTCCAAATAGGGAGTGAGTGGGAGGAGATCCTGCATGTTTGGTCCACATAAAAGGAATAATGTAACTGAGAGGGAAAACTGCGAGTGTTCACATCTGTCCTGACTTTGCCTCACAGATAAGCTTTAATTCAACCTCTGTTGTTAGAACTTTTTGTTGCCATAGTTAATTTTTCCTTCAACTTTGTAAGCTGGCATCCAATGAGACCTTCCAGTTGGATAGTAGGGCTTGTTGTATATTGGTACAAGGGTTGGACTGTCTGCTGGGGTAATTCTATCTCCTACTTATTAGTTCCAACAAGGACAGTAGGTGTTTCTTTGGGAGGGAAGCCTTTTTCTGGGATGATACAAGTTGGAGGACTGTAAATCTCCAGACTCCTTCATAAGATAGGATGTTCAGAGTCTGATACCTCTGAGCAAATCTCCTGTGTCTAAGCCACTTGAACTGCAGAGGAAGCATACTTCCATCAAACTTCTTGTCTTCCGCTCCAAAAAAAGTCAAGAAGTCAGGAAGGATGTGAAGGACCTTATTCTTTTTTATGCAATTCTTGCTTATCCTAATTTTTCAAGTAAGTGTTTTGAGATCTGGTATTCCTTCAGAGTAGACGTGTTGTGATCCTGTAAGCCAGGTAACTAGCACCTCCACTCCAAGGAATAGTCTCAATCATCAATTTAAAGCAATTTTAAAATTCTGAGTCCTGTAGAAGTATGAACTAGAACAGAAATATGTAGTATTTTCAACAGCTTTTAACTCTGAAATACAGAATGTCCACCTAAAAAAACATTTTCATTCTCATTGTTTTTTCTTTTGTTGTACAGAATCCTACATTTGCTATGCTGGATTTTCTAGCTGTAGCTTTATTAGCATGCAGTTCGGGGTTTGTTCTGTTCCTGTGAAATCAGAAACATTGCCACAGCAGCCCCAGAATTTTTCCTTTAATATGTTTGTATAGTCATGATTAAAGAAGGACTTGGTCTGTAGAACCATTAGGATCCAAAAGTTCAGATTGCATTAGTCAGGAATAAAGAGGATGGTTTTAAATACATATTTAAGTATATTGGCAAGCTGAGGTCTAATAGTACTGGTTTATAGTTTGGGGTTTTTTTTGGGTAGAACAGCACAAAGATGTGTAGTAAACAGTGAAATTCAAGTAACCTAAATCCTTGCTTCAGTGAGAGTTTTTTAATGCTTCTTTTATCTTCACTTTTTCCTCCTTATTAAATCATTAATTACAAGGTCATGTCAGTTGCACTTTAAATGCATAATGATACAGACTCTCTAAGGTCTCATTACACTAATGTTACTGCTAATTATAAAACTGAATCCAGTAGAACATCATTCTTTGAAATGCCATGGATTTGTTCATGGTAAAATAAGCAAACCCTGCAATTTGTGACAGCTCATAAGAGATAAATTATATCCCATGATAAAAACTGTGTAACTTTTAAAAATTGCCTATATTCTGCAAAGAACACAGAGCAATTCTTTACTTTCCTTTACAAGCATGGCAGGTTGTTTTGTAGACAAGAAAGTCTCCTCCTGTTTTCATACCAAAGCAGTGACCTATTAAAGAGGGACTGAATTAGCTGGATGTTACTAGCCAAAGAGGTTGTTAGCCTCTTTCCTGGCAGTCTTCATTTTTTTCAGTCGATGTCACATCAAGTAGATTTTTGGATACCACCAGCTGAAACCAGCTGTTTGGCAGATGCACTACATTGTTTGCCCAGTGTATAAAAAGCCGGTATAGGTTCTGTGTCTCCGGTGACATATGGAATCAGCTCTGCACTTTTTTGAGCAAATAGACAGCTGCCAGCTAATGGATCCATTAGCAAACTTCCCACAGAATATCCTGTCTTTATCATTGCATGAAATTTTAATAACTTTAAATCATTGCTTTAGTTGAAAGTTAAGAAGACCTTTTTGTAAGACATTTGTTTTACAGAAGTGAGGGCACATCTTTTCTTGACAGAAACAATTTATTTTTTTATGCTAACACTGAAAAGTGAAGGTAGAGTAGCAGTGAAAATCTTCAGTGTTTTTTTACCTTTCTGTTAGCAATTTGTGAACATCAAGTGAAATTATTTTTCTGTGTTATGTAGCATGGGGAGCTTTTTTGAGTTGGAGGATGTTTCGGTGATTTTTGGGTGGGAGGATATTTCAGTCTTGCATTATCCTTCTAGAAGGAGATTAGACTTGCTTGTTCTTCTAAGTTGATTCTTCATAGCAAAAAATTACTTATGTGCTTTTTTTAGCTGTATGACCAATTTTAGTAATCAAAAGAAATGAAAACAAAATGCTGCAACCTGCCCCTCCCTTAGTGATTTTTCTTTGCTCTACATCTTGCATTTATTTCTTGTACAGTTTAGTACCTGCTTTACACCAGAGGTTGAAAAGAGAGCAGCTCCCTAGAGCATCATTCCCTTTGTGGCATGTTGAAACAGCTATGAGTGACTCTCATTCCTTGCCTTACCTCATGATGAAGTCTCCAGAAGACATCTGGGGACATGCTGCATAGTGACAGAAGTGCAAGATCAGAAGAATACTTCCCCATTTTTGTTGTGCTTTTTTTCCTAGTTAATGGGTTTTGTTACCAAATCCATTGCAGCAAGTGAAACAAACGTGAGGCTCTTTCGGCCTCTTCAGGGTTTCACAGGCTAATGCTTAGCCCTCAAAATCTTGATGCTGATGGGTAGAGCATGGGGAGAAGTGAATACAGTGTTTAGAGACTTGCAGAGTGAGATGCTTGAGGCACCTGGTTGTAACAGACTCAGTTTATCCACTCAAGTTAAAATTGCCTCTTTCAAAGAAGTCTCTTATCATCTCCCTTCATGACAGTAGATGACCTTTCTTGAAGCAATCCTGACAGTCGTGTGTCCCAAGGAACCAAGGAGTAACTTCTACCAACTGGAAAAAGCAAAGATGCATTGGATGGATGAGTGGTTTCCTGGTGACCCCCACCTCTCCGGGCTGGATGGACAAGGCTGCAGACACCTTGAGGGAATTTGTCAGGAGATGAGGGCTTTTGAAGAAGAACTTGTTTTTCTTGGGCTGATAGCTCATCCTTAAAAGAAAGCAGTGGGGAAAAAAACCCAAAAAACACAAGGAGCTTACTGGCCACCCTTTTCAGTTGTTGAACAAAGTTTTCCTCATGATCTGGCACATGGCTGTAAAGAGGGCAACACTGACTCTCTTGGAGCTTTCTTATTTGGCCGGGGAATTATTAGGGGTCCTCTGTCATTGTCTGAAGTGTCTAGAGTGTTGAACAAGAATAAACTTTTGCCCTTTATGTGACTTCTCCAAAAAGCGCTAGTCCAATGAGATGTTACTAAAATCTCATTTGATAACTGCTTCCTGGAGTACTCTCATTCTTCTGTTGGTTGTTGTGGGCATCCTGCTAACCTTCAACTGTCCTTACGGTAATCATTTTAGTTTCTGTTACTTGAAAACATTCTAACATAGGTTTGATTTAATCTAGAAATCAGATCAAGACAGCTGGGCTTGTAGTCTATGCCCTTCTGAGCGTGGTTTCCTGATAGACCTCCACCAAGCTGACTGCTACCCTACCCACCCAAAACGTGTGGGCACAGTGATCAGAACCAATAGGTGAATATTATTTTTGTAGAAAGAACACGCTGGTGAAGTTACTCAAGTAGATTGCTTCAGACACCAATCTGCTCTAAAATAATGATTTAATTAATGGGAAATTGGTGAGTTGTGAATAGCATACCATGGGCCATCATTTCTTTGAATAGATGGACTCCTGCAGAGCAAACAGGAACTTCTCATCTGAATCTATTTCTAAACAGAGTTCTTTCCTTCAGAAAGAGGGCCATGAATTTTATGACAGAAACATATTCCTTAATATTTTGTTGCCGGTCAGGCAAAGGTTGATAAATATAGTAGTGACGTTATCTCAGTTATATACATTGTTGATAACAAATGAAGTACCAGAGTAATCAAATCCAACTCTGCACACCAGCTGCTTAGGGATTTTTTTTGTTCTTTATCCTGTAATTTATTGCAAGGCTAAACAGTACTAAGTCGTTGGGTTTTTCCCCCATAGGGTGGGTAATCAATTTTTCTTTACTATTCACTGCTGATTTATGTCATCTTGCTTTCTCTCATGCTTCTAATTCCTTCTCACAAATGCATGCGCAGTATTTTACAACAGCTTGGGTCTGTGTTTATCACTTTCAAAAGCTGAGGAGTTTGCTTGCTTAGTTTTGTTTTGTGGCTATGCAACTTTTAAAGTAGAACATTTGCATTTTTGTCTGCTTATTTCTGAAAGTCTTTCTCTTTGTAGTGCTGATTGAATCTCTGTTGTGAATCTCTGATGTTAATCTCTTTAACCCCTGAAAGAAGATTACCTTAACAGTGAAGTGGCTGGGAAGGGGAGAAGCAAGGGAGAGGCTGACTGTTTTTCTAGAATGAATTCAGATCTTCAGTAAGGGCTTTTCTCTGTGGCACTCAAGTGTACCACTAGTAGATTCTTGCTGCTAACCACAGCTTAAGTGGGTGAGCACATATGGGTGATAGTAGTTAACGACTGCAGTAAAGCCTAGTCTTGTCACCAGCCATTTGCTCAAATCAGCAATTCCTTGGGCAGAATCCAGCATTTTTACCAGACTTGGTAAATTGTTTACTATCTTTTTTATTTTTACTTTTTTTTTTTTTTAAATCTTGAGGGTTTATCAGCCTGTTACAAGTTAACCAAATGCCAGAATTAAGGAAGGAAAAATATTTGTGGTGGACACTTAAATCGTACAAATATCTGTATACTTCCCTTTTAATCTACCTGCTTAACATAAGTAGTGTGCTGGACTTTTGAATGGTGTGCTTAACTTCCAGCTGAAAGCAAGGAATCAGTGGTATTAGCAAAGACATTTTTGCAAAGGTGAGTGGATTTTTATTTGATGCTACCGTAAAACATTGGTTGCAATTTTTTTTTTAAAACAAGCAAAGAATTAGGCCTCAGAAGAAGACAATAGGCAGCCACATGGCCAAAAGAGAGTGGTTTGGATTACAGTGTCTATTTGCAGTGGTAGAAGAGTTAAACGGATGTGATTCTGGGTGTTTGACTTCTCTTGTAAATTAATAACTGGCTTTTCTAATGTAAAAATAAGGCATTTTTTATAAGGTATTTAGACACATTACATTCCTATACATGTATTTGAGCTGTGCACTGTTAACGTTTGTTCACAGTTAATACGTTGGCAATAATAGTATAAGTAAGGAAAAATTGAAAAAGTGTGCTTTTATGATGATTCATTATTCTGTGGAAAACTCTTAAACATGATTTTTAAAAATGCAGTTATTTGACTTTGTTGCTGCTTGTTGCTGCATCAGTAATTCCATGACCTGTAGCATTAGGGGCTGAAATGATGGGGTGAATATGCTTAATCTTTTTGAGCAGTAAATTTTATATGGTGTTTCACTGGCTGAGAACCTTGTTCTTTCCAGGAACTCTGATTCATAGTTCTTGAGGAAATTACAGTATCCTTAATATTGTAACGGTTAGTTATACAGAGGCTATTAGTTTCTCTCAGTGTGACTATATTAAGGCAGTATTTGTTTAGTAAGATTTACTTTGTTCTATATTTCTGTGCCTAATAGTTAACAAGGTAAGAGAAATTGAAAAGAATAATTAGGCACACAATGAGAAACTGTGTTTCCCTAATTGTTAGTTAGAATCCATGAAATTGTTACTGTAGTTATCAAAATATGTGGTTTTCATGCTTTCGGACTCCTGCTGGTTTGGTATTTTTGTTAATTGATTCATTAGAGAATGTGGAGCAGTTGATTTCCTCTTTTTGTGGAAGTTTCTACTTTTGAAGTTAAATGATATTTTTACCCCCCCACACCTCCCCCGTGAAGAATACAGGAATTTTAATGCCACACTAGTGCTCCATCTAATAGATACTCCTGATTTGTTTCCCAGCTGGCGTAAGCCAGAAAGTGCCTGCTACCAGTTGTCACCAACTGATAAATGACAGGTGGTGACTTCTTAAGGCTCAGTCATGTTAATTGCTGCTGACAGGTCTCCTTCCTGATTCCCTGCATCAGCAGGTAACAGGTGTCCCCACAGTAAACCGCTCTGGCACAGTCTGCCTGTAGTGGGAGCTGGTGGCAATCCTGGGCCAACAGAGCTATAAATTGTCACCTGTCTGGGCACAGTTCCGTTTCTAAACCTCTACAAAGATTGTAATTACTCTTCTAGTTTGTTTTATATTTCTCGTTACGCTCTAGAGCTTAGCCCTGTCTGTGCCTGTGCATGGCCTAGGTTTGTTTGTGAGATGTATTTAGGGAGCTGACAATGGATGAAAAGTTCTATCTGTCTTTAAAGATTTTATTTGGAATGCCAGTAGTCAGTCAGGACTTCACTGCACCTGTGCTTAAAAAAGAAAGCAGGAATGCCCCACTCATTTTCTTCATATAATTGCTTTGGATTTGCTTTGTATAGCTGACTGGATTTGTTTCCCCCTCCACTCTGCTATATAAGTCTCCAGTGTCTTTTCCTCTTGTGTTGCCTGATTCCCTCTTTTCTGTTTTTCCCCTGTTTTTTAATGTGTTACCATTTACAGTTCCCCAAGAAACTGGGATGAAGAATAATTCAAATGTGCTGTTAATGTGTGATGTTGTGTGGAAAAATGATTAGGGCTTCTCTAGTCTGGTAATGGCTTAGATTTTATCCCAAAACACTTTTCATCAGAGTTTATACTCTGCATGTCACTTAACGGTAATAAATTAGCATTTGGGGTAACTTTTTTGTAATCTTCTGTGTTAACTATCACAAGATGCAACATGAAGATGAACTCTTTCTTTTTTTTCCCTTTCATTCTCACAGAAGCAACCATGGGGTGCATTAAAAGCAAAGAAGGCAAAGGTCCAGCCATGAAATACAGGACTGAAAATGCTCCAGAACCTGTTATTTCCCATGTCAGTCATTATGGATCAGACTCCAGCCAAGCAACACAGTCACCGTCAATAAAGGGATCAACAGTTAATTTTAATAGCCATTCCATGACTCCTTTTGGAGGGCCTTCAGGAATGACACCCTTTGGAGGAGCATCATCTTCATTTTCAGCTGTGCCAAGTCCATATCCCAGTACTTTAACAGGTGAGTGTTACATAAAATAATGCTGCTATTATTATTATTATTATTATTTATTATTATAGAATCTTGACAGTCATAGGCAAAAAATATGATGACACCTTGCCACATGGAAATAAATTTAAAAAAATAAAATAAATTGCCTTTTACAGATTTCGTATTTTCAGTATCTTTACTGCGAGATAATAATTCAATCTGGGTGACTGGGATTTGAGGCTTGGGTGTTTAGGCTTTTGTTTTTGTGGGAGCAGTTAGGATGGCAGCACAGAGAAACTTAAGACTTATTAAAGACAATAATGGGAATTGATGAAATTGTGTTAGAAGTTCTAAGCTGTTGAGGAGATATGGGATAACGACTTTAAACTTCTAGAGAGGTACAAAATGAAAAACACTTCAGATTCAGGAAACTGATATATTAAACTGGATTTCAGGCTTGATTTGCTGTAAGTTGTATTAATACAACATTGAATCTGTTTGTTTATAAATCTAAACAGGCTATGCAGTATATTCTGTGTACTATATTAACAATATGTGTGAAACAAAGGAGCAGAAATCTCATTGTCGGTGGTCATATTAAAACCAAAATTGAAAACATAAAAATAGAATTTGCAAGGTGCAGAGACCTTCTTGGCTGAGATATAGAAGATATAGCATTTTAAAGCAACATGCACATCTGATGTTATAAAACCCACCTCTGTATCAAAATCTTAAAACTTCATTACAATAATACTGACTTTGTGCACATGGCTAATTTCGCAGTTTAGATGGATATTTTTGAGAGGAAGCTGTGATTTATTTTTTTTTTAAGAGGCCAGAAAAGAAACACTAATCTACTCTAGAAGCTTTGAAGAGGCAGCTCACCAAGCAGAGTACATAATTCCTTACTAGTCTATTTCTAGTTTTCCCACAAACCTCTAATGTTGGCGCAATTGTAGTTCTTAAATGCTTGCTTCATTACAGTGGCATTTAAAGTCTTTTAAACCCAAGAAGTTTGAGATCCCTGGAAACCCAGTCTGATCCTGACATTAAGCAATTCAGAAACCAAATATGAATTGTCAGGTAACGATGACATCATACTCCTTTTCTTGGGAATTCATTAAAAACCAAATCATTAAAACAAGCATCTAGCCTGTCTCAAAATTTATGAGTCAGCTCTGAACCCCCATTTTGGATGAACATATGCAGAAATTAAATATGGGCAGGATTTCTTTATATGTATTTGCTCTTCTGAGGACAGTTCATTGTACTTCCTGTCCTCCAAGAACTTCAGTGTATTCCTTCTTACTAGATCAGGTTTTTGGTTCACGTGGGAATCTCCAGCAGTGCATGTAGGCACTTCTGAGCTTTACCAGGCATCAGGGCTGTAGCCCCCCACCACGTACCACAAATCCTTTGCTGCACAGACTAGAAGGGATGTTCCCTTGCCTGTTCCTGTTTCTGGTGGTAGTTAGGCATGTTATATCTTGAACCAGACCCAACAAGATAGTTTTCTCATGAAAAGAGAGTCTAATATCTCATCAGTGTGAAATCAGTTATCAGCAGGCAGGCTGATTTGTATGAATGTTCCCCTTGTTTTGCAATTAAGTAAAATGATGCTGCATATGAAATTATTCCTACCTGTTCTGCAAAACCAGCCTATCCACAAACAAATACACTTCTTAAATAAATAGAATTGCACTAAGAATTATTTGGTACATTTCAGTACTGAACGTACCAAACACCAAAATTGAGTATTTTTGTGCATTGAATGAGATGACAACCGTCATCTGGCTGTAAGCTTTTTGTATTTGTGACAATTAAAACATGGGTCTCATTCTGTTGCCCTTTGCTTCACAAGAGAGGAGAATAGATGTAAGTGTCAGTAGTACTTAGCCAGTTGATCAGTGATGTGTGACAGGAAGATATGATTGTCATCGTGGACTATAGTGAAGCTGAGAAGAGTTGAACCATCTTTTATTGCTCTACAGCAGAAAAGAAGTGAAGTTAGTCACACCGCTCCTATATTACACATTCTCAGTCATCAGGTACTTTGAACTCATAAAATATTACTGAAAATTAAACCAGAAAAATGGACTGCTGTTCTTGCCTTCCATGAAGCTGTGTGAGTATTAGTGCTCTGTAATCCTCATGCTGAACAAGAAGGTAAAGTCTTCTCTCCAAAACCATTCATGGATTAAAGGATCGGAATACTGACCTAAACAAAGGAAAATCTTTAAGGGAAGTCTTAGGGTCACAGATAGCTTGAATAGCTAAACTAGATCATTACACAGTGTTTCACAAGGAAAACAGCTGCAAGAGACTTAAAATCATTTGACAGTATCCTTCTTTGAAACATTCTGTGCTGCTGCTGCTCATCTTAGGTATTTTATTATTCTTTGCTATGAAATAAATAACTCTTGCGAGTGAGAACAAAAAGACATTGTAAGGTAGCTGAAGTGTTTCGAGGTTCATGGAGTCTCCCAATTTCTTTATATGCAGTTAAAAATGTCTGTGATATTGTGGCTTGAGGGTATTGATTTTTTTTTAATCTGCTGAAGCAGTCCCTGGGGATGGTTTATTTCCATAACGTTTGCTTTCTGGTAGAAAAAGTACAAGTTTAAGTCATCAAAAATTGTAGTAATGTAGTAATACAGGCAAAAATCGGTAGAACTGTGTTGATTTTTAACTTAAATTAGGAGCTGTTAACTTCTAGGGAATATTTTAATTCATTTTCAATTCATAAATCACACTTCAAAAAAAACCCCTCAATTACTCTAGCCTCCTGTGGGGATTTTGTTCTGTTTTTCCTAGAAGAACTGTAAATTCATTTCCAGCTGAGGCCTGCTGAGAGACTGTAATCACAGGAAGACTGCAAATCAAATGAAAATATTTAAGTGTTTAGGAGCTCTTGCATCAGAAAGTCTACATTGCAAAAGAATATTAGATATAAACTATCCCCATTGCATTACCTGTTTTTCCTTTCTGATCCCTATCATGTTAATTGTAAGATTCAACTTGTTTTTGTTGGTGGACTTCCGTGTATGTCCTGTTACATACATGTACATATTAGAGATGTAATATTATACATTTAAAAATAAATTATTGCTTGGATTATCATTAGGCTTCTTAAATATCTGTTAGACTGTAAAACAGCATTTCTAGAGCTTAAAAAATCTTTCTGAATTTTCCATTTGTAGTTTTCTGTTTTAACTTTCCCCTAGTTATGGTACTTCTTTATTTTTGCTAGTAGCTTGTACATCTCAAATGGCCTGTTCTCCTTTCCGTCTTCTTCTTCTTCCCAGTTTTATAGATTAGTTCTTTGAAATGTAGAAAAAGGTTTCCTACCAGTAAGTGTAGGAGTCTTCCAACCATCCATCTCTGTCACATCTATCCTGTTTGTGGGACATGTTCAGCAACATTCCCTATACCGGAAGTGGGATGGGGAAGCAAATTCCTTAGGAATGGTGGAGTGCAACTGTTCCTCCTGTGACCTGTCGTGGTCCTTGTTCTCTAGAGTAATGCACTGATGGATCCTCCTCAGCAAATCTGCTTCACTGTCAGGGAGACTTGATGTAATTAAAAAAATCATTAGTCCTAAAGCAGAGAAACATGTTTGTACTGAACAAGAATACTTTTATTCCTGGTTCAATTCCTTGAGTAGATTTTAATGTGTAACCTCAGAAAGTTGGGGACACATCAGTTATTTATAGCTAAGTTCACCAGGAAAATACTGTAAAAATTAGTGGCTGATGGTTCACCATTGTGGTGTTATGGAAATTGCATTTGTTTTCAAGAAACAAGCTAGGGGATTTTTTTTACTTCTGATTTGTCATGCAGGTTTCTCTATATAAGTGCTGTAATTATTAATGTAGTTCGATCGATTTATCTTGCAGCCTTTTTTTGGTGTGGAAGAGTATTTTTAGGCTATTTGTTTATAGGCATTGCTCTGTCTTAAGAAATTGGAGAATTATGTCTCTGGCTTCCCAAATGAGTTACAACCCAAAGAGTTTAGTTGCTTCCAAATCAAAATTGATGAGTTGTTTCATAGACAAGTCCTTAAATGAAGTGTTGCAACATTACTGCTATATCACATGGGATTTTTTTTTTTCTTTTTCCTAAGGTGGTGTTACTGTATTTGTGGCCTTATATGATTATGAAGCTAGAACTACAGATGACCTTTCATTTAAGAAAGGTGAACGGTTCCAGATAATAAATAACACGTAAGTCTTCTCGTTCATAGACCTCACTTGGTTGTTGGGCATAATTAGTTTCTCAGCTCTTCTTGAAATCTATTTCAGTGAAGAGTAGATTGATTTTATTCTTTTCTTGAATGTGTGCAATATTCAACAAGCAAGGTGTTAAAATATTTATACTGCAAAGACAATAGCCTTTTGCACTGAGATCAAGCTTTGGGTACAGATGTAGAAGTGTAGCAACTGGGACAGTTCCAAGCCTGTCCTCAGGTGGTTGGGTGACTCCCTCCCACTCCCTGCCCCGGCAAGGTACGGCCACCTGCGTTGGGACAGAAAAGGTGGAGACATGCACTGTTCCATCCCAGACTGCACCTTGCAGATACTCGCTGACAGGATTCCAAACCTCATGGGAGGTGGGCACAGCTGGCAGCACCGCACTGCAAATTCCGGAGGCACATGCACTGCCTGTACCAGGGACATCTTGGCACATGGAATTGTGTCTAGCTGGCCTTCACAGTAAATCCATGTGCAAATAGTTTAAGGGTAGTTTGATGTTCTAGTTCAGTTTCAGCAGCATTACTGCATTACAGTCTAATTTCTAGAAGTCTAGTAAAGAGAAAGTAATTTGTCAGCTTTGGAGATTTCCTTACACACAGTTTTTTGGTGTTCTAATTAGTTCTAATTCATACATGTAGCAGTTTTCATTTGTCCTGTTCTCTTAATTTTATTAGCTGGCTTCCTGCTTCCTTTATTGCTAACTGTCAGCATACAGGCAGAATGAGCTCAAGAGGCAGATGAAGACTAGAGAACTGGGAAGTTTATCTACACATCTCTGCCATGAACCATTCTGGTTTTACATTACCAAAAAAAACCAAAACCAACCAAACAAAAAACTCCACAAAACTAACAAAAACAACAAAACCAAACCAAAGCAAACAAACAAACAAAAAAAAAGGAACAAAAAAAGCCCTAACCAAAAAAATCCCCAAATCTTTAAAATGTGAAATTTTACGGAGAGGCACTCATGTTGCTTAGAACACAAGAAGATGGATTTAAGTGCAGCACACAATGTTTTAGATGCCTTCGTAATTAAAATAACAGTGTACCTAAATTTGCCTGCCTTTCATACAGGTACTAGGGAATTATGTATTGTTTGTATGTGGAAAAGGTAACTGATGTTTCATTGCAGGGAAGGAGACTGGTGGGAAGCACGATCCATTGCTACGGGAAAAACGGGCTACATCCCAAGCAATTACGTAGCTCCTGCAGACTCCATTCAAGCAGAAGAGTAAGACATTGTATCCTGTCAATATGTTCATATTATCCTTTCTACACTTTGTACCCTGTGATGATACTATTCCTTTAATCAGTATATGTAATATTTTAGGGTAAAGTAGGAGAATACTGCTAATTAAGAAATAGCAGTGCTACTTGGAGTATGTTAAAGGTATAGTTATTAGTAAGTGTGAGGCGGACACTCAGCAGATGTTTTATACCTATTTCCATGGGGCTAAAGGAAAAGGGATAGGAGAATGCAATAATGATAAGCATTGGAGTTACATAAGTTGTGTATCACATAAAGCAAAAATGGATAGGTTTTAGTTGAAGGGTTCGTATGCCATCAACTCTAGGTTTTTATCCTTATTTTTGCTTGCCAAACCCTGATTCAACATCAACTATATCCTTGGTATCACCTAATCTTACATTCTGAAAAAAAAATTTCTTCACCGTTATTGCTGATTTATTAATCTATAATAATTTCTTGGTGACAAAATTGTTTGGCACACTTAAGGACTGCTATGAATTTGGAAAATTATATTGCTTTGTATGCCAGTACTTTTTACATTTATTTGCAAACAAAGATCCCAGAGAGCTTACAGAATCACATAAAGTTACTGTGGGAACTGTGAGTTGGAGTACCGTTTCAGGTTATGCTTGTTCCAAGGGATTGTATTTATTGTACTAGGAATATAAAGTTCTGCAGCTCTTGCTTCAATATGTGAGCATGCTACTGCCAGTAGCAGTTCCCTGATACTTGATCTGTGCACTTCTCTGTTTGCAACTGCACTTTGGGAAAAGTGCCTGATTTTCAAGATGTTTTCTGAATCTCAAGCTGAGACTTTAGCACGTTGCTGCTGCTGTCACTTGGATCTTTGCTATTAGAAAGTGATTGCATCAAAGATGTAGTTATTTCACACCGCTGAGTTTCAGCTGATTTTAAAATTACTATCTTTTTCTTAATTTTTTTGGGGGAAAAAAAAGTTGAGGTGTTTTTGGGATTTTTCTGAAACTATGCAATAAAAGCATGTTGTCATTACAACTGCAGTAGTGGTAAATCAAAATGATAACTCTTTGCAGAGAAACCATGGCTCGTAAAGATTGGCAGAACAGAGTGGTGGGATTTGTCTTAAGTTTGTGATGACTAGAGGTGAGAATGAAGACTGATGGATAAGGAAGAAAGCTTTCTAAAACTGACTATTTTAAAGAACCAGTGCTACTTTTATTAAATATCACACAGCATTTGGAATACAGTTCATGTGGTTTAGAGTTGGTTAGCCCTGTGCTTTGATAGCATTTACTGGTTTTGTATTCTGACTGCAGTTGGAGTTACAAGTGCAAATGCAATACAGATCCCCAAAATACTAGGATTTTCTTTTAGCAGCCTTTTCTAAGCCTGAAGGATATATATTCCATTTACATCAGAAACTGCTTGTGACAGGATTCATATTATCTGTCTGTCTTTTGAGTGACACCATAATGTAATTGTTTAGTGGTCATAAAAAGAACAATTAAACCCTACTAATATTTTATAGGTAATGAAATAAAATAGCGCTTTCCAATATGGTTTGTAAATTGTTGTAGTAGTCTGGGGAAGAGGCATTTTCACATGAAGTAATTAACTAGGTCTCAGTAAGATTATAGGTTACATTCAAATTGTCACAAACACATACACCCTTATATCCATTTCTAGCTTTGCACATCTACTTAAATAGCCAAACGGCACATACAGCAAAATGTAAGAATAAGTTTCAAATTCCCAAGTGATTACACAGACCATTCTATTCACAAGCCAAAAAAGTGATCCCTCCTTACCTGCTTTTTTCACCCCAGAAAATATTTCAACCAGAAAGCCATTGTCTTGCAGCAGTTTCCAGTACTATTTCCCATCACTCATGTAGCGAGATTTGCTTGATACTAAGACAGTCACAAATAAAAATGTTTGAAATTTACACTTCACATAATTTTGTGACTGCTGAGGCACATAATCAAAATAAAATATAGTTAGAAATAAGTGGTTTTCCAAAGTCTGGGGATTCGTATGCAGATGGACCTTAAAATTATCACTGGCTCAGGTCAATGCTGTGTGCAGGCTGTTCATCAGGATGAACATGCTGTGGGAGCATAAAAGAAGAAATTTGTTTTGTGAAACAGCTTAAGGCAAGAAAAAATGCAGGTGTTTTAAAACATCAGCATACTTTTTGGTATCAGATTAGTTCCAAAAAATGGAGTGCTACTCATAGAGAAGTAAAAGATACCTACCATAGAGTGGTTCTATATGATAAATAGAATCATCTACTGAGGTAGAGAAGGACAGGAGGCAATAGAAATTGAAATAAGAGAATTTCCAACTGGATAGGAAACCATTTTATCCTGAGGACAGCTAGGATGAGGTACAGGTTTCCCAGGTTGGCAGTCCATCCTTTGAGATTTTCAAGCCTGAAGTGGACAACATTCTGAGCAACCAGGTCTGATCTCACTCCTGACCCTGCTTGCAGCAGGAGGCTGGACCAGTGACCTCCCAAGAGCCCCTTCCAACCGGCATGAAGTTGTGTTACAATTATATCTATGCACACCCACTTTGCATTAAATAGTGTTTTCAAACATAAAGCCAAAACTTCTTAGAGAAGGTGGTTTCTGCTGCTGCAGTGTTTTGAGCATTCTACCAGAGTGTTGTCTGATTCAGCTTGACGTGTAAACTTAGCCAGAGAAGGGTGTTACTTTAAATGTTAAGCACAGTTGATGCCTGTTGTTAAACTGCAAGAAAACTATAGTATTTGCAGATACAAGCCTCTTTACATGTATTTTCAAGGAACAGACATAAGAGTCATATAGAAATAGGTCATCTTAATCTTGTTACTATATGGATGTCATTGCTTTTGTTGATCTGTATCTGTTTTGGGATTTTAGTAGTCTAGTCAATGCTTTTGATTTCCAAATCTTTTGTTTATATGAGGACCAAAGCATAGGAAGCTTTTACTTACAAGTTTGCTTTAAAATTTTCTAGGTGGTATTTTGGTAAGATGGGCAGGAAGGATGCAGAAAGGCTACTTTTAAATCCTGGGAACCAGCGTGGTATTTTCTTAGTAAGAGAGAGTGAAACAACTAAAGGTATGTATATGTTTCGTTTCTCCCTCCCATTCCTCCCACCCCCCCACTGCCAAGGTGGATATAATGTACATTTTTATGCCTATCACATGATACATGTGTATGTGCACACATATGCGTATAAGAAGAGTTGCGGAGATACATTAAATATGGTGTTAAATCTTGGTGAAGAACCAGGTGTGACTTGTTTCCTAGGTGCTTATTCCCTTTCTATACGTGACTGGGATGAGGTCAGAGGTGATAATGTGAAACACTACAAAATAAGAAAACTTGATAATGGTGGATACTATATCACAACCAGAGCACAATTTGAATCTCTACAGAAGTTGGTGAAACACTACAGAGGTAAGCCCAACTTCCAGTGGCACTATTCTGCCTTGTGCCTATTGTGGGAAAAAGGATGACATACATAGCTTGTTTTCAAAACCAAAACTATAACAATTCTTTTTGGTTTCAACAAACAGTAAGTGGACTAATTCTTTTTATCAAAGAATTATTCTTTTTTTATTACTAAGATGTTACTTTCGTTCCAGTCTTACCCCTGCTTAACTATGAAGCTTATTTTTTCTGTTTTCCAGAACATGCCGATGGGCTGTGTCATAAGCTAACAACGGTGTGTCCCACTGTGAAACCACAAACACAGGGACTAGCGAAAGATGCCTGGGAGATTCCTAGAGAATCTTTGAGGCTGGAAGTTAAGTTGGGCCAAGGATGTTTTGGTGAAGTATGGATGGGTAAGAGCTTAATGTGACACCTTTCAGTTGTTCCTGTGAATGTTTTAAGAGTATTTTAAGTAAATCAGTAGTGGGATCTGAAAAGATAATATAATAAAGAAAAGAAGGGAAAAGTACCACGTGTGAGCAGGCATGTAGTGGTAAAATTAATATTCAGTGTAGTTCTAGTTTATAATTATTCTGTTAGCTAAGAAAACTGAAGTAAAAAAAGGTTTTCAGCAGAAAATCTGTTCAGTATTATAGTGAAGAATAAAATCTGATTTGTTTCTCTAGGAACATGGAATGGAACCACAAAAGTAGCCATCAAGACACTAAAACCTGGTACAATGATGCCAGAAGCTTTCCTGCAGGAGGCTCAGATCATGAAGAAATTACGACATGACAAACTTGTTCCACTATACGCAGTTGTTTCTGAGGAACCAATTTACATCGTCACTGAATTCATGACAAAAGGTGTGTGACAGAATAGTTAGAAACAATACGTTTACAAGATTATTTAAGGCCTCAGCAGTAAATGAAATGTTTAATTAACGTTAGGTTTAAGCTGACTGGAGTATGAGTGTTAATTTTGATTAAACTAAAATGAGCAACGCTTGACCTACTTGAAGCTGTTCTGATTTAGATTGTGGGTGGAGGCATGAGTTTTTTTTGCACATCTGTGTCACCCTTGGTAATCTTCCATGTACAAGATTGGGGGTTTTTTTCTTCTCATGTTTAGTGTATGCTGCCCATCACATTTAAATCGTGTGGTATATCTGGGAATATCATTACATCATCATATCCTTATGCCTGTAGGCAGGTCATGCTCACAACAGAATACATTGGGGTTTGCATTTTTTTGTGTTTCTGTTGCAGCAGTGTAATAGTAAATTTTTAAAAGGTTGAAGGGTTTTTTTCTCCGACTCCCTCCTTTAGCTCCTTGTTTTCAGTCTTTCATCCTTCTTCCTTTGCTCTGTATCATCCCCCCTCCCCCTGCTGCTGAAACAGAGATTTAGAGATTTAGGCTGAATGTAGAAATAAACATCATAAGCATATTAGTGTTAAGAAGCAGCAGATTTTCAAGTCAATTACTCCATTTTTTATAAAATGCAGACTGCTGTTCAACTCATAGAGAAATTTTCTGCCCTTGTAAGATACAGAAGCAACGTTAAAGTCAGAGACAATGACTAGTTGTGTTCAGTACTGTGCCACAAGTAAATGGTTTTGAGTTTTTTTCCTGTTTGGATGGGGTTTTTAAAGGGTTGTGTAAGTTTGAAAAGGTAGAATGGAATAGAAAATCTTAAAGTTCTTTCGGCATTGTTGTTGTTGCTAAATAACACTAGGCAGTCTCTGTCAGATCTAAAGCTGCCATGCAAATCTGTTTTCATTGTTTAAAAATCAGGTTTCAGCAAGACAATCAAGAAAACAGATATTTCTAACTGTCTGTCTAAGGAAAAGCTAAGTTTAATACCAGAACTGGTTACCTTGCAAAAGCAGAAGTAAAGAATTGGAAAAAGACTTGCAAGTTTGTCTAAATTGTGGATTAAAAATGCCATTGGAAGCTTATGTTCACTGCTTTCATTTTACAAACTTCTCACATTTTACATAAAAAGCATAAGACTTCCTTGGTGGTTCATACTTAAAAGCTAGTAGAACAATTGATTTTCAGTTATATTTCTCCTTTTGCAAGTAAAAGAAGTGGATAAGAACTTCACAGTATCCAGGGTTTTTTTTCCAGTAGGGACAGGTTGGTTCTTTGAGCTCATTAACCAAGATCAGAAAAAGTCTGTGCAAACACACACAGCAAACAGCAGCAACAGTGTGGGTCTGGCCTGCCACGTTTTTACTTTCAATACAAAAACACAGCAAGTCACTAAAGTCCTGTTGGAGAACAGTCACTGCTGTGAATCCACTGCGGGATACGCAGTTGAATGGTTTCCTTCCCCATCATCGCCACACTTGTCATTTTGTTGTTGTAATTTTGACTGTGATGAGGCTGATTAGTTATCAGTCCTCACCAGTTTCTTAGGAAAGAAGTCATGTTCCTACATCTTACGGCATAGTAACACCTGTGGGGAAAGCTCTTAAGTCAGAGACAGCTTTACTGCACATGTAAAGATTGCTGTTTTAAAACACACACAGGTCCTTGGAACTGGTTTCAGATACTGCTCGTGTTATAATGTTCTGGGTACAATTACATTGTATAGATGTGAAAAAGTAATACATAGTAAAGAATGGAAGATAGTTTTGGTTTTCCCTGTAAGGAAGAAAAAGCAACAAAATAAAAGCAACAATTTGAGGATAATTTCTCTAGTATGTAATTGGGGCTGGCAGAAAAAATTAAGTAAGGGTTAGAGGGGTTTTGTTCTGTAATTATAAAACTCACTGTGAAAGAAAGTTCAGCTAGGAAGAGCATTGATACCAGCAACATGGGAAAAATTCTAATATATTGCTGTATAATCATCAAGTAACAGTGTTTTATTAGGGTTCATTTAGCTGCATTTTTGAAGCGCATTCCAAAATACTTGTATAAAACTTGCACTAACTAGTTATCAGCACAGAGGTAATTCAGGCACGGTCATTATGTATTCTGACAAAATGATGAATTTGGAAATACGGATTTCATGAGATGAATGTGTCAATCATAATGTCTAGGAGAAAAATTTCATTCATGTTTTCAGGTCAAATTAATGTTTTGATTTTTTCCTTTTTTTTTTCCACACTCACACAAAATGTGTCATCTTTTACAGGCAGCTTACTAGACTTCCTTAAAGAAGGGGAAGGGAAATACTTAAAACTCCCACAGCTGGTTGACATGGCTGCTCAGGTACTAAGAAAATTGGATGTTGTGCTTAGAGAAGAGATATCAGATATCAACTAAACATAAATATTGAATACTCTGGCTATTGTATGCTGCTCTGTCTTACACCTTCTGTTGTAGGTTTGTAATTTGTCAAAAAGAAACAGTTTAGATCACAATTAGCAGATACTGTATAGCTGGACACACTCTAATCAGTGCTGGGACAAGCTCTTGCTGAGCTATGCTTCCTATGCTTATACAGTGGGAATGGAACTAAAATAAAGGGGTACAGCTTAATGCTTGTGAGAAATGTATAACATCATGAAAAATAACCTTTAATAACACTTTCTTTTTAAGATTGCTGATGGGATGGCTTACATTGAAAGAATGAACTACATCCACAGGGATCTCCGGGCAGCTAACATTCTTGTAGGAGACAATCTTGTGTGTAAAATAGCAGACTTCGGTTTGGCAAGGTTAATAGAGGACAATGAGTACACTGCAAGACAAGGTAAGGCTGATTTATTTACTGAATAAATAACACCTGTTACCTTCAAATTGCTTAGAACTATTACATATAGTAGAACATGTCTGTGTATTCTGTCTTCATGAATAAAGATTATGCATCTGAGTGGACTTTCACAGATATGTTTAGCTGACCCCCTTGCCTAAGTGCAATCCTAGTAAACTTTTTATTGTTCAAAATTATCTGGCAGTTTGTTTATATTCTGAAAAAGTGTTTTTAGGTTTTTTTGGGGGGTAAAGTCTGAAGAGAGATGTGATTCCACAGAGATCACTTTTGAGAGATGAGGTTTACCTTTTTGAAACCTATTTAATTAAGAACCTCAGATGTCTTTGGTGCTTCCAGAAATTGTAGCCAGTAGCTGCTGCCCTAGTTTGAGAAATACTAAAATGCTAAACTACCTCAAATTTTCTCAATAAAGTGAAATGTTAAAATGCTTGAGTGCAGTGTTCTTTTTAAAATATTTTGCAGTGTAAGAAAACTATGCATTAGCAAGGGAAAATTGAGTATCTGTCTTTCCGATGTTTGTAGGAGCTAAATTTCCGATTAAATGGACCGCTCCAGAAGCAGCATTGTATGGTCGGTTTACAATCAAGTCAGATGTGTGGTCATTTGGAATTTTACTGACAGAGCTGGTAACAAAGGGGAGAGTGCCATATCCAGGTAACAGGAAAAATTAAATAGATTTTTCTTTTCTTTCTTGTATTGTATGCTTCTGTACTTTTTGCCTTCATTCAGAGTCTGCAGTTGACAAGCAGAGACAAAACCTTAGTCACACCTTACTGGTTCCTTAGTTCACAAAGCTACTTTGTTTTATTTGCAGGTTAACTATTATATCTTTTTTAAAGTGTTTTAAGACAATAGCATTTGTAAACGTGACTGAGTTTGTTTCAGATTAGTGAGTGTCCTTATGTTTTCCTATCTTTCTGTTCCTGATATTTCGACTTTTGACATTTTCCCAGGCTACAAGTGAGCATCAGTAGAGCGAACCCACTAAACCAGTTTTTGAAACTCAGTATATTTCAAGAGATATTTTGCTGTGACTGGAATTTGTAAGGCAGCTCTGTTAGGTATATATAAGGCCTTTTTCTGGGCCTGATTTCAAATTAAGTAGTCCTTGAGTGAAACCTAAGACAGTCAGAAGGTATCTGCACTTGAGTCTCCTTTTTGAAAGGACAAGTCCAAGGCAGTGGGAAAGTGAAAAAGCATGAAAGCATACACATGGAAGAAGGACCAGGTACTGAGGAATTACCGGTGTACTGAAATAATTTTCAGAAAATGTATTTAATGCAAAATATAAAAAATTCATTCATTATAAACTGTGTTCATTAAAGGTTCTGTTCTGGTAGATCCACATGTATTACAGCTGGAGAGACACTTGGAAAACTTTGGGAAACTGTTCTTTGCATAGTGTCACTCAGAGTTAAAATGCTTTCCTTTTAGGGATGGTGAATCGAGAAGTTCTGGAACAAGTGGAACGTGGATATAGGATGCCTTGTCCACAAGGCTGCCCAGAGTCTCTCCATGAGTTAATGAAACTGTGTTGGAAGAAAGACCCTGATGAGAGACCAACATTTGAATATATACAGTCTTTCTTGGAGGACTACTTTACTGCTACAGAACCACAGTACCAGCCTGGAGACAATTTATAAGCCACCAGTCTATATAACATGCACAAATCTGCCAAATGTAAAAGACTTGCAAAGAATTCCTGAAGTCTCTAAGGAATCACAGGAAAGAAAATCTTCGCTACTTTGCATGCTCTTAATGGCAAACTGGAATTTCATAATGCAGTTGCACAAAACCACTTTTAAAGTGTTATACTCTAACTTACCAATGACATGTTTTTATTTTTTTGTCTTTCCCAACCTATTTTCAGGGTCCAAAGGAAGCTTACTGAAAATATGGGGCAGAAAAAGGAGTGTTAGTGTGAACAATAGCAGAAAAACCTATGTTTCAAATCCTTTATTTTCCCAACCTTTGCTAATCATTCTACTAAAGAGGGAATTGTCTGGAATTAATGATCTTGGGGTAAGGCATTTTTAAAGCAGAAGAACTTTGTGGGACCAAGCAATTCTATTCCAGTTCTGTAAAAATCCCTGTGTTTAAAATTACATGTGTGTGCCCCCCACCCCCTCAAAAAAAGAGATGGTACAATTGTATTGGATATGTAGTCTTGATCTTTAAGCTTCCTCTTGCATGGACTTAATTAGGGTAGGCAGGTTAAAAGAGAAATTGGAACAATGAATGAGAAACTTGATCTAAATGATAGGCCTCAATAGTGAAATTAGAGAGCATAATGCACTGTGTTAATACTTACATTAATATAACTGGAAAGTAGCATGAGAGATTTTTCTTTTTTCTTTCTGCATAGCTAATTAAGAATCATGAAGGTAACAAGAAAATGAGGTAATATTTTATAAAATAATGTTGATAAAGTATGATGATATTTGAACTTGAAGCTATGTAATACAATCAGGGGGGGAAGCCTTTAATCTTTTAAGCTCCAATCCAACATTGAGCTTTTGTATGGGAAGACTACCTGAACAAAGCTCACCAGGAAAGCAAGACTGAAGCTGGTAAATGGCCACTTTGTAGTCCTTTTTGAGAGTCAGGTTTGGTACTGTTGTATGTGGCTTTTTTGTGTTAACGAGGGTGGGTGCCACAAATACTATCCGTCACTAGTTCAGGGATTTGATTGCACTTTTGCTTTTCTTGACTATTAAGCCACACTTACATGCAGCTGGTCTTCCCACTTCTGCCCTTCCTACAGAATTATTTAACTAAAAATAAACAAAAGAAAATGTGAAATTTTAAAAACTAAAGGGATAAAATATATTGTCCTAATAATGAAATTTGCTGGCATTCAGCCCAGCTGACACTACATCTAATTTACTTTCTTTGGCTACTGACATATCAAGCAATAACATCATGTCATTTACTCAACAATTTGCATGAGGTTGTTGAATTTCTGATCAAGCTTACGTACTTCAGTTTTAAAACACTAAACACTTACTTAGCTACCAGGTTGAAATTCATATTATCATTGTAAAGCTATCCAACAAATGAATTTCAGAAAAGCTGGTAATACCGTTCTGGTACTAAACTTACCATTCTTCATGGGTTTACACTACATTGAATCCAACTACCAAACAGATCTGTGTAAGAACAGTGCCATCATTTTTCATTTTCTGTCATCATCGCTCATCAACTCTACATCTGTGGTTATCAAATTTTAAAAGGGCTTTATGTAAGAAAAACAAAAATTAAAAAAAAAAATCAACCCCCCCAAAATACAATGGAATTTTAATTTTTCTAAATATTTTAAAATTAATAACACAATCATATGAGTTTATGTATTAATACAGTCATAACAAAAAATGCCAAAAATTACACTGGCATTGTATGGATTTTTGATTACTGAATGGAACAGTTCATTGTAATAACACTTGTATAGTAAAGGAATAAAACACTAACTTAATGAACGTGTTCATTGTAAATGGTTGTGTATTATAAAACTTCTCCAAAAGAGTTTGTATGTTTATGAAAATTTATTTGTTTCACCTGAAGACCTTGATGTGGTTCTTACCCTAACAGAGTTTAAAATTCACATTCACACTTTTTATATAAATAGTAATAAGTTTAATTATGTAACTAAGTATTTTTATAAAGTATGGCATTGTTGAACTGTTTTGCAGAATTGGTTCAAAATAAATTTCTCCTTGATTGCATCTGCTTATTTGAGGTCGGGGAGGGGGGAAGGTGGGAGGGGGACAAAAGCAGAGTAGCTTCCATATAGAGGGGGAAAGGATGGTCTTTCATGAGATCCTTTTTATTCTCTGTAAATGTTTTTAATGTACTTTCATACAAGATTCTCAGTTCTTCATAGCGCATTATTGCTGTTAAAAAGAAGACATTGTCTAGCCTGGTTCGGAGGTCCTTAGCAGAAATAGCCTAGAGCAATTCTGTCTGGACCTAACACTAACCCCCATGATGGACAGACAAACAGACTTGGGATTCTTGTGAGAGCAAGTTCGATGTAGACTCTCAGCTGGTGGTCACTGCCACACTGTGAGGCAAGCACATATCCTCTCTCTTGCTTTATGTGCTATTAGCAGCCACTGTTCAGTTCTGTGCAATTTTTCAGGGAATTTTATACATTTGTTCATGTGAGAGCTAGTGTTTTATCTCAACCTCTTTGAATGTTACCTGTCTTGATGACCAGTACTATTCAAACTGCAGATTCTGGCATGTATATACAGTGCCACTGTAGATTAAGGAACTAGTACTGCTTGAGTTTCAATAATAACTGATATGGCACTAAAGCCATTCTTACAGAACCTACAAACTGCAAAGTTTACTATATTTTCAGTATTTCCTGTAATGTAATAAATGTTTTACTATTTTTAATGAGAACAATCATGTAATTTCTGGTAATCTATACTCTGTTGTCCATCAGGATCTTGTGATTCCCATTCTGCATGCTAGGCCTGCAGACTGTTCCTGTCACATGTTGTTTCAAGCTGTAGTATGTTAAGAATATTTTCATACTATTTTTGAGTAAACTTCCAAACATAAATATGTACAATCCTACTATTCGGATAAAGTACATTCCTACTTTAGTGCAAAGCATTATGAAAAGAACCTTATGTGTTCTTATCCTTGCATTGTCATTTCACCAGGGTTGTGAGTAGCTCTTACAACTGAAAAGTAGCCTTGAAAAGGTTTGGAGGGTTTTTTTGTTGGGTGGGTTTGGTTGTGTTTTGGGTTTTTTTGTTTCATTCTTTGGTTAGTTGGGTTTTTTTGCTGAAAGAAAGTCCCATGCAGTTGGCTGATGGGCAGAAACAAGGCAAAATGCTATCTTACCCTTACTATGTGTCTTGCTTATACATAGTCATCTACAATGCTGTTTATTTGAAAACACGTTATCTACAGCTGGAATGGGTATAAATTAATATAAACGATTAAACTTAATGAGCCCCCACTTCTGTTATTTATTTTTATCTGCTCAATCCAATAAACTTCTCAGTTTTTACATTTTCCGTGAAGGTGCTGTAGATGTTTGTGGCAACTTTCCCCCAACAAGCAAGACTTTGCTTAAAGCTACACAGTCACGTTGGGTTTAAATTGCAGCAGCGCTCACATAAGTTAAGCAGTACATTGCAAACAGGAGACTCAAATTCTCACACCTGGCTAAGGAATTTAGGACTAGATTTGAATAACTGATTTGGGCACCTAAGCAGTTCTGGGTGGATAACTGCTGAAGTACAGAATTGTGATTCATCCAGTAGTTGTTGTCTTGGGCAGTGCGTTCAAATGCCTCGAAGTGCAGATGCCCTTCGTAGCTACACATCTTGCTTCTACTTCAGCCTGATCATAGTGCAGGAACAAAAAAAAAAGCCACTGACTTTCCAGGCACTGCAGGAGGCTGGCAGTCCTGGCAGGACTGGGAGCCCCACATCCCTCCATGCGCATCTCTGGCAGACTCCTTTCAAGACAGGGTGGGAAGAGTCTGTAGGTGGGAATAGGATGGTTGTATCTATTTTTGATTTAACAGCCTTGCATGTAAAACCTGGGTTCTGTTCAAGAAACCTGGGTTCTGATCAAGAATCCTGGCTAGCTGGTTGTCAGCTGTGAGACACTGTTAGGAGATTGTTGAGTTGAGAGCAGAACCCACTGCAGAACTTCACCCACAGCTGCAGGCTTTACCGTTTGCTCAAGGACCAGATTATTTTCTTTCTGCAGTTTTTCCTGCTGACACAGAGTGTTAGCTGGAGAAACATCAACAGCTTCCCTGCGTCTCCCTTAGTGGGGGGGGGAAGGGAAAGGGGAAGGATGGAGGCAAGCAGCTCTAAGTACTGCACTTCCTCACGGGGCAGAGGGAAGCAGGCTGAGGGGTGTGGCATAGCAGATGTCATATGTTCTCCTCTCCATCGTATATTGAAACGGAGGTAGAAATGCAGGGGAACTGAGGAGCATCTGTTCCCTTATGCACAGTAGAAATGGAGGAAAGCTAACGCCAAGTGCTGCTTCTGTTATTTGGTGGTTCTGGGCACCTCACCCTGTCTGGTTTCTAACAGAGCCCATTCATATATTAGTTCGGGAGTGTCAAGCATTGTTTTGCTCTGAGAAATGAGAGCAAACCTTGATCAGCTCTTAGGAAATAATTTGGGGGGAAAAGAAACCGGTACTGATAACCTGACCAGAAAGATACTGGTTCCTGAATCCCAAATTGGCAGCGTTTCAGACACTGGGAAGTAGCTTGGCACTTCTTTCCTAGTAAATGTACATGGATGTAGAATTTTTTGTTAGGTTTCCTTCTTCTCCATGTGGGTGTGGCATGCCTAGGAACTTAACAAGTTCAGATATTACCCATGGGATACTGGTCCTATTCTTTCAGTTTATTTTCCTTGGTTCTGCATGCAAATGTGCTCCTTGTAGGTAGCACATTGATTACATTTTTTTAATATTCTTTTTAAAAGCATAGTTTTTGTCAAATTGTAATAACCACTGTCATTGGGGATGAAAGTATTTATAACACTATGTACTTTTACAGAACATCGTCCATCTTCTCATAGCGTTTAATTTACTGTAGGCGAGTAGAAACAGATGTTGACCATCGTGTAGTTTTTGTTTTATTCTTAAAGGAGAGAGGACGGATACCTAGTTAAACTCAGCAGGGTCAGAGAAACAGACTGGAAATTTAGAAGGCAAACCTGAATACAAGCAGTCTTGATGAATGAGTCATGTACCAACTGGAAAGCTGACTGCTGTGAAAGCATTCCTTTCTTTAATCAAAAAGCTACTCCCAGTAGGAGCACTTCATCCCTCTCCTTTGTGCCCTGCTGCTAGGTTATTGAGTCTCTAGCTGAGGCTACTGATAAGTACATACTGGAAAATGGATAGATTGCTGCATCTTACATTTGGCCCTGAAAATCCATCCCAGGCATTAAAATTATTCACTTTTTTTCCTGAATCTCCACAGGTACCAGCTGCTGCATTCGCCATTCATTCAATATCCCCCACACACATTTATTCGCATTTGGAGCAGCCTTCTAGGGGCTAAGTGGCTGTTGATCCTGCTCTCAGCTTCAGTGTTTGGATGCATCAGGGCTGTATTTGCTACAGTAACAAGGGTAAGGAAGCATTTCTGCTATTTCAAAATCAAAATATGATGTCATTTCAGCATGACTCCTATGATAAAATTGTCACACAAAAAGAACATCTAATCATTTGACTGCTTCATCATGAAAACTCTGAGGATGGCTCCCTGCTTCTCCAGCAATTGTAGAATATTCCACTCAGGGAGATGCTCAAGGTGTGCTGTAGAACAGAGAATGACCATGCTAGATTGCAACCCTTGTTTGTCCTGCCAAGGAGGCCAAGCCAGTGTTTCTGTCACTCTGAAGAGTTCCCAAGAAGAGGGAAGAGTGTTGGTTCATATTTCTAAGAGTGGAAGATGGCAACTAGGTGCCTTATGTTCCTACACCCCTCTATCCACCTTTCTCTCCTTTCAGTTCTAGCCGAGGTGTTTGCTCTTCAACACAACTAATTGGCTTTTATTTCTCCATCATGTGGCTGTGCAGTAATGGCATGAACACATACGAAAATTCACAGAATTCATGATTAGACACATTTAGCAGCCCTATGTTCCATGTTTGGGTTCGGTGAGGTTTTGTGGGGTTTTTTTAATGGACAGTGCCTGGCAAATTACACAGTTTTATTAGAGTAAGGTCAAATCTGTATCCCTTTCATTGGAGTTTTGATTTCATTCTATATTACCCTTTTCACTTCTGGAATGGCTCTGTCTTTTGAAGTGGCTTATGACTGCTGTAAATGTATATTATTTCCTTTATGCTAAAAGACTGAAAGTACAGTAGAAATTATTTCTGTATTTATGTTTTCATTTAGTGTTACTTTTTAAAGTAACTGCATCAAAATGTATCCATTTCATTTTCTTGACATCTTTACCAAAAAAAATGCCATTTGCAAGGGGGGATTTTTTTCTATATGAAACTGAAGTTCAGTCAATTGCTTCGGTGAGTTTAAGGTTACGATAAGCAGATTACTAGTGGACTAAATAAAATCTGTGACGCCACTGTCATTAGAATGGCCCCAGCCTTTTCAGTCTGCTACGAAGTGTTTTGAAGAAGAAATGTGCAATGGATATGCCCCTGAATTCAATTGATCATTAAGATAAGAAGGAATGACCCTCTCTGCAACTTGGGGATAACAAAAGGCACTCAGGAAGATAATGGGAAACACATCACTATGACAGGCCAGCCTACCATGTGGAAATTCTTTTCATCTATTTACACAATAGCATGGCCTTCATTTTTTGTTTGTTCCAAAACAGACAGTGTTACACCAGGCAACAGGCAGAAATCTACTGATTTGCCTAATATATAGCATTTCTCACACACTCTCAAACACTTCACAAATTAGATCAGTTTCATTATCTCTGGATGGCAAATTAAGGCAAGGGGAGAAGAGGTATTTTGACACATTCAGGGTCAAATTGAAGACTGAGCAAGCAGCAGACAGAATGTAGCATTTGGTCTACTGAAAATTTGCTTTCAGATGGGCAGCTTTTAGCATCACCTACCAACCTCAACTCCTGGTCTTGAGCTTGGTGAAGTGGTTTCCTAAGGAAAGCTGCAGTAATTTTCCATTATTGCCCACCCTGGACACTGAACTACTTAAAAGATAAAAGAAAAAAAAAAAAAAAAAGAGAGAGAAAAACTTGGGTAAAACCTGTGGGCGCAGTAATTTGACTGCCACAAAGCCAGTGTACTAATCATTATGTGCAGACAGCATGGAGAATGGAGCTCTAGCCTGAGGCTTGCCGGAGTGTCCCCAGCATGCAGCTAGCCACCTTTCAGACAGCTCACATGTGGGTTAGGGATTGACCTTGGCCTCTGAGAATGGCAGTGAGGATCTGCCTTCCCAGGTCACTGGGCTGCCCCATCTCAGACACCATGGAGGGCAGGAGGCTTTTGTTAGGCAAAGCAGTGTGTTAGACAGGACACAGCTGCGATGGTGTTCTACAAGCACTGCCCCGTGAGCACATGCAAGAGTTCCCCTTGGTTCTTGTTGCTCCCCTTCTTGTACCATACATAACTTCCATATGCCCTTGGTTTGCAGTACTGCTTTAGAAGTGCTGCTGCTGCCCCTTCAGCCAGTCCCTGCCCTAAACCATAGAATGAGTGATTCCTTCTTTGCTAATCAAGCCTGGTGTTTCACTGACACAGAATATGTCAAAACACTCTAAGCACTCAGCTGAACGCCCACAAAACCTGTGACTTGATGATATCATGCTTTTCCTCCTTCAATCTACCTTTGCAATTGTTTCTCACAGAAATAAACCTTTTTTTTTTCATTTAATCGCTTAGCAATCTGGCAAGTACATGCTCAGTTATTTTAAGCTTCTTTAAGATTAAACCACTATCTTTAGTCAGCCTAAGACTGGAGTCTGTGCATCACCTGGTTAGTTATAAGATGCTGAACACCCTTCCTGTCGTAATGAGTGAAATGTGCTTAGTACAACCTGCCTAAATGCATAAATGACCTCAGCCACTGTACTACCTGATTCATCACCTCTAAGAAAACTGAGATGGGATGTTCTCCCACAGTGCAAGTGGGAACAGAAGAGGAACTGAGACACAGGCAAGTACAGTGTCTCAGCCAGAATCACGCAAAAGAGTTCTTACAAAACTGAGTTTCAGACACCGGTTTCTCATATCTCAAGCAAATACTCTGACCGTGGACAATCTCGCAGAATTGGAATCACCATCTCATAACTCTCAAGACTATTCCATGCTGGTGAAGAAAATTATGGTTAGCACAAGGCTTATACTGTGTCCTTTCTCCAATGCTCTGCAGTTTGCTTAACGTAATTTGCATGTGGTTTACCCTAACGAAAACCTTTGCTGGGAATATATGTTGCAATTGAGTGGGACTGGAAAAAAACCAGAATTCAGCTTCAGCCCTGAGCCTTGGGGACTTTAAACAGCTGGAACACAACTGCCTTTATCTCACTGCCAGAAACAGAATGCCTTATGAGGAAATGAGAAGTTGAACATGACTGCAAGTACCAAAACAACTCAGGGAGATGCAGCAGTTGCTTGAAAGGGATGGTATATAAAGGCTCTCTCATTTAGAGAAATACTGTTTTCCTCAAAGAACAGTGGGATCTGATGGCTTCTGTCTCTTTAGCAGTGTTTTGGACTGTCAGTCTAGGATGGCTGTTTTCCTCCTCTGAAGTGGAAGGTGATACAAATCAACTTTCATCTTGAAAGCCTTTTGTAATTATTAGTTTTTTTGAAGAAGGTATCAGCATCTGGAAACAGGCAAGTATGAGATGAAACGTGGCCATGCAACTAAACTGACAGTGGCCACCCAGATCAGGGTGCAGAGTCCATGCAAATTCAAATTCACAGACTATTGGAAAAAGTTACTTCTCAAAGCAGCAGCCAAGGAAAGGGCCTGCAGTCCTCCTGTTATAGGCATTTGGATGTAATGAGGCAGTAAATTTGGCTATATGGCAGTCATATGTGCTGTCAAGGCTTTCTTTTTTCCTGTGGTCAATAGAGACATGGGAGAAATTGTCAACAACTTCGCAGGTTTCTACAGAGAGCTTACCAGTGACAGGCAACTGCTGGGTAAGACACATTGGCAGTGCTGTTATGAAAATAATAGTAACAAACGTAAGTTGTTCACTTTCTGAGGGTTCTGTGTGGGTATTTGATGCAAGTTGCACATTTCATCCTCATCTTTTGTAATTTTTCACCAATATGAATTGTTGCTTCTTTTCCCCAATATCAGAAACTCTTCCCCTTGCTGTGTTATCAACAGTGCTGTCGTTTAAACTGTGGCAGACAAAATATCATTTAACAGAAACTGAGGTATCAGTGAATATCAAACTACTGTGGACTGTGGTTGACGCTGGGAGATTTACATTTGTTAGCTCAACAGATTGGATCACGGGAGGGCACTGTGTACTTGGCTATAGCTGCTGTCCTGAATGCACTGTGGACCAAGCAAAAGGAAAAGGTGATGCTCAAGGGATCTCAATATAAGAATGCCCATTAACTCAGAGAGAGATTCCCTGCTCCTGGTTGCCTTCATTTGCACATGTGGTCTTGATTTGGCAGAAATTCATACATATGTTTAGCTTTAAAATATAAAATAAAGTACACGCATTGCCAAGTTCTTGGAGACTCTGCACATAGATTTTGCAGGCTGGAAAACTGTAGCCACTGTGCAGTGCTTACTGGTGGAACTGGTCAGAACATTTCAGAGTAATTTTGTGGAGCTCCGATATTTTTGAAATAAAAAATATTTGCCCAATACTACTTATCAGGTGTTTTTCCGTATACCCTTCTCTTGTTTTCATCTTTTTTACTTGGATGTTTTAATCTGAGATTTTAACCTTTTAGCCACTTCCCTACTGAATATGCTGTTGATCTGGGAGCCAAACCTTGTATATTTAACATGTTACTGTTTATTAAAAATAGCCCATTTAAGCAGTAATGTGAGGAGCTATAAACACAACCTGGCTAGAAGGGAAAATTACTGAACAAAAGATATTGTCTGCTCAAAAAAACTGTCAGAGAAAGGCCTGCCAGCCTGAAACTGTAAGCCTGTGGACTAGCCCTGTGAACTGTTGAAAAACACCCTTGAGAAGTGCAGCTGGCCTCTTTGAAGTGCAGCCGAGGTACCTAGAAACCAGAAACATCCACAGATACCACCGATAAGCACCAAACAAGGAGACTAAAGTCAATTGTCATCCGAAGGTGGAAAACAGTCTGAAAAAATAAAATTGCTCTGAAGGAACAGAAAACAGCATCCCCAATTGGCTTTTACAGATGAAAAATGTAAATTTGTTAAATGTAAATTAATGTTTAATTAAATATAATTAAATGTAAACAGGATCTATTGACTGCTCCACGTCCTACTCCCTCTTATGACTGTGATGTAAAAGGACTTAATGTTTATCCAAAAATGAGCCTCTGCCTGAGAACTTCTTGCTGGAATCCCACAGGAACTTTCTATGAGCTCTTGAGCTCACCATAAAGACAGCTGGCTATAAAAGGATTCTGTGATGTGGATCATTTTGGAAATGGGACTTAGCTGTCTTACTGGCTTGTCCTGTCCTCCCCTCTTTTGAGGTGGGTTGACTCCACTCTGGGGTCAAGTTGTTACCCCTCCCTTTTGGGATCCTTTGCCTCCTTCTGAAATCTAATTCACTTAATATCAATAGCATTAATATCCCTATAAGTAATCATAAATATATCTGCTGTTATATCATTGAAAAGTTTACTTCATTCATGATAAGCTGCTGCTGTCATTAGTTGTACTACAGTACTGACTGATGCTATTATTGCTTGATACCATACTATTGCTTGATACTATGTTATTGGTTGCTGATAGTAATTTGTAATACCTTGATATATATGCATTGATACTCATTTTATTAATCACAGGTATGTTTGCTAGTGGCAATTTTTGTGGTACTTGTGGTAATCTGTAATGAAGTAGAGAAATTTTGAGGGCAAAGCTTTCATCTCCTTGCATATTACAGAATCCTACAAACCCACAATCATTACCTCTCAACACCTGAAGGCAGGTAACCTTTTAAGTGGTTACAGGCAGAACCTGGCCTTCTGCTCTGTGATTTCAAACTCTTGGTATGGTGGAGTCCGTGTCCAGACATTTCAGACAGAAGCTGTTTCCCTGGCTATGAGTGTTGCTTCTGCTCAGAGATGCCCTTCCCTCCCAACATACCCTTTTCACGTGCCTGCCCTCATGCAGAGATGCACACTAGCCCCTCTCTGGGGAAGCTGTACAGCTTGTCTTTTCTGGCTTCAGCACCGTAGCTGGGAGTGGGAACTGATGTCTACAGCTATAGGAAGCTGTGTACTTAAAGGCTGTGCTTTACTCTGTAGCTATTTGGTTATGATTTGGCCATGAATCAGCTTTTCCTTAAATCTGGACCTGGGAGTTTGTTTTAGTTTTTTAATTGTTTGAGTTTTTTTCACAAAAATGACTCCTTATTAAAAACTAAAAACTCAGTAATTGAATTGCCTGTGCAACTATTGTCTGCTAGCAAATGCTTGGGCTTCTTGTGTTGATGTGTTTGCTGAAATGATCAGTCATTTTGGGGGAATTCTGTTCAGTATTAAGATCTAAAAGAGCCTGTTCTAAAATAACTTGCTTTTTCCCTTTCTGAGAAGAGGAGGCATGAGAACAGGGGTGCTTTTCTGTTTTAATTTGACAGCTGAAAATTGTGACTTGGCTTTCTTGTTTAATCTTTTACTCCTGCTTGGATGGAGTTTAAAAGGAAGCTGAAAAGTGCTTATTATCAACTACTCACAGCCATGAAATTAGGCAAACACACGTTTGGCAGTGCAACACGAGCTGATGAGGGAGGAGGGTGTGAAGGTTTAGAATATCTGCTGTCTCAACTCCCTGCTTGCTCTAGAGAAACAGGGAAAAGATTGACAGCCATTCTTCAACTGACTAGCATTACTTAATCTTTTTTTCGTTATACCGCTTTATTATGCTATGGTGGGCTGTTTTTTTTTATTATTATTTTTTATGTCATCCTTGAAGCAGGATGCCAAGCCATTGCTATTCTGCATGGATTTCAGATTTATTACTGATGTGCTAACAGAAGAGGAAGCTTATGATAAGCCATATTTCCTTCAAAGCTGGAATTTGGTATCCTCCATTTTCCTAATCCTGGGGTTGCCTCCTCACTTTTGATGGGAGTAACTCACTCAGCAATACATCACCAGCCTGTGAGACTAAGACAGGCTGGAGGGACAACTGTAAAGATGAAATCTGGAGAGTGGGGAGAATTAATTTGATACAGTTCAGTATAATTTGATGTTTACTCTTGTTTCTCTACAGAAATACTCCAAGATGGCCTGCTTGGGAAAAAACAAAAGTTGTGAGCTTAAATACGTCTGCACCTGATGGAAACCATTACTTTGCATCTCCTGGAGAATAGGAAGGGGACTGTGTGAGATGAAGCCTGTTTGCTACCATCTTCTTTTGTGTCCCAGGAGTGCAATGTCAAACATTTAGTTTGTGCTACACTGGTGACTTTTTGCCATGTAACTATTTGCATTGGTTTAGCAATGGGATTGTGCTATTTTCTGCTTCTTCCATGGTTTACAGTTACCTTGTAGTTATCTGGTTTGCAGTTCTCTTGCAATGAAATAGCTAGGGAGAAGAGGGAAGGGCTTATTCAGCAAAATTGATCTATTTGACTAAATTGATGGCCTTTGAGGGAAAAAAAAAAAAAAAAAAAGTCAAACCACTTCCAACCCTTCAGTTTTCCCCAAGAACATTCTTTGATGTTCTAATTAAAAAAAAAAAATAGACTATTGACTAAAAACCAGCCGGACTTTAACCATCTTTATCTGCTTCTGGATGGCAAATGGTGAAGTATGGATACCTGGCATATACAAGGTTCTCTTCCTGGCTGGGCTACTCAGACCAGCAGTTAAAACATGTTTGAATGTTTGATCCTGTAACAGTAAGATTTTAAATGATATGTGAAGTGGGGAATGCTAACAGATGAGGATCAGTTCTCACTGCTTGCTCCTAAACACAAGGTCAGCCAGGCTGACAAAGCATAACATGTAACCTCCCCATCTGGGGAGGTAAAAAAGGGGGCCCAACACCATTTCAGTAATTTTCCCAGTAGGGCAGAGTGTTACAGTCTGGTTTACGATTGAGGATATAGCCAGGGAAGTAAGATGAAAAGGAAGTCTCTTAGTTGGTATTGTGTGTAACAGTGAGTTTGCATGGGTGCAGCTGTGTCAGCTTAAGCAAGGAGCTTGTGCATGTAAGGATTCTCAGGAAAGTTATATGAATTGGCCAAAAGTGTGATCATTAAGAGACTTAATGGAAACACGTAAAATTTGTGCTTGGATAGCTATGTTGAGAAACACGGTGCCCTTAACCTGCAGCAACTACATGGATGAGAAATGGGGATGTCCCTTTCAAAGTCAACAGGAACCTCAAAATTTGATAAATTCTGGTTTCTTCTAGAACTTCTGGTTGCCTACACGTTGAGGGATACTCTGAAACTGGCTTCCTTTGTAAACAGCATCTTTATTGCCAGAGAGAATTGCATGTGCTTGAATTTCTGTGACAGTTCATTGGTATCAGATTAAGTTAATACAGGAAAATATTCACCTAGAAATAGTGTTGCCAAGCTCATGGGATGTTCATAACTGGATTAGAAAAATGTTTCATATATTACAGTTGGCTGATTTGAGAGATTTGGTTCAGGTGGATGTGATGGATATATCTGATCTCATTTTCTGATTTTTTTTTTAGTTACTTCTGAGGAAAAAATAAAAAGCTTATTCTAATTATGTGTAAATTAATATTTTAGATGCAGTGTGGTAGAGTTATTTGGAGATATATAATTAATTGATGTGACTTTTCTTGCAGTTACACTTTTAGGCCTCGAGACTGGACAATGTACAGTAAACACTTGTATTGAGTGTTATTCTTCTGTGTTTTGTGCTTTGAACAGATGAACTGGGTCTAGTCTAATTCTCCCAGATCTATGGTATGGGCAGTGATGACTTTGCTTCTGCACCTCTCCCAGACACTCCCCTCTTCTGCTGCCGCATGATGCTGCATTGCAGGAAACCAGTAATGGTGTGGCAAAGCTGAGGGCTGATCACAATGAAGATAAACGTGTTTACACTGACTTATGAAAAACCATTGCCATTTTATTTTCAGAGTAGGATGAAGCTTATTTACAAGGGAGGAAAAGTAATAAGAAAGTTCTTTCTGTAAGGCGGTGATGCTAAAATTGTAAATTCTAGTTTATGGATTCCAGTTTACTGCCCCATTAATCATTCAGAAGGATCTATATCTTGTTCCAAGTATGCATATGGGTTTGAAGTAGAGGTGGGTGCATATCTACAGGATGATATTTGCAGATGCAGATTTATATGAGAAATGATTGGCCCAGATGAATAACTGTGAATATCACTTTCTGCTACTATACTATGTTATTTTCAATTTTAAACCACTGGATGAATAACCTCTCATTATAAGCATTTATAGACAAATATTTTTTCTTCCTTCTTCAAATCCTGAATAATAATGGCAACAAATGTTGATATAATTCAGCAAAGTGCAGTATTGGATATGATCAAAGTAGAAGTATTACTAGGAATTATACCCTATATTTCTGTGCCAGAAATTTGAGTGTGCAGGGAAACCCTGCTACCAGGATCATCTTCTAGAAGATTTAAAGTGCCTTTAATACCCAAGGAGGCTTCCAGATGAAAGCCTATTAATATTTTTTTTTATCAATATTTGGCAAAAAATAACCTGGAAAAGAAGCTATTCAAACTAAAATATTCAGATGAAAAGGAACAATTAGATGGAAGTCACATGTTTTTATTTGGAAATGTTACTCTGTTAACTACTATGGCTGGATTCTTTGCCCTATGTGTTCACTGACCAAGCACAGCTGCCGACCTCCTCTGGGTGCTGCAGTGCAGCTCAAAGCTTTCATGGGTTGCCAAATGCCATGGAATGCTGAATGAAGAACTCTGTGAATACAGGATGGCAAGGACCTGAAGAGCCTGCAGAAGAACTATGATGTAATTTTCAGATGTTTTCATTTTTTATAGGAAGCAAACTTCTTCCTTGTGTGGGAGAGAAGTGCTGCTTCAGAAATTCATCTTATTTAAAGTACTGCATTTTTTTTTTTTTTGTCAAGAAGCTTTTCTGCTGAAAATTTCAGGCAGCCATAACCATGTTTTAGGGTGCTTTACTGAAGTATATGCTGTCAAGATATACTCATTCCCACAGAATTCTCTGCTGTACTTCCTACAGGTCCTGATCTATTTGGTTCAAACCTAGTCTGGGTTTTGATGTAGTCCTTGCAACTCAGCATAAAAGTACAATGCAGACAGAATGGCAGTTCCAACTTTTCATTTGCTTTCTGTGTCCTGAGATTTTACCACTTCATATAAATTTTGCAGTTTGTCAGAAAAAAGTCAGTAGAATCCTTCACTGTATTTGATTCTTATTTTCTTTATCTCCAGATGCCGAATGCAAACCAAAAATAGGAAGTAAAGGAAGTAATAGAGTGGGTCACTGAACCAGCTGAGTGTAAATCCCCATGGATTAAGAAGCCAACTTTTCCAGATGAGGATATGCATGTCCAGATGGAATATGCAACCATTTCAAAGCTTGGAGGTTTAATATGTTATTTCAATAGTGCTGCAGAGACTCCAGTCAGTACTGTAGTGTAATGTTGATACTATTCCTTTATATATTCACAGTTCAGGTCGAACTAGTGATTCAGAATAGCATTAAGCTACAGGGTCTTGGTACACATTCTGTACCTGTACTCCCTTAAGTTTAAAAAAATAATTTCTTTCTAAAAACACCCAAAAAAAGGTAAAAGGACTGTCATGCCTGCCTGAGGAAGACAGCTGACCTTTAGTATGAAATGGGAATGAACTTTTTTTAAATGTGTGGTTTCCAGTGAAAATGGAAGTGTGGTTCAGAATTTTTGCTCCAAACACACTATACTTAGCAGCACTGTTAAAACCCCAGATGTACAGTATGTGCATTTCTTTATTGTTCTGCACACCCTGTGATATAATTCTTTACGTTGCTTGTAGAACACAGAAAGCAAAAAACAAAAACAAAACAAAAGCACCCAACAAAAAAACCCACAATAAATAGTTTTATAAGATATGTTTACCTTTTCTATTAAATAAGTAAAAAACAGTATGCTGGATCAACTGTTATTCCATCCTTTGTTCTACTGAGTAACTCCACTGGAAATTAAAGAAAAAACAGAAGCTAATCTTGAATGTTTATTTCCTTGCCAACCTTAGCACTTCTAGGACCTGGTGCAGCAGCCACACAACATATATGTGTAAGTGTTTTAGGCTTTTTCCTAGTTACTGTTTGTTTAATGAATCTACTGCATGACCTTTAGAGAAGGTGCCAGAACTTCTTTGCATTTCTCAATGAAGTTCAATACTACAGCTGAAAATTGCTTGATCTCTATCACAGCTGTTCCCTACCAAGGTTGCCTCCCTTCACCTTATCTGCCTGGTTCATTCTTCTGACATGCAATTTCTGCGAACAACCTGGAAATATCTCATTTTTTAATTATTTTTATAAATGTAATTGCTAAACTTTGCAAAGGAATGCACCTGTGATTGCAATTGCCCATATGAAAAGCAGTGAAGCAAGGTACCAAGGCTGAGTACGTGCTGCTCTGTGAAGAAGAGTGCAGCTCCATGAGGCAGCTTGGATAACATCTGTGCAGAACAGTGTAGGCTGAACAGTGTGCTCTGTAGAGACCTCCAGGGTTACTGAAGCTGATATCCCCTGTAGCCCAAGGATAATTATCCAGCTCCCATTTTCATTTTGCTCAGGGAGTTTGGTGCTCCAGCAAAGGTTTTGCCCAGCACAGTAGTGCATGACCTTGCAGTGGCTATATGAAGGAGTGCATTTTGGAGTGCATTTTAGCGTGCAGAGATTCCAGGCTCCTCTTCTAGTATCAGCTCTATTTGTGCTGTCCTAATTCAACTGTAGACCAAAATCCCAGAGAATCGGGCTATTAGCAAGCTACGAGTCATCCTCTCAGTGGCACCAGAGGCATTGTCAGGGGTGCAGGGAGGGCTGGGCAGTCATGAGCCAACAGCATGGCTGGAAGGGCAAGTCTGAGGGAAACAGCCATGGTCAGCTGAGAAGGTTACCACAGGAGGCTGTGGTGAGGAGACCACTCGGAGGGCAGGGACCAGGGTCAGGCACAGCCTGTCTGTCCATGGTGATGAAGGCAGACCCAGGTCAAGCTGAGCTGTTAGGCTGTGGTTCAGGGCCCAGATCAGCAAGGTTGGTGGGGGCCAAAGGGGGGATTCTGAGATGGCCCCTGAAGAACCCCGAAGCCCCCTGTAAGGGGTTTAGGCAGGGACCAGTTCTGTGGGAGGGTGTGCTGGTTTTGGCTGGTGTGGGGTTAACTTTCTTCACAGTGGCTAGTATGGGGCTGTGTGGGGAACGCAGGGTTGATAACATAGAGATGTTTTTGTTATTGTTGAGCAGGGCTTACATAGAGCCCAGCCTGTCTGTCCTCAGGAGGAATTTGTCTGGTACACACATAGCTCTCTTAAAAGGTTGAAACCTGTTCTTTCCCCCAAGGAAACTCATTGCTAGCATTAGTATTAAAGTCACTGCCATCAGCTATGTTTCGGTGAAATATTTTTAATGAGTGCAAAGACCAGAACTAACTCCTGGATATATCATGAATAGCAGGGTGTCAGTAAGACAGGGTTTTAGAATACCAGTCCCCAGCCTCATGTACATTGTTTTTTATTGCATCCATCTTTTTTCCAAGTATTGACACCAAATCTACAGAGCCAAACAATGTGAATTAACAAATTCTCAGTCTTCTGCAGCAACTGGAAACAACAGTGATGACATTAGCATAATTTCTCTGCTGCCAGTTTCTCATGCCAAGCCCTGCTATCAACATATTTAATTGTACTTCTCACTCTCAGCTGTTGTCTACCCATAGATGGACACTTAATTTGCAGAGGGGGGTTTTATAATTAACACTATTAGGATGGGTTTGAATTACCCACTAGTATAGCCTTCCTTTACAAATTGAAGGCTGGTCCTAAATACTGGCTTTACTTGATAGTTTGTATAACCTTTCTCTTCACAATAACATCTAACAACCACATAAGCATTTAATGTATTTATCCACAGAATTCCTCTGTGAATAAGGGGAATACAATTATATGTACTAGAAGCACACGAAATTAATATGAGGCCTCAACTGACTGAACATCTTAGCCAAGGTCCAGACAGGAAATCTCTAGCACAGCTAGAAATTGAATCCTGAGTCTCATCCAAGTGTATCTTGTCTACAAGTCCATCTCTTATCTGGCTGGGTTACTCTTCAGGAGGGGGAATGATTTCCTACGGCAGAATCACTGCTATATTCACTTTAGCTGTCTCAAAATGGGAATAGCGGCTCTTTCACCTAGGCAAGCACATCACAAAGCTGTGTAGTCCTGAGCATGCTGAATCCTATCCCCAGAGCACCCCAAGTTCCTGCCTGTGGACACAGTTAGGTGACCAAAGGGGTGTGAGTTGACTCCCAAAGGAGCCTAAATGCTAAAAAGATTTTGAGGCAATCTGTGAGGCAATTATCTGGCAGAGCTGCCAGACAATTTTGTGTAAGCATTGCATAATAGTTTCGCTGCAAACTCAGTGTGCCTTTGTGCACGTTAAACCCACGTCCTTGGCCTGGAACGGAACAATCATTTTCATTTGGCATTTGCACTTCACTTTCACTTACGTGATTCAACATCCAGTTAAGGGGCAGTAATTTTCACACATTCCAGGATGACTCTGCCATTTGGGACGCTGGGGTTTTTTTCTGTATACCTCAGTTCATTGTGTCAGGTGTAGTGCTCTTAACATTAGAAGTACAAGCTGATTTTTAACATTGGCAACTTTCTTGAAGTTCACTTCAACCAAATTCTTATGTGATCTCTCATTTAAATAGAGTAATTAAAATAATTTGGATTTATAGAGACACACACAGGAGGGACACTGTACGAGTAATGTTTTTATGTGAGTTGCCAGCAGCTCTTCTAACATGCTAATTTGGGAGACTTCAGGTCTTAACTTTTCATTTTCTCCCTTATACTGCCACAACAGAGTGATATTTAAACAGCTTCTACAAGCCAAGGCCTTGAGTTATCTCCAAATCAACAGCTGCAGGCTGGAAAGTGTGAATGAAAACTTGTCTGTGCTGCTGAATATTCCAGAGCAAGGCTCTGCCAAATGCAGCAGCAATGAGAAATTCTTTCTCTCCCCAACCTTCAAGCCAGTCTGATTAGCTTCTTCAGCTATCATATCTATGATTTCTGAGCATAAGACTGCATGCATTGCTGTAATATTCTGTTTCATGTCATGTTTAGGGTTGCATCAAAGGACTTTGGATGTCTTCATATGGCACTGTCACCTCTAGTATGGACATACCCAAGTGAAAGGCTTGAAAATGGGTTAGATATACAAAAAAAAAAAAAAACCAAAATAAAAATCCAGTAGCAACTGACTATGGTGATTGTTTTCTGTTTTCTTAAAAAATATATTGCTACGTGGTGGTCACAGCATGTATCTGCATTGTTACCCAAACCCAGCTTCCTGTGGCCTACAAAGGAAAGTTAGAAGCGCCGGTTAAGACTTCAAGCAGGTGAAAGTGAACCGTTTGTGGGTTTGATAAAGGCACTTGAAACCTGGGCTGCATTCCGTGTTCAGACACTTCGCAGACACCAGTCACTATGGTGGCAAACTCACCAAGTCAGGCTCTTTAACAGACTATTGATTTTACTGGCTGATCAGATAGATGTTTGTCTCAAAATTCAGAAGCAGTTCTTTCTTTTCTGACCCTTCATCTCTCATAATCAGGTAACTAATATTATTTGTGGTATTGCAGTGAGGCCCATTTTGCAACATATCAAAACATGTCAGAAATAGTATGGATAATGAAAGCTTATCTAAGAAGATAGAGAAGTTCGTATTTGACCGAAGTGGTAAGAAATTTCATTGCAATCTCCAAGTTATTGAATTACCTTTGGAAAGTGGAGAAATGATACAAGGATCCATCTGGAGGAGGAATGACAGAAGAGAGAAAACCCTTCAATTCCAAATGGCAAGGCAGAATGAGCCTAGTAGTCAACAGGGCAAATGGCAAAGACTCAGAAATGCTATGAATATGTAGAGTTGATATGGAACTGACTTCTAATGCCACCTGTAGAGCTCTAAGTCAACAGCTGGGATACCAGTGTGAGGGACTGGGAGCTTCTGGGACAGCTTATTCATCCAAAAAGAAGTCCAAGAACAACCCCTTCTCTTAGTAGGTTTATGGGTTCTTTTCACAGCTTCCCAAAATGATCTAGTAATGTCCCATGTTTTGTCTAAAATGCTGCTCTGAATATGGCCTGCAATCATACTAGTCATCTTTGCTGCAGTGAAGTGTTCACATCCTGCAAAGTGAAATTCCTTGAGTACCTACTTTTTAAGTCTATATATTCAAATTCCTTAAATATTTGTATTTTTTGCATGAAATCTCATAGAAGTTTCATACCTATGAATTTTAAAATGTATTTTCACTTTTATTCACATTAAAGGGTGCTGTATAAAGTCTGCTTTTCACATCTTTCTGACCTTTTGAGCACCATAAGCCTTCTTGGTCTTCAAGGTCCAAGCTTCACTTCAACAACTGCTATTGGTAGTAAATTGTGCTAACAGGAAAAAGTGAAACTGTAGTTAACTCTTACAGTAAAAAGTAGTACCTCTTCCAGAGCTATATATATAGGTCTGTTTAAGCATGCTATGTATGTCCATACACCTAACTCCTCTATAATTTATGAAGAGGAATAAATGATTCCCATTCTGAATTTTTCTCTTGGCTAGGTATTCCTGTCCTGGATAACCTCACTGAAACTGCTAATTCCCACTAGTCAAGCCCTGAGGCCAACATTTTATTCCACATCCTCTCTGGCTACACTTGCTAGAACGTCCTGCAGATTCCACCTTATCTGCAGTGTTACATAAAATGGTTTCCAGCAAAAGAAACTTGCTAAGTGTAGGCAGAACTGCTAAGTGAATTTGCAACTTAAACTGATTTTCAGTACTTTAGAGGACTGTAAAAACACTCAAGAACCTTGAACTTATAAAGTATGCACATGGTAAAAAGTGGCTTACAACCTACAGCTGGGATGTATCATTAATGCAGAAGACACCTGGACTATCTGAACTAGGCAACTTTAAAATATAAGACTAGTAGAGCTGAGATGGAATGAATTAGGAGGAGCACGTGACATAACTGAATGAATGTAATTACAGCATACTGATTATTAAATTTTTAGAATTATCTGAAATTGTACACTTTTCCAATATTTACAAGTTTATTGACTTTAAAATTTAACCAAAAGTTACTATTACTTTCTCCATGTATTCAACTGTGTACTGAATACACTATGTCTGAATATTAACCATAGATCTATTCACAATTGAATAGGAAGAGGAATTTTAAAAAGACTGAAGTTACTGCAGAAGTTTCAAGGATAAAAAGAGATGAAAGCTGAATTTTGCTAGAATTTTATTAACAAAATGCATTCCTAAAAATACTACGATCTCTAGCTTTTACTGCTCCAGACTGCAAAACTAGTCCATGTGGTTGTGGGATTTGGTTTTAAATGATGACAGAGAGCTGATTACTAGTGCTATCTGGTTACTCTTGTTTAACTACAGCTCCGTCTGATTTATATCAAGTTAATAATTCATATAGGGTTAGGGAATAAAGAAAATTGCTGCTACAGAGATGTTATGCAGAGACTGCTCTTCAGGCAAGGTTCCATTAAGATCTTTTGTCTTCCTGATAGTTCATCTATGAAGACCATGGGAAATTTGTTTTTCCTTGCTAGATCTCACCCACCAAGATCCTTTGCTTTTCAACTCCTTTTTTACTACTAATTATAAACAAAACCACCAAAATGAAACATGCATCATCCTTTCCAGAACTTTTTTTTAAAAAAAGCTTTATTAAACATATACTCTCAAGAATATATTTAACAACTTCTCCAACCTTGAATGAATCCTTTATCGTACACAAAAGTTCTTATTTTCATACCACATTAAGCACAGAAGCAAGTGCTACTCACACATAGTAACTGAATGGTGATAGAAGTGGCCACTGGTAACTGAAACATGTAGGAAACTTAGAACTCGGTTAATGTCTGCACAGTACATCAGGTATTACCATCTGTTCTGTACAACTGCAGGTTAGTACTGAAGGCAGTTCTAGTCTGCTAGTATCTATTTCTTTTTAATAATAAAGTAGATATCTTTCCAAGTATATAAAAGCCCCATCGCTTTAGAGAAACTAAGTAGCTTAGGTACCTAAATATTTAATGCAGGTTTATAGCATTAAACTGCCATTTCCATTTTAAGAGGTGGATGAGGATTATAATCTTCAATCTGAAAGTCTTCTGCCTTGAAGTCACTGATGTCTTCAACCTTACGAAGAATTCTGAGTTTGGGGAAAGGTCTTGGCTCCCTCTGAAGCTGAAATAAAAGCAAGCTTACTGTATAAAGCTTAAAACTTGAAAGCAGAGATTTTGTGTTCTCAATCTCAATTCAGATTATACTATGTAGACTTTCCCTCCCCACCAAGAAGACTTACACTAAGAAAAGGGGGAAGAAAATTTTAATACAGTTAGGTGGAATCTACTTTAGTATTTTCATTGGGAACAGTAGCATAATTTTCCAGTGAATTCCCTGATCATCCAAATGCACTGCAAGCACTGCCAGCTGGCAAAGCAATTCTGGTGGTCACAGATTAGATTTCTTCCAGAGGAAACTAAATTGGAAGCTCTGATCCAGATGTGCATCAAATGTACTGCAGTTTCTTGCGGGACCATTTGGGTCCAAACCAATAACTAGTTCTCTGAATGGTTTTGAACCATACAAATAGTGAGGCCATTCAGTCCGAGCTAAGTCAAATCAAATCAAATTCTGATTTTTCTCCTACTGCAACAAATTGTTTAGTGAAGAAAATGTAGTCTTTTTGAGTCAAATAGTAATACTGATTAGCTCTGTGAATTGGTAAATTTTGTGTTTATCTGTTTTTATTAGGCAGAATGATTTTCTAAGGTTTCGGCATGATGGAGCTGAAAGTATGAGTACAGATTGTGGATCTCTAACTTGGTTCTAGAGTAGTACAGTAATGTACATTTCAATCAGGTTTATATTGTATTTCTGTTTGCAACCTGAGTTGAACAGATGTTAAGATACTACAATTATTAGGCTAGAAATGAGAGGAAAAGCCACACAAATTAATATTTGCAAAAGGATATTTATAATACCAAGATAATTCTGCATTGAATAGGCATTGTGGAAGATAAAAGGACACAAAAATACAGAGTAAGTACTTACTTGAATTTTTAGAGCTTCCACATGATTCAAATATATGTGAGCATCTCCTAATGTGTGTATGAACTCTCCAGGCTGAAAAGAATGAAGAATACATGTGGTTTTCAAACAGTCAGGTTTCAAGAAAGCAAAATGTTACAATGCTTATAGTATTGATTCCTAGCATCTTGCAACTAGTGTGGAATTGCAGCCTCTCTACTGAATTGTATTGCCAAGACATCCCTGAAAGCTCTGAAGGACACTAGCTTCCCTGACTAATGCATAATTAATGGAAAACGTAATGAAATTTTCACTAGCTTACCAAAAAATTTATCTTTGAAATCCTGCTAGGATAATAGCTTTGGTATTGAATGGAGCACTACTGATCTGTTCATCAAGATGTGGCAGTGACATCCAGCTTTTCCACTTTACTTATAATATGTACAACTTGCCCAAGCTGTTTTCAGAGCAGTTGCCTTAGCCTCTACTAAACATTGTAGGTTGCAGCAGTGGAGGTGTCAATCACAGTATAAACCCCAAAGCACTTATCAGGCATCCAGACGGGTTTGCAAGATTGCAAGTTCTGTGACACAGTGGTCCCTGAGCAGTCTAATTCAACTCAGGTCATTTTTATCGGCTACTTTAATGGCCTGTGACCAATGTAGATCAGCCCTTAAACATACTATATTGAAAAAAACCAAGGCAGTGAGAGGAAGTGGCTGAGAGACAACACCTACCTTACGGACTTTACCTTGGACTAGTATGGAAGGTTCCTTATGGACTTGTACCTTGGACTAATTTCTTTGTCTGCAATTGCTGTGAAGTCTAATTCTTCCCTATTTCCTGATTTTAAGTTCCCCATCATGTTGCTGATAGCAGGACGATCAAGCACAAAAGGCCTTACTAGTATAATTTTTTACATGTCCCAAAGAAAAGGTGTCTTCACATGTACAAGATTATTGTGCATTTAAATTTCTCTGCCAAATTAAAAATTACAGTTCTGAAGTCAGGGCAGGAGCTATTTGAGCACATACTGCCACTCTACATAACCATCTACAGTAGGGAAGCAAAGAAATACCCAGCTGAAATTACAGGTGGAAGTTAAGGTGGGCAGAATATTCAAATTAAAACCTTGACAGCAACTTCTGAGCTACTGTTCCCTTTCAGTAAACACATGCTACAAAACCGAATCACTTGTATGTTGCTATCCCAGAAGGAAAAGTGCTCTGTTCAGATTTCTAAGAAGCAGACTAGTGAACAGGCCAGTTTTGACATGGTCAAGATCTGGAGGATCTTCTGTCTATTTAACCTTAATTTAAGAATTCTTACACTGCTGATCCTAGCTGCCCGTACAAACCAGAGGCAATCCACATCAAATTCACAGGGCCTTTTTTTACATGTATTTCAGCAAGGGTTCGAACAGTATGTTCATTCCAGTTTTTCTTGGACATGACACAGAGTCCTGTCCTGTCTTTTAGTCCTTCACTTCTCAGACAAGATTAAGTAAAATGGTTAAATAGCTTACCCTTAGCCCTGTGACATGGGCAATCATGTACGTGAGCAGTGAATAGCTGGCAATATTGAAAGGAACTCCTAGTCCCATATCTCCAGACCTCTGATAAAGTTGGCAAGACAATTCACCATTTAGAACGTAGAACTGGCAAAGGGCATGGCACGGAGGCAAAGCCATCTGAGAAATATCTAGGAATTGCAGTACAGAAAGGAGGGGGGAAAAAACAGTAACAGCATTAGTGTGTTATGAATGTAGAAGATGCAAAACCTAAACAAGCCTATAATGAGACACAATAGAGAGTCAACAGCTTTGTCATTCTGTTGCTTTTCCCCTTGTTTGTAAGTACCTGCTGCCCAAGCAATTAAGTCTGGGTCATGGCAAGCTGTCCCCTGGGTTGCATGACCAGAAAGTCATAAACAGATATTGCACCAAACAGATCTATGCTATAATGCTGCACAGCAGTACACTGCTACTCACCTCGGTGAGACAGTCGATTTCCCTAAAGGAACACATTAAGAGCAAAATTAAGCGTGTACCCTAAAGTGACTTCCAACTGCTTCATCTTACTCTTTTCCCATTGCAATGTGCCTCTGCTGCTTGTTGAGATATAAAAGTAACGATCAATTGAAAAAAATCAGAAAACAAAAGACATTTTGAGTGTTTATCTACACTTAAAAAGTGCAGATAGCACAACTGCAGCTTGGTAAGAAAAACTTTAACCACATATCTTCTGATATCTGAGAATGTTTAACCTTAAAAATAACAGCAACAGCATGTGGCAGCCCCTTTCAGACACCAGTGGAAAATGATGTGTGATTTTTTGGAGACCAGATCTACCACTGGTGAAGTTAAACATTCTCTTGTACCAGGTCTTGTTTAGAAGTAGCCCCTACAGAGTGAATGGATATCTAGACAACCTATGTTCAGAGAGATGATTACAACACGAACAGTACTTTTGTTCTCCAGTTTTAAGGGCGTTGTTAAGTTCACGATTTATTGTATGGCTAAAAGCCAGACACACTGCTTTAGTATAGCCTTTTTTGGTTCTGTTTTTTTAACGTTTTTAAAACAGGAGCTACCGTCTTTAAACAGAGATTCTACGTCAAAGAGAAGGGTAGCCAGGTATATCCCTCACTTTAACCTGGAGAGAAAAACTCTGAAGAAATGGTTCAATATTTCTGAGGTCTGAACATGAGGATTAAGTAGAAAGAGAATCAAACTTATAACTCCTGGCCATTTTTACTGCATTCCTGGTAGTTTTATAAAGAATAAATAAAGACAACAAATGGAACTCACTGTTGACACAGAAATAGAACACAATTTAGCATACAGCAAGATAATGTGCTTTCACTTAAACTCTGCTATTCAATACCTTTCGGATTCCAAGCACACATAATTATTCTTCTGTCATCTGGGTTGGTTTTGATCGTTTCAATCACTTTTTGCAACTGATCAACTCCTTGGTTGGAGTAATCTGGAAAAAGATACAAAGTAAGATCTAAGCCAGACAGAGTCAAGTCATGATATTTAACACCCAGCCCACATCCCACTGAAAAGTAATACCGAAAATGGCAACCTCTGATTGCAACTTTGAAAGTGATATTAATTAGCTGGCACACTCTAAATGTAGGCTATTCTTGGTGTTTCTTTAGAGGGTACTCTAAAGCTTGTGAAATTCTCATGATGGTCATGATTCATCATGATTGATGATGTCCCTCCATCTCTTTTGTGTGCTTTGACTACCTTCAGCGCTCACTGAAATAGGACCCTTCCCATTTAGAACACTTTATTCCATTCTCCACAACTTGACATTTTTTGCAATACAAAAAAAAGTAATAATATTTGAACAAAGAATGGTATTTTTATCATTCATGATGACTCGTTACCTAAATAGGAAAAGAGCTGTACTGGAATGGACAATATATTTCCACCTAGTCATTCATAGTATTTAAACTAAAATCTTCATTGCACTTCTGGATTAAAATGCCTTTCTAGATGTTAAACTTGCATGTTACAGTGCTTCTTCTAATTAAAAAAAAATAAATTATGCCCAGACCAGTATTATAGGATACCAGCATTCTTTACACACTCAAACGTACAAAGAGAGATGAATAAACATACTCACCTAGCACTCATAAGGTCATGTATGAAAACTGAATTTCCATAGCATTTAGAGCCAGGAGGGAACTTTAATCATGTATAGCACAGAATATTACACTTCACTCAATGATACTCGCAGGCTGAATTTTAGGCTCAATAACTCACTGAAAGTAACTGACTATTGGAATGGATTTCAGAATAAAAGAGTCATTAGTTGTTAATCATTGTTCTGACTCATGCCAGTGAATCAGCATGACCAGTAACTACTCTTTTCTGATTACTTATTACAGCACTGCCAAATTATGGCTGGAGGGAGACCCAAGCTGGCAAGCGAGGTAGTAATACATGATGCCCATATGGGCCATTCACTTAAGAGTTGGACTCAACGATCCTTGTAGGTCCCTTCCAATTCAGAATATTCTGTGATCCTTTTGTGACACAATTAGTTTCTCAGGGAATTCCTCTGCCAGCAGTACCGTGCCAGAAGCCTTGTCAAATGGTTATGTTAGTTCCTGAACTAATTACCTATCCATTAGTAATGCAATTAAAGGAAATCTATTTGTAATGAAACCTATGGGAATTTATCGCGTTCATTTTTTTCACTCTATGTTTTGCCTCAGACCTTCTAAGTTCAGGAACTCTGAAACTTTTTACTAAGTTTTCAGATGTGTCAGATCACAGTTTGCATCATTTGTGTTAGCATAAAACTGTATTCTGCTAGTGGTCAACATGCCAATACCAAGTCTGATATCTGTATCCAATGTGAGCTTTATTTTGAGGCTCTATTAAAAAAAAAAACCAAAAAAAAAACAAACACCCACTAAGATAACTAACCATGTTGTTAATACAAATTAAAAATCACACCAGGTAGGGGCAGTCCTCTAAATGTTTTCTATATCCTCTCCTTCAGTGACTCAGAAAAGAGCCAGGAACACACTTCAGAGTAAGTTTAATGAACGAGTTTCACTGAAAATAATATCAGCAGGTACTGCATCACATCATAACTTGTTACAGCTGTTCTGTCCACAGCATGATCAGCTATGGATGATACATCCTACTTTGTTCCAGATGCAGAATGGAAAAATCTTTCTCTTTCACTGTCCCCAATGAATGTAGTGCACTAATTTCAATTCTTTCCAGCAGTACCACAGAAATTAGGACCCCTCATTGGTACACAGAGATGGCAGTCTGTGTTTCACTGCTACCAAATGGAACCAGCTCAGGCTTGTGGACTGCAACAGACACATTTCCTTCCAGCTATCAGTTACCATACCTGCTCTAGATAAAAGAGTAACAGTGTATGACTTATGATTCATCTGTTCTACAAATCTCAAACTATAATATAGAAAGCTACATATTTCAGGATAATTAGACTGAGTAAAAAAAAAAGTTACATTAACTCTCTCAAACACTATTTATTCTCTCTATCAGTTCACACTTGATCCCTTAACAATAGTCCATTCTACTTGGACTTTTGGAAGTGAAGTATCAGAGTTGTCTCACTAAGCAAGCAATACGGCATTTGTATGTGATTACCTGTGTGCATATCTTTGTATTCTGCCCCAAAGTGTCTCCACTGGAAACCATACACTGGTCCCAAATCTCCCTCCTCTCTGGTGCTGAAACCCTGCTTATCCAGGAACTCACGTGACCCATTAGCATCCCAAATCTTCACACCTTTTGCAGAGAGCTCCTTGGCATTTGTAGAACCCTACAAAACACAGTAAGAAGCCTGGCACCTAAATCTAACACAGAGAACATGATTTGAAACAGCTGCATTAAGCTTTGCTAGTCTTCACTATAAGTATGTCTTCACTTATAAAGTATGAACAGTATAATCATTGTACTAGATGAGGCTCTTGCATGTGGACAAAATAAAACTTGTGAGCAGCATACTGGGATGAAGCTTGAAGTGCCATGCTCCTGTTTAGCACAGGATCCTCCTAACTTTGCGAACGCACAAACAGTACGGCCTCAAGGTCAACTGTGGTATGTGATTTCATAAGCACATTTGCAGAGAACAAGATATTACTTTACAGATGGATTAAAACAGACTAACCAAAAATGTACGGTCTAGGCACTGTCTTTGCCAAACCACCTATAATGAGCTTAAGGTATTAAAAATACTTTCATTAAAATGACAAAAATGTGAAAATGACCCAGGGAAACATCACTGAGTCTTGCAACATGTCCAAATCAGCACACTCAAAAATTCAACACAAAAATCATGCTATTTTGAGGAGTGTCTAGCCTTTTACATTTGAAAAAACAAGCTTTTAAAAATGAATGTGTATTTGAGTCCTGATATGTAGCAAATGGTTAGGTAGACATTCCCATACCTGCACAATGCCACAACATATAAAGGAACACTTACGTTGTGATGCGTTACCTATAGTTGAATTTTATTGCTCTACCTACAGCTATTAGCTCTGTTAGAGCTCATTTTTTTGCTACTAAAAAGCCTAGTGTTTACATCAATCTTACTTTGCTTGTGGTTCTGCACTGCTTGTTTCTGTTGAAATCAATCTCAGTATTAAAAAGCACATCACTAAATTGCCTGCCCTCTGTTTCATATTATTTCTTATTCAAACACTGAGAAAAGATGTTGTGTTAGGCTTTATAACTGTGCGGTATAGTCAATTCAGCTTTTTATTTCTTAAAAAGTAATAAAAGAGAAACCCTTCTGAGTGCACTGTTAGCAACAGTCTGCACTAAAATGCAGACTGTCTTGAAGATAATAGCCTTCCATGTGTGGCCAAAATATTAGGTGGTTGCACTTCTTCTGTCATAGGATTAGAAGCATCTGCAGTTACCCCAAATCCCTTAATCCACCCCACACTAGTTCGTTCCATTTATCCCACTCTCAGGCACAGCACACACAGAGACATACAAATACCGAACCTTGATGAACCACAGCAGCTCCTCCAGCACTCCCTTCCAGAACACCCTCTTCGTTGTTAGCAGTGGAAACTGATCTGGAAAAGAGTTTCAGAGTCAGAGGCGACCAGACATACGCCAGCTGTGAACAGACTTAGGTTTTTCTCAACACAGAGGGCAATGCCACCATTTGCCATTCAGAGGCTTGGATGTACAGTAAGGAGGTGGGTGAGGATGTGTAATGCTCCTACTCAGATCTCTCGGCGGGTGGGAGCGGGACAGTCCCGGGGCTGGAGATGGTGTGTGACACCTCCCAACATCCACCCGGGTGCGAGGAGCTGTGGCGGGCAGGGGCAGGGAGCAGAGGGCAGAGCCAAGGGAGCAGGGGGATGGGGGAAGAGGGCTGGGGACAGGGGGCATGGGGACAGGGGGCTTGGGGACAGGGGGCATGGGGCAGGAGACAGGGGGCAGAGAGCAGGGGACAGGGAGCAGGAATCAGGGGACAGGGAGCAGGAGGCAGGGGACGGAGGCCAGGGGGCCGAGGTCAGGGGTGAGGGTCGGGTTCCGCGGGTGCCGGCGGTGCCCACCTCTCAGGCTGTACCGCGCCTGCATGCCGAACACGGAGAGGGTGCCGGTGCCGGTGCGGTCCTCCCTGCGGTGTCCGTGCTGCAGGATGTGCCGCACCTGCTGCAGGTACTGCGGCTCCCCCAGCTCCGCGCCCGCGGCAGCGCCGCTCAGCAGCTCCCCCTCGGCGGGCATGCCGGGCGAGAGGCTCCCTGCGGGACGGGACGGGATGGGATGGGATGGGATGAGCTGTGCTCCGGCGGGACGCCTGTCCCCTTATCCCGCTCCTCCGCCGAGCCCGCCAAAACGCGGCTCTCCCGCCAAAGCGCGGATTTCGCGCCAAAGCGGCGCCCAGGGGAAGACGGGACGGGACGGGGCGGGACGGCCCCGCTGCATCCCCCTCCCTCGCTTCCCTTTCCCTTTCCCTTTCCCCTTCCCTGCCCAGGGATCGGCAGCGCCGCCGTCTCTGCCTGCTGTCCCGCACGGGGCTGTCCCCCCCGAGGAAGGGCTGTCCCCAGCACCTGGCCCAAGGCAGCGCTCCCAGCCCTACCGACTTGTTTAGGTTGGACATCAAGAAGAATTTCTTCACAGGGTGTGCCATAAGATTCCGGCATGGACTGCCCAGGGAAGTGTTTAAAGGAAGACTGGACGCGGCACTTGTTGCCATGGTCTGGTTGACATGCTGGTGTTGGGTCGTGGGTTGGACTCGATGATCACAGAGGTCTTCTCCAACCTGGTTGATTCTGTGATACCAAGATCCTTTCATGCCATACCTTGTCATCAGCTTTCTGCTTCGTATTTTATGGACATATTTGTTTTCTCACTAAGGGTAGTTGTTGACACTTCTCTTGAGCCTTACCTTGTTGAACTCAGTGTCATTTTGCATCCTGACCTATGTCTGATTGCAACTGTTCCCAATGTTCTCTGAACATTTTCTAGGTACAGTCTCTGCTAGTCAGAACAAACTGACTCTTCTCTGAATATTTCTTTGTTAGTATCTCTTAGAAGTCAACCATTTTGTAAGAGTCACCTCTCATAAGGCTCAACTTTCTGACAACTGGTGTAATTACAGGAGTTATGACTGCTAATCTCTCACGATTAGGAGCCTGTAATACAAGTCTATAAGATGAAAGTTAAGGATAACAGAGCACTGTGGAGTAGAAAATGCTATCTTTTCTTGCAGCAGGCAGAAAATCATCTTTCCTATTATTTAAACAATGAAATGGCCTTTTTCTTGTGTAAATTTGTATACTTACTTGTATGTATAGAAGTAAATGAAAACATAAAGTATAACTAGAGTGTGGATATTTTTCTATAGTCATATCTAATACAGATGGGTTTGTACACTTTGAAATTAATGCAATTTATTTAGAAGAGATGCAGTTGGAAATGGTGCATATATATCTGTGTGCAAAAAATGCTTGGAAATGCTGAGCACAGCAAATGGAACGAAATCACCTAGAGTTCTGCTTCTAGCTGAGAGATATACCAGTTCTTAACCTTTCTTTTAATTTACAAATACCATTGAAAGCTAATATGCATAATTTAGGAAAAAACAAACTGCTTTACTGGGAAAGGCTGTTAATTAATTAAAAAATAAACTCCAGAGTCAAACTACAAGTAAGAAATGCCAAAGGCAGAAGACTTACTCATTACTGCATATTCAGAAAAGTCATTTAATGTACACAATAAACATCAAAAGCAACTGGAAGAAGAAATGGAACATTTTCATTGCAAAATAATATGCTACATTCATATGGAAATCTGATTGATTCAGACTTAGCTGAATGTGCAACATCTGTAGGGACCAATCTTGAAAAGGCTTAAGAATGTGCTTGAATTTAAGAATGCAAATAGAAATTACTTGTATGCTTACAGCTGATTATTTCCTTAAATCTTTACATAACCAGAGCCACAGCTTGTTATCAAAGATTACCTAATTTACAACATAAATAACATCTAATTTAAACAAATTAATATTAAAATAGATTTGGTTTTGGTTTAAAATATTTCTACAGTCTTTGGTTACTAGCTCGTGTCACAGTATTTACTAAGGAAAGTTTTATTTATATGCAACTATTTTAACCATAGTAATTAAACAATTAGCTGTATGTTGAGCATAGGGGGTCAAGGAAGAAAGAGTTCACACATCTTCTTTCCTAGGAGGAAAAAGAAAAGAAATTATGCACTTTTGGTTTGGATTGAGAAAAATATGTTAGAAAAATTAGTATATGTGGAATGTATCAGTGCCCTACTGTAGAAACATACTTGACAAAAAAACTCAAGAGAAATGGATTTTTTCTTTTTCCATCCTAATAGATCTTTTCATTTTCTTGCAGACTTTTAACTCTTTTTTTTATCACATTTTCTTGTATCCTAAATCTTGTGCAAACTGAACATAAAATGGTAGTGTGATTTGGAAATTAACACCACTAATTTTTCTTGGGTATGAAATGCCCATACAAGATATGTTGCACAGAAAAATCAGCCTAAGATTCAGGCTAAAAATCATAATCTTACTAAGGAAATAATTATTTTCATTATTAGGCCTTGAAGATTAGTATTGCATAATCTGTAGAGTGTATATTGTCCATAACTGCATATAAATTACTGGCAATTTTGAAGCAAATTCGAAATTGAAACTGAGCATTTTATTTGATATGTTTATAAATATCAAAATGTTTGTATTTTAAATATAATATAAACATAATTTCAACAATATTTACCTACGCAAAGTTCATGGTGAGGCTTATCGTATTATGTCTAAATTCTGCAGCCCACCTTAGCCTCTCTGGTGGGAGTGATTTCTTTCATCTGTTTAGAAATTGTACATCTGACCTCAAAAGAATAACCAGAGTTAATACAAAACACTGACATTTTCTTCATGTACTTTGACAGCTTTTCACATGCCTCCTGGGACTTCTCTGTGTGTTTAGGTCATGCTTCAGTTGCTGAGTTGAAGGTATCAAACACTCATGACCTAAAGAGGAGCTATGTCCAAATCTAGTTCTTCTCAGAAGAGTAGGGGGACAATGTAGTGATTTACGTGAAGGTCTCGTGCAACTTGTGGCTCTGTGCCCTGGTGGAGCCAGCTGTCAGAGTTGGAGGCCACTAAAGCTGTGCATCCCGGGAACCCCTGGAAAGGGAAACCCAGGGGAGGGTGGTTTACAATCCCCACAGCAGCGTGATGCCAGCTAAAACCACCCCATCTTTCCTGGAGATTCCTTATGGGCTTAGAGAACATGAAGCATTTTTTTTCTCGCTGTCTGCCTGCCTGGTTCTTCCTTGCTCATCTGGAAATCCCTTAAACATGAAAAGAGGCTTCTTGAGTGCCCTTTCCAGCAAAATGGTTAGAAGCCCATGAGAAGGATCTTTCTGTGCATGTTCCTGCAAGTCGAACTGCAGATTCTGTTTACACTGTTAATCTGAGTGGAGTGATGCTAATGGAGAAATGTTATGGAACGACAGTTCTTTCATGTCCTGGTGGTGATACTCAGTTTGCACTCTGTTATCATGAAAAATAATACGAACACGCTCTTAAACACCAGTGAAAAAAAAACAAACATAATGAATAGTGGTAATTCCAGCTCATTCATGATGAATGAATACAAAGACGTGGTTTTCGATGCCAAGACACTGGACTGTGGTTGTGAGGCAATTCTTTTCTGAAGAAATATTTATAACCACATTACCTCATCCCAGATGTTACTTAAAGATCGAGGGTTTCACTGTTAAATAAGTCAAGTCATTTAACATCAGCATGTCTGCATTTACAGGCTAGAACATTGAGTGTTTGTGTTTTCCATAATGCTTGTGCTTGTCTCAATCAATATGTAGTTTCTGAGGAGGCAGTCTTGTGTATAGTGTGACTAAATTCTGTTCCATCTAAAGTTTATTGCAATGTAAACACCTCTTAGGAAGAATTGTGTTTTCTACAAAAGGAGAAAGAATGAACTTACCACTTAAAAATTCTGCTTATACAGCTGCAGTGCTTTCCCAGCTACGTATTCAATGAATTCAGCACTCTTTGGGTCTAAGTTGGGAGGAACTTTAATGGTGAAAGTAGGTGAAGTCAGAATATTCACATCTACCACAGTTTCATTTTTACTGGAGGGATCCCCAGGTACAACCTAGAAGAGATCAGTACTTTAGATACTAGAAACTACTGTGTACTTTCAGTTTTGTTTATACCTACTGTGCCCACTGTCTTTAATAGGGGAAAATTAAGTAGACTTTTTAAATTGCTTTCTTCTGAAAAGACAGTGGGTGTCTGAATTAATGCCAAAGCTTACTGTACGTGGTGGAATGAGCTGACATGGCACTGCAAGACCATATTAAAGAATTGCATCTTAATATTTATACCATGAACTACATCTGTAAAGAACTTCTGTTCTCCTAATGAAAACTCGTGAGTTGTCCCACTGATTTCAATACAACTTTTGTGTGATTGAAGTTATCTATTCCTTTGTGTTTTTCTAAACTGGACTTAGTTCTGTAGCTTCATTTTCCTAGAACAGATAGCTCAGACTGAGTTGGGAAAGTGTGCCTGTCCCCTTGTAGTTTTTTTGTGCTTTTTTCTTGTGGATCGCACCATAAAGGTTTTGTAGTAATAGCAGTACATTGTAATTCTGAGTTGGAAAGGAGAATTTGTCCCTTGCCCAGAAAAATGGATTGAATTTACCTTGGATGTATTCTGGTGTGTGAGATACAATTAATCATTATGTATTTATTGGAATATTGACAGATGCCGTCAAACATATGCAGCTTCCACTGCAACAATCTGTCTAACATTTGCTTTCTTTGAACTTTGGAATACATAGATACAAACATAGTGAGATAGCTAGATATTCACTGATCCAATAAGGTTGTGTTACTGACTGGTACAATGCAGTTTATCTGTGAAGGTAATCTGAGGCCAGTCAAAGCTACTAGTGTCAATTAACTCTTACCAGAAAGTGATTCAGGTTAGTCTGTCAGCCTCCCATCAGGCTGAAAGGATTTAAAAGAAGATAGTTTCTAATCTCAGGAGTTTCAGCTCATCAAGGGATTACCAAGCATACACAAATTCAGCATGAATAGGAATATTGTGTTGTACAATCAAACATTACACACGTACAAACATCTACAAACCCCAAGAGTGTAAATGTGAGCAAAGTACAGGTCAAAATCATCAATAACTCCCTTCAGAAGACAGCCCTTACCTTAACTATATTGAAAATGCTTTCTGGTCCGATGGTCATATTTGATAACTCAGACACCCACCCAAATCGTTCTTTCATTTTGTTCAACAAGTAGGATGTGTCTTCTGTGTGATGCCGAACCACCTGGAGAATCTGCTCATACTGCTCTCCAGAGAGATTTACCAGCTTAAAGGCTTCATCAAACTTTATGTGCAGCTCAGGAACATTTGGGCAATCTGTTGGAAAAGACAGCATTATGTCTTGTACTTCGTCTTTTCTATCTGAAGTAATGAAAACGGTAAAAAGATCTAGCAAGGGGGAACGGTTTGGGTTTGTCTTTAAATAATGATGAAAAAAAGAGAATAATTCTTACTGACCTCTTTTGGTAGATTTAGTTTAGGCTCATAATCACTTAACGGATTTATTATCCCATTTATTGTATTACAATGACTTTCCAAGTAGTTTAAGGTTTATATCATATTTCATGGCAATAGATTTTCTGCTGTGCCAAATTAGATATGGTAGATTTTACATATAGTAACTTCATAATCTCCTTTTACATTATGGGGTTTTTCTAATTGCTCGTATTCCATTATCAGTCTATTCTAGGTGTATAGACTGCAAGGCAGGGACTGGAGGAGCAGAGTTCCTCCCGCTGTAAGAGAAGATCAGTTTTGAGACCACATGAGGAACCTGAATATATGTAAGTCTGTGGGACCTGATAAGTCCTGAGGCAATTGGCTGATGTAGTAGCCAAACCATTCTCCATGATATTTGAGAAGTCATGGCAGACAGTTGAAGTCCCTGGTGACTGGAAAAAGGGAAATATTGCACTGATTTTTAAAAAGGGTAGCAATGCACGCTTCTGCCCAGAAAACCAATTGTACCCTGAGATGCATCAAAAGAATCGTGGTTGGCAGGTCAAGGGAGGTGATTCTTCTACTCTCATAAGACCCCTGGTGTGCTGCATGTAGGTCTGGAGTCCCCAGCACAGGAGAGACATGGATCTATTGGACTGAGTCCAGAGGATGAACACAAAAATTATTAGAGGGCTGGAACACCTCTTCTACAAGGACAGACTGAGAGACTTGGGGCTATTCAGCCTGGAAAAGCAAAGACTCCAGGGAGACTTACTGTGGCATTTGAAGAAATTTTATGGCCTTCAGTACCTGAATAGGGGCAAACTTTTTATCAGGGCATGAGGACAAGGGGTAATGACTTTAAACTTAAAGAAGGTGGATTTAGACTAGATGTAAGGAAGAAGTTTTTTACAATGAGAATGGTAAAACACTGAAACAAGTTGCCTAGAGAGGCCGTAGATGTCCCATCCCTGGAAATATTTAAGTTCAGATTGGACAGGGCTCTGAGCCACCCAATCTAGATGAAGATGTTCCCACTTATTGAAGGGGGCTCAGACTAGATGACCCTTTATGTCCCTTCCCAACCAAAGGATTCTATGATACTAGGTTATTACTGGAAAGCCTGTAATGTATGTTAGAATTCCTGTTAAATGTTAAGTCAATAATAGCTAGACATTAGTATGAGACTACTATAATTTTCAATGAATTCAGAAAATTCTTGGGTTTTCTTTATTAGAATATGGATTTTAAACAAGAGCATTTGAATAAACCTATACAAAAATTATTCTGGAAAAATTCAATTTATGAAGTGGGATTGTCAAAGGATACTTTCAGGCTGGTAATACAGTAACCACAGATAAAAACTGGTATCTGTAATACATGGATGAAGATAAAAAGATATTTTTAGTAGTCTGATATTCTTTTCAAAATGTGTCCTTGGATCAGTAATATTTGCTACACTGGAGATATTCTGAAAGCACTTGAGTTTAAGCATATTCTCTGGCTTTTAAGACATAAATAATTCTGGAAATACATGTGTTATGCTGCAGAGGGAGTACTGATGGGAGTTCTAGATGATGCAGTCTGAATGTTTTTCAGGTGCCCGTGAAGAATGCATGCCAGAGCTCTGCCATCTCCTTACATACTGACATGAAGTCCCCTTTTTGTCAGGCCTGTTTGCTGACATGGTTCAACCAAGAATAATTACAGGCTTGTCAGTGCTTCCTTTCCTTGTGTGGAGCTGAATGTTACCTGATCTTCCACCTGGGTTGTCAGCAGGAGAAGCAAGTGTCAGGAGTTTGAGCTTCTCCTCACTTTCAGTTCAGCACTGCTGCATCCAGGCAGGATCGATTGCTGCCTGACGTCTTGTTTCTCTGCAGGATGGCAGTGCTAACAAAATATATTGGTATTTTGTTATAGACTGTGGAACTTCTCTTTGGACCACCAGCGGTAAGTTAACAACTGAGCTATAGTGACACTCTGTGGAGACAGTGGGGAAAGCTAATTGAAATCATCTGGAATGAGGAATGGTGATCGTATCCGTAGTTACAGTAAAAACCCAGTGACTGAATATTGATTCCAAAAATATGAAGACAGCGCAGTAGGAAATGACAGCTTTAAAATCTACAAACCATTAATCAATGTGTTACAGAAAAAAAAAAAAAATAGAAAAAGATAATAGATATTTACCATGCAAAAGATTGTCTTGACATCTCTGACATCGCTCATGAAACTGTGGACATCCAGAGGAGTTCTCCTGAAGTTCCCTGCACTGAGGTCTCTGGTGCCCTGGCCCAATTTTTGAGAACATGCCACTTCTGTCAGGATCTGAAATGAGGTCATAGTATGTTTAGACTGACATTAAGCTTAGAGTCTTGATAAATATACATTCATTACCCAGTCTGAGTTCTTTCGAGGAATTCCTGCCACTGTAGTATATTCCCTTATAAAGACATACGAGTGTATTCCCCACTAATAACCAAACAATTGCTGATATTATTACACATTATTTCTACAATGTCTGAGTTCTGGTAAGATATTTTTGACTCTTAGAAGTCAAGATGTTTCATAATCACATAAAACTAGATGAGAGCATAGTAACAAAACTTATTTCTGAGGTAACATGGCTCCTGATACAGAAAAGAATTAAAAAACTCTTTTGAAGAATCACTTAACTTTATATTTCCTTATGTTCATATAATGGTTGTGTCATCTGCCACTCAGAGTTATGGCATATGCTCACTGTGATCTCCTTATAGACAAGCACCAGCATGCATTTAAATGATCCTTGCTTTATTTTTTACACTAGTAAAATATGAAGTTTATTTGTATTCTAAAAGCTGACCATGTTTTTTTCCTTCACTGAGAGTTATCACCACTGAAACACCTGATGGTTGGTCTTTATTTGACTGGTATTTGATTGGCACACTACATTGCTGCAGTAGACTGGAACAGGACTTGCAGCTGTCACGCTGAACTTAACATCATTTGGCAAGGGCAGGGATATGCCTTGACATCTCACAGCATTGCCCTAATATTTTAGAATTGGTGACATGTCAATAAGAGATGATACAAATCATATCCTGACAAATGCTGAGATTAAATCTGTCAGTCAGCCTTATTGAAAACCTGCATGTGTCCTGGATTCAAGGGCTCCTGAGGAACTCCTGCAAATGGCTTGAGAATTGCCATGAAAATCAGATTGTGTAGGACCCATAAGTCTCTCTGCAACATTTCCCTGAGATTTATAGATGGATTGTACCTGTTTATTTAACTGATAAAATTATCCTTGACCCATGTCTCTTTTACCAAGAAAACCTCCAGAGCTTTCTTAAAGTATCTCACATTAACATACTGGAAACTGAATCATTAACCATAATTTAGCAATCCCAAGGGGCTTGATGTCATTGACAATGCAGTTGGTTTTAATTTTCTAACACTTGCCTTTGGTTTGTTCTGGCATATCTCTTCTATAATCTCTGTATTCATCAAATACGTCGGTGATCACCTCGCTGACACCTTCGAACACGGTCTTACTGAAATCAAAAACTATCTGTAAGAAGCCAGGCATAGCCCAGCCTTTCTGTGGGCGGTCATTTCTGGTGGTGTCCTCAGGTAAAGCTGGCATGCTGGGGGACTCATTCAAGTCCAGATCAGACATGAAATACGTCTGAAAAGACTGGTCGAATTCTTTTTGCATGTGTTTGAAAAAAATGAAACTTCTGTCAAATATTGAGCCCACGTCTGATAACAGCTGGCTAAATAAATCTTCCATTTTTACTAGCTGGGTATCCTCTTTCTCAGACTTTTCATTAAACTGGATGTCTTTTCCTTGATCCTCAGGAAAACTGAAAATGAGTGGAGGTATTTTCCTCAAAAAATCTTCAACCTGTGAATAAGAAGGAGACAGATCAGCTGCCTGACAAGTTATCAGTCTGTAATCTCTCAGGCTCTAATTTTACTCTTTCAAATACCCGTAGAAACAATGCCCTCTTAATAACCACAAACACAGTATATTCTCTGAAGTAATTTAAGACACTAGACCCCAAAGAGGGGAAGTACATTCAATCTAAATCATTAGCTCTAAATCAGACCTAGAGTAAAAAGGTTGCCCTTTAATCTGTGGAGGCTCAAAGTTAGTATTGGCATTTGGGTTTCTTCCAACAAGCAATTTGCACTTTATCTGGAAAAGATGTGAGATGCATTTCTGTGTACTTATGTGCATTGTAGAGAACAGAAGGTGATTGTTCTTGCCGAGATTTGTAGAAAGCCTGCCTGCTCTCACCAATGGGCAATTCCTTGCATCCCTGTGCAAACTGAAACCCAACAAAATCAAGAAAGCAGTGGCTCTCAGTCCAGGGTTTGATGATGGAAGAGGCCAAGTGTCAACTCTGCTACACAGAGTTCCCAGTTGCTCAGCCACTGGTTCCCTGCTCTGTGCTTTAAGGCACTACTTTTGACTGAGACAGTGGAGTGCTTTTTGGAGCCACACTCCCTGGCATTAGGAAACAGCTAAGCGTTAAGAAGCACTCTGCTAAACAGGTACATATAGACAGATATACACACACTTTTTGAAAAAAAATCAGATCATCAGCTTGATGTGACCTCTATTGCAGCTCAGAGGGAAGGTGAACTGTGAAACAACACTTCAGGAACAGCCTAAGCCAGAATTGCCCCAGCTGTCTGTGTGCCCTCAGCCACAGCTATCCTCTTTGTCCTTTTTTTTAAAAAAAAAATATTTAGATCACAACATATTTCTTGCTTTGAATGCTTTAAATAAGCCATATAGCTCACTGAGGAAGTCGTCAAGAGAGTTGAAGGCAGAGACAGTGCAGCTTATAGCTTTTACTGCAGTAATTTCAGCATCCACAGACTCTTGAAAGTCTAACAGATACATTTGAGGTATTCATAAGTGGTATCTACAAAGCTAAAAGTATCACCAATAATAATATCTCCCACATTTTAACCTGAATTAGTTTAAGAATATACACAAACGTTAAACACCTTTGCTCTAAAGCTTGTCTGAAACATGCCATGTTTAATGTTTAAGTTACGGTATTTTTCAGTATATGGAGGGATGAAAGCTAGGTAATCTGGCTAATATTTCAGTAGCAGTAATTGCAGTATTGGTTGTTCAGCTGCACTTAAAGTGTATGCCCAAACAAAAACCAAAAAACCAAACAAGAAACAAACAAACAGAAGTTATTATAATTTTGTTAAATCTTGGAGAAATAATAATTTGCCAGACAGGAGAGTGTATTTTCTTTCTGGTAGAAGTAGGGGAATCTCATTTTCTGTCAGGTTCCTTTATTGAAAGAACAGTTAAGCATTTTAAAGCTTTTCTGTTACTTAAAGAGTTTATTTAAAATTACTGTAGGAAAGAATGATGTTGTAGAGGTAGGTGTTTTTTTTTCTTTTTTTCCCAACTGAATTTTGCTGTCTATATGTACACTCCTAACTTTGCTGATCTTTAGATGGACCATGAAGAATCTATGTGGTATTTTTCCCAAATGGTTATTGAGCATCCTAATGCGAGTCCTATTGTGAGAGAAAACATTGTATAGCTGGAATGAGCCGATTGTGTCAGTGTCCATGGAGTCTCACCAGGGTGCAACTGAACTCATTTTGGCTCAACGCTCAATGAATATAATTATGTGTAATCTCTGCCATAAAACTTCACCTTTCCAGACCCTCCTAATCAAATTCATTTTAGTAATCTGCTATAACTACAGATCAGGGTATTGATAAAATAAGATCTGCTGTCTCTAAAATTGTTAGGTGAATTCAGGAGTATTCACCGATACAAAGTTTCTACCTACCTTTCTTTTAAAGGTTGACACACCATGTTTGCAAGTTGTATAATATCGCATGCAGGTACTTTCTAAACAAGATTCACATTCATCCCATAAATTTTTCAAAGATACTTGACATTGCCTTTCTTCTTCTTCCAGTCTTGCCTTTACTTCGTCCATAAGTCGCAAGGCTTGCTAAGTAAGAAAAAAGATTCAGTTGGGGGTGATTTTCAGATTAGTGTTCAAACTACTTATCCCAGTGTTGATCACTCATTTTGGCTATTTCGGGCTTTTTTTTTTTGTTGTTTTGCTTATCCCTAGCTATTAGGCTAGGTTGTCTTCTCAACAGCCATCACTTATAGAGGGAGCTGAAAATTGAAAAGTTTTTACTTGTAGGATTTTTTTGATGTTCGCTCAGGGGGCACAGCTTACAGAAACAAACAGATCTCTACAGTCTACCAGGATCTTTAATGTTATAAAAAAAGCCACATATCTTTCTGTGTAAGAATTCAACCTCCCACATGGTCTTATGCTCAAATCGTATAATTTTATTTCATATCATCTGAACAGTATTCATCTGTTCCACAAATAGTCCTGTTTTTGTTGCTTTTCTCTATTCTCTAAGGGATTGATATTTCATGGGGCTATGTCATTGCCATACATAAAGTCTTTCTGTAGTGCAGAAATATATGAAAGTATAGCATTTCTGCGCTTTGGGAGTACACAAATCAAAAGACTGTAGTGGGGGGTTTTCTTCCTGCACTTGTGGAATTGTGAGACACTCCTTCCACACTGAAACGAATCAAGATGCATTTTACACTACTGGTTCTGTTTACTGGATCTGTCTTCATCAGGTAGAGCACAAAGCTGAGCAGATCAGACACAGCATTTTTAGAACTGACTTGGCAATGAAAAGACAGAAATACTTCCTATTGAAGTAGATTGCACATCATTAATTTCTCTCTGCAGTTGGAACATATTTTAATAGTTTAGGTTTCCAAACAATGTTCCAAGTTGTTTCTAAGTATGACAGAAACCTTTTAATTGGTGGGCTTATTCATTTTGGCAGCATTTCAACAAGGAAGAGACTCATAGAAGAGGCTCATTCTGTCTGAATGTGCTTGATGGAGACAGTAACTGCAGTCTTCATAATCTATGTTTAGTTATTTTCTGATCTTTCTAATACATTTATTCAGTGTTTTATGAACTCTCACTGTTGATGTAAGTTCTGTGTAAATGAAATCATCCAGTAAGAGCTAACAAGACTGTTGAGTGTGAAAATGCAGTGGTGTTCCTAAAGATGCAAGAAAGCTGTCAGGTACTTTTTGGCTTGCTAATACAAATAGTTTAAACTGCCAGATTTTGGGCAAGAGAGAATTTTCCTTCAGCTTCATCGAAACCAATAGTTAGGATCTTTGTATTTTTTTAATATACAGTAATCTCTGTTTCGTTGGATCAGCTGAGCACATGGTGCTGAGCCCAGGCATTGCACTATGACATTGGAAATCTCTCTGATTCACTGTTCTTTCTCTAGAGCACGTTATCATTCGTGCCTTTGATTTTTTCCTCAAGGCCAAGCAGGCCGGGAAACATCTTGTGGCCTCAGGTGTACAGAGACATGAAGGGCAGAGGTACTGGACCTTCCACACAAAACACTGTTACACAGGTGCCTGCAGTTGCCTTGGTGTGAATCCAGTGAAGCAGTGGATTTTTAGAAGTGAGCAGTAGATGCGATTTTCTTCTGCTAGTGAGACAAAGGGGCAGAAGCAGATTTTCTATCAATCCTGTGACCACATAAGACATGTATGCTGCTTAGAGTGTACATACAGTGTGGTTTACAATCTTGCCAGAAAAGGGGAGAGAACAAGGGATCCCATCTGTTTTGTTTATTGGTCTGAGCCCAATGGCATGCTGTACTACTTCCAGGAGGTAGGCTAAATACTTGCACAACCTGCCTCATCTTTGATTACAAATAGCCACAAGCTAACAAAAACACAAACAGAAAGAAACCCCAGATGCACTGATGTTACCTGCTTTTCTTCACTGCTCTTCTTCAAGGTTTTCATCAGATCTATGTGCTTGTCTTCATTTTTTTCCATCATAATTTTCATCTGCTTAATACCAAGCAAAGCTTTCTTTACCTCTTCATCCACATACTTCTCTCCAACTTCAGATAATTCTAAAAAAAGCCAAATTTTACAGTGACTTTTAACACTATTGCAAATTGTCATGTGCTCCTGATGAAGGAGAGTGAAACAGTTCTATGTTTCCCTAGAGTGGCAGAGCCAAAGCTTGAAATAGTGAATGCTGACTAACACTGAACCAAGACAATTTCCATCAGATAAGAATCTGGCCCAGAGCCTTTGCACCAATCAGCTTATAGAACCCAAGCTGTATATCTGACTGTCCCCACTGCTGATCACTGAATCCCAGAACAGTTGAGGCTGGAAGGCACCTTTGGAGATGATTGAGTCCAGCTGCCCTACTTAAACCAGCATCAACTCAAGCAGGTTGCTCAGGATCTCATCCTGGGTGTTGGATGTCTCCAAGGATTGCTCATCAGTTTTTTAATGACATAACCTATATATTTCTCTTTGATCTGATATCAGCCTGTGACAGCTTCCCTTTACATTTTGAAAATACAGATTACAAGTGCCTTCAACCTGTTTTCATAGTAATAAAATAGTAATAAAATTTCTAGACTTCCTGGGAAGTAATGATTATTTTTGGTGAGAGCCTGGGCTGGCCCATACATTGCACCTGCAAGCTCTGCATGATTGCCTATCCTTTATCTGTGTTTGTTCCCTTTGCAGAAATACCCCGAATATCACTGGAGCTATACAAAACAAGTTAAAAACACACCACCTGAGACTGCCAAAAGCACATGTCAGTCATTTCTTCTTTTGTGTCTTTCTTCCTCACCCCTAACTTTTTGTTTGCTTGTTCCAGAAATATGACTAATAGAGAGTGAAGCAAAAGAATATTAAATCGGATTTCTATTCATAAAATAAAGCCATGCTTAGAGATATGTATACGCAGAATAACTGGTATTTTCTAGATTAAGTGATTTGATTTAAATTGTTTGTAAAAACCACTTTTTCAGCAAAGCATATAATTATAAACACTTTCCAAAATTATTTAAACAAACAAAATAGTTCAAAATCTGTTGAATTGAATTTTGAGTTCAGTTTATATTCTAATAATCTATGAGTGACCAAATAACGTATAAAAATCCTGTAAATACTTTTTTTATTGTTGTTTTTGCAAGGGGATGCTTATCTGTTAATCCCTTTGCTTTCTCATCCTGCTTGTTCTTATCTCCCCATTGTGTGTGAGGATGCATGCAGTCAGCTTTATTATGGTTTCTAAGCTCCACACGTGCAAGTAGAACATCTTGATGCCAGTGAGTGTGGAAGCCAAAATGCGCCAGCCAGTTGGGGACCTGGGCCCAGGGGCTTCCAGCACACCCTGGCAAGAAGAGCATACGTACGCTTCAGGTTTTCCCGGAGAGTCATTTCCTCCTGCTTTGTTGGTGCACAGTGGTGACCGTTCAGCCATAGCACATATATTAAAAATATCCAAGAGGATTTCATGTTCTTTCTGTTAAAGAAACAGGTCGGTGAAGTTAATTGTAAACATTGTCATGACGCTCAAATGCCTACACATAATGTTTGCCAAGTGTTATACGAGTTCCTGTTAATTTTGTCTTTAACTATGATTTTTAAGATTTATAGCATGCACCTAAATGCTTCTCTTACTGAAAATAAATGAATAAGAAGCTTGACCTCATTTGTAGTTATCTATTTAGATTAATTAGATGAATTCCACTGTGTTTGTAGAGTGGTTAACAGAATCAGGACATACACATATAAAACCAAATCTTACACAGCTCAGTCTGTCCCTTTTCTACCTTGTGAAACACACTAGTTACTGATCTCACACTGTGTCCTTAGTTCATGTTATAAATCACCCATGCTAAACATCATTGCCAATTTTAAAATGGGAAATTTCTGGAATGTTGTTTCCTTGCTTGTGTCCAAACATGGGATTCCTTTCATTGTCCTTCAGAATAAGAATTAATATATGAGATGTAATAATAGGCATGCCAAGAAATTGGCAATTAGATCAGTTTTGTAAACAGACCAGCAATTGAAAGAAGTTCCTACAAAATAAGGGGAAGAAATGCCATTTGCTTTATTTTCCTCCTAGGAGCAGAGGAAAAAGATTTATTTTTTAGAAACCATGCAACAGCACTTTATAGTTCTCACCTAATTAAATTAACACAGTATTTAAGTGCCTTCTTGTTAGCCAATATAGCCTTCTTGGAGATGCAGTTATCAGCCACAAGTGCATATGTAAATTAAAAGCCTAGATTTGTTTATAGCCTGGATTTACCTCTATAGTTACTGGCATATTGTACCTTTACATTTATAGCAAAAGACCTATTAACTTTGCAAAGACATACAAAGAAATTACTAGAGAAAAGTAAAAAAACCCCAATATATTTACCATTAATACTGAAACACCTCTTCTGCAAAATTGCTCTCTGCGTCAGGAAGGGGCCGGGCTGTGCTCTGATCTAATTTCTGGGAGTGTCAGGGATTTTGCCATGTTCTACTTATCTGATGAGAAGGTACTTAATCCTATTAACGGGACGTTTTGTCATTAGGCTGGAGGATTTTGCGTGTGTGGGACTTCATGCTCATCACTGTGGGCAAAACCACCAGGGGGAGTGTTGGCCAGAATCGCCTAATTTAATGTAATTTGGAACTGCTATTTTTCTGTAGTCAGGAGCCTTTTGTCTTACTAGCTCTTCCATCATCTTACTTTTTACCTTAGAAGACACCGGCAGCTTATGAGATTAGTGAAATTGATACCATTAGTTTGGTTAAAAATAGCTTCCAACATTTAATCTCTTCCGCATAGTTTTAGTTTACTTTTTAAACCAGTGAATTATGTAAGGGCGTTCTTTATGTACCTTCTGAAGGTACAGGAGTTAAAAAAAAATCAAGAATCCAGATTCAAGCTGGCATAAGAGTAGATTCTGAAATGAGATAAGCAATTTTGGGCATTTTGTACATCACTATACTTGCCAGTGTTTTGGGGGTTTGGCCTCTTAATGTTATTTTCTTCAGTTACTCCATGTCTGCAAAATATGTCTGCACAAAGTTTTGGATACTTTGAAACGAAATATTTAAATACTAGTAGATGATTGATATAAAATATGAACAAGTATTGTTAGCAAATCATATCTCACCTTGTGATATTCATCAATATTACTCCCTTGTAGTCAAAAAGGAGAAGGGGAAAGTGGATGTCAGTAGCCCACAGTCTGTAATGGCAGTTTTAAAACATCCCATTCTTTTTTGTTTACCTCATAATTCATAAAAGGCAATTGATGATTGATGGTTAAGATCTAGCATGATTAATGCTGCTTAGGCAAGAGATTTGAGGGGTTTATTTTTAAACACATTACCAGGAAGAATGAAGAACCTGTTAGCTATAATGGGATCTGCAAGTCCTCTATTTGCCTCAAAAATTAAGATAGCTCCATTCTTATTTTCTGAAAATAGAGGGTGGAAGGGAATGTGTATTTTATTGTAATCTATATGAATTACTGTCTCATTGAAATGCTGCTAACTCCTTGATCAAGACTCATCACTACCCAAAACCTTTCAAGTTCTCTTTTGTGGAAATACCAAGCAGCCACCCTTGCAGATTCTACAGTCTCCTGGCCAGACTGTTAAGTGTCCCTGGGCCTTGGGCTGAAGTGGAAGGGTCAATCTCTCATTCTTTCTCTCTCTGGACCTCATGTTCGGCTCAGAAGAGAGTGAAAACAGGAACTAAATTTGCACAAAAGAAGACAATCTATTACAGACACTTGTGAAATATGTGTTATTAGCCTACATGTGTAATGAATCCTAACAAAGTTTTTGATCTTCCACTGCAAGGGTTTATCCACTTATTTTTGACATTTAACGTTGCTAATATTCATTTACTAGCAAAAGGTATTGCTGGCCTTTCTGAACCTGACTTGTATAGATAAAGCTTTACTCAATCCAGGGCAAAAAGGGCAGTTTCAACATATCACCCATAGTTCACAGGAATTTGTGAGAAAACAGGCAGCCTCAGCTCTGCAGGGAGAGAGAGCGGCACTCCTGCCCCAGTGGGAAGAGGCTGGAGGATGCCTCTGGCACAGATCCCACTGCTTATTTTCATAATTGTCCACCTTCTGATGGTCTCTGTGAGGGTCTTTGGTCAAGCACACATTTGCACCTTGCAAAGCCAGTCCTTAAGCTAATGCTGAGACGTGGAGTCCTGTGTGTTGGGCTCCTTATCTCAATTCGGTTCTCAATTTTGAACATTGCAAAGTGTGTTGCATCGTCTCACTCACTATAACCATTATATAACCACATGAAAATAGGCCTAACTATATATATCGATTTCTTTTTCCAAAAACAAATTCCTTGTTCTTTGGTCTCATGTTTATTTCATATATATCTAATGGCTGAAAGAGGAGGTCAAAGGAACCTGAGGACAAATTGATAGAGCCAGTATGTCTGTTAAAGTTAATCTTGGGCTTAAACTTAACCTTTGAAGTGCACTTAAGATTCAAACACTGTTCCTGAAAGGCAGCTGTTAGCTGTGCATACTCGGAAAATCTTTTCCTCTCTCCTTTCCATTTTGAATTTAATTAAACAAAAATCTCACCAAAAATACCTTCAGGTTTCATATCAAATATCCACTCTCTTTTCTTTTAACATCACAAATCTGATTTGCAGTGACCTGTTGTGGAGATCTCCATTTTACATCTCAGCTGTCATGCTCAACAATTTCCTCTTAATATCTTATTTTCCTCTGCATCCAAGTGTTTCAATCAGCTGTAGTATGCCATGTCATGACACTGTACTGGCATGTTCAATTTTTCACGCTCTGATACAAGTAGATGATTCAAGTGCCCTCCGATGCTGTTGGAATTAATAAGGTACTCTTCTAATATTGAATCATACTGGATGGAGACAGTCTGAAGAAGCTCTTGTGAACAAATTGTAGGAGTGTTTTTTTTCCCACCCCAACTGTTACTCCACCACTACTGTATTTTAATTGAAATTAATATGTATATTTTGAAAAAAAAAAAAAATAGGGAAACAGCTTGGAAAAATATTTCAGTAAAAACAGGCTTTTTGCAAGATACTGATAAATTGAAAAACAAATAACTGTAACAAGATATATAGACATTGAGCTTGAACCCAGCTGAACTTGAGCAATGAGAGTTTTAGCTGCTTTGTGGATTTCCTTAGGTCCTGTTGGATGACCTCCATGAATGTGTAACATTTTTTCACCATGTACTGTGGCTTCTCCCTTTTTGTTGATCCATTCCACCTGGCAGGATTAAGCATCAAGAAATATGTCGAAATGGAATTTCCTGTGTTGTACATCGGCTGTAGGATTTCGTTCCAGTTATATATTTACACAATTATTTGCTGTTTGGAAGAGTTGTTTCCTACTATGCTACACATTTCTTTTTAAGCTAGGCCAGTCATATAATGATCAGGCTGAAAGCACCTGTACATATTTATGGACTCTATGAGTCATGTAAAGTGCTACATATTGACATTAAATCTCTTGATACTTGTATGAAATAATCTCTAGTTCTACAAAATCTTAATTAGCTTTATTTGTAAGTGCAGTATTAGTTCCACTGCTTTCAATTGAAATGAAATCCTAGTGGGGGTTTATGCTGTAATTACATGGCTAATCTAAAGCATGCACAAAGCTTTGCTAACAGTTAGTAGGGGTTTAAAGGGTATAGAACTGAACTTTTGTTCTGTAAAGATTTTTTGTTTTGTTTTTAATCCTTTCCACAACTTCAGGAACCCCTGAGCAGTTTCTACTTTCTCCTGTGTTTCAAATGCAGTCTGTCTTTGAGCTCAACCTGATTAGCTGAAGTTAGGAACCATGGCTCCCTCTTTAGCCCAGAGAGAGAGATGCTCCCAGTCATGCTGGAAGGCCTCAGATGAAGGAGCTGAGGCTATGTTAAGTTGAATAGCTACAGTTAGTCTGAGCTTCCCATCTTGCAAAAATACCAGCTCAGGCCTCCAAAGTAGCACAGCTGTGTTAGCATGACAGGATCCCAAAGTTCACGAGCCTTGAAGCTCAGAATCAGGCTGACACAATTACCCTGTCTGGAGGAGGGTCAGGCAATGGCAGGTCAGGACTCTGCATTGTGCTCAGCACAGACATGAAACCAGCAGAAGGCAGAAATCAGCCTGCATAATTTAGAGAATTTCAGTAAGGTGGCTTTAGTTGGAACTATGAAGCTACAGCTTTTAGAGTCAGCATGACCATCTTCACAAGGCTTAGCATGCCTTAAAATGTATGAGCTTTTTCTAATTTCCTTTTGCTTGGACACTAAGCATGACTACTAGGTATGGAAAAAAATCTTCTGCTTCACTGCTGAATTTTTTTTTTTTCCCCCAAGCCCTCCAGGGCTTTGACATGAAGTCCTAAGTACCAGTCCCAGCATTAATGTGGCAACTGTTGTTCACAGGGCCATGCAAACTTTTTTCACACCTTATCTAGAGGCATTACAGAAGGGACCTATTATGATACTGAATACTATATTTGGGAAGACAAAACTGTAACATAAAGAAATTTAAATAATTTTAGGGAACAGATAATTAAAACTGTAGAATTAAAAACAATATAAAGCTGAAACCTAAAAATTATGCAGCTGTCTTCAGAATTTGTGCTTAGGATATCAACTAACTATTGAACTTGGAGTAGCACTATTACTGATGTTATGTTATCAGCAGGAGATATCCAAGTCAATGCAAGGATAACAAAATGAGTTAGAAACAATTTATTATAAAGATATGAAGCAAAACTGCATGGTACAGTTACACAAACAGATTTCAGGAAACATTTAATATTAAAATGCTGAAGTTTTGAACCAGATGTTTTGCAAGGATTTAGTTTCAAGCTTCCCTAGGAACATTAAAACAAAAAAATTTTATTGCATGCAGGCATGTAATATATCAGCTTTCAGCCTGCAACTGAAAGGAGCAAGGTTCCTTGTGTGTATTCATCTGGTTTGCTTAAGCATATCTTCATCATTCAGCTCTGTATTACCTAGTTAAAAGAGTGGCTGATTATTTGAAACAACTCTAGAGTTTAATGAAATTGAGATGTCTGAATTATCAGTTTGTGAGGTGCTGAACAACTCTTGAAGATGCTGCTAACTGTCCTAATCTTCTGCTTTCATGAAAAGGAATTCATGGCATTCAGAATAGGGCCTTTATAATATTCAATGAAGAATCTGGAAATTGCTTTCTTAGGGAATAATCCTCTGGCTGGTAACTCGACCTCTTGTTTCTGCTGCGTTTAAAGTGGAACCTGCTCCAGTGCCTACGGGACAAGAAGGATGTCTGACTATAAAGCTTCCTCAATGTAGCTGGTAATCAGACCCACGCAGTCCCCTTGCTTGCAGTAGCAGAGAAGTGGATGAAGTACAGCTGGAATGCTTCCTGAAGCTGACTTTTTTTCCATTTCAAATATTAAGGACAATTTCTAAGAAGACCCTTATTGCAATTAGAATTAATGACTTCATGCTTCTTAGAGTTCTTGCTTAATTGCCATTGCACATGTTTTTACAGCTGTCCTTTTATAAAACTGGTACCCTGCCCCATGCATCTGCCTCGGTACTCAAAGCTTTTAAAGTGCTGTGAAAAAACAACATTAGTTACAGAGATCTGACAAATGGGCGGAGAATAAAAAAAAAGAAAAACTGAGTTTAGAGCAAATGAGAATTAGAAATGAGATAAAAAAGGCAGAAAGGAAAGTGAAGGTGAGATAAAGTACAAAACATCAGGGGATGTTCTGACAAGAACAATGCTTCCAATTGGAAGAATATGAATCTGAATCCAAATCCATATTCATATCCTCTACCAACAGCTAATTCATTATTGCAAAGAACAGTAATGTAGGAAGCCTATGAAGATGCACACGTGGTAGAACAACCCTTGAAATCCTTTCTTCTTCCTCCCATTTCTTCTTGCTCTGATATGAAGCCATTCTGGGAAAGACTGGGGTATTTGCCTGCACTTCAAGTTGCTTAATACATTTGCAGGTACTGTGAAATACTAAACGCTAAGAAAATAACTGTGTGATTCATCAGTCCAGACTTAAGCGTGCACAGTGAGTATGTGTATCTCAGCTAGCAGATGATCTAGGTTTTCTTTGTAGCTGAAGAAGAGCTGTAGACTAGGCTGAATTTTAAATGTCCTACTGTAGACCTTGACCTCTGAGTTACATGAGTTGTAAGATTCAAAGACCCTGTTTTTCACCCTTGATGAGAAAACGAACACAGCAGACTAACCTGAGTGTACTTCTCTAAAATTTGGACAAATGAATCTCACTGATCTGACATGCAGTTTCAGCAACACCCGGTTTGTTAGTGTTTGCCACCAGCATCCTGAACTGCATTAAGGGGAGGACTCCCATCAGGTCAAGTGACATGATCATTCCCTGCTACTCAGCACTGGTGAGGCCACGCTGGGAGTTCTGGGCCTGGTTCTGGGTCCCCCCGTAAAAGAGACATGGGCACAATGCAGTAAGTCTAGCACAGGGCTGTAAAGATACTTCAGGGACTGGAGCAGCTCTTATATGAGGAAAGGTCAAAAGAGCTGGGACTCTTCAGCGTGCAGAAGAGAAGGCTCAGTGAAATCTTCTGAAAGTGTATATATATCTGATGGAAGGGAATGAAGATGAGAGTGGAAGGTTCTTTTCAGTGGTCCCAGTGACAAGAGGCAATGGACACAAAGCACATGAGATTCCATCTGAACACAGGAAAACACTTTCTTACTGTGAATATGGTAAGACACTGGTTGCCCAGAGAAGTTGTGGAGTCTACATTTGTGGAACTGTGCAAAACCCGACTGGACGTGGCCCTGGGAAATCTCTAGCTGACACTCTTTGAGCAGGGGGCTTTGACTAGATGATAGCAAGAGGTCCCTCCCAGCCACAACAGTTCTGTGATTTTCATGTTTATTCAGCTTTCCCCACTCCAGTACAAAAAGTACAAAAAAAGTCTGTTAGAGCAGATCCAGAGAAGGGCCACAAAAATTTTTAGAGGAGTGGAATACCTCTTCTATGAGGACAGGCTGAGAGAGTTGGACTATTCAGCCTGGAGAAAGCTCTAGGGACACGTTATTGTGGCAGAGAGGTTCAACTAGATGATCTTTGAAGGTCCCTTCCAATCCAAACCATTCTGTGATTCTATGATACTGTAATGTGTATGATACAGGCCAAAATGGGATACTTGGATAGGCTGCTAAATATGGATTTGTGCAACATCTACCATGCATGGAAATTGGCAGGGTCTGATCATTCATACTTAAAGCACAACTGATACAGAAGTTATTTCAAGCTGTAAAAAATCCTGTCTACCATTTTCTAGCACAGTCTGCAGTCAGCTGAGATGGTAGCTACCATGTCTAAATCATCGTCTCTTTGAAAACCTGAATCAAAGTGTTAAACTCATAAAAGATGAAGGCAAACTCCTACAGAGCACAATAATTTACTTAGGATTAGACTCTTAACACTTCAAAGTCATGCTAGTTTTTCACTTAGGCTTTGGGTCAGCTACATAATAATTAGTGTCCAGCATAGTATCATACATCCTACTTTATGGACAGTGGTTTCTAGGGATTCTTTATCCAGATGTTTTTTATTTTGTTCCTGCAGATAAACGATGTAAAAAAAAATTCTAGAAGGTAGGCTCATTGTGGATAAATAGCACAATGGACAAAATGCTGTCTCCAGATCAAATCAAGAAATCCATGAAAATTCACCTACTGGAAGGATATTTGGGGAAGGCTCTTATTTATGCACTTACCTGGGAGGTATTTGTTTTCTCTTAAAAATGCTAAAGGGAGATACTTCACTTTCTTTCAGTAATATGAGGGGGGCTTATGGCTTTGCTTGTCTGACTCAACAATTGCATCAAAATATTATTTCAGAGATTGTTCGAGCAATGACCTCTTTCCTATTAAGGCTGTGGTGCTCTGCCTTTCCTGAGCTGTGTACTATGCAAATCAAGGCTATTTTTTACTTCTACATTGAGCTTTTTATAATATAGGAAGATGTAAAATTATTTACCTCATCTCCAACTGGAAATTAGGCAGAAAAACATAACGATTTGTTTATTCAAGCTGAATTTTGTTTAGTTGTTTAAGAATTTGATCTCTCTTGTGTACAATATGGTCTCTACATGAAAGTTACTAATGGAAAATTTAATTAAAAAACATTTTATTCTGGAATATTGACAAAACTGTGGAGTAGTGGGGTAGTACCGTATGCTAAGGAGTAGTCTCAGCATATATTCTGAGCACCTTACTGAAGAAGTTTGGCTTTGCATCTGGTTAACAGACCAGATATAGAAACTTTCAGAAAATAATTGAAACCATGAGCTGGACAATACCTAACTTCCTAGCTTGGCTGATCTGAAACGGCCACTTCACATTGTTTGCAAAAGTAGCCAGAACCCCATGTCATGTATAGGTAGGACACAGGAATAGCCCGTGATTAATACTAAAAACTCATAAAAAATGCTGATTCATTTGAAACACCTTAAGTGCTAGAAAGCTTTCAAATATCCGTGGTACAGATGTAATTAGGTTGCATCATTATTCAAAAGTATTTTGCTATTCATACTGGGAGACTGCCACATTATATATTTCCATACGTGACCTCAGGAAGAAACAAGCTTTCATTTCAGCCTTTTGCCCTTGTGCCTTTAATATTCTATCTCAGATCCCAAGAGCAGATGATTGAAAGTCTGCTCCTCTGCCCAGATCTTACATGTTTAACTGCACACGTATTTATATATTTAACAAAGTAGACAACAGGTCAGATCATTAGCTGATGTAAATAAGCAAAGCTCCCTTGTCTCTGCAAACAGCTCTGATTCATACCAGCTGAAGACTCGTATATTTTCCCTAGGTCTGGATTCAGTAAACCACACACACAGAGAGTGCAAAGCAGCCTATTGTTTGAAGGAAACCTTTCTTGTTTAGGGCACTGCTGAACAAATAAACTAGGCAGCAGAGGGAATTAGCAGGAATGAAGAGCACTAGTTCCTCAGAGAAAATGACATCAAAAAAACCCTTGGTATCCATCAGTCAGAATTCCTTCAGTGCTAGACAAAAGCTGCAATGGAAATTGCTGTGTTGTAACCTATGTGATCCCATGCTGAACAATTTACTTGAAACACTATGCTTCCAACACATTGTACAGATCAAGTATCATGAGCAAGGAAAGAAAGTAAATGAAAAATTAGAAAGAACTTAAATACTATTCAAGCAAAGCACTTAACCATGCATTTAACTTTTAACCTGAGAGTAGTCCCATGGAAGTCAATGGGATTACTTATGTACTTAAGTAAATCATGTGATTAAATGGTCTTGTGGATCAGGATTTTAAAAATCTGCATGGCTGTTACTTTAAAATGGATAAAGTACAACAGAAGAAGGGAAGGAGAAAAATCTGTTTTCCATCCACAATTTCAAGCATGCTGACAAAGGAATGATAAGATCAAGCACTGGGAAGTTAGAGTTGGAAAAATCCAGCCTTGAAATAAGACATTTCCTCATAGCTGTGAGGAAAATATTGGGATGGCTTGTGAGAAGGAAGTGGATTTACCCTCACACAGAGTTCTTATAGTGACATTAAATACATTAAAAGAAAAAGGGGGTTGATCCAGATTCTGGGAGTAAACTCCATGGGTTAAAACAAAAATGATTAGACAGTTCCACCAGTTTATTGCGATATACTGGTCCAGGTCCAACCTCCAGTTCAAAAAATTTCTAAACCACTGATTATGAGATAGATGATTTTATATTGCCCTGCTTTTTGTATTTCTTGTAAGCATCTGTTCCTTTTGGTAGTACTACTGGTCTGGACATATTTTTTATTTAACCTAGTACAAGTATATTTCTTTTCAATACTGTGCTATAGATTCACCCACATCATGAGAGGATTAGTCTGTCTGGTATTTACAGTCTTTTCTGGCCTTAAAGTATATCAGCCTGACTTCTGCTTACCATATCTGTTCATGAGTTTGATGGGAAACAATATCAATTAAATTTCCTGACACAGTTTGACAGTCCTGGGCTTCCTTCAGGATTTGGGAAGGAGGTGGGTACTGTGCTGAATAGTCATCTGCGATTCAGTGGCTGGCAATTGAGCTGGAGTCATCCTGGACCATCTCTTCTGAGCAGGTCCCAGCAGCCAAGGTGCCACACTGCGAGGAACAGACCTCCATTTCCCCTTTCTGTGGCACATGCTTTCTAATTCCTAAAGCAAAAAAAAAAAAAAAAAAAAAAATTAGTTATTTCAATACTGGCATAGCTGGAGAAAACTTGCATATCCTGTGATTAACTAAAGATCAGACCAGATGATATCACTCAGTTTTTTCTGGTTCCAAACACTGTAAACCCTTGTCCTGGGCTAGGGCCCATCAAAGCCCATTGGAGTCTATGGAAACACTCACGTTGACTTCGTTCTGCATGAACAAGACTTCAACTCAATGTACAGACTCTGCTGAGTCAACAGGAGTCCAAAAAGAATGCAGCTCAGCTTGCAGTAAATACATATATACCTAAATGACCACCTGCAGAGCTATTCAGACAGGAGTACTAATAGCATCCTCACAGAAATTAAATGAGTGAACACTCAATCAGCTATAGATATCAGCAGGAGATAATCTTCTCAGCTTTCTCTATGGAAGGGCTGTTGAAGTTAAAAGCATTTAAAGTTACTTATAGGGGAAAAATTTAGGACAGGCTATAGGGCCCTGCGGGATTCAGCCACTGCAGAAAAAGTTGTTTCACCACAGTTTGTCCATTTCCCGAAACAGAGATCAGCCCACACAATTTACATGAGTATTGGCTGGGTTTTAAATGAGAAAAGACTCATGCTTGGGCCAGAAGCACAGCTGGTATAACCCTAAGGATTTAGTTCATAGCAGTAATATTTTTCTGCAGTTTTAAGTCAGAGCTCCTACAAGTTTCAGTGTGAAACTCTTAGCTTTAGACCTAAGACAAGTCAGAGTGCTGGGAGCAATTAACTGTGCTCTTTTCCCCTAAATACCACAGTTTAATATGCCTATGTCTCTCACAGTAGAGAGGTGGTCCCAATTTAAATGTTAAGGGTTTTGTTCAATACTAAGCTCTGATTTTCCTGTTCTTCTTTATGCAGTGATACAGAATCAGTGAGAAACAGATGCATCTTTGCACATAAATGTAAGTCATCATTGCCTTGAAAGGGGTTTATAAAGAAGTTATGTGTCTGCCATTGAAATAACCCCATTTAAATAATAAGATATTTAGGAATGTTAGTTGAGAAATACGAAATATTTCCCTTTGTAGAAGCTGCAGTAGCACACTTTGACAGCTTGGCATTGTTATTGTCTTTATGCACAGTCACAATAAAGGGGGGTTTGCATGTGATAGTTCCATGGCTTTGTGGGCAAATTTGCCTTCTGCACCTTCTGTCTGTGCAATATAAAAGCTCAGGATTTTAGGAGGCAATGGTAACTTGAGATATAACTTTTTTTCTACCTGGCAATTCAAAATTCCCACAGAGGACCAAAAATTTTGAAGTGTATAAAAATTAGGTTCTGTTTTCTCAATGCAGGTATATTAAATTAGTGAGGTGGATGCTTAGCCATGCACGATAACAAAGACCCTGATTTTCACCTTTGCTAACCACCTCAAATTTGTGAATCTGGAAACAGATTCTCAAGTCTCTTTGATTACAGTTACTCTGGCACACCAAAATTAGGACTTTAATTTGTTGAACTATGCCTCAAAACCCTGGTTTCTATGCTGGCTGAAGGAAAGGGCCAGTGCCTCCCTAGTTCCTGGGCTTTTCTGGTTCTCAGCCTACTACCTTGCTTCGGACATCAGCTAGAACTTGAAGATTCTTGTAGGCAGTGTGGACAATTGGATTCAGACTCAAGCACAAGTTTGACCTCAGAGTTAATAATTAGTGATGTTCCCAGGGTTCTCTCCTGCAGCTGCCTGCCCTGGCCTTAGCAGAAGTTGAAGGTGCATCACCTCAAATCGCCTGAGGGGTTGGGGCCCCATGTAGAGCAGAAGTGAGATCCCAAGGTCTGGCTCAGCCTCGTGCGCTGGTGAGCAGAGGAGACCACATTCATAAACATGGGGTATCATTGAGGGAGCAAGCAGTAGAAAACACGAGGCACTAAGTATGTCCATGTGAGCATAAAATGTAGTGGCTGGTCAGATAGCAGGACTGTGTGTTTAAGAGAGATGATTAACGTGGAAAATTTACATGTGCCTGAGATAATAGCCTGTTTTCATAAGACACAGATTTTTCTGTTCTGCTTGTCTGTGAGTTGTGCTGGTTTTGCATTTGTTTTCAATTACATTATTTGTAATTGTTGTGTTTTCCTGAAAAGTTATAACTTTGGCACATACAGTTAAAAATTAGTTTTCATCTGTGTGAGAGGCATGGACTCAAGGCAATTAGAAGTGATGTGCTTGCTTTTTAATACGAAATTAACTGTCACAGGAAATTATCTTGGCAAAAAAATCTAGCGAAGGCTGCCTTTGCTATATGATATATTTTAGAAATGTCTTAGCTTTCCCTAAACTGCAAAAACTATGCCTGTCATTTCATGACACTCTGGGGAAAGGCAGCTGAATCCCACTTTCAATTGTGAAATGATATGCAGAGTTTCATGCATTTGGTGGAATGTAAAATATTTCCATTATCATTTCTTGCTTTTCTCCTGATCTCCTCCTCCTTTGTCTCTCCTTTTCCCCTTACAAACTCAAAGCAACATTTGGGATGGGAGAGCCATTTATTAGGAATACATATAAAAAGCTTTCCCATGGGGTTTCATAGAAAACAGATATAGATTAGAGGACAAGGGGATCAGGCTTTTTCAAGAACAGGCTTCCCAAGGGAAATTGAGCATTTGATACAGGAGTGTGGAGAGAAATGCTGGACCATGACCATAGGGGCTGGCAGCTGAGGAGAGAGCAGAACAGTGAGGGATAGCACAAAGAGGTCAAAGTAACAAAAAATTAGCCTAAATATAATATCCTGAATTATGGGCTGCAATAGAGTCCAAAGGGAGATTTTGGTGTTTGAAGACAGGACTGGACACAAGATTTGAAACACTTCCTGGGCAAGAACTCAGCACTGACAGGGAGATGGATGCATGTCTGTCAGCTAAAATGCCATAACCAGAGACATAGGATTAGTCACGAGCTACTTATTTCCACATGGTGATTTCAGGAGGCTACAGCACTGACACATTTTTCTTGTGAAGAAGGTACCCAAGAAAGATGTTTAGCACATGGACAAAGAGATGGGAGACCCGACTTCCGTTTATTTCAATACCTCATCCTTGTTGCTTGTCTTATTTGCTCAGATGCTGAGCTTCCTCTGGAGACACTTAATTCCAGGGAGGCATCTCAATTATGTAGATCACCAAATCACAGCTGTTTCTCAAACCAGATGTTAGAAACTGCCTCCAGCAAGCTTCTCCCAGGAGCTGAGTCGCCTGTGGTTGATTGCAGACATCTCCTCCTCTGCTTTCCTCCCCATACCACCAGACCTAAAAGCCGGTCCCCCATGCTCCTGGTGCCACCCCACCAGGCTGGTTGTTATTACAAGTCAGGACAGATAAGCATCAGTCTGACAGTTCAGAACTGTGGCTGAAAGAGAACTGGGTCATTATGGAGCTATATGTCTTTTCAGATTGATAAGCAATGCTTTCATTGCAAACAAGGATGCTCGGGCCATATGTGAATTGTGAGAGCTGTGTTCACTTCCAGTCTCTGGGTCCAGGCTGTGCTCTGTTTCCAGACTGATGCTAGGCTCTGTTGTGCATCAGCCAGCCATCTCCTCTGTCCACCCAACCCAGACATGCCTGCACAACCTACACAGCCCACGCAACCAGGGGACTGGCATTGAGGATATGTGCATAGGTGCGAGCTAAAACACATATGGGGAAGCATGGAGTAATGTAGCACATCATGATATTTACCACAAAATCTTTCACTAATTGGGTGATGAGACCAAGAGAGATGAAGAACAGCTGGAGGAGCTGCACGGGAACTCATCTGCAGTTTTTTAAGAGCCATAGCTCCAGGGGAACTGTTGTTCTGCCCACCACTGTTATGCATTACCAAATAAAAGAGCTCCTGTCCTCTCCTGCCTCAGTGACATTCCTCTGTGAAGGGCTTAATTGTCTCCGTAGCTGTCACTGTCTGAGGGAAGAGAACATAGCTGATAAAAAATCTTAGGAAAATTGGTAGAAAACAAAGTGTCCCACCAGTACATTTAATTCAGTAAGTAAAGGGGGGTTGATTTCTTAGAGGTCTTGCGCGCATCTAACCCGGACTAACACTTAGAGTTTAGTTTTCTTCAAGATCAGTTTAATTACGTTTACTATACAGGATTTCAGTTCATAGTTTCCTGATAGTAATGCAGGTCCTTCCATTATTACATTTTTAAGACTGAATAATACCCATTATTTTACCTATAAATGCATAAAATAATACTTCATGCTCACTGGCAACAAAGAAATTTGATGCTGGATTGCCTCCTGTTATTAAGTGCATTGGATATTTTCTCTACATGTAACAAAACAAAGCAGACAAGGGTCACTTATTCTGTAAAGTATACTTTAAAACAGTGGTTTGTCGCCTCTGAACTGTTTCTTTTCACTGCCATTACAGAAAAATAAGGTTTTATACTTCATAAACGTCAGTGAGAAGCTTTCCTTTCTTGTTTAAACAGAAGTAAACTTGAAGGTCTTGTCAAAAAAAAAGTAGGTTAAGCTTGACTAATCAGCTGAACTCATTCTATTAATAGTCCAGGTGGCATCATTAGTCCATTAAGCTTTGTCTGGAAAATTGGGGGCAGGTACATATACTTCTCTTATATATATAAGAGGTTAAACCAAATTAACCTTTCCAAAATAAAAATACAATAATTGCCATTTACTTGCTATTTCTTCACTCTGGGAAGGAGTATTGTGCCTCGCTGAACAAATAAGAACACATGAATTTAAGACTTTTTCAGAAAACTTTGTTATTTTTTGTTCTGCAAGAGCACAATTGCTTTCTTACGGCTTGGTTAGGTGGAGCCTGAAGAGATGTTGTCATTCTCATGACTGTAGCCAGACTATGTGCCTTGTTCTTCCTATCTAAAGTATTTCTCAGACAAATTGTGTCTCAGATGGGACACTAAAGCAATGTGATGGAATTAAGATAATTGGGAAACAAAGATGCACTTTTGATTTCTCTCAGTTCTGTGGTAGAACGATATAAAATTGAAGGAGACATAAAAAGGTTTTATCTTTTCAGATTAAGACAATGCAAATTTATCAGCCTCACCCAAACTGCTAGATGGAAGCTCACATTGTGCCACTATTCACCATTTCCTTCAGTCTTAACATGAGTCACCTAGTTCTACAGGGACTTGGTAAAGAAGCTAAGTACACTAAAGGCATCTACTGACAGGATTTGCATATAATTTTTTTTCTGTGATAGATTCCTCTTCAGCTCTAACTGTGCTAAATGTTAGTCAATGGCTTCAAGGGAGAGTCAAATTTTAGGTATTTCTGTGCATAGTGATCATCGGTAGTACTGAAAAACCCAGGCACTGATTCATGAAAACTCTTCCCCAGAAGTACTTTGTCCCTCTGAGGTCTGCTAGGAAAATGTTTCCATCTAAGAATCTTTAGCACAGCAAACAAAAGTGCAACAAAATCTTTACCTAAGAAAAAAGACCTGAGACTAGTGTTTAGGCATTGCTTTTAGCCACCAGCCAAGGCAACAAACTGCAGCTGAAAGTTGCTATCTGTATCCTGCTGGAACCATACAGATAAGCAACTAGGACAAGCATCCTCAAGGTCCCAAATATCTGGAGTTTAGGTAAGAGCTGCACAAGCCACCCAGCGTACAAGAGTATAAGAGAAAACCCTTTATTTTAGCCTGCATACCTTCAAAATATTAACAGTATCACTGGAACATTTTCTCATGTTAGAAATGTGGAAGCTTCAAATGGACAAATGATACCTATCTTCTCAAAAATTCTCATAACACTGTGAAGCTATAGGGCACTGAGATCCCATTGTTTCAATAAAATAATTTCATAAACTTTGCCACAGTCCTTTGTTTCCATCTCATGGCATCTAGGCTTTCCCATTATTAGTTTAATAATTTATTACAATGGTTTCTTTCAGGTGTAAATTTCCATGACTCAGGACCTTGATAAAACCAAATGCATCCCATAATTTATGAGAACATTAATGACAAAAAAATAGACCAGAATTCCCCATCTGTATGAAATGTTCATGTTAAGAGAGCTAGATGTAAAAGGGCACAGTAGATTAGTAAGAGGGATGCTATCTAATAAGTTGCAGAGGCTCCCTACTTTTCTTACAGGTCCTTATGTTAATAAAGGACTTATAGAAATCACAGCTAATCTCTGTTCTGGCTACATGTGACAAGTATTGTGGTGCCTAAGTCAGGCTTCAGTTCTCACATATGCTAACAGACACAGGATTTTTTGACACTGAAGAAGGGCACACACTCCCATGTGACTGAGAATGGAACAGCTACCAAAGAAATGATAATAAGATGTCCTGCCCTGAGACACAGCAGCATTCAAAAATAGTTGTTTTAGTTTTCAGATTGTGTCCAAAACCCACTTCCAGTTTTCTTGAAGAACGGAAGTGGTTTTAGACATGAAAGATATGTGCTTAATTTTGCTGATAGCTACTGTCTTTATTCACTCCTTCTTTTAATTTTATATAGGGAAGTTCTCTTTCCCTTCCTTTCAGCTAAAGGAAGAGCTTCCTTCCTGTTCTATCTTCAGTGTTAAGGCATGAAATTTCTTTTTTTGTTCAAAGAAATGAGTATAGAGACATTTTGACAGAAGCTTCTTCAACAAAATGCTTTTCCTTCTGCCCAAAGGCCATGAGCAAACAGTATGAGTTTAATCTTCTGTGGCAGGAGAGTCTTCACATGTGTAAACTCATCAGAAGGATCTTCTTCTGGCAATCCAGAAAACATTATCTAGGACTGCAATAGTCCTATAAAGTGCTCTCTTATCCTTCATGACTTATACCTGTTGTCAGAGCAGGAAGTTGTTTAGAGAATAAAGATTTATAATCTATTTGTTTCAACACTGGTCAATACTAAAGAGAAATGTACAGCAACAGTCTTCCAAGTGGGAGCAGCCAAGCAGTTATATTCACTCTGTTATGGGCACTTTGCACAAAAAGGAAAATACAAATCAGTAAACTCTACTCAACTTTGTTTGCTTGCAGTTAAATAGCATTTAGCCTTGGTGTTTGGACTTCCTGCAGAAATAGAAATGGGATTTTTCATGTCATTGATAGAAAAACTGAATTTTGTCAACAGCTCACAACATTTATCCATATCATGTGAAAAGCTCACTTAAATGTGGACATTTGCCAGAAATACCAAGTCTTTATCCACAGCACATGATTTTTCTATTTCTTACTTTTGAACTGAGTCCTCTGAGGTCTTGCTCTTCTATTTCTTCTTTATTGTGTTCCAAGTAGCCAAGAAATTGATGATAAAATGAAAGAAATTTATTGCCAGACAGCTCCCAATTTGTGATTATATGAAAACTCTATTTGCATATGCAACCAAGGACTGTTCTATTAGGAAACCAGTCATGTGGCTGTATTTGTCACTGCGGATTTTGCAAGATGTCTCCATAGCTTCACCAATCAAAAGTTTTCCTCAAGTGTTCTCCATAAATCATCTTGCAGTTTCACTGGCAGGATTATTCATACCGAGAGCTGCAGCTAATCCATCCAAGCCAAAGCAAGCTGTGCTGGTCAAGTCTGTATGGCAAAGATTGGGCAGCAATAGTGATGTTACCCACTGAGGAGAGGCTGTGCTATGCTCCCATCTGTGAAGGAGCAGTCTGTCTTGACAAGGCTTGGGGGGTTTTGACCCAATGCCATTATACAGGCCAGCTCTTCTTGGCCTTGCCTAGCTCTTCTGGTTTCTTTCATAAAACAATGTGTTTGTTCACCATCCTATTTCTAAATGCTTTTCTGTTGATGATAACACACTGCAATGTCTGCATATTGCCAATATGATCACAATAAGGTAGGTGTCTTTTATTCCTCCAAAGCACTTGGTGCATTAGGCTGCATTTTATTTTTGTTTAATCCTACAAAAGCAAAACACCAAGCACAACAAATCTGAGAAAGGACTAGAGGAATTTACCCCACCATCAGGTTACCATTCAAAGTAAATGGCTCCTCCTATCTGATAATACAAAAAGCCTAAATTGGAGAAGAACAGAGACATTCAGTGTACTGTCTAGTTTCTTCTTCAAGTAACCCAGAGTATTTGCAGAGATATGGCCTGCTTTGCTTGCCCCAGAGGATTGACTGTAATACAGCCATAGCTGCTTAGTACATCCAGCTTACACTTACTTTTAGCTTCTTCCTGGTTCATCCGGACAGGAAAATTGACCTTGCCTAACATGTCAGAAATAAAGGTGTTTCTGCTCATTGTCACATTTTCCATAACTCCAAGTTTAAGACCACCTGCTTCACTGCTTTCCTCATCCTATTTTCTGAATGTGCTTGCTTTCTATCTGTTTAGGTTGTGGAGGTAATACTTTTTTTCTGAAAGCATTTGAGTTGGTTTTCAAAACACTAGGATCTGCTTTTCCTTTATTTTTTTTTCATTGTATGTCTCTTTAGCTACAGCAACCTTGAAGGGAAGTCTAAGGGGCTTTAATCCAATGCCTCCGTAACTAGTGGTACAAAAGGGAGCATTTAGAGATGGAAAGTACCTGTTCTCCAGGCTCAGGCTTGGATTTCATTATATTGAGCAAAGAATATTATTAGTCTAGTGTCTGGGGAATCTCCTGATGGAAATTTCTGTGGAAATCATCTGAAACCACAGAGTTGCACAAAAGCAGCCCTCTTGTAAAAGGGCAGGTGTTTGCAGAGGGGTGGCTCGCCTGCTGACAAATAACCTGCTTTCTTAGGGGAAACAGTCCTCCTGTCTTCTAAAGGATTCCAGAAAAAATCAGCAGCGTAAGTTCAGTCCTTGGATGGGTGGAGTGGTATTTCCATTTAGGAAAGCAAAGACAGTCTCACAGACAAGTCTTGGGGAGAAAACTTGGCATGCAGAACACATCCCATAGGAGCACCTCATCCCAGACAGTGGCCTCCCAACGAAACCTGAGATGCTGCTCTTTGGTTTGGTCACAAACTAAGTGGTGTTTTTTCAGCATAACTTTTCTGCCTTTTTTTTTTTCTTTTTTTTTTTTTTTACTCTCTTCCAGAGAATTTCATAAGATTTTGCTCGTTCCTTGTTATCCACCAAAAAATCGTCAAAACTACTTGGTGTCTGTCAGCTTTTTGTTCCATACATGCGGATTGAAGTGAGCAGGATTGCTCTGCTGCAGTCCCAAGCAGTCCTTGTAAAAACAGCCACTGTGATGTCAAAAGAAACAGTAAATCTCTGGCATAACAAAAGAGAATCAGAGTGACTTACAAAAAAATGTTAAAGTGGTGTTATTTTCCCAACACACACACTCCACAGTATTGTAGAAAATTCCTTAAGCAACAGAAATGGAAAGAGAAACAAAGTTTAACATTTCAGCATCTTACTCAGCAAAGTTTTCTGAGGAAAACAGATCAGCTGAAATAGTAAGCTTTGTTATTTTTTCCATATACTTTATTCAAATAAAGATATGTGAGCTACATATGTTCCTGTTTAATTTGAAGATTTGGTTCTAAATGCCTTTGGTGTACATTAACTTGATATTTTTACTTATTAGATATTGGAAAGAGTGGCACACAGGAATAACGTTGAATGTGCAGTAAATCAGTGCAGTATTTATTTTGCAGACATTTAATCAGAAAGATAAGATTTGTAGAGGGAGGAAATATCTTTTATTAGTCTAGCTGCCAGAGTTGAAAAAAAAAGGACACAAATCTCAGAGCTTTACCCATTTTCCAATTAAGTCCTTCAGTCTAATAAAAAAACTGTGCCCTTAAACCACAAGAGCTACAGCAACAGCAGTATGATGACACAAAAGATTAATCTTTCATGCAGACATGGCCACAAACCTATGTAAACTCATTGTCTGCATCTGTCCCTCTGCCTAGAATATAAAATATGGTCATTGCACTCTCAGCTAATGATTTTGTTAGAAAAGGAGAGGCTGTATTTGATGCATTTCATGAGGGAAATGAGTTTAGGCAGGTAAGACTAACCTGTCTCAGCCCATGGAGCAGACTGGAGGATGGTGTGTGCGGCACAGCTGCAGTGTAACACAGCACACATGACCAGGAGCAAACTCTCTGTTTCAAACTTTGAGCAGTCACAACAGAACAAAAATAAAGCCTGGCTCTGTGATCCTTCTTTAATTATTGCTCAGGCTCATCAAAAGATGCAGGACTGAGTTTGAGTGACAAGTTTAGCCGCCTCTTAGGGCAAAGGTTTGAAATTCCTTTACCTAATGAGTAATTGTATCATACCATGCCTTGTGAGCTGCTAATAGCAAATGAGAGACATTTTGGGACAGAAGGAAGCTTGGAGTCCTTTCTAATTAAGTGTGTCCCTCTCTGAGTCTCTAGATAAATTCCACAATATTCTTTAGCTCATGCTTGCATACCACACCTTTTTCTTCCTTTGCTGTTTTTCCTGCATGTTCTATCCACTGCTCTGCAGGCAGAAAATTCCACTTGAATTCCTTTTGTGTCTGGTCATTCCATAGATTAAATCACAGCTCCTTGGTTTATTATTAGGAATGCAATAATCACTGCTATCAAAATGTCTCTGGACCCTTCCCATTTCCATTTCCAGCCTTAAAACCTTTTTTTTTATTAAGCCAAAAGCCCTGTTTTCTAAATCTTCTTAAACTGTGATCTGTGAATTTATATATCATCTGGTTTATCTCTGGTGCTTTGTCTAGGCCATGAAATACACAAAATGTCATGAATGTCTTTTGCTCAACAGAAGAGTCTTCTGCTCTTGCCACTTGTCTCAGACTTCAGCTGGATGTGTGCAAGGTCATGCTGAGCCCAGCAGCCCTGCAATGGCTAAGGTACTCTGTAAGTGCTCCTATTCTTTGTGTTCTCCTGAGTGTGCAATTCAGCCCCATGCCTTCAGTTCCTTACAAGTCCTCCATGCTTCCCACCATTGCAATGTGGATGCCCCTCTGCAGCATGCTTCAGTGCCCCTGAATCTTCTGGGCACCACAGGCCGTGTCTGGCTGGGATATGCCTGCATGCCAGCCAGCCAGCCAGCTAATGTGCATGTGGGGATAGATTGGATGGCCACTTCCAGACTGAACAAAGGCTGAGCTCTGTGTGCATTCCCTTGAGGAACAGATGCTACTCTGGCACTTGTTTTTCTATCTGGACAAATGGTTCAATCAAATGTTTGGGAACTGAACAGCTCTGAGTCCTGTGCCTTTCTGCTAAATCTGATTGAAATGGGTGAATTGCATTTCAAAGTTCTTAAGAAAAGAAGACACACAGACTCGTGCACAAACAGGCTGCAAAAGTCACGTAGGAATCATTTTCTGAAGACATAAGGCTAAAAATCTAATAGCCTGGGTGGAGAATGACATCAGGGAAGCTGGATTTGGCTTCCCTATTCTGACACTCAGCCTGTGCATTGCCATAAATAACACTGCTGACAGGCAGTTTTAAATTGCACAACAAATGGACCAGGGCAGGGCTACTTGATGGAGCAGAGCAAAACACATACCCTGTTCTTCCCTGCTTTTCTGCTCCTTGCTGCCAGATGCCTCCACCTCCTCCATCCCTTACACAACCAAGTGTAAAGAAGAGATCTGCACTAGCAAGCTTCTCCTGTCCTGAAGAGAAAATAAGTCCTTGTATTGTGCCCTCAGATCTCCTCATGCAAAATATAGGCAACTTGTATGACTTGATCTCAGGCTGCAGTGTTGACAACCTCACTCCACCCCCAGTCCCTGTCTACAGCCAGGTCTGGTGCTGGTCTGAGTCTGGTTCTTGTGTGTGGTTTAGTTCTGGCACACCTAAAACTTGAAATGCTCATGGTATTAGACACTGACTGCTTGCAAATTCTGAGGAAAAGGTAATAAAGTAGTGGAGGCACAACAAAACCTGAATAAATGTGGAAGACAAGAAAGGGAGGGAGTCTGCTTGTGAAGCAAAGTTCATAGTGCATGGGCTCTTTGCAAAAAGTTTAACAGGTCTTTGTTGTATTTCATCTTCCTGGAATCTTCTCCATGATGTGAACTGAAGCTGTTTTGGAACTGGAATTTTGTCACTCTTCAGATATTCTAATTATCTCCCCTAACAGGAGCCTGGTTTCCTAGTTCACTGTTTCTTTTTCCTCCCTTGAGACTACTCCTGGCATTTGTTTCCACATGATTATGCGAACACTGAGTGCAAAAAATGTCTTTAATGTTTTAGCAAGACTCTACCTAGCTTATCAAGTAAATACAAATGTGTAAATCTGTAAGAAAATCTGCTGTCTTTTTTACTGATCTTTCCCCCCTTTAGCATCAGCTTGAAAAGCACCTTTTAACACATATGAAAAAATTCTGATTTCCTCTCCCTTTTGTACTTCCTTACCTGACACACCTAATGTGAAGCATTCCTGGCTGATACTTCATTTATCTGCTCTCCTCCATTTGGAGCCAAGTCCTCACTGATTGTGATGGGTGCAGAAATGGAAGGAATGTGGCACCTCGCAGAATTCATCACTAAGAGGTAAACCAGAAATACTGAAGAGATCTTGAAGTAAGATTTTAAGTGTCAGGCAAATTCTGAAAAGATCAAGGTAAACTCACTGGCATATTGTAAACAGATTTCATTTAATTTTAATTAAGTTGAAAAATAGTGGCAATACCCAGAAAATTGCTTATATTTGGAGCCTCTCATACAATGAATACAGACTCCTTATTCTGCAGAAAAAAATTAAAGAATGGTGGTATGGAGGGCTTTGCAAGGTAGTCACAAAAAAGAGAGGCCAGGGATGGTCCCAAAGAGGAGGCAGGAGGATCAGGGCTGCTGTGGGGAGCAAGGGGCTAGCAGAGCAGATGACCTGGTGCAACCAGAGGTGGGCAGGAACAGGGGTCTTGCCAGGGATCCCAGGAAGGGGTGCCCCTACAAGAACTGCCAGCATGGAGACTGTAGCAGAAGCAGCAGCGAGCCTATGTATCCTGAGCTCTGCTCCAGTAGCTCTCCACTTTGCTGCCTGCTGCTTTCCCTGGCACTGGCAAAGAGCTCTCCACATCTACTTTGCACTCGCTCTGTTGCGTTGCACTAAACCAAAAGCCAGCCCCAAAATGTGTGCGTAAAAGATGTCCAAACACCCATTTTTGAACTCCCAATTGGGCTTTGCAGCTTCTCTGCTGTCCCTGCCTTGCTTTAAAAGTATGTGCTGAGCTGCACTGTGTCCACAAAGAGAAACATGCCAGTTTACTAAAGAAGATAATTAAGATTTTATTGAAAACATACACCAGGAAGAATGCCTGCTTAAAAACTGCCTCTCCGCATGTAAGTATAGGCTCTACCTTTTGTTTTCAGCTCAGGAATGAGCAAACCACACGGCAAGGATTTATAAGGGATGATTATTAAGAAAGGGCAGTTTCAAAGGAGAGTCTGAACTGTAACATGCAAAAATACTAATAGTGTCATAAAGCAGGTTGGAGCTGCAAACAGACTGTACTTTCGTGTTCAGTAATTTCACTCCTCACAGCTGCTACTAGCTGATTCCACGTCCTGCCCTGCCCAAGAGCTGTGTATGTGTATGTGTATGTGCATACATATACAGATGTGAAAGGGAACAAAAAAAAAAGGATGGAAAATACTTTGTTCTTAATGAGAAAATGTCCATCTTACTAGGTTTACAATGGAGAGCTTTTTCCTTACAAAATGAAAACCTTTTAAAATGTAGATATGTGTAAAATAGGCCCCCTCAAAAACTTTAAAGAACAAATTAGCTAGTTCTGTGGCATCTCACCAGGCTGTGGAATTTATGAAAACCACATTCCTTGGATTCTAAAACACTGGCCATCCTGCTGCTCTTTCAAATAATGTTGATTTTGCTGACTAGTCTCTCTGAGAGCCAGCACAGTTGTCTAATTGTAAGTAAATAATCTTGGTACAAATCTATGTTTGACATACTGTCATACTAGCATTTACTGTTTTGCAAAAGGGATTTACTTCAAGGATATTGAAAAATTCCATTGGTGTTTAAGGGGAGTAACAACTGTGACCCTCTATAAATTAAAATGCTTGACCCTGCTATATGATATAGAAGATCCAAAGTATTTCACATGTTCAGATCAGTGAAGGCAGAAAAACCCTCCTTCTGAAGGTGCAGTATTATGTTCACACAAACATCTTCAAGGACTATGAAGGTTTACAGGGGTTAGCTGTTTAAAGCTGAGACTCTTCAGCTCATGTGCAACCCCAATAGCTTCTCTGGGAATGTATAAGGTTGGTTATAAAAGTCTATTCTTGCGGATCATATTGCTAGGAAAGGACATGTGGGCCACATTCAGAGCCGCTATTATAGTGCTTAAGAAGGACACCAGTGCCACTGTGATGTCAAAGTTCAAGAGCTTCATAAGTTCTTCGGACCACCTACAGCCTGAGAATGCCAAATCCTAGCATCCTCTGTATTCGAGGGAACAAGGAGTCATGAAACCTTGTCTAAAAGCCTGGAGTAGACAGCCCGAGTGTGGTGCACTACGGATCTTCTGAGAGCTTTGCAGGACAGGCTGAGATAACAGGGACTTAAGTGAAGCAATTGCCCCACTGCTCTTGAAAGTAATGCCAGAGTAGTGGTGGCACCAAAGACAAGTGCCTGTAGAAAAAGGTTTTCTTGGCTGAGATGTCACAACTCTCTTTTTTCTGGCAATGCAAGCCAGGACCTAGCAACCTGGCATACTACCAAGCTCTGAAGAGCTCATCAAGATTTTGGATGAGGACACCACAGTATCAGCATCGACACAGCAGTCTGCATGGCCCATGATGCCTGGGAGCCCCAAGCCTTGGAGCCTCTGAGCCTTGGAGAGAAGCTACAAATATCCAGGACGAGGCAGATTATGTGGGGTATCTGAAGTGCAGGCTGACCTGCAGAGATTACATATCCACACACATATATTGAATATTGTGATCAGTAAGGTGAAAAGTGCTGGACCAAACTTCCATTTCTCACTTTTTGAATGAACATAAGAAGCTACTTTGTGTTGGGCTTTGTTCCATCACCAGCATGAAGATACAGATCCATACCTCCTTTTGTAAAATTCTTAAAGAGTTGACATTTATGATGTCAACATTGTAGGTGATGTTTTCGTTTGCCTTGGCACTGCTTACCATAGCTCTTCATTAACATAGCCATGGAAATAATACATCCTTTTCTAGCACAGCCACTGTAATACAGCAGTCACTGTGTGACTTGCTTGAAAAGGGGTGCAGAGCTCATATAAATTCCAGTGATTCCAGATGCTCCATTAAACCAGTGCGCCTTAGTCAGGCACAGACCAAACTCTGAGTGTGATGCAAAATTCCCAGTGATGTATACTTTGGCTTGTTAGACATAGTCTGATGTTTGAAGTTTTTCTAGAAGAACACTTTCCAGGTTCTCTCCATCTTAGTCCCAGTGCTGAATCCAGCATGCCTTGTACCATTAAGCATAAAAAGGCAATGAGGTGACAGAACTTCATCTCTGACTTCAGATCAAGAACAATTAAGTTTTTGTGTTGCATTTTTACATGGCTGAATACTTTTTTCTTTTTACTGTGTGTTTACTCTACATGGAGGGGAGAGTTTTAGCCTGTTTCATATTTTAGTTCTAACCCCCTTAATATTCCCATTATAAATAAGAGACAAAACTGGATTATTGTGAACAAATTTAATAGAAACATTCATAAGAAACAAAAAAAATGTTGTGTGACTAATGAAAACACTTAAATTAGCTATCTAGGTGTCTAAAAGGTCCTGCTAATAACAAGTTTTTATTTTTCTGAAAACTCCAGCTATTGAAGTACAGTCAGTGTGATGGAGGTGTGTGAAGCTTTGTTTGAATTCTTGGCTTCTACAGGGGAAAACTGTCTCTTTGGATTTGTGTACATCTGTTTTCATCTGAAACTAAAATCCAAAGAAACTCAAGCTGGAACAGTTTTTGGTGTTGATTCAAGCGGTGCATGAAAAATCAGGTCAGTTGTCTCACTGGATCAGTACCAATTTCACTGTTCCCAGTCAAAGAAGCTATGATGCTTGTTATTAAAATATTCCTGAATGGGACTGCACAAAAAACTTCAGCATGTCAAGCCAGTTCTTCTGGACTTGTGTGCTGCCCATGGAGAGATCACTCATAAATGCTGCTAACAAATTTGCCCTTTGTGACCTCATGCTGTGAAGTTACCTCAATAATTAAAAGAGTTCCTATATCAAATAACAAAGCCCCTTTTTTGAAAGTGGAATGTGTAATGTTTGTAGATTTTCCTCTCCAGTAAGCTGTCAACATTTTCAAAGGAAAACAGGAAGACGTCTATTGGGGAGATCACAAGGTAGGGAGTCAGGAGGCCCAGGTTTATTCCTGGCCCTGTCACTATCACACTACATGATGCACAGCCGCTCTTCGCTTCATTTTCATCATCTCCCACCCTACAGCGCTATTCCTGACGGGGTCTGTCTGGACTGTGCCCTGGGTGCTGGAGACCACTGGGAAAGTGCTGGTAGCAGGAGGTGTTCATGGTCATCCAGAACCCCTGGGCATGTCCAGCAGTGTGAATTTTCTGAAAACACGAACTGCCTCTGAAAAAAAAACTATACCATTTTTTGCCTCTCCTGAAAAGTTTAGCTGCTTTGCAGGGAATATTAACCACTTTCCCATGAATGCATGTACTGGCCACGAAGGTGCCATTATAATAGTTGTCATTTAATCCAATGTTTGTCTTAAGCAATAAATGTTCAGCAACAATCCAGTAATACTTCCACAGGATCCCAAATGGCTCCTTTTTTTTTTTCTTTTCTTTTTTTGAGGCTGAATTAACAGTTATGTAACATAAGGAGGTTTTTTTTTGCTTTTTGCTTAATAAATGATTTTTTGTTAGGCACAGTGGAAAAAGATCACCATACAACAATTCAAAATTAAGCCATCTGGCTTTGTGTCCTACTAACAGTGTTAAGAAATCTCCCACATCTAAAAGAAACATGAACCACTATTTCTGTGGTGCGTTCATTTACTTTTCTTAGGAGCGCGTGTGTGTGTGTATATATATATATATATATATATATATATATATATACACACATCAAATGAAGCACATATTTCTTCTTTTTTTTTTTCC
>JAWWEW010000078.1:102517638-102639274 GCA_035583185.1 Anabacerthia variegaticeps
AGCCTTCCAGCAGGAAGGGAGTCTACGAAAAAGACAGAGGGACTTTTTACAAGAGCATGTAGTCACAGGACAAGGGGAAATGAGTTCAAAAAGAAAGACAATAGGTTTAGATTAGATATTAGGGAAAAAATCCTTGCTGTGAGGATGATAAAACATTGGAACAGGTTTCCCAGAGAAGCTGGGGATGCCCCATCCCTGGAAATGTTTAAAGCCAGGTTGGATGGAGCTCTGAGGAACCTCACCTAGTGGAAGGTGTCTCTATCCATGGCAGGGGCATCGGAATGGGAATGATCTTTAAAGTACCTTCTGACCCAGGTCATTCCATGATTCTATGATTGTATGATGCATTTGGACTTCCCATGTGGGTCTGTATTGACATAGCCAGCAAATCTGGGTAGTGAACACAGCTGAACCAAGCTGGGTTGATGTCTGTAAGTAGATTACACTGGCTTCCACTCCCTCTGATGCCAGGTGGCTTTATGGAGACACCTCTGTGCACCACCTTACCTCTGAGAGAAGTTGCACAGCCAGATAGGAACATGCAGAACACACCCAGCTGTCCCTGAACCCCAGATGTGTGGTGTGTAACAACAGAAGGATGCTCCTCTGGGCTGACACAGCCCAATTCTACGTTTCTTCTTGCTGGCTCCTACTGAAGATAACCAGAAGCTGAACATCCTTAGCCTTTGGACAGTCTCAAAACATGGGGAGACCTTTGCTGCCTTCTGTCAACATGAATCAAATCCTGGTCAGTATCACTTTGATATATTCCAGCTGAAGAGCTGACCTGGTTAGAACTCAGAAAATAAGAATCTATTTTTGAGGAAATCAGAATTATTCTTCTATGTGTATAGAAAGAAACACATACTATGAACAAGCAAAATGTTGTTACTAATGTATAAAAATCTGTTTCTGCAAAGATCCTAATAAAATTGGCACTAATTATTCGGTCTTGGACTTGCTGTCTTCAACATTTACGCACTCTAGCAGTAGTGGAATTACTTTTCACTATGGAAATTTTGGACAGCAATGTCAAATATTTCATCAGTTTGTATATTCAGTAGACACAACAGCTACAATTGTTTTAGGCAATTTTGACAAAATACTGTGCAAGGAAATTGGTCTGTAATTTGCCAGAATAAAACTTCCCAAACTTTCTGAACCACAAGTAACCACCCTTCATTCAAAATATGAATAAACCCCACAATGCTGCATTTTATAAAATATCAAAAATATGAAACAGCAGTCCTTAAATATCATCTGCAGGTAATCTTAATATCTGTACTTCTAATTGCATTCCAGCATTTCACTTTTCTTTAAGTTTAATGCAATGTGACTGTCCAGCCTATGCTATAGCTGTGTCGTGTTTTCCTTCCAAGAAATCCAGTTTCTAAAAGAAAAAGATCACATCAATTGAAAGACAAGAGAACTGGCACATTAGCCTCTGCATGATCAACATCCAAACCATAGCTAGGAACAAGTTTGTATCTCTGAGTAATTCTGGCATACTGAAAAGATAGCCAGGTGTTTTGCTGCTTACAGAATCTCCCTCAGTCTCACAATTAATCAAAAGATAGGACAGGAAAAACAAAAACCAACCTCACTTGCCAGAGACAAGTCAAGATAACTAAATACTTTAAAATTATGATGCTAATTACCCAGATTAAGAAAAGGCTCATCTGCGGATTTAACAAAATTATTAATAAATAACTTCACCATTTGTTCAGGATCATTTACAAACTCATTAGCCAGATACAGGGATAATGTCTTCATTCTGGGCACAGGTCCAAAATGGTCATTAACAACAATATGAAATTGTTGCACAGAAAAAGATTTATCCTTAAAATATGTTATAATACTCAACTCTTACTTTTCAAATGCACATTTTGTATTGAACCCAAATGGTACTTACTTCAGACAAATGATCTCCCACATATGGTTCCTGTGTCACATGCAGTTCTCCTCAATGATGCATGCAATTGTTTTTCAGAATTCTTTTTTTATTTAATTCTTGCCCTTTGTATTGCATGTGGGCTGAGGCTATGAGAAGGCTGCCAACCAAAAGCAAATGCCACACATAGCTCCATGTGCATGGACCAAGGCTTCCAGCATCTCCAAGACTTGCCAAAGAGCCAAAGAGCTCAAATTTTGTAGTTTAAGTCTTGGGAGAGAGCCAGGTGAGGGTAATAGTCCACTGTGAAATGGAATCAAAGGCAACAGGAACCGAGCACATTACCTCTGGGTTTAAATCACTTCAGCACAGCCTGCACAATTTATTCTTTATTATTTACAGGGACATTAAATTTGCATCTTTGTCTTTTGGATTACTGATGAATTTGAATACACTTGCAGAGTAAAAGTGAATGTGAACCACTATAAATGAACTTCCTTGAGATTCAAGAGAAGACTGTAGAAAGGAAAAACTAAGCAACACACACGTGGTTGGTAAGTGCCTGAAGTCATGCTATGCCACAGCAACTGAAAAGCGCTCACTTGGGGACCTTATTTCAGTATTGATGAATAAATTGTAATAGTTCCATATAAACAAGGCATGTTAAGGCAATATGTAAACATGTTGAAAGAAGAATGATTTGTTTAGTTCCTTTAGACCTTCTCTGAGCCTGAATCTGACTGGAACATGGATCACTTTGTGGCAGTCAGCCCATTGCGGTGGTAAGCTGTTGTTATATTATTATTACTGTTGGATGAAAATACAGCCCTCATAATTTTTGTCCTGAACTAGAGAAACAAAAAGCCCATAAAATGAAGCATTTCTATGAAATTGTTTTCCCTAGAATGCCATGTAAAATTTCCTAAAATTAAAATATAAAAATATGCTTGAAACTTTTCCTGAGAAGATAAGTGGTTTTCACCAGAAACACAGTGTAATTGTGAGTGGCAAATTTCACCATAGCTTTAAATGAAACCTGAAAAATATGAAAGTGTGTATAAAGAGCTAAAGCTTGTGAAGACCCAGGACTGGGCAACACAGTATTATATCACCCAACATAATGCAAACCTGTATTATGTACTGTATTGAAGCCTAAATATGTGTGTACTCAGCAGTTTACCTAGCTAGCAGGAATATATTTTGATCCCTGTGTAGCAAAAGACGGAGGTAAAGGTTAAGGTCTGTGAGGTCCAACTTCATGTGTAACTCACACCGAAGCAGAAATAAGAAAATAGTACCTGGTTTCATTGTTCAGGGTCAACATCTGCCTGAAACCCAGGCACAGAAGGGATGCTGATCTTGTTACCTGACATCAAGTATGCTGGGGTACCTGAACAATAGTTAGGGATAAAATCTGGGAGAACTGAGCTTAATTTCTTTTCAGGCCACAGGTTGTATGTCTGGTTGATTCCCAGTGTCCTTTTGTCTGAGCGTCCTTGTGGGCAGAGTTCACAGGGCATGCAAGGAGAAAGGGAGAGATGCCCAAATCATGTGACAACCACACTGTCTATCTCTGAGCAGCTCCTGTAAAGAGATCCAATTTCATCCAGAACAAGAAACGGTTCAGATCTTTGGACCTGTGATGCCACTTCCAACAAAATATTCCCGGCAAATTGTCTGGAAGAAGTGACATGGGGACTGCTGTGTCTGTCAGCATTGCCCACTGCAGCATCATCACTCTGATTACCCCATAGCCTGCCCCAGAGGACACCAGCAGCTCGACAAAAGGCTGCACCCCACACAACCCATCTCCTGCAGGTAGGATGAGGTGGCGTAAGTCAGGCTAAACACAAGGAAGGTCTCCTCTGGCTGTAGTGGCTCAGACCACCATTTTCAGAGTACTCATCCTGGAAATCTGGGGATCTGTTCATACAGACAACAGAAACAGAGAAGATGGAGAAGAGACTGGAGAGCTGAATCCATTTGCAGATGGAAAGCGACATACTATCTCTAATTTTTAAAGTCAGTATTTCTTAACTATGCCACTCAGTGGTTGGGATGAAGTTTCTTGGGATCTAGAAGTCTCCTGTTTAATTGATGAAGAAATTATATGCTACATAATATCAACAGTCCACTGATACACTGCTTGTTAAGTGTGCTGGATCAATTCCCCCATCTCTATGAATCATCAGCGATCTGCCTTCCTCTTCATTAATCGCAGGATTGCTAAGGATGATGATAGTGTCTAACAGCTACACCTTCCTCTGCTGGGTGCAGATGGATCAGCACGAAGGAAAAAGGAATGTTTACTTCAGAAACTAAAACATAAAATACCTGGGTTTAGAGGAAAGATTTGACATATGAAACAGTTTATGAATTTCCTGCATTTCTTTACTAACACTAGATTTTTATAGCAGTATTAGCAGAAGATCATCAGCCAATTAGATATAAGTATTTTTACATATATATTCTTATACATTCCTAACATTGTTAGGATTAAAAGCCAATATAGAAGCTTACTTCAGAAATATGAAGTGCCCCACTGTGTCCACAAATTAATAAATATTTTCAAGTCACAAGAATGGAGGTAGATTCCAGGCCTAATATTTTTTTCTTTCAATTAGTAAGGAATGTATTTTCCACAGATGCAGCTATTCACTCATCAGTATCTGCAATTTTTGTTGCTATCCTTCAGTTCACTAAGGTTACTGTATGAAAAATTAGAAAAGTGTTATCAGTTACTACTTTTGATGACTTTTCTAAATTTCTGTGCAGTTCTGCTCCTTGCACATCTCCTGATGACACAGGCCTAAACCAATATTCTTTCTTCCTGGTTTTTTTAAAATATTTTTTCTGCACTGTGTTTTCAAACAGAAGTGCTTTTCCTAAGGAGAAATGGAGCTTCATTATTGGTTTCATCTAGTCCATGAGACATGATGGAAAGATTTCTTCTTGGAAACATACTTATGGGAACTTTAGATCAGAGTTTTAACAGCTTTTAGTTTCAAAAACTGAATTATATTGATTCTTCAAAATAAAAATGGAAATTAGCTTAGGATCCAAAATAAATCAAACCAGTGAGTGAACACAATTCTGCCTTATAAACACTGCAAGAGCTGTGGTCCTAATCCAACACCACACTACAGGCCATCTGTAATTATCTGATGACTGTGTTGAGGTTTAAGTGTTTTACTCACGATATTCCAGTCAACTACTAGAGCATAAACTAAAAGCTGAGTCAAGACCCTTTGATATCTGAGCCCTGCTTTAAAGCAGCAAATGGCTACTGCAGCTGGTATTCCAGTATTTTTGTCAATCCCTAACTAAAAGTACTGCCTCCACATCAGCGAAACACACACATCACGTAGATGTCAATTCAAGTCATCAACCAAAGGAATTGAGATTTGTAAATCTGTTCTATAATTTTTGTTCTAGAATGACTCAATTTTGTGGATTTAATCCTCCATTCCTTGCTGAGGCAAGATAGTACCTGATAGGTTTCCAAGACTTTTTGATGCAGTACACTATGGTTCCTTTCAAAGCCATAGACCCTCAGAAAAGACCATGTAGTATGATCATTTCTTTGGGCATCCCTACATTGAACACACTGCAATACCTCTAATTGCAAAGGCAAGCCTGTATGAATGTCCTCTTTACATAAGAAAAGACTCTGGTGCCTCCACTACCTTGTTCAACCCCAGAAGGAACCACTGCACATGACACTAGCTCTGCCTCGTCAACACTGATGTTAATAGTCAAAGCTGGATCATAAACGCTTATCACTGTCTTTAATAGCCTAAAAAGAGGTAGCTTTGCGGAAAATCAAAGCACGCCTTTCATGAAAACAGAAGCCTGGAAATGATCCCTTATTCCTGGCAACATCCAGAACTAGAAAAATAAAAGATGACTGGCCTGCAAATCCCTAATCCCACAAATATATACACACACATTCTCCAGCGTGTGTACTGCACGCAGTCCCGTTGAATCCAACAGGACTGCTCGTGGCCCTTCGTTCAGCACCAGGGTGAACTTCTCACATCCTGCAGCCGACGGATACACACCCAGCGCTCCAGGATGCCCCGGTCGGCGTGTCGCGGTGTGGAGACCCTGGAGGGGCCGCAGTCCCGCGGAACCCCCGGGTGCCTGCCACGGGCATCGGGAGCACCCTTCTCCCTCCCGAGTGCCCTGTGAGTCCCGTCCCCACGGACAGTCCCTGCTGCCCACAGCCCCGCCACCCGGGAACCCCGCGGTGCCGCGGGACGCCGCGGGACGGGGTGAGACACACCACACCCCCATCCCCATCCACCGGCGGGACCCCGAGCCCGCCCCCGCCGCCCGGCCCCGGCCGCGGCCCCTTCCCCGGGGCGGAGGGAGGGAGGCGGGGCCGGGCCGTGCTCCGCGGGGCTGGCGGCGGGCGCGGTGCTGCGGGCGGCCGAGCAGCGGCGGCAGCGGCAGCGGCAGCGGCCGGGGGTGCGCAGCGGGGCCGCGCCCGGCGCCCGGCATGGCCCCGCAGTAGCAGGGAGCGCCCGCCCCGCCGTCGGGGCACCCCCGCCGCGCCCCGTCCGTCCTATGAGACCCGCCCCGGCGACAAGATGAAAGGTAGGGACGGGAGCGGAGCGCCCGCACACGTGTCCGCACCGGGCACCGGCAGGCAGGGACACGGGCAGCGCCGCGGGGAGCGGCAGAGTGCGGGGAAGGCGTGCGGGAGAGAGTGCGGGCAGGGAGCAGGCGGGATCTGTGGGGTGCGGGCAGGATCTATAGGGTGCAGGCGGGATCTGTGGGGTGCCGGTAGACTCTTTAGGGTGCAGGCAGAGTCTTGAAGGTGCGGGCAGGATCTGTAGGGTGCAGGCAGGATCTGTAGGGTGCGGGCAGGGTCTTTAGAGCGCGGGAGGGATCTGTAGGGTGCAGACAGGATCTATAGGTTGCGGGCGGGATTTGTAGGGTGAAGGCTGGATCTGTAGGGTGCGGGCGGGATCTGTGGGGTGCAGGCAGGGTCTTTAGGGTGCGGGCAGCACAGCGTGTGGGCAGTCTGCAGCAAGGGGAGATTTCGTGCAGGGTGCAGGCAGGGCGGTCCGTGGGGAGGATGCCAGCGGGGCAGTCCACACGCAGGCAGGCAGGGTGCCGGCAGGACACCGTGCGGGCAGGTGGCGGGCAGGGCGCCGGCAGGGCACGGGCAGCCGGTGCCGGCAGGGGCAGAGCGTGGGTCTCACCGCGACCCTGGGGCACGCGTGGGGCCGCCCCAGCCCCAAACACGGCGGGCTGCGCTGTCCGTCAGTCCCGGTCCGGGACGGGGTGTCCCTGTGTGTGAGTGTGCGTGTCCCGTCATGAGTGCTCTCCCCAGCACGTTTTCTCTGGGCACCCAACTTTCATCTTCGCCCTCGCCCCGAGAAGACTTGTGTTTCTCCCAGGCTTATTTGTTTATTTTTTGCCAGCGTTTTGCGATGTTCTTGGTGTAGCTTCTAAACATCTGGCAGTGATTAGGTGCCAGTAAAGGCTTAACTGGCTTGTGAAATGTATTTGGCATATTTCTCATCACCATCCACCGACTGGAAAATTTTTGGTCTTTGCTTTGCATCTGTTCAAACTGAAACTTTGTTTCTTTTCCTCTTTGCTCTTTCCCTCCCTTCCCTCTCCTTTTGTTTTAAATGGGGGAAACATGCCAGTTCTACCGGTCGACTGCATCATCTAAAGTTGTGAGAGGTATTGCATACTTTAAAATGAAATAAGGAAACAGATTGCCAAATTGCTACACTATAACCTAGTAAAGATGTACTGGGGGGGTTGCAAGAAAGCCTTCTGTTTATGCAAAGTGATAGCCTTACAGCAAAAGGCAGAAACTTTACATGCTGAGGAATATTTACAATTAAAACATCAAAGGAAATTATGGAAAGTTTAGGAATTAGTTGGGAGTTTGTGAGAGTCAAATCTAGTTTTTCTTCAGATGCAAAAATAAACTTGAAGGGTGGAAGGAAAAAAACATACATATAAATTGCTTTTGGGCACGAGTGTGCCTGTTCTTGGATTGCAGAGTTTTATTCCAGATGCCAGGAGGCCAGTAAACATCATGATAGTTACACTGAGTTTCCAGAGTCTGGGACACCAAATGATGTGATTACTTATGCACTTGCCAGAGTAGCAACCTGAAGGAAGGAAAAACTTTTGGGGGGCATTTATTTTGCAAGCCCACATGCACTATTTAAGTTACTTCTGACAGTGTGGCATGGTGTCACTCCAGGGCCATGCAACATATTAAAAATAATGTATTTACAAGGTTCTTTAGGGTGCTCATGCCAGAAATTTTGTCATCAGCTTGCTGTTATCAGCACAAGTGTAGCATCTGGAACAAACCAAAACAATGAGGATCCAGTAATACAAACCAGTGACTGTTATCACTGAAAACCTTAGGCTCTGTTCTTCGGGGTTTTGGGGAGAGGTGAGATGCAAAGGACTAAGGATGGCAATAACATATAATTTGATTTGCATCTCCTTCTATTCTGCCTCCATTGCTCTTTGCAAAGCGGAGAAGTGGAATTCAGAGGGAAGATGTTTCTCCTTCTGGGAGCACTTGCTGGTGCCCCACACTCCATCAGGTGGGAGTACACGTTCTTACCATTTAGTTTCCCAACAAGTGATCACAGCTACCTTATTTCTTTCCCCCCCAGAGTCACAGAAATCAGTAATAAAACATGCAAAGAAGAACACTTAAATGACTGTGCTAATAACAAGGGAAAAGAGAAGCTTCAAATAAATCATCATGTCAGGTGCCATTGCCGGTGTTATGGAAGTCATAGAGCCAAACCAGATTTTGACTCGGTGATTTCCTTTTCTGGATAAAGATTTGGCTTTTCATGTTTTCTCTTTAAACTTGGTAGTGGTGATAATTGTAGGACCGTAGAACTTTGTGTAGTTACACATTTTGCTCAATAAAAACAAAATGATCTGTTGATTGCAGCTGTCTCTGTATCTACCCTCTCTGGAGAATGGAGGAATATCTAAATAATTACATCACTAAATATCTGTAAGGAATAAATTATATTTCCCATTGCTGGTATTTGTAATGTGTTATGTTTTAAATCAGTAAAACAAATTACGTATAATATGCTGGCAGTTTTATTTCCAGCAAACAACACTGAGCTCACAAACTGTGATATTTTTTAGTAATAATTCATGTGATTTATATAGGGACATGACTGCTTTAGGGTCAGATTTATCTTTATCAAATGATACTTCTAAGTTGCAGTTATTTATTGGGGTGTGAAGGAGTATTTGTTGCCTGGGAAACAAACGAAAGCAGCTTCCTCATAGTCAAACACTACCACATGTTTGAAAACATTGGTCCTAGTTTAAGACAGGGACAAGCATTATTAAAACTGAGAGCTTCATCTCATATATCTGTGATGTATTTTGTAATTACTACTTTAAACTCTCTCTGAAATCACTGTTGTCATGGTGGTGCTGATGATCAGCATTTTCAACTGAAATATGGATACTGTTTGCATAATGACTTAATACTAATGCCCAAAATCGGGCAATGACAAAGCCGAGGTGGTCATTTTGGGACTGTTGCTACAGGATGACAGAGAAGCCCTTAATTATGATACCTGAAGCAGCTCAGCTGCTTCTTTCTCCTACTCCTCTACCTCTGCAGCTTCCTTCATCTCCTCCTTCTTCTTCTCCTCTCCCTTCTCTTTCTTCTCTGCAATCATAAGCACCTTGCTATGTACCGCTTGGATAGTGATAGTACTGGAGGACAAATTGTCTGGGATCCTGTGCTTGAGAACTGGAATGTGACCAAATACTCTGTCCTGTGCAGTTCCTTTGGTGTGTTCCACTGGAGTCAGTGAAGCCCTCACTGCCTCAGGCAGAGCCTAACCTTAAATCCCAGCTTTCTTAGCATCAACCGGTTTACCTCAAACGTAGCTTACTGTGGTTAGTGCACAGTTTTAAGTAGATAGAGTACACTGACCTTTCACAGGATGTGCCACCTCAGTTTACCCAAAGTTGGCCTTATACAATGGACATATTATCAGACAATTAGTGATGTATCAGCCCATATTGCTAAAATCGTCCCTTCCGTGTTTTATCTTGGAGCCTGGACGTGATCTGCAGGTAAAGCCTACGTTTGCAAAAGCTGAGTGCACGTGCAAGTTCAGTTGTTCTTTCTTGACTACCTTGAAAAGTCTTAAATAATTTATTTATCTGATGTTTACCTTCTTGTAAAAAGGTTTTGTCTTTAGCTGTTTTGATGCCAATGCTATTTTTATAGACTAAAGGAATAAAATTGCTAATTTTTTAACACTGGAGAAAAGTATATATCTTTTATTTTCTTGCGTTCTCTCTCATCTTTGTGTGCACAAAATCAAATGAACAGTCACATGCAAATAGATCTTTCCTGGATAGAAACTTCAAAATATGAATTTTTAAAAAATCAATTCCAGAGCATTTTGCAGAAGCCAGAAAGCATCTGAAAACCAAGGATTAGAAGTAGAGTGATCCAGTAACCTTTACTTAGTCCAGTTATAACAGAATTTATATGAATATAGTGACATAAACATGAAACATATGCAGGAGGTCTGAGTGGTGTGTGTTGGACATGTCACAGGACCCTACTGCAGAAGTTCAAAGGCACGAGCAGTTATAATAAATGTGTGATACAACACAGAACAAATCCTGAGCAATGCTATTATACAGTCAGTGTATATCCTGAACTGGTTGGTAGCACAGAGGATTTTAAACATATGGATGAGAAAGATGCAAGCATGTGTCAAAGGATATTCTTATTAATGATATCAAGGAAAACAGAGTGTTAAAAGCTATGAAATTACAAGAGAAATCTGTTACTACACAGATAGAAATATTACTGTACAACTGCAAAGGATATTGAGCAGAATTAACATACAAGCCATTTATGACTGGAGTGTTTTCAGTAAGAAGTTGTAATTATTCATCTTTGCTTTTGATATTCTACTTTTCCAAGCCACATAGGACTAAGAATAGCATGGGTGAGCCTATCCCTCTGAAGAAAGGAGTTGTTTAAAATCTTCTGTGGCTCTATCGTCTACTTTGGATAACATAAATTTATTTTAGACTGATTTCACTACTGTTGAGGGTTGAACAGAGCCCCTCTTGTCACAACCGCTAAAGATTTTGCTTAGATCCACACTCAAAGACCGTTGTGCCCATTGATTCAGACATTTGCCTGCTAGGATAAGGAGGGAAAGATAATCTTTCAGAGAGCGAGCTGATCAGGCCTTGCAGAGATAAAACAGTAAAATAAAGAGGGCTGGAAGAAACGTCAAGGATGAAAGCAGTTCAGTACTGCAAAAGATGCATGTCCAGTTATCTTCAGCTTCACAAAACGTTCCTTATCATGAGGTTCTGTGTGTCAGAACAGAAAATCTGTCCTTCCAGCCCTCCCCTATGGAAAGGAAAATAAAGATGCTTTTTACAAGGCACTAAAAGTGAACCTGATCCTCCTCATAATGTGAGTGTGGTCTGTATGAGTAAGGGAGCAACCTAAGATGAATTGTCTTTGGAGTTTGACTGCTTCCACCTAAAACTGCAATCCCTTTTGGTGCATAAATTTGAAGTGAAGACTGGGACGTCACTGGGGAAAAAAAGTGAATGAGTTATGGAAGGTAATAGAGATGTGTTGTTAGGAATGTGTATGCCATTTTAATGCTGCTGTTGATTGCCTCCTCTGACATACAGGCAGGGAGGCACGATTTTTCAGTGCACTAATGAGAACAGATCTGTTTGCTCTTAAATCATTATGCTGAAATACGATATGATTTAAACTTTTAACTTCTAAGGTTGGCCCTCCACACCATGCAGCTGCTTCTGACCGCAGTACTGTAACAATGCTGTGTGGCACTTACAGGCTGACAAATTTTGTTCAAGAAACACCCGTATTTACTGGCTTCATTTTGTGCCTTAAAAGCACAACTAGGGCCATTGTTGTTGTACCTCTGAATTTCATAATATGTGGGTTTTGTGTGTTCTTAATGTGAGCGCTTGCATTTTTGAGGCATAGCAGTGGGGGAGAAAATTAAGACCAGAGTACTAAAATGAAACCATTTGTCATGATTCTTTATTTTGTTTGCTTTATGCATGTGTTAAGTGATGAGAGACACAATCTGAGTCTTAGGATATATACCAAGAGAGGATCTCTGGTCCAGGACCTTGCCTTTTTCAGTCTGTATACTGAAAGCAGATAAATTCCCAGATCATCAATCTGAAGGAAGGAGCTGGGGAAAAGCCTCGGTCTTGCTGCCAGAATCCAAGCTCAAACAACATTCCAAAGGATGCTTTGGGATGCGTGGGGATGGGCTCTCCCCCAGAATTGCCTCAGATGAACGTCTACCATGGCTGCCCTAAAGACCAGGTACTCTGCAAACACAGAATCCATGTAATCCCTGTCCAAAGAGCTTACTGTGTGACAAGTTGGACAAAGGAAGGGGTGGATAATGTGTATACAACACACACAGCAACAACAGTGACATTGTAATTGTGACATGTCAGCTGGGGACCTTGTCAATAGAGAAGTGTTTCATGTGTGGGGTAGGACTTTATGAGGGAGGACTTAATCAAAATAGAAGCAGAGAGAAAGACTTTACTATGAAAAGAGCCTATAAGGAAAAAGTAGTGGAGAAAGGCAGAAGAGGACAAGTGAAATAAAGCATCTGTTAAGAGAGAGGGGAATGAGCAGCCCATTAGCCCAAGCAGGAGACTGTCCAGAATAAAAGCTATGAAAACCAGTGGAAATCAATTAGACTGATGAAGTCATCAACATCTGAAGGCCACAGCTGCTTGCTGTGCTTCTGCTGGCTCTGTTTCACCTCCAGGTCAGTACTTTGAATGCAGACCCAGTTAACACTGACCAGAAATGCATATAAATCTGGTGGCTGCTCAAAAACCTTTTGAAATGTGATATGAGAAAGATATTAGTGTTTGCTGTTCTCATCTGACTGAACAGTTATTAACATTGTAGAAACCTCACAAGTGGACAAATTTCACCCGTCAGTGAGAGTGCTGAGATGGAGAGAGCAGGCAGGAGTGGTTTTTGACACTGCAAGCAGTCCCTCATGAAGGCGATGCACTTGTTACATGGTTCTGAGCAGAGTTCTTCATCCATACAGATTTATGGGTTAAAGAGAAGAATATAATGATTTTTGACCAATGGGTACAGCTTCTTTCCAAATGATACAAGTAAAAATCTGCTCTTGCTATTAATACAATTATTTTATGGAGTTGCAAAAAAAAAAAAATAAAAAATTATAATATCTGGGATATAACTCTGTAGTTCCCATTGAGTCAGTAGGAAAGGGAGGGTCCTAGCCATTAAATCCCTTTGAGAGGGAGATTTATTTTAAAGGAAAGTCTTACACTGGATGTCATTTTTACTACAAATTAATCTTATAGTCCTGAGTTCCCAGCCTGGTAATTAGAGGTAAATTCTAATGTACTGTAATTCAAGTTTTCAGGGGCTTATAAAGGACCTGCTAAAATCTGACTTGAAACTCAGCATGATAATTTTCAGCCCAGAGACCTCATTCTCTCCTGGAATAGATTTCCCCAGATTTTGAAAGGCAATGTAGAATGTCAGTGTCTTTTCTTTATTTAAGACTTCAAACAAAGTCTTTCAACAATGACTTTGTATTCATATTTACGGCGCACAAATGTTCTAGAAATTATTGGATACCACATGTCTGCAGCTACTGTACGACCCAGCATCTCTAATGGTTCTGAGGTCTTGGTTGCTTCGTTAGCTAATTAGGTTTAAATGGCTGAGCAGGGTGACAGCTGGACATGTACATTAGCAGCTTTCTGTAACACCTTCCATATGCCAACAATGACATCCATGAAAGGAATGGACTAAAATGGAAACAACTTCCCTAAAATCACCTTGCACCAGAGGCTCCTCAGATGTGGTGCCATTCCAGCAAAGGGACCGAGCGGTGCCATGGTTATAGGCCCTATATAGTCTCAGGGGCAGATTTAGCATCCTTTTTGGCTCCAGGCCAGCTCCTTCTTACTTGACCTCAGAGTGACTCAGAAATGGTCCATGATTAATTTATTTAAGATTTAAGAACAAGAATGAGAAATTAAACAGTTCTATTCCACAGATTTTTGCTTCGCCTCTAGCAAATTAATCAAATGAGAGTCTAATTTGTTTTAGATTAAATGAATTCCCTCTGTTCACTGTGTTAATCCCCAGCTGAACTGCCTTTTTGCAATTCCCACTCCCTTGAAGCATTGTGCTGTATCTTATTTAACTCTACAACTGTATTTATTAGAGGTGTTGCAGTAATAACTTCTGACTGGAGGGCAAGTGGAATTTGGCATTAGTACTTGGTGGGCCATAGATATTACCAAAATACCTCAACACTTTTTTTTTTATTATTTTGGACCAGAACTCTTGCTTTGCACTGACTCCCAAAATATCTGATGTACTGCTGCTCAGCCACAGTGAGACACTCATTTGTAGCAGTGTGTCATGCTCCTCATGACAATCTGTTGTAGCATCCAAGGAGTCTCTTGAAAATGTAATAAAACAGGAGATCTCTGGTGGTCCTTCCCTTACACTGTTAAAAACAATTGGTTGCTCGCATGTGTTTCTGTTCTGCCCAAGGTTCACCTTTTTTATAGACCTTCCTTCTGCCAGAGCTCTGTGGAAGTCAGTGGAATAAGAAATCAGCCGTTCATTTTTCTTCATTTTTTCTTATTCTGGATTTCCAGTCTTTTGGCTCATAGCTGAGAACGCAGTAGACTGTCTTATAATTAAATTATGGCTGGTCTTCCCAACACTAAAGAGTTAATTTTTCTGTCCAGGATATAACAATAGATTCTAGTTTATTGTCGGCTTCCAGGAGAACTTTCCCCTTCATATTTTTCACCCATGCAAATAAGCCTTGCTTGTGCTTTAGTGTATATGTATGTAACAGAAACAGTTGCATTCATTCCAGTTCTCTTTGTAACTGAGAAGTGCTGGATTTAAACTAGAGAATTCTAACTTAAGGTTTTCACAATTTCAAATAAACCCCTCTGAAACCAGTTTCAGCCTCAATCAAGTATGGTCACCACTGATCTGAAAACACAAAATTTCCTTTTCTAAGATCAGCCACTGGTGCTCAAAACTCATGATTTTCTGCCACACCAATTTCTGATACTGCCTTCAAAAGTGTAAGCCATTTAAAACATCCTGGAAGTTTTCTTGCTATTTGCTTTCCTAGTTGTTGTGTATTTTCTTAACCTCTGTAATTCATAACAGATCATGTTTTCATAGTTTTCTCTAGAAAAGGTGTTCCCTTATATTTTCCTGATTCAAAGATATCAGGAAGCTTTGAGATTTTTGTAGAATTTGTGACAAAACATTAGTATTTCCAGCACTGGAACATGAGGCCAAGTTTCTGCTGCCTTCAGTGAGGACAATGCTGCCCAAAAGGCATGGGAGGAGGAGGCTGGGTGCAGGGCTTTCCCTTGGGGCTTAAATTTATAGGCTTGTTTGTCAACTTCATTTTTAATATTTCAAACACAGATTTCTTCTGCAACAGGACTTTCAGCCCATCTTAGTCTCTTTTTCCCAAGTGCTGTTCATTTCTGACTGTTTAGTCTAAGCTTGCTTTATTAATTTCTTCTGTGTTTATTTTCCCTAAGCCTGTTACATTACTGTTAGAATTGTAAAATATTATATTTGCACATGATTTGAGCAAAGTGCCTAGTGGCAGTTGTGACTGAAAGACCACTGAGCTTTCTCTGTTAAATAATTTTCATATACTTGCCCTAAAATACATTGCTGCCCCTTGTGAGACCAACTCACAAGGATTGAAAAATGTTTTATGTGATGTTTGAGATTTTAGTGAGCAGGGAGCTGGGTCACTTGTTGACAAAACCATCCTTGCCCATCTCTACTTCTTTGTTTCAAATGCTACAAGTGCCCTGCAAAATTAGGAGATTACTAAATAGAGTATCCAAAGCTTAAGAAAAAACTCCATCCCCAGCAAGAACAACATACAGTCCTGCAAATATTGAAAAGCATGTATATATATTTGGAAAACTATACGTGTGTATAGAAATATATAAAATATATGTATATATAAATACATATGTTGCAAATATAGAAAAGGCCGAAGAAACAACAATGTAATTATAAATGCATGGACAGGTAGGCCAATGCAATTGGGCTAAGCATGAAAAACAGGACAACTAGGGAAGAGGCTGGCAACCTGAAAGGAAGTTCTTGGAGATGTGGTGTGGGATGAAGCCACAGGATTTGAAGAAGGCCTGGCTGTATACATCGGATGTGGATTGGATAAGACAGGTTACAGTCCTGTGAAACAAAGGAGGCCATTGTGTTACAGCCTGATAGCAGGAGAGGGCAGAAAGCTAAGGGCTCTGGAGCTGATATCTTATTTTTTTGCAGCATCTTATCTTTTGTGCAAGAGGGGAAGGTTTTTCCTGAGTAGCTTACTGCTGGGATGAGGAGCTTCATTGTTGATGGCTTATTAGTATTCACCATGTTTTGTTGGGTGACCTTGTCTTCAGATAACACTCAGTACAATTGTGAAGGTTCGTTTAGTTTGGGTTTTTTAAAGATTTCTTTCTGCCTTCAAAACTAGGATGTGTTTGTTTTGCCTAAGGAGCATCTACTGCCTCTTCCACTTCTTAAATGGTCATCTGAATTGGAGGTCTAGCTTAAGATATGGACGGAAGTACCACTGGCAGTAAGCAAAATGTGTTACCTGGTGAAGAATATGTTAGCTGTTTTATCAACAGTGCTGTCTGAGGAAAGGGTGATATTCTGCAGAACGATGTATTTCATGGACTCCTCTGCTGCTTCAGGCAAAGTCTCCCTGAGACTTCTGTGCGTGGCACCTTGCAGGTCATAAGGAGGAGCAAGTCAGACATGCACTCAAATCTAAATTTAGTCTTTGTTGAGCCTGAATGCAGACTGAATCTTTACCTTTGAATTCATTCCCCCAAGGCTCTGTGGTGGCCCAAGTTAGCTGTGGCACCAGTTAGCAAAGTTTCATGATGCAGAGCAGTCTGATCATGTGCACTAAGGCTGTGGACTAAAAACATCTAACCGAGCACAGACTTCTCAATTCCATGACATCTGTTTGTCTGGTTTGAGCTTGCTTTCCCACCACTAGTCACTAAATATTCTCTTCTGGTGAATCCCTTAAAACTGGCCTTTGAGCTGCTGTTTCCTTCTCAAGTCAGGGAAAGGTCTGGATGGGAAGGTTGCAAGCTTCCTCAGCATCCCGTGCTGGAAGTGCAGCACAAGGTGGCCAGCAGCTGCTGAAGCTCCCAAGGGGTGCTGAATCAGCCTCCCCTGAACTGCAATGCAAACAAAAGCCCAGGACTAGGTGGGTTTTAGACGGCAGGGATTGCCATCAGATTCCAGCAGTGTTTTTCGGAACACGGAGGCAGGCTTGCCTTCGTGTTTCTGCCGGGAATTGCAGCAAAGACAGTGTGTTTCCCCAGCACAGCAGTGGGCTGAGAACCAGTGGCTGCCACTTGGGAAGCCACGTCCTAGGCCCAGTTTAAAGAGAGTCCCATGGAGGCTTCTCCCTGTGTAAAAACGGTGTGTGTCAGAAGGGGAATGGGTCTACTCCACTCCCTTTGGGGAATAGGGAGGCAGGAGAAGAGCAGCCTGGGCTGTGCTGTCCTCCCTGTGTTTGCTTGCCTGGTGCAGAGGCTGTGTTGCTGATAAGGCAGGGGTTTTGCCTTTCCTGACTCAGCAGAAGGAGAGATTGCGTTGGTAGAAGGAGTTTGAACACACGAATGCAAACATATCCTTTTTTTTTTTTTTTTTTTTTCAGAAGAAGTCATGGGTGTGTTTCTTTTGCTGATGCCAGCCTTTTCCTTTGCTGCTGGAAGGAAGTGCAGAGAAACTGAGCTTCTGACAAAATAAAATCATGATTATTAGCATATTAGTGCTTGCTGGCTGTAAAGTTGAGAACAAAAGGCTTAATGAAATCATTGGATCATAGACTATCCAGAGGTGGAAGGATCATGAAGTCCAGCTCCTGGCCCTGCACAGGGCAGCCCCCAGAATCAGATTGTGTGCCTGATAACATTGTCCAAATGCTTCTCGAGTGCAGGCAGGCTTGGTGCTATGACCACTTCCCTGAGATTTTCCTAATATCCAACCTAAACATTCCCTGGCACAGCTTCATGTCATTCCCTTGGGTCCTATCACTGATCACCACCGAGAAGAGAACAGGGTCTGCCCCTCCACTTCCCTTCATTAGGAAGCTGTGGACTGCTGTGAGGTCTCCCCTCAGTCTCCTCTTCTTCAGTTTGAACAAACCACGCGCCCTGAGCTGCTCCTTCTGTGTCTTCCCCTCTAGACCCTTCAAAATCATCACCATCTTGGGGGGGTTTTTTGGGTGGTTTTTTTTCTCATCTGTTTGAGTTTATCAGTTCCATTTCCTATTTTTTATTGGATTTTGCATCTAAAAACCAAGCTTGTGCCCATGGGAGGTGGTGGATGAATGGATAACCATCCCCTCTGACTCTCTCTCCTTACTCAGCACAACTATATGGGGCTCTTTGTGCAAAAGGCCAAATTGGTGCATGTGTAGCCTGAGTCCCATGCCTGGACAGCACAGGCAGCTGGCTGGAGTGAGTGCTGTGGTCTGAGTGAGCCTGCCCAAGCAGCGTGATGGTGTCAGTTGTGACTGTCATTGTGATGAGGGACATGTCTGCTCTGGTTTGTACTTGGTTGGCCAAGCAGGCCTCAGGATAGCTGCCAGGTGATTAATCTGCACAATTTGTAGTCTAGAGTTCTGCTGGGGATTCTGGCTGGGGGAAAGGCTCTGAATTGCCTTATCTACTTGGAGACAGATGGGGGATATGAGCAACAGAGTGGAAGATCAGTAACATGCCTAACAAATCAATGAAACCTACATTAATTCATAAACATTCACCTGTAAAAACTTCTTCCCATCTTTTTGCAGTGGTAGTAGTAATAATCTGCTGCTATGTCTTTCTTTCTCCAGACGATTTTGCAGAGGAGGAGGAGGTGCAGTCCTTCGGCTACAAGAGGTTTGGTAAGTTGCAGCAGGTCTTTCAGCTTGCTATTCCATAGTGTTTAGGGTAAGTCAAACACCTGCTATGAAAAAACCTTCCTTGCTGGCAGCATCAAAACATACAGGTAGAGTCCCATCATCCACTTTCGTCCAATGTCTTCCCAGAGCAAGGTGTGATTTCTAGGCTTGGTTTATTTTCTTGGCAAACATAAGGCTTCAGAAATAGCTCTGATGAGAAGGAAGCAGCAGTTAGTTTCATTACTTCATCATTAGCGTCATGAAAATGAGGATCACACCTGAACACTGCTGGCTGTAAAAAAGGGCCCATGCCCCTTACATGTCCTCTGCCCAAATGGGCATTGCATCACGCCACAGACTGACGTGCAGCAGGGTTTACAGATGTTTTCAGGAGTGGTTGCATGGGACCTTCTGTAGACTTGCAGAAATTGTACAGTCAGATAGGCCAGGACATATGCTATGCACTCTTCTCAAAAGGAAAGTAAAAGTGTATGGTACAAATGCATTCCGATGTCAAAAATTATTAAAATGAGTTTGGTCACTTTCTTTCCTTTTTTCGCTTTCCTTTTTTTTTTGATGTTTGCTCACCCAAAATGTCCTTCTTGTCTGAACAAGGCAGTGCCAGCATCTGTGCACAGGGGGTCAGCAGCTTTTGAGCCCCCTCTTTTCAAGCCTCTCGTGATCTCTTTCTGTCAGGAAAACGTTTCGGTCTCTGAAGTCAAGAGCTTCACCCAGGGCAGTCTGATGCCTGTCCCTGTGACAAGCAGAAGGTAACATGGTGGCCTCTGAGCTCCCAGGATGCCAACTCTGTCTTGAGCAGCCAGAGGGGCTCATCATCCAAGCTGCTGGCTGCCTTTTCAACTGTAAGCCACTGGGATAATAGTCCACCTTATTTTTTCTCTCCTGGGAAAGTGACTGCAACAAGAGTCACTTTCAACGACCCCACTTGGCAAGCAGATAGGAAAGGCAGGGTGAAAATAAAAAAATGAAAAATAAGTCAACAGTTTCTTACATCCCAAAAGGAGCAGAGGGAGGCAGCATAGGGAGATGTGGCATTTGGGAGATGAGGATCACATTCGCATGACCTTTTCTACCCCCTGAACTACTCCACTACTCCCTGCTGTTGAGCTTTATTTTGGATAGATCAGCCAACCACAGAGACAGCATCTGTGGCTTGGAAAGTCCTGCCATAAGGCTGCACACAGGGTTTTTTCCTACTTTTTTGTTGTTGTTGTTGTTCTGGATTAAGCCCTGGAATAGCGAAAAAGGAAAAACACCCTTGAGAAACAGGAAGAAATGTTAACTGTTCATTTATGTCACATCCAGATTACTTAGAAATAATAAGATTCATTAGCAGCTATAGAAAGAGGTTTCCTCTGGGTTGTCCTCTACCGAGCTATCCCTGGTCAGCATGCTCTTGCAGTGGATGGCAAAAGGATTTATCAAGGCACAAGTACTCCGTTATCCTTACTATCCCAATAGCAAGTGCACTGTTGTGACATGGTGGAATTTTTACATATTGGTTTGCTTTCATTTCTTTCCTCCTCACGGGTGTTGTGATGCTACTCACATGAGATATTTCTCCCTTTAGAAATGCAATAGCATTTCCAGAAATGCTTGTGCGGTTGTACTTGGTGGAGCAGTGTGGAGGCAGCAGAGGGCCAGTGGCCTGACAGCAGTAGGAGGAGATTTCACCGCAAGAGGAGGAGTCAGAGTAGTTCTGCCCGTAGGAAACAACCATAACTGCCATATCCTTCATGAAAGCAACATTGCTGTGGTCAGGGAGGTGTCCCAGATGTCTGCAGTACAGAAGAAGAGCCTTGACTAAAGGGAGAATGGGGTCATGAAGCCATAGCATTGGCACTGGTAAGAATTGTAATTCAGTAGTGTTCCAATCCAAGAAGTATTCCTTGTTCATACTAATTTGGAGCCCAAACTTCCTCCCATAGCCCCTTCCTTATCTTTCCCAGCATCGTGGGACAGCACAGGAAAAAGCTAGGCTGACCTGGTTTTCATACATACTGTGCATCCCAGTGTATGTGCTTTTTTGTCCCTTAAAGGGGTTATTTCCCCTTCTTCAGAAAAGGTGTCTCAGTGTGTTCCCATTTCTACTGTCCCTGCTGCATTTTCGGGCAGCCTCTGAGCAACCTCTGGAGTGAGCGGGAGCCACGTGTCTTCAGCAGCACTGGCTGCTTCATCTGGCACTGGGCTCCTCCATGCAAGAAGGTGACCTAAAGACTCCAAATTCAGTGGACATCTGGGTCAGCATTTCTGGTGAAGTACTAGAGGTTGTTCTTGGGGCCAGAATGTAGCAAAGTATTTCAAGCTCCTGCCTGACCAGTAGGAAACTGTCATAGTTTTGTTTCCTCTGTGTCCTCACTAATAAAAGAAGGTAATATGGGGGAAACCCAATACAAGAACCAAGTTTTATTATACAAACCTCGATAAAAGGTCATTTTTAGCGTCCTTTTCTGTCTGCTCACTGGCACTGCCAGTGCTGTACCTATACAGCCTGCTGATGTGGACAACAATAAAAACAGCAGTGGGAGGTTTGTTTCAGGAATCATAGTGTAAGAGCAGTTGTGTTAATATATTGTGACTGGAGCAGTCCTTGTAGACCCCACTGACATGAGACATGGTAGGAGGACCATGACTCAAGTACCTTGGACTCCATCATTTGGAAGTGGGAGGCCTTGTTTGGAGCAAAACGTGCTCTGAAGGGGAGAAGGCTAAAGCACAACTGGTTTATGGAAAACATGGCTAGCAGTGAGTCACTGCTGGCAGCTGGAAACATGTGTTGGTCAGCATTTGGCAGGCAAAGCCTTGACCAAACTGCTTTCCTAGAGTTCAGCTGAAGAGTTTATTATTAGCTGCCTTGTTGCTGTAGCCTGTAGTTTGGTTCAAGGAAGGAAGAAATCAACAGAAGGAGGGAAGGAGAGAGGCATTCTCCAAAAATTCTCATTTTGGGGAAGAAGCTTTTGTGAAGAGGACTGAATACACACTGTCTTGCACCACTTCCTCTTTTTCTGAATCATTCTGTCCTTCCTTCTCAGATAAGTTAATTTCCAAGAGTTTATCATGCTACTTTATTTTTTAGTCAGTAGAACATTAACCAGTCATATTAAGCCAAACATAAGCATAACACACTAACATATTAAAGAACAATGAATACAGAGGCAGATAACTCCAGAATCCTAGGAAAATATACATCAGTATTTTTTTTTCTTTTGTGCTTGGGACAGATTTGCTGAAGGGGGTCAGGCAGGATCAGGAAAGCAGTCTTTCCAGCTGACTGATGCTGTTTACTTCTTTTCAATGAATGGTACAGATGTGCAGGGCTAGTGCCAGAAGTGTGATGCTCAGCTGCAATGCCTCCAGATTGCTGCACTGAAAAAGTGAGGAAGCGTGTTTCTTATCCCTGTTACTTCATCATCAGTCACTACTCAGACTGCTTTGAAGTTATCTACTCCAGATAGCAAACTAACCCTCTCCACTGGTTTTCCTCTACCAGATTGCCACCAGTGTTAACTCTTTCATCAATCAGTGTCATTGGTTTGCACCACCCCACGTACACCACACTTTGGGAAAGAATGAATGAAAGGGCAAAACTTCCTTTTCAATATGACACGCTTTGGGGATGCTAAATCTCAAGCATGACAGCTCAGACTAGTTTCTGTATGGGTGGTAGAAGGATAAGATCTCTTTATGGCATGGTTTGACTCTTGCCTCTGAGGTTCGGGCTCTCGTCATCACCACAGGCAAGGGAATTGAAGGGATTTGATGGACTCCAAGGCGAAAGATCTGATCTTCCTAACTCATGGCATTTCCAAGTAATAGATACAGAGATCACTGTTCATTTTGTTTCTTTATATTAATAATGTTTTAGAACTTAAAATATGCACTTTGCTGAATAGAGCCTTTAGCGTGGAAATTTCATTGTGAAATTATTCATTCCATAATTTGTAGCTATGGTACAATATGGAACAGCTGAAAGCAAGGGGAATGGTCTTTGAACTATTGCAAACTTCCCAAGGAATCAGAAGATAGGGCAAATACACTAAAAAAGTAGAAGACTAAACAGATTTTGTAAGATCATTACCCTTTGCCCTTAGCAAACACAGACAGAATTGGAGGCTGTAAACCTGTCCTTTGTAGAGACACACATCTTGGTCACCCCCATGCTCTAAATCATGAGTCAGGATCCTCCTCAATTTTGCATTCACTTCTTCCTTGCAGAGCTATCAGAAGGGCATGGTCTCTCATGTCCCCAGGTAGGTCCAGTGTGCACCAAGGCACTGTCCTCCAGTCTTCCCCATAGCCTTTAGATTAACAACTGACAGGGAAGGAGGGGTAAAAATTAATGGGGGGCCCCCTCAAGGAAGGTAGATACTTCTTTAGGTATGTTTTGTAGGGTATATAAGAGATGACTGGATCAGGATGCACCTTGTCTGCAATTATGACAATCTAGCTTCTGAGCATCATTCCAGGTATAAGAATCAGATCTAGGAATTTCTGGATCAGGAATGGATGAATCATCACAGTAATTAAATCTGTTATACTAAAGAAAGCGTGGGGATGAAATAACTGCTTTAAAAACATATTTGGAAAATATGATTTTTTCCCCTGATGAGTGGCTTGGCAGCAGCTGAACTAGATCCATTTAATAACTGTTTTCTCACTATATGTTGTTTATAGTATTTTACACAGTAAGAAGCTATATATTATTTCTTCACCTTTGATAGGATACAACTAGGGAGTTTTAGGAGTGCACAAATGATAAAAGCCTTGTGCATAGTTTACAGCAAAAATGAAAACTTTAAGACAGAAAACTTTTTCAGAAATGGTTTTATAAAGTACAGGGAGGTTTGTGCCTATAAAAGTTCAAACATGACCATGGTAAGCAAATTCATGGCTCAGAATTTTGTGATAGTTCAGGAAAAGCATTTATTCATTAACACTGCACAGACTGAATAATTCTTGTCCATATCTCTGGATAAATCCAGGCCATTGTTCACATCTATAGTAACATACACCAAAAAAATGTCTGGCATCAGTCTGGTGTTGTGCTATATCCACACAAACCTTAAGCCCTTAATAAAATAAAACAAAAAAAAAAATCCTAAGCTTTAGGAATTTGTCAAGTTTTTTTTTATGGTTCGTAAACAACCAGTGAGGGATTTCAGGTGCCACAAGCCACATCCCTCCCCAGGAGTTCTTTCACGTGTATGCCTGCAGTGTGTAATCATATGGCTTAATAAAAAGTCATAGGGTCACTCATATTCACAAATCCAGAGGAAAGTCAGGCACATTGTTTCCAGTTCACTGCATTTGTCAGATAAGGATTTTGCCTGCATGCGACCTGGGGTAAAGAAATCCCCACTGAATGGCAGTGTCTGTGTGGCTGTTCATTTTAGGCCAAGAAATTTCATTTGGAGTGACCCTTCTACTTGCCATGGCTAGTAAGGTGAAGGGTATCAAGCTTGCCTTCTCCTAGGGTGAGCCCTGAGCATTTGAGAGAATCCAGCACCTTCAAGAGTCCTGGGTTGGTGCTGGGGCTTCAGTCCCAGCATCAGGGACTGCGTGCAAAGGGACCGCCTGTGTAAGGTTTCTTTGTCTCTCTTTTCCCTTCCTGTATGTATTCCCAGTACTGGGGCAGTTGGCAGGGAACCGAAGTCTCAATAAATAAGTAAACAAATGCTGACATGTATACAGTATTGCCTTTGCAGAAGAATGTGCTCGGGAGATGTCCAGGTGCCCACATGCCACCAGGGTGTCCCTCCTCTGTCAGTAGCTTCTGTCTCTTGTGATGTAATGGACATGTGTGATAAAGGGAATATCTAAAACACAAATCTGAAACCACCAATCTTCGTAAAGGTGGGAAATAGTTGGTGCACCCTGAGAAATCCATCAATGTCAGGCAGTAACAGCAAGATTCAAAAAGTTGTCAGGTCTGTGTGTACTGTGCTAACGTGCTCAGGAGCTGGAATAGTGTTCAGTTCTGTGAGTTTGAGGCTGCCCTTCTCCGACCCGTCCTGCTGTGCCTGGCTAAAGGCACTTCTCCTTCTAATCCAAACCCATAAAGAGGCCTCTTAGCAGTGCCGTGGGGACTAAAGTCATTCCAGCTGTGTGTTGTTATGTGGGCAATCTATTTTCCCTTAGTTACGGGTTTTTCCTATTTAGTACAATTAAAATTCTTGGCATGCTTCTTCATATATTGCATTTGCATGCTTGAAGCAATACCTGTTTGATCAATTTCTGTCTTTGACAGGGGTGAACTGAAAGGCGATGTGGTCACCATTATGTGGGAATTTTGCTCTCTATTTTTCATTAGAACTATAAAATAGGTGTGTGGGCTGAACAGCACATTGTATTTACAAATGGAATGAAAAACATTGGCTACACTGTAAGCAACACCTGGGGATTTTGTATTTATTTCCCTGTAAACTAGCTGGACAAATAATAATGTTTGGTAACGTCAGCCTGCTGCCAGAACACCTAGGCTGTATTCTGGGCTGTTCAACTTCATAATAAAACTACCTGTGAAATTAATGCCTCGGAAACTAAGTGTTTTACTTTCAGCACTTTGTACTGTTATGTTTCCATGCAAAGGAGTAACAGAGGAAATCTGTGAGTTAAATGAAAATTTCAGATACAAAGCCGTAACAAGAAGAAAGAAAAAAATAGTTGGACATACCCATTAGTGGATTCTCCCAGCACGGCTGTGAGGTTGTAGCACACACCAGCATTACTCCTGAGCTCCTCTTAAGCTTTATTCCAAATTCAAGTCTGCATTTTTAGCCAGCTGCTGCTGTACTCTGGTCTTTACTGCATGCTGTAGTTGCAAATGCTCAGATGTGTCTAATGGATCTTTGGCTTTTCTGTACCTTTTTTGTAATGATTCCCCATCAGAAAGTTGCTGTGCTGTGCTTACTGCCAGCAACACAGGGGCACTGGTGTTTCGTGAGAAAGGGGGTGCTATATTCCCTTGAGGATATGTTATTAGAGGAAACCAACAACACATGCAAATAAAACACACAATTGTCACATGCTGCTTACGTTAGTATCCTAGTTTGCTTTTATTTCTTAGGAATTTCCTGGAGCTCTAACACTTACATTAAGTGACATGGCAGAGGTAACATCTGCATACCTGATTGTGCAGGGCACCGAGCCCTTTACAAATGCTGCTCGGAATCCCATGGAGTGAGACCCCTGAGACTGCACGGAGCACTGCTGCTGCCATTACTTTGTCAGCAGTTTATGAACAACAAGTATGCTAACAGGAAAGAGCTCTGGGCTTTAATTAGCAGCTACCAAGGCAAATAGTTGGTGCGAGGTAGCTTGACAGATGTGTTGATAGACACACACACTGCCTCGTACTATAGGACCCCAGCTGTCAGATTAGGAAGTGTCTCTACCTTTGGCTCCCTTGCTCAAAAGCCCGTATAGCCATTCCTGCTTCCTGCAGTTAAGGGAGCAGTTGGATCTCTTTCTGTCCACTTCAGCAGCATCCAGGGAAGGGGAAAGATCGGATTAAATTGGTAGTACAGCATTTTGTCTACTGAACTAACAGAAGCATTAGAGAAAAAGTGCCATGATGTTTTGACATAAGGTGTCATTTAATATTGTATGGGGTTCCCTCCCTCTGCATGGTTGGTGCCTGGTTTCCCATGCTCCTTGGGGAGCTGCTGCAAGGAAGCTGTGAAACTTAACCAGCTTCACCTGGACCTGAACCTGGGAACCTGGATCTAGACCCAGACCTTATGGTCTCTACTGTCCTCCACCATCCCACTCAGCAACCCTGAGTCCAGCCCGTGTCCCAGGAAAGGGACACTGTGAATACTGTACATCACGTTGTTGTACTTGGCCAATTTCTTCATGTTTTTCAAATAGAAATTTTTCTGTCTGAAGATTGACTTCCATATGAAATCTGAATATAGGGCTTAGGGTAGGAGTCATTTCATCTACTTTTCAGGAGCCTCAGCATCTCGCTCTTTAAAGACACCTGTCCCTAGGCAATAGTGAGAAGAGGCTAATGCTGCATGAAGGGACTTCCATGCTGAGTGATAGGACTTCCATCCTGACCATTTTGAGTTACTGCACAGAAATTTTCAACTCCAGATCTCTGTGTTATGTGCTATAAAAATGCTGTGGGAAAGCATATAAAAGCCTAAAAAAGCCTGTGAGAGAGAACAGTAAAAGGGATAGCACAAATGAACCATGGGTAAGTACTTTAGACTGATTTGGCCTGTTGCAGACACTGACAAGGAACAGTATGTTGCCTTGCTGAGTCAAAACCAATTCAAACTTCACTGTGCCACAGTACAAAGGATTAGCCAAAGGAAAGCTTGGATTAAAATTTTATCTAGTCTCAAGTAGCCTTCTGTATATGGGTAAACCTTAAGTGGAGCAGGCAAGAGCCAAGAAATTTCCGTTTGTCCTATTTCAGCCTGGGTTAAGCGAGTGGGCTGAGATTCTGGAAAACAGAGAGAAATTTGGAGATAGGCGTGAGAGTCTGCTCGGTGCCTGGAGTCAGCATGGACAAGTGTTGCGCAATGGGTGTATGGAGAGGTTTGTGTCCTGCAGATACTCTTCAGCTTGGTCAGGAATGCATCTGGAAAATCCACCCACTCAGCCAGAGAGAGATTGATGCCTTAAATAAATAAAACATGAATGTGTTTTCATGATTCAGCTTGCAACTCTTAATGGAAGTTTTTGTAGTAGATGGAGTGCGAGACAAAGGGATCCACTTCTCTTCAGCTCAGCTGAGGCTTGTAAGAACATTCTGTGTTTAAAGTCTGGTGCAGACATTCAGGCCTAGCATAGCAGGACTTCACATCTTTTCTGACAGCTATTTCATAATGCCACAAAGATGCAGGGCAGAATTACTTTTAAGGATATCGGACACTAGGGTCTGCTTAACAAGGCTTTGCTGCATATTTTTCAAAACGTGAAGTTCTAAATGTTTGGAAACCACTTATTGATTTGCTTCACATAACATGTATCTGTGTGCTTGTTGCCAGGGGTTTGGCCAGGGAACATGAAAAATTCTGCTGAAGTTTATATTTTGAATGAGCCCAGGAACAGGCATGGAAAGTTTTTACTTGCCAGGCTTGTTACAGTCAGTATACACTACATTTGGAAGTGCTCAGTGGCAGGAAAAATACTTGTCTTTTATGTTTTGTTAATGAGTTAAGGTATGATTTCAGACCATCCATGTATGTAGTGACAACTGTTAACCGAAAGATTCCTTACATATATTTCTGCTTTATCATATGATGGAGGACAATCTGGTTGCAATAAATAATAATACATAGGGCCTTCTTCCTTTCTCTCTAGAATTTAATTGCTTCAGGTGGAAATATAGCATATAATGCCCCACATAACTGGTGATTTCATTTTAAATCTGACCTGTAACTCTCAAGTTTGGAGAGGTAGAGCTCTTGTCCTTAATTAACACTTTGCACAGTCTGAAGCCAGATTAATCCAAACACACACGGTCAAGATTTCAGCATAACATTTGGGCACAGCTAAATTCATTTGTCCCCTCAATTTACTATGTCACTGCTTGCATGCGCAGATGTTTATATTCAAACCTGTGTGCTTTGTTTTGTGTAAACACATCTAAACTGGATTTGGGTCAGGGCGTTGGACTGACTAAGAGCACAACTTCAAATATACCAAAAGCAGACCTTTAGTACTAGATTGTATGTAGGCTCCATCTGGAGATCTGTGTTTCAAACATGTTCCTAGACATATCGTTTCCTAGGTTTCAAAAGCCAGAAGTCTAAGAGGTGGTTCTTGTGCTTACCATGTTCCAAGGCCCCAGTCACAAGTCTTCTTGCTACCTCAAACATAATAACTTGCCTGTCTCCTTAAGAAAACAGGTTTCTTCTTGATTAATGATACTACATTATTAACCTCTTCTGCAAATTTAAAAAAATTACTGTATCCATATTTCAGTATTATACAAAATTTCTGTAAGTGACTTGCAGAAAACAGCAGCATAGCTTGGTTTTAAGGGGAGAACTAGTAACCAACATCATGTTCTTCTGCTGATTGCAAAGGAGCTGAAAAAACTCTCCGGAATATTGAAAACTTTAATACTGATGCCTCTTTAAATAGTTAGTCAAGGTTAGCTAAAGTAAGGAGAAAATCTTGAGGTCTCTAATGAATTTTGTATGTGTGAGGGTCTGAATCAGCTGAAATACTACATGAGGAAGAAGAGTAGATGTGTCTTCATTGTCTCTCTCTCTTGGTTCATCAAACAGAAGCAAAGTAAAGAACATTTTTCAGAGACCTGTAACTCAACTGTTCTTTGCCCCATCTCTGCTGGTCTCTGATCAGACCCCTCTTTTCTGCAGGGTCCAAAGAAGTGCATGAAGCCACATCTGTGGCAGATCTCTGTGCTTTCTATCATGTTCACAGTTCAAGTTCAACATGGTGCAGAAAACAGCATGCTCTGTAAAGATGCTGCTTTGTGATGCCATAAGGAAACCCATGATCTCCTTTTGCTTTTAAGAGGTAGCAGGAGCAAAACAGAGCTGGGCCCTGTCCTTTTTATGTTTAGCTGGAAGTCTGTGTATTATTCCCTCTGCCCACATGGCTTATATCTGGAGTAGTCCAGCAGAAGGTAAAAAGTTCATCTCAGCCTTAGACTCAGTACTGAGCCCACCAAGAGGATGCAGGAGGGAAATTTGGTAGCTGCAGGAAATGCCTGCTATTGTCAGAGGGCAACTGGCACCAAATAAACCCCATAAAGTTCACAGCTCGCCTCTTGCTTCAGAAACACTTGACTCTGCGCCAGGAACAGATGAAGAGACAGCACGAGTTTTAACCTCTTTCAGCGTGTTACCGCTGTGCGTGCTGACCTGCGGGACAGGAGGGTATTGGCTAGGACCCATCTTTGCAGCAATAGGCACATCTGCTCCTCTGCTGCAGCCCTCCATCCTGACTCCTGAGAAACTTGTATTCTTGGCAAGCTGCTTTGTGAAATACAGCATGGTGGAGCTGTTTTTATTCTCAGTTGTCTTGCAAGAGGTTACTGTGAGCAGTTCTGTGCTTTACTAAAAAGAAATAGAGCTGTGTTCTCCACAACAAGCCCTTTTTATTACACTTGGTTTGAATAGCAATTGGCCTCTGATCGTCTCTCCAATGGAAAGAAGACCCCTTATGAAAGCCTTTCATTTACTATAGAGAATGAACTTTCCCATGCACGAAACCAAATTACCAAAACAAACACACAAAATAACAAAAAGAGCTGCCAAGAATATGTATATGTCCAGTGGGTGTTCAGGGTGACTTAGAAGACATTAAGTGGAAGTGGCTTTGTAAAAGGAAGCAGAAGAGCTGACTGTGAAGTTAAAAAGCATCTTGCGTCAAAGGAGTACTTAGGTCACTGTAGTCTTCTTCATTTTGAGCTTGGTGATTGTGCTGATGTGGCTCTATAATAATTTATTTTATTTTTCTCCCTTCTGGGAGGTTTCTAAAACAATATTTTAAAAAGAAAAATAAATAACGACTAATGTCTTTTCAGTTGTTCTTCTGGGAAGACTTGTGGTGTGTTAAAAGAAAATACTCAGTGAAGCTGTGAATGGGAGACATTTCCAGGGTGGGTGTGTTTGAGGTTTGTTTGGGTTTTTATAATACTCTACTCCTATGTCTTTTTTTTTTTTTTTTAATAGTTTTCATATGCTTTTAAAACGGTGGAAACTAAATTAAGAAACTCCTCCTTATTCCAACAGTTACAGGAGCTCTGCAGGGTGATGTGTTATAGGACTATCACCCCCTTAGGAGATGTGCCCCTTGGACAGTCATGTTGGAAGGAAGCCATGGTGCCACTCTAGTCCTGCAGCTTTCACTCAGGCAAATTCCCAGCAAGGATTTTTTGGCAGACACTTGTCTCTCTTTTTGCTATCACATTTATATATGAAAAAGATTCATGGCCTCTAAGTGACCACATTTCACGTTTTGAGACTGCTATTTCCAGAATATCAGAGTTCCCAGCAGGGACCAAGGGTAGTGCTGTGCTCATTATGATCTCATAAGAAATGTCCTCTTTTTCCCCAAACATCTTCAGTTTGGTTGTTCTCCTTCTACCCCACGCTAAGCAACACTTCACATGACAGGAAGGACTTGTTCCTAAAACTCCCACCACAAAGTGAAAAAATACCACCTATAAAAGCAAATCAATAGTTGCGACAATCAATGATGTGTTCATATAACTCCCTTCAAGCTATTTGAAATGAAATACATTCCTACAGAGTTGACTGATTTTATGAAAGACATCTACTCACGAATGGACACATTGCATCAACTCAGCCGTCAAAACTAAGCAGTTGAGGGCACAACTCTGTTTTTGGCAGTAGAGTTAATAAAGCTGCATGAGGTCAGCTGGGGTTTTCCTCCTGTCCTGTGCTGGAAGTACAGTGCTGAGAGCAAAAACTCGAGGGCGAGACTGCAAGGTGACAGGGATGCTCTGCGGCTGAGGGGAGGCAAAACCATGCAGAGCTGGCAGGGAACAACAGGGAGGGGGTCATCCCAAAACCCAGCCAAGGGACTCCATCGTGACAGTCTAGTTACTCTGATTTGGATGCTGCTCAAGCAGAGTTCATATTTCCGTGCTCATTCATAAAAAGCAGTGTAAAACCCTTTGGACCTCTCCAACTGGCGCCTGTTGTGGCCATTCATGCACTTCCTTGAATTGCTTTTATTTTACATACCAGGCTTGACAGAGCAGAGTATGCCACACAGACATGTTTCAGGACAGAGTTAAAACCATCTGCAGTCGGGAAACCAGCAGGGTCTCCAGAGAGTGTGTTAAACCCAAGGAGTGCTGATCTGTTTCCTGCCTTTGTTATGATTTCTGCCATGTAACCCAATCTCGCCCACCAACCAGCCTGAGCGAGCCTGGCCAGCTGAGTCAGCAAGGCACGGACCGCAGCCACGTCACGTCAGCACAGCGAGCCTCCAAAATCCCAACGGAGATTTGCAGGTTAATGCTGCCCCAAAATCAGTGGGTGCTCACTGCCTTCACCCACAGGCGTGGGAGAACAGAACAGAGAGGAGGTGAGTGGGTGGTGCAGGGGGACTCACCGGTCAGCTGCAGTTGTGCACCTCCCTAGAAGGGATATACAGGGCTATAAACTCAACTCAGTGCTTTTTATATGGGTCCGAACGTGGCCTTTTAAGAAAACCCTATGGAAAATGCATATGACATTTAAGACTCTTGAGTGGGGACTCTTCTTTCATGTTGGTCTCTAAAATATTTAAAAGGCTTCATGTTCTTAAAAGAAAAAAGGAGAATTATCCTCATGCTTTCACACGTTTTTTGCACAGCACAGTCTGTGTAGTCTTGCAAATGCAAGCAAATAAAATGGGACATAGTGCAGGGAGAGCAGGGAGGGAGATCTGTGCCATGACCGGCCCCTGCTCACACTTGGCACAGACCTGTGGCGTTTCACCTCCCACCCGTGGAGACAGTGGGGCCCTACATGTGTGGGAGCTGCCTGTCTGTGAGCAGGGTTGCCCTCACCCTGAACCCTGTCACTGTCCAATAGTCAAGTCAAACCAGCGCCCAGGCTTCTTCTCCGTCTCCAGGACTGGCAGCCCAGTGAGGAGTACCACCAGGAAGAAAGCCTGGTGCTGCCAGAGTAAAGACTGATGAGCTCTTTTGGGGAAAGGGGTGGCGCAGGTGTGGATAGCATGATCCCACTCTCTTTGCAGGTCCAGGTTCCCTGACAGAGATGCTGTGCTGTGCCCTGGTGCCCTCACATGCAGGTGGGGGGCAGAGGGTGATGCACAGCAAGAAAAACTCATCTTCTCACTTTGTTTTTCCCTCTTTCTTGTGAGACTGACATGAGCTGGTGCTGACATCTGATCCGCTTTTGATCTTTTTCTAACACGGGCTGTGTGTTTCTTAAAGGATTTCGCTGCCAGAGCTGACCGCTACTAAGAGAGAGAAAAAGCAGTCAGCAAAGATCCCCTTTTAAAACAGTGCTGGTTTTAAAGCTTTGCAGATTACATTGCTTGCTTTTCATCCAACTCATAAGATATTGCCAGCAGATTTCCAGTAAATTAGACATTTAAGTATAAGTGGCCTGTTTGAAATATTTGAACCGTGGCATGGGGAAAGCTTAGGTGAAGAAGAGAGTTGAGAGGAGGATAGTCTTTAATTTATCTGCAGCTCTGCCTGGTGCAGATGAGATAACCACAGCAGACCATAGTTCTCGTCAGGTTGTGGTCTGTTACGAGGATTTGGGATTATCCGTGTGTATTTCCCAGGCCTTAAAATTCTGATTATGTGTTTCAGCTGTAGTGCAGTAGGCAAGAAATTGTGGCATTTTTTTCTGGGATTTCTTGCTTCAGGCTCTTTTTGAAATTCATGGAAGCTATCTCTAACATAATTTTCTGATAATGATTTTAAATATCTTTTAGAAACCTGAGGACAGCAGAGAATTTTCTGACTATCTTTCTTGTTACATTCTTAGGTTACAGACAATTCTGTTGCAAATAGGTAAAGTTACACTGATTAAAGCAGTGCTGTCCCTGACAGTGTTGAAGTGTAAAATGATTTGGGTAGGTTTGTGTCATCCCATTATTGAAAGGCGGGGAGTTAAACAGTACTTGTGTAGGCAGCTGAAAGGCCAAAATAAGTATGTTGCTTTAGATCACAGTAAGATCCATCATTTATTTTCATTGTATTTAGAGCATTGGAGCCAGGATCTCAGTGAACAGGATTCCACCATAACTGCATGTGCTGTGAAGTCCCTTAACACCTGCCAGTGGAGCTTGAGATGCCTCCTGCAGAAACTAAGTCATTGGACTATGTTTAAAGGACCTAAACAACTTTGTGTACCTGGGCATTTTAATTTTGCACCCTTGTATTCTGTTCCACATATCGCAAAAATTAAGATAATTTACATTATTATGAAATTTTGTCTAGTAAGTAACATGGAGTCCTCTCTTACCACCCCCTAGTTCAAGAAGATAGAATGGTTTGGGTTCCATGGGACAGCAAAAATCATCTAGTTCCAATCCCCCTGCCATGGAGAGGGACACCTGCCACTAGGACCAGGTTGCTTAAAGCCTTGTCCAACCTGGCCTTGAACATTCTCAGGGAGGAGGCATCCATAGCTTGTCCAGGCAACCTCTTCCAGTGTCTCACCACCCTCATAGTAAAGAATTTCTTCCTAATCTTTAATTTAAACCTACCCTTTACATTATAGAAACGCACAAGCCAGGGTGTGTCAAAACCTGGGTAGCATCAAAGAACTATTGCATCTCACTGTGAATGTTTTAAAGTGTTGCAGTAGTACAGTTTAACCTGTCATGTAGTTTTGCATCAGGTTGGTGTGTGATTTATAAAAATAAATAATGTTTTGTTCAGTACTGGATCTTCTCACTGATCAGTAGTATTAAGAGAGTATGTTTGTTTCCCTTTAAGTAACTAGTAAGTTGGTATTTACTGCAAGCTGATTTGAGATGGACATTCCAACATTCTCATTGCTGTATTATTAATTTTTAAAGAATAATAGAGGTGTTGAATGTGGTTCTAGATGACTGGGTGATAAGAAGGTTAAGAGTTAAACTTGTTTTTATGATATTTTGTGTTCTGAAACAATATCCGTCTCCTCTATAGTGATAATATGTATTAGCCTAGTCTGTAAGTTTCTGATATTTTCATATCTTTTATTGGGGAAAACCTTATAAAAAAACAGGCTCAGAGTTTACCACCTTGTAGCTCTGTTTGCCAACTATCTTTATGTGTCAAGGAACCCTTTTAGTTATTTGTTGTTACACCCCAACTGTCTTGCAGACATATGCCAAAGGAGAAATAGAAAGCACCAGGCCTGTCTTACTTCCTCTGTTTTGCTCAAAAAACCTTCAATATTCTCTCAGCTCCCTTGAGGTAGGCCTCTGTCCTCATCTTGATTTTAGCAAAGCGTTTCTTGCTGCTTTTAGGTAACTGGCCCACTCAGCCACGCACATGTCCCTGCTCTGTAGATGAGCTGCCAAAACTGTGTTCACCCTCCCATCCAAGCAGTAGCACCCGCCCTGCTCTGCAAGAGTAGTCTTCGAGGTGGGGTTTCATTCATTAGATTACTTGGAGTGCTACCAGAAACATATAGACACAAAAAAAGAGTTGAGCAAAACCAGAAGGTCAAGACTTGCTTTTAACGTAAAATGCGGTCATGAGTATCACCAGCCTCTCTGAATTGTGAGCTCATGCCCATTCCCTCAATGGCATTTCCACTGCAAGTGGAGGGAGTGCACCATGAAAAGACAGAGCACCTGCTTTGTACCCTGTGCTGCTTGTTGCAGGATAACCACAGCCTGGGCTAATTAGAATGGACAGCAATTAAGAGTAATTGAGGTAGTCCTTCTAGCTCAGTGATTTCCTTGTAGCTTTTAATAAGGAGAAATCGGAAGGAAAAACAAATGCTGTTGTTCACTAAGCTCTCGTGATTGTCTCAGGATTCAACAACTCATTAGATGAAGAATTGGCAGCGCTTGGTTTGAGTAACACCAGTTTTCTGCATGTCTGTGTGATGACGTTGTTTACATTCTTGAAACGTGGAATGTTAATTTTTCTGTATTTTTTTTTGTCTTGGTATGGGCTTCTTTGGTTATTTTGAGCCTGAGCTTGTTTTCCTCTATTATGTAAGAAGTCAAGATAATAGGGAGTGTGATGTACCTTCCTCTACTGATACTGCAATTAAAGAAACTACAAAGACAGGACTGGCCAAACAGGATCCTTGTCGCAGGTCTTTGGTCACAATAAATCACCAGATTTGGAAAATATAGTCATAATAGGATTTTTTTGGTTTGTTTGTTTTGTAATATTGCCTATGTTTAGCATGATGAGGACAAATAAGTACCAAATAGATTGCAAAGGGGAAACATGTTTGTGGTGGTGACAACCCTGGCTGAAACAGCTGCTTCACCTGCAGCCTGTGTGCTGGGCAGTCTCTGCTGGGACCACATCTGACATACCAAACCTGTGAGCAGTATCCAGTGCCTGCCAAAGAAAATAAAAAATGTTTTGAGAAATTTTTCTCCCTTATCCCCTGTCCCAAAATGTGGATTATTTTTTTTTTCTCCACGTTTGTTTTGGCCTAAATTCAGGACCCCAGAGCAAGAATTGCAAATGGTTGGTAAGAGGGGGCAAAAAAGGTTCCATGTCAACTGCTCATCCTGCTGCCTACATGGCAGAGAGCCCCTCACATGCCCACTGGTCTGTGGATGTCCTTGCCACACCATACCTGTGGGAATACCTCCATAGTCATGCATACCTATGAACTGGGATCCTCAATAGACTCTATTCATAATAGAGTGGTGAATCTTGTACCAAGTTCTTCTCTTAAACACCACACATTTTTTACAACGAAACCATTCAAGCATAACTTGGGATCAGTGAACTGAGGTAGAGAGTACTATAACAAATGGAAAAATTGTACTAATAAATGCATAAGCTTTCAAGAGACAGATGCTGATAAATTCTTTTAGTTTACCACAGTTTCTCATAGGAGATTTGCATTTTTCACTTTCTTGACACTAGGGCTTCACAAATAAAACCTGGTGTCTTCGTTAGATACCCATCAGGCTACTCAGGTGTTGTTTTGAAGGGTCCATATACTTTCAGTCTATTTGTAAACAAAACACACATACTTATGGCATGTTCTAGACAAAGCAAACAGAATCAGAGGTCTTCACCTCTGATTAGCTACTAGTTTGAAAATACTTTCTCATAATGCTGTTTCCACATTTAAACAACAAACTGTCATGTTCTTCCGTCTTACGTGCCTCCTGCCTCACACAAATGCTGATGTGCATTATTCCTGCCATCTGTGCAGTAACCCTCATCTTTGTGTACATGGTCATTACATGCTCTGATCTTGTTTTTCCAAACCCTGATTAACACAATCTTGTGGCTCCCTGTGTAAAACTGGAAACATCAGAGATTCTTCTTGACTGACTTGTTAAATACATGAGGGAAGTTTTAACTGGACAATAATTGCTGGTTTAAAGCAAGATTGCACCCAAAGGCTCAATCTGTAGATGGCACAGAACATCAAAGTAATGAAAACTGCATAGGATCCTCACTTTCACAGTGCTTGGGGACCTTTGTGGATAGCTAGAATCATAGAAACACTGAATCAAAGAATGGTTTGGGTTGGAAGGAACATTAAAAATCATCTAGTTCAACCCCCATGCCACAGGCACAACATCTTTCACTAGATCAGGTTGCTCAAAGCCCCATCCAACCTGACTTTGAACACTTCCAGTAATGAGAAATCTGCAAATTCTTTGGGCAACCTGTCCCCATCCTCATCGTAAAAGATTTCTTCCTTTTGTACAATCTAAATCTCCCCTCTTTCAATTTAAAACTATTTTCCCTTGTCCTGTCACTATAAGCCCTGCTAAAAGGTCTCCCTCTGTCTTTCTTATAAACCCCCTTTAAGTACTGAAAGGCCGCTATAAGGTGTCCCCAGACTCTTCTCCACTCCAGGCTGAACAACCCCAGCTCTCTCAGCCTGTCTTCGCAGGAGAGGTGCTTCATTCCTCTGACAATTTTTGTGGCCCTCCTCTGGATCTGCTCCAACAGATTCATTTCTTTTCTGTACTGTGGACCCTGGATGGACATACAGAACTGGATCCAGTATTACGGTGGCGTTTCACAACAGCGGATTAGGTGGGAAAATGGACCTCTCTCCACCTGCTGGCCATGCTTCTTTGATGCAGCCCAGGATGTGGTTCCTGCTGGCTCATGCCCAGTTTTTCCTATACTGGGATCCCCAAATCCTTTTCTTCAGGGCTATTCTCAAATCCACTCAGCCCCCAGTCTGTACTGGTATTGGGGATTGCCCAGACCTATATACAGGACCTTGCACTTGGCCTTGCTGAACTTCATGAGGTTCACATGGGTTCACTCCCTCGGCCTTGTCAGAGTCCCTGTGGATGGCATCCCTTCACTCTGGTGAATCAACTGCACCACTCAGCTTGGTGTCATCTGCAAACTTGCTGAGGTGCTCTTGATCCCACTGTGCCATTGATGAAGATTTTAAATAGTATTGGTCCAGTATGGACCCTTGAGGGTCACCACTCATTTATGGTTTTCACTTGAACAATGAGCCATTGACTGTAATGCTGTGAATGTGGTCATCCAGACAATTCCTTATTTGTCCACCAGTTGCGCCAGGAAACACATATCTCTCCAATTCTGCATCAAGAATTTTTAGGGGGGACTGAATCAAAGATCTTACAGAAGTCCACCAAGGTGATATGAGTAGCTCTTCCCTTGTCCACCAAGGCAGTCACTCCATTATAGAAGGCCAGTGGGTTACTGAGGGATGATTTGCCCTTAGTGAAGACACACTGGCTGTCTCTAATCACCTCCCTGTCTTCTATTTGTTTCAACATAACTTCCAGGATGATCTGTTCTATGATGATGTGTCCCATGGTCTTACCAGGCATGGAGGTGAGGCTGACTGGTTGGTAGTCACTTTTAGCAGTGAATTCAGAAATTTAATGAAAGACTGGGTACAAATGGTATTTTTTCAGTCTATTTTCACCATGACTCATGGCCCATCTATTTGTGATATGGAAGTTTCTAAGCATCAAGTACTTCTCTCATTTAGATCTCTATGTGGGATTAGTTACATACTGTAAATATGACTGTGTTACAGAGAGCTGAATTTGGTCTTAAATTCCAACTATATATATTTGTTTTTCTATAGAAATACTTTTGCTCAAAATTAATGATGATGTATTACTTGTCAAAAACATCTGATTGTTTTCCTGCAGAGAAAATGCTGGCCTTTTAATTTTTTGTTGTGTTGCTCTGAATAGACACCATATGATTTGCCCCTCACTTCCCCCACTGAGACAGTTAGAGAAAGGATCATCATGGAAAAGCCTAGACAGTTTTATTTTGAGGTCTTCAGTTGAGTTAAAGTTTCAGAATTCCTGAATGATTGAGCTATTCCACTTTATTCTGGTGTGATTTTAAATTTTGTTTCTTTGTTTCATGGGGAAAACAGATTAGATAAATGACATGTCAGTTTTCCCTAGGAGACTGGGCTCCCTAACCAGAGATGGAGTATCAAAGTGGTTTATTTAGAAATGTCCAGTGTTTCCTTTTTGTTACCTCAAAATAAACACATTTCAACCAAGTAATGCAATTTTTCAGTTTTACAGAATGTTTTGATGCCTGTTCATTACAATTTGTCCAGAATGTAAACATTATCCACAGCTTATTTTAGCTTTCCTTAAAGAAAAATCTGAAAGTGTTTGTAAATACTAAATCTTTCAAATGGAACTGCCTTGTTCCATAGATACAATATTCTAGTAAAAACTTCCACTGGGTTTAATTAAAAAAAAAAAGCGTCAGATTCTTCACTGTGGTTTCAGCTGCAGCACCCTGCTCAAAAACATATTGCACACTGCCCCTCCCTTTATAGAAATTGTATATTTTGTATCTGCAGAAAATTTGAGAAGTGGCTAAAATGCTTCATGCCTGCAGCGTCAACTGTTCTCTTTCCAGTGTATAAATTATGAGCTGTTGCTGTTACTCATGGTGCTTATTTGAGCAGCACCTGAAATTCATCAAACAAAAATTCATGGGATGAACCATGCAGGTACCAAAGAGCTTGTGGTCTCAGCAGGTGAAATAAGAAATGAGTAATAACCTGGGTAATAACCTGCAAGCCAAGGGAAGGATGTGACAGCAGCAATTAGCACATTGGCTTCTCTTGGCTTCTAGGCTTGAAAACCAAAGAGTAAAACTAATAGACAGCAGTAGCATTTTGGCAGCATCCATGATTGCATGAGAGCCTCCCCACTGGATGACAAAGTCCTCAAGTCTTTATGAGCAATGAATAAATTAGTTCCTCTGTTAGCTCTCATATAAAAACATATTTTCATCTATATTGCTTTCCACAAAAATTAGTGTGGACAATCAAGGGCTTCTACAACTGTTTGTAAACAACTAGTAAACATGAATTTGAAGTATTATCCAAGCAAAGTCATTAATTCTTTTTTTACTTGAGTTGTTTCATCTAACACCTCTAGGTCTTTTGGTACAGGCAAAGGAGGGTCTTTATGTGTTGATCATCTTCATCTCATTTAAACTTCATAATCTGGAACCAACATAGGGACATTTTCCTAAGAGATTTCCAGTTACTTTTTTCCCCACTTTGAGTATCAGAATAAAATATGAGTTTAAAGAGCGCACTCAAAAAATCACTGAGACAATATGTGTGATTTATAGATACACAAATTATGCCTTGGAGAATAAAACCCTATCTAAAACTTGCAGAATAGGGCACAGGGATGGAGGATGGGGATGGACATAGCATTCTCATTTCTTCTGCTCAGTTCAGCAGAGTTTTAGCATCAAGTGATGTAGTTGTGGCTTTAAAACTGCTTAGTGTCCCACAGTGATCAGGGCTGTATTTGCCCGGAGTGTTCTGTGCTGCAAAAGGACTTGTTGACAGACTCCTTGCTGCAGCACCAGCATCATGGAAGGTATTACAGCTAATTCAACATGTCTCTGGCAGGAGTTAGGCAAGTTTGAGGCTTCTGTGGTATCGCTGTTCTTCCACATCAGCATTTGTGAGAGTTAACTTGACTCCTTATAAGCAAATATAAACAAACCAGTTCAGGTTGTACAAATTCCAGGGGTGGAAACTGTGCTTACAGCTGTGGCAAATCAGGAGTGTGACCTGTCCAGAACACAGGGATACTGTTTTTTTCCTGAAACACTCTAAAGGCAAGGGAGATAGAACACATTTTTACTCTGATGAAAAACAACTGTGAAGATACTGTGTTTTATTGTGAAGATATTTAACTTATTCTGTCATCTGAAATGATGGCATGGGCCACTTCTTATTACAGTAGTATGTTCACGTCAAAGAACCAAGACTCATGGAATTAGACTGCAGCAGACATAAGCAAACTGAAATTTATTATGAGTGAAGAAAGCAGTGAGTTCTTCCTGACAGAAATCCATGAAAATCAATTAGATCTTTGTCTTGCCACTGGCAAGACAGGCAAGGTGCCTGCTGAACCTGATGAAAGTCTTCCCTTGGATTATTCAGGCAGCTGAATCCATCAGCTCTTCCTGGTTTTTTGCTTTGTTTTTTGGAGGTTTTTTTTCTGAAATAGTTTGAATGTGATGTAGACAGGTGTAGTAAAGCACACTGGATAGATCATGCTTCTCTATGATGCATAATTTTTTATACTGTCATTTAGCAGGTTTCTTGAGACTTGCAGCCTATTCTGCTGAGTATTTGCAGGTGGATGCTGACTGAATTCACTTTCTCAGAGAGGCTGCTGTGAGAGCTTCAGCCACTCAGGGGAAACAGCATCAAGGGCTCCTGCGGCACGTTGCAGAATGGTCCAGCAACTGGCTGTAAATTGTCGATGAGCTGCAGTGTTCTGGCTGAGGCGTTGTGCACCCCAGCTTCCAAAACAGGTAATGCAAACAGGATGAGTACTTTACTTTTTCTGGAAGGAATCTGGCTGACCTGTTACGTTCCTCTTCAAAAGCATTTGGATGACTTAGAGGAGCTAGGGAATCACCAGGGGAATCAGGGACTGAATTGCGAGGCAGATTTGTAGAGTCGGTTTAGGATGTGCTCACTGCTGAATGCTAATGACTTTTATCATGGCTAACCGAACTAATAATGAGAGAGAATTTTGTGTCCTGGATCCACCATTAACTATTACTTAAGAATGACTGTGAGCTGTAGACTTTTTCCAGTCTTCCCCAGTTTTCACAAGGATAAATCCATGATAAGATTAAATAACCTACCTGAGGATGCAGGAAATGCAGTAAAGAAACAGTCATTTGGAAGAAGGATAAAGCAGCCTGGAAAAATATGTTCGCTTGGGCACTGAAGGAAACTCAGGATTCTTGAAAATGTTTTGCAGGGGCTATCCCAAAGTCCATGTTGCTTCAGTAACCCAGTGATCTCTTCCAGCTGTTATCATGAGCACCACAGCATAATAATCACCTCTATATGCATTACTCATTCCTCATTTTATGGTATGCCTCTGTGCTTACTAGATCATTGACAGTGGAACAAGCCATCCATTGAAGGAGACCTGGATGTAATTATGCATTGTTCTACTGAATCCTATTAGTGTTAAATAACAAAAGATGTTACACATAATCTGAATTAGTAAAATACATGGAGGAGTATGGCAGAGTCACGAAGACAAGGACTGATGCTCAGCAGGGGCTGATGCTTTGGGGGACACAGGCCTGATAACATATTAGCCATGATGCACATTAGCTATGTGTCATTAATTTTGGTTTAATATTCGCTCCAGGTATGGGAGAAGAAACACTGAGATTACAGAGGAGTTGAATAATGACAAGTAAAACCTGGCACAGAAGAACAGGAGATTTTTGTAGTCTATACTGAGCACATGCCCAAAATAATGGAAGACAAAAAATATTTCGGGCTAGTGCCTCTGTTTTGTCACAGGATTGGATGTGAAGTCCTGGGGAATCCTCTGAGCCTCTGTAGAAAACACAATAGGAACCAGCTAGACCGCTATCAGCAGACCCCAACAGGGACTCCTCATCTTTCAGGGGGCTAACTCTGCACTCACAAGTCTGCTTGTGTAACTGCCCTGTGATGCAGGGACGCGCAAAGAGATGGTAATTACTACCATCAGCATCCAGGGTGCTGCTGCTCAGTTCCTGCAGTAAAGTCCAAGGCAGGCCGGGTAATCCACAACTCCACCAAACGCCGAGCCCATTTTCTGACTGTCTTGTATGCTGTGTGTGGTTTGCACTCAGGCTCTGATTGCTAATAAATTCAGTCCACTGAGGTGCTCTAATAATGGATTAGTTTTAGACTCTGGCCAGGTGTGAGTCTTGACAATGTAACTGTGCTCAAGCACTTAATTTTGGACAGATTTCCTCTTAGCACTTGGAAACCTATAAATGTGTAAGTTGAAAGGTAAGGAGAGAAAATCCCTCAGAAGCTAAGCACTTGATTTGGTACTGAATGTTCTTGATACCAGGGCAATACTCTGAGCCAACTGTAGCAGTTTTATTCCACCATAAAAAATGATGAAAAGGATACAGTTTTCAGTCAATTGTGCAAGCTTTCCTTGTTGATATGGTTGTTAAAAGAAGCTTCCTGACTTTTTTAATAAGTGGCGTGGTTTAACCCCAGCTGGCAGCTAAGCCCCACACAGCTGCTTGCTCATTCCCCCCCCACCAGCAAGATCAGGGAGAGAATCAAGAATAAATGTGAGAAAACTTGTGAGTTGAGATAAAGACAGTTTAGTAGGCAAATCAAAACAAGGCATTCGTTCACCACTTCCCATGGGCAGGCAGGTGTTCAGCCATCTCCAGGAAAGCCAGGCTCCATCACACGTAACGGTGACTTGGGAAGAAAAATGCCAGCACTCCAAATGCCCCCATCTTTCCCCAGCTCTATATGCTGAATATGATGCCATATGGTATGGAATATCCCTGTGGTCAATTGGGGTCAGCTGTCCTGCCCGTGTTCCCTCCCAATTCTTTGTGCACCCCAAACCTGCTCACTTGTGGGGTGGTGTAAGAAGGAGCAGAAAAGACCTTGACTCTGTGTAAGCACTGCTCAGCAATGATGGAAACATCCTTGTGTTATCAACACTGTTTTCAGCACAAAACCAAACCATGGCCCAATACCAGCTACTGTGAAAAAAATTAACTCTATCCCATCCAAACCCAGCACAATAAGCAAGAAATAGCTGTGGAGTTTAGTTTATACCAGATGTGTTCCAACACAGTGAAACATTGTAGGAATTAAGGCCAAGAGGTACGAGTACTGAATGCAATGGTGATGAAAATAACACCAATAGAATTAGGGAAATATACTGATTGTATTATTCTTATTTATGTTATTATTGTTTCATCAGAGGCGAGTATACTACAATTTTTCTTTCAGAACTGGATTTCCAAACTGATTAAGGGATTTGCCTTACACAACCATATTTCAGAAAATGCTATTCTCTCCACATACACCTACAGAGGAAGATGCTCAGTTGCATCTTGTACATCCATTGACCTTATTAAAGACATCTGAGGCCTGAGTAAAATTTTGCTAGCCACTGCTCTATTTTGTTAGAAAAAGAGAAATCACACTGTCTTCAACACAGCTATGCTGCATGTCTCAGCTGATGCCACTAGTATCAATGCTAGAGATGAGTGGCATCCAGCCAGAACTAGTAGGAATCCAGGCTCCACTGTGCTTCAGGAAAGAAAGATGAGAACTCAATTTTAGATCAAATTTGACTTTGTGATCTTGGTTCTCAAGTGGGTTCACATCTGGGAGAAATCCATTGTTAATAAAAATTTAACACCTTAAAATGCTAATTGTGCTCAAGAGGTTTTAGCCATTCAAAGTAAATGAAAATGTTTTCTTGCAAGCAAACAAGAACCTAATTAATTTGTCAAGGCATCAACTTCTCCAGTCATCTCTGGTAGCTCAGTCTCTCTGAGGTGAAGGAAATTTTCATCTGGAGGAAGTAAGCATAGCCCAGTTTTCTTTTCCTGGTTTGTTTTGGTTTTTTGTTTGGGTTTCTTTAATGAAACTGCAGAACAACTAACTACGCATGCTGTATCAACTAAAGAAGTCTGTGAAGAAATAACCTAAGAGGGGTTTGTGACTGTTTTCAGAATATCCCTAATGCTATTTTCAGATAAGAAATTAGACTGCAAGAAAGAAACACAAACCTCCCATGCCCTGTGTTTGAAAGGTGTCATTCAAACTGTAGGCTAGTCTGTTAAAAGACAATTATCTCTACTATGTAGGCCCATGGACTTTGTCCTGTATCTGTGTGTTACTTTATTTGTTGGGCTTAGACAACTGGTGGTTCACATGCAGCTCTTGTTTTGTTTCAAAGCTATATTGTAGTAGGCAACTGTTCGTGCAGACTGGGTTAGGAGCAGCTTTCAGCTGGTATTAGTACCTGTTGACAGGCAGAAAATTACCTTTACAAATGTTTTATCAACAATATTTTATGCAGAACATTTTGTAATGAAAACAGTAATGTATCTTCTTGTTTATTGCAATGCCGAGGTTTTGAAACATCACTCTCCCTCCTAACCATCTCATGATGCAGGGATTTGGAGAGGCTGATGAGTTCACCTAGGTCAGAAAGGCTCTTCTGAACTATATGCTTACCACAGCTATTGGTGAGGCAGAAATAATCTCTGGTAATCCATCTCTCATATTGCTAGTTTGTGCTGATTCCCAGGCCCTTTCTGGGATCGCTGGGGCTGCCATATCCGTAGGATGGGAGTGGTCTAGCACATGGTCTCCAGATCACTGAAACTACCACTTATACCAGGTGTATACAGGACCTAGGAGAGAAAAGCCGTAGCCTGAGGCAGCAAGGAAAGTGCAACTCTTTTGCTCCTGGTTGCTGATAGAATAAAGAGTAAAATCTGTCTTTAGAGTGACAAGGATGAGATCCAAGCTCTTTGGCTTCTCTTTGACAAGGGTACTCCCTTTGTTTGTTAGTGTTCACAAGTCTCCTTTACCTTGGATAGGCGAAAACTTTGGAGGAGTGTTTGATCTGATGAAATGCTCACTTGCTGAGCTGGCTGAGCAATATTTCTTGCTTGTTGAGCTCAAGATACATCTTAGCACTTTGTGAACTGTTGAAAAAATTTGCTTACTGATGCTCAGCCAAGGTGGCCAGAGAAAAGCAGCATGGCTTGAAGGGCTGTTGTAATTCCTAAAATTGCTTTAAACACTCTGTGCTACTGTGGGAGAAGCAACTTTTGAAACAATGTGAACCCTTCATGGTCGTGTAACCTAGGGAGTTTGCACTGCAAGATGCTTTGGAGGCCGCACTTCTACTGGAGAGGACCCTGCGGTCTGCCAAGGCTTGGCACTGCTGTTAGCTGAACGGGAATTCTGCTGCTTGTGATGCCAACAGAGAGCCCAAGGGCTTGTTTTCCTCTTTGAACTGAGGACGCCAGAGCAGGGTTTGTTGGTTACACAATAAAATAATAAAAATACTAGTTTAAATTTTGAATTAGTAAAGAACTATTTTTGGCTTTCTCAGAGACAGCATCTGTAAATAATCAGGCAGAAGCCTTTCCATAAAACAACACAGAAAAACCTCAAAGAGCATTTAGATTCTGCAACATTTAAACAAGATTTTTAACTCATGGGGAAGCCAACATCAACACAATGCTTCCTGCACATAAAAGCATGGAATTTCTTAGCAGTGTGGGGGCAATAAATGACTATCACATTTCCCTCCTTTCTAAAACCTAAATATTTTTCAATGGAAATAGTAATATTGATGGAAAAAGAAAAGAGGACCATGAGTTATGTAAGAATTTATTTAAGCTCTGAACCTCCATACATTGCAGACTGGAGACTAATTAAAGAAAAACTTAGGCTGTTCAGTTTTGCTCTAATTGTCCTCCAAGCTCAAGAGATCAAATGTGCTCGCTGAGATCCTTCTTGTAATAAACCACATTCGTGACCCAAGTTTTGAGTTCATTCCTGCTGCTCTCAGCCAGGTCCATCCATAATGCAAACAAAGGAGGCAAATTATATGCTCTTAATGATGTCCTCTACAAAGGTAGGAGGACATGATGACTAACAGCTATATACATATGCATTCCTAGCAACCTCTGACCACAGTGTTTGCCCACAGTGTGTGTGAAATCAGAAATTCATCCATAACCAAGTATATATGGATGGGTTATTTGCTAAGGAAAATGTAAACATTGTCCAGTATTAAAAAAAAAAAAATAATATTTTATTCTAGATGCTGTTACCTTGATTTCTTGGCTCTCGTAGGAGGAGTGCTGTTGGCTAGTTGGGCTCTTGTGCTTTTGAGTGGAAAATTGTTTATGAGAAACTGGCTACATTTCTGGTCATTATGTTGACCTGACTGAAACTCATAGATCTCCAAGCTCTGGATGAATGAACTAGTAAATACTGAGTTTGAAGGAGGATGACTAGTGCAGGCAAACAGAATTGGGAAATGTTACAATTTAATATGGCTCCACAAGCAAGCTGTGTGGTTTCATAAACCACCCCTGCTTTGTGAACCACTGCTAGAGAAGGGCTGAATTAAGCATCTATTTCATCTGTGTGAAACTCTGTGTAAAGAAGCAAAAATCAGTCTTGCACTTCCTGTTTACCAGTCTGGTTAGCTTTTAGCTATAGTCCGTAAGTTGTCATTTGGAGTGTCTAATTATCTAGCTTCCCACAAACAGCAGATTTGTGACTTTTTCCAGCTGAGGCACAGTTATGAAAAGTTATATAGTAAAGGAGTCAAGATGCCAAACTGTGCCTAAGTCTGTTTTTCTCTGTTAAATGGTTTACTCATTTTGATATTCTGACAAATGCCAAAGCAATTTCCCCCAAAAAAATAGTGTTTGCTTCATCAGCAGCTTTCAGAGAAAACAAAATGTTTTGGTTCACACGTAGGAAAAGATGGTCACAGAGATCCCGAGCTTACCCGAGTGCATCCATTATGAATTCTCAGAATCCTCAGGAAGGGGTCAGTCAGTGTTGGTGGGACCTAGGAGACTGGCACAGCCGTAGCTCTTGGCCAAACCATGTCTCCTGGCCACCTCCTGCCTTCTGGCTACCCCAGGCAGATAGCACTGGAGCACAGGCACATAGAGCAGTGCCAAGACTGTGTGTGGTCTCTCTGGAGCTCAACAATGATTCGTCCAAAGGAACAAATGACATCTAAGCAGGTTTGCAGCTTTGAAAAACCTGGTTGGGTCTAGCGTCATATGAAAATGCTTTGATGAAAGTAAAGCATGAACAAAGAGACACTCCATCTTCTAGGACTGGAAAGATTTTATACTCTGTCCCACAGTAAGAATTTTTTTTTTTTTTTTTTTTTAAACTATCAAGCTTGGGAACAGCAAAGATTGGCACTTAGATTATGAACCATGGGGAAAACAGAAGTTCATGCTGTAATTATCTTTTCAGTATAGCTTTCTTTTCACAGAATCACAGAGCGGGTAAAGTTGGAAAGGATCACAGTGGGTCATCTGGTCCAGCCTCCTTGCTTCAAGCAGGGTCATCCCAGAACACATGGCACAGGATTGCATCCAGAACGTTCTTGGATATCTCCAGGGAGGGAGACTCCCTAAGTTCTCTGAGCAACCTGTTCCAGTGGTCAATCACTCCCAAGCGAATCTAAGCTGCTATTGGGAGAACAAAAAGTCGGTGTGAAGTTTGTTACCAGCAGGCTAACGGGCCTGCAGTGATGAAAATGTGTGTCAATCCCTATGTGTTTTCTGCACATTGATTTATTTACTTTTTGATATGACTTGTGGCTTTTACATTTTTCTTTGACTATAGCACTTACAATTTAAGAAGGATAGACTGTAAGTTTCTCCTAAGAAAGATACCCTTAAAACAGGTTTCCTTGTAAGCAGAAAGGATGGTGAGCAAAGGAACTCACACAGGAGATAACTGTCAAAGTATGGCAATCGTGCAACTCTTCAAAGCAGAGCAAGAAAGTGTCACTTAGCTGCAATGTGGGTGACAAAAAGGTTTATTAACCTTGTTAACACATGTATCTTCAATATACAATTTTTAAGGTGGTATGAGCTGGTGATGATAGATTTTTAGTACTTAAATTGAAGACATAAAAAGCAGACATATTTCCCTAACTTACTTGACTGTACCTGTCTTCATACAGGTACTCTGAGTTTTTTCACTTTAACTGCAGCGTCCATGCAAGTCATGACTTCTCATGGTACTTTTCAGGAGTACAGAAAGTTAAGGTAGGAACAGGGTTGATGTAGTCTCATAGATTAAAAAAACAATGAATAAGATCATGCTGTTCAGGTATTACGAAGCATTTTCCAGCATCTTAGTTCAATAGGTAACAAACACAGCATGATCAGCACAGAAGGAATAGTATACAATATGTTTTGCGTTTTTTGTTCCTGCATTACCCATGCACTCTCCTCATGCCATGTGGGTAGCAAACAGATGTATTACATTATATTGCATTAAATCCTGTAGAGGCAATAGTCTTAAGTGCTGCTTCAAATATTTATAATGTGGAATTATTTTAGGACAGGAGCCAAGTGCAATTGGTATCCCTCATAGTGTCTCTCTTGTTTTTGTAAGAAGCAGAAGCTCAGCTACTGCCTTACAATTACACTTCTCCAACCTTCAACATTCCTTTTCATTTGTCACCATTGGAATATGCTTTAATTATTATTGTGTATTAGAGTCTCCATTGCTTTCTTTATTAGTTTTCTTATTTAAGCTGGGAAGAACCAAGTTTTCAAGAGCCTCTGTCTAGCCCTACTGCTCATCTGGGTGGGTAAGACCCCCCTTTCCTGGGCCCATGAGGCACAGAACACATGCAGGGAGTGTATGTACTGACTCTGTGCCCTCCAGCAAGGCCATGGCTACGGACCAGGTGCTGGGAGCAGCCGGCCTGTAAGTCATCAGTGCAGGCTGGGTGTGAAGTAATGGCATGATGGGGGTCCCAGGACTTGGATTACTGGTGATTCTGGCCCATGAGTGAGGGGGTGTGGTGTGGGAACGCACAGGAGATGGGGCAGGGCAAATAAGCCTGGCACATACTCCCAGCTGTTTTACACTTTCTGTGTTGCAGGGAGGTTATGCGCTCTGAGACTATATTCTCCTTGGTGTGCAAGACACTAATAGTTTCAATAGCAAGAGGAATTTCTACTCTTAAATCTGCTTTATCTGCACAATGCTATGTTTCTAGACAGTGTCTTGCCTTTCTTTTACTTTACAAAAAATGAAGACCCTAACCATGGCAGCCTGTCCTGAAAATATCTAAAATATTTACAGCTATTTTCCCTTTAGAAGATCAGCACTTTAAGGAGTTTGTTGTTCATCTAGGGCCACGTGTCTTCCAGTTATGAGTCTGTTTAAATGCCAAACGTCTGTGTACTTCCTTTACTTCCTTTGACTTTCAAACTTATCCAAGTAACTTTTATAATGGAATTAATTTACAGGTCAAGTTAGTCATCAGAGATTCTTTACTTGGAAATATTGGCAATATTTTTACTCTTTATTCAGAAATATTTCTCTTTGAATGCATTTGTTACTCAACCAGCTATATGACCGACCGCATAATTGAACTGTTCAGTTCTTTCGTTTTAGTAGTTTACCCACACATGCAGTTTGATATTCAGCAGAATAATGTCCTTTTGTTTGTAGACAATTTTCTAAAGACTTCAAATGTGGGGTTTTTTTCATGTAGGTCAAAGTTTTGAAGCATCATCCTTGCCTACACTAACACATAGGGTTTTAGTTTGGTTGAGGCCAGAGTCTGTGCCAGTGCCTCAGTCCGTGAAGTCAGATAGATGCTAACCAACATGCAGAGCTTCCAACAACCCACTGTGGGGAAAGTTCAGCTTGCTTTATTCATGCCCATTTTAGTTTGCTGTAAAGATGCAACCTTGAATAACCTAAGTGTGATTTATCTTGCTCTTACCTTCTCTTTGTGGTTACGTGTTTCGGTATTTAACATGTTGGCAAGTATATGGGAGGTCTTGAGTCAGAACTTCCAGAATAAGAACATTGCTCTTCATAGCATGCCACACTGAGATTGATGGAGGGATTTACCCTTCCCTGTGAGCGTGGCTAATGTATCATGGAGAATGCCCAGACATTTCCACAGGTTTATAGTGAAAGTGTAGTGTAGTCAGTCTCACACAAAGATGCACAAATGGGACTGTTAGCTATCACTCTATCCCTTGAAGTGAGACTTTACATGAATCAGCATTGGTATGGCTGTAGCTGAAATACAAGGAAAGATGAGATGAGATGAGATGAGATGAGATGAGATGAGATGAGATGAGATGAGATGAGATGAGATGAGGTGGAGAAAGTGCAGAGCTGAGTGATGAGATATGTCTTTATTTTGTATAACAAATGTGTGTCCTTTACCAGACAGTGCTAATCCTTACCTCTGCAGAAGTGACATGCATTCCTTCTGGTGCTATCACTCTATTAGAAATTTTTCTCCACATTTAGGAATTTGGAGAATATATTCAACTACATCTTGGTAGTTTATCAATATTTGCTTGAGTTAGAGCAGATTTCCAAACTAAAACCAATAGCTTCTCTCTTCTAATCATTATATGAACAATGTGTGGCAGGGAAAATGTTTCCAAGTTTCTCTGTAAGAGCCTTCTTCTATTACTTCCAATCCCAAATCCTACTGTGAATGTACCATAATTTTTATCATAGTATCTCGACAACTTTAATCTTCTCTGCTGGCACAGGCTGTAACTCATTCTTCAGACCTTTTCTCCCGTTGGAAAATGGCTCCAAGGAAAATGGAAACTACTATCTACTGTTCCTCTAAAAAGTCAATTGAAACATAAATATCTTGGCACAGAAGTCCAAATCAATCTTAGTTCCTCAATTCAGTGCAGCATTTTCTCATTCCATGAGAAAGGAACACTGTCTGTTTCCAGCTACTCTGGGTGGGCTCATGAGCCAGCAAAATGAAAGGGTGGTTTCTACCAAACTTGGCTCGGGTCTTGTGTAGCAGCTCATAAACACCATAATTTGCATAACCTCTCCAGCATCTGAATGAAAGAGACTGTCAATCAACACTTCTGGCATGTCAGGGTCATTCTTAACACATTTGATGTGAAGGGGCACCAGCAGGATGAACTTAATATCCTTCCACTGATGTGACCCACATACCATGAAAGACAGAGAGGGATGTTTTCAATCAGGTCAAAATGAAGATGAATACAAGTTGAGACTGTTCGGTCTGTGAGCCTTTTATGGATCAAACTTCCTAGGTGATATTCTTGAAACTATCTAAATTTTCAGGTCTCATTGAGACATAAAATAGCCAGACTGTCAGTCTGCTTTTCATTTGTACTCTTTTCAGCTCAGCTGTAATTGAGATCAGCCTCATGTAGTCCATCTATGACTTCCATATCCCTCTTTTAGGCCTGTGGACTTGCTGCTTTCATACAGGGTCCATTAGAGTAGCAATGAGAGAGAAATTTGGAAAAAAAGTAGAAAATGTACAGAATATATTTTGCTCTGACATACTATTTGATGAGAGGATCCTGAAGAAATATTGCATTTTTAATTTGTGCTTGCTTTCACTGTCACAGGGTGATGTTTTTGTTTGTACTATAATCCTTCTTTGGTTTCAGCAGAATTTAGTTGCTATGGCACCTTTTAAGGTCACAGAAGGTTTTAATCTCCATCTTTAGATGATACAGTGCCTTTAATACCCTGTGCCTACATGATTTGCTCTGTGCCCCAGTAAAACACAATGAAATGACACTGTCCATTCCAGGCCAACACCCTGTTTTCCTGGGCTGTTTTAACTTGGCTGTGTCAAGGAAAATGTGTGAGATACAAGAGGGCAATAAGAAAAATTTAAATTAACCTTTCTATGAAAAAAATTAATGAGGCGTGTGAAAATTGTCAAACCTGGGTCTGAATCCTTCCTTAAGCCACCCAGCATTTCTTAGCGTATTCATTCTTATTTTCAAAGTAATATTTCTACTAAGGTGTCACCAAGGATCTCGTTAGTTTTGTTGGGTTTTTTTATAAGACTATGAATATTTTGCTTTTGTGATGCTGCATGCCACTTACATATTTGCATGTTGGCTGGGCTGTCACTAAGAAGAGCGAGACTACCAGCAAAACTGAGCTTATTGTTGCTAAACTTTGCGATAGTTGTATGAGAGACCACCATGCTTCTCTGTCCTCAAGACTGAAGTACAAGTCAACAAATGGAGATGGATATGGTGACACAGCTCTGGAAAGACCAAAGGTGTTGGGCTTTGGAAGGCTAGGGTCTGTGTGCACCCTCAAGGGAGTGCTCTCTGCTCTCGCACAACTTTGTCATGGCTTTTTTGGGGATACACTGTTGCCCCAAAACAGTTAGTATGATCATTAATAAATGTTGGATAGGATGTAAGAAAAATGTACTTCTAAAATTAAAGCCAGATACAGCTTTGGATCAGTTTATGATAATGCCTGCCTTTTGCAGTCCTGATTGTATTAATCAGTTTTAAAAGAGACTGCAACTCCATGATGAAGAACATCATTTGGGGAGAAACAGTTAAAGCAGAATGGGCTTCAAATGCACATACTTCCTCTTCTTCATTTTAAAGAACTTCTTTTGAATAAGGTCCAAATGACATAATCAGATTAGTTTGCTGGTGCTTTTTGTCAATTGATTTTACCTCTTTTTGACAGCTGTATCCCTGTGCAAATGTAAAATTTGAGCTCCCCACTGAGCCCTGAGTTTGGAATAATTCAAACCTCATCTGAAACTCTTTTTCCAAGTTTCAGGCCTGCCATGCTTTGTATATATATCTATATATGTAGTGCAAGTCTTTTTCTTACATGACAATGATTGAAAGAACTTATTTTTTTTTTTTTTTACTGAAGACTGGTTGAGTAATGTTTAGTGTATTTAATTCCAAACAATCAGTTCCATGTGTAATTATAAAATGCTTTGCTTTGCAAAATAATGTAGGCATCTCTTTATTGCAGTTTTATAATGCCAGTACATCTTTCTCTCTCCCGAGTCTTGAAGACTTTATGCAGTAAGAGTACTAAAAAAGGCCCATTTATACAATGCATGCATGTGTGTTTGTGTGTACATACACATAAAATATGCATCAGGGTTACACATGCCTATGTTAAGCAGTGTCCTATGGAGTTCTAGGTATGTCATTTACCACAAATATGTTGTTTAAGGTGATGGTAGGTTTCCAATCTTACTCTGCATATGTCACACTGAGAAACAATGAGAGCTTTCCAAAATAGTTTAGATGCCATATAATTATTTTAGCAGCTGTGGTTTCAGTTACCTTTAATTAGTTCCCCCTGCAGCTCTAAATAAAGAGAGGCTTCTGTTAAGTGCAGTTATTTTCTTCTGCAGATGGCATGATGAAGTGTAGCTTCTCATAAAAGGAGACTACTGAACACCACATGGCAAACTTGAGGCTCTAAAGAAATGTGATTATGAGTTAAGGACATGAATTTCTCCATGGATTATTCATGATTTCCAGTCACTATGTTTTTATATCAGAATGGTCAGCCCTAAATTTTATGTCAGCTGACATTGCTGAAAACAGTTGGCTTAGATGCTTGAGAGCTGGTGAGATAACCCTCCACCATGGAAGCAAATGGTGTTTTGACATTGTCCTGTATTTTCCCTACATCATTTACTTGGTTCAGTGGGCCCAGCACTCCTGGAAAGCATTGCTTGATCTCTCTGAACATGTGTTAAGCAGATGGAAAAGTCTGCTAAAGGGAATTTCTTTCTCTTACATGTAGGACAAATTTTCAGACCTCATTTAGGCCTATATGATTTTAAGATATTTCAATTGGAAATTGTTGAGCTGTTTCCATAGGACTCAATGGCATGTGCCCTCCTGCCATCCATAGGAGCAAACATAGGCACTACTTCTTTCCAATTAAGATTTCATATGATTATTTCTCACAGAATTCTTCAGGTATTTCAAGTTCATCAACTTTGTGACTCTTCAGTTGTATAAACAAAAGCCACATGAAGCAAAGTAAGGGTTTACAACACAGCCTGTGTTTTAAGGGGTAATTTAACATTTTTTTAAAAAGGTAAAAATAAATATATGTAAATAAAGATGTTTGACTACTATAGCTGCTGACTGACGAGGAGGGATGGTATCTGAGTCACGACTTCATTCCCTGAGGGTGAGCTTCAGCCTGGAAGGCGCTGTAAGAGGTTGTGCAGCAGGTCCCAGCAGGCAGGAGAGCTCTCCTGGCTTCCTTCTGCAACTTCTGGATCATTTATTAATTAAAGAATTGTTTCTTTTGCAACCACCAATGTTCCCGTTTGCACTGTTACTCAAGGTCAGAGCTCGCCTGACCTCCCTGGCAGAGGAAGAGAAGGGTAAGGAAATTGGGAAAAAAGAGACTATGCAAATCATTCTAAGGAAGCCTTGTTTCCTTTACCCCAAACGCAGCAGAGCAGAAAAGGCTGAATTGAAAGGGAAAAGGGCTAAGACTGAGACTGATTAAGAGAGGTCCAGCCCAAAGAAAAGGCAAAGAATGAAACCAGTAAGACACAAAAATAAACTACATTAAGATTGAGCTCGGATGAGGGAGTCGGCCACTGGCCAGGAGGGAGCAGCTGCAGCAGGAAGGCCCCGGATCCCGTTGAAACAGAAAAGGGGCCATCTCTCTGCTGGAATGAAAAGGAAACAAAAAAATAATTCACCTTTAAAGGCACAGAAATGGGATTCGAGGCTAGGGGAATGGCAAAGAGGAATAAGAATTTGTGAATGAGGTATTTTTTTTTCTGAGAGCAAGGCAATGGCTGTTACAATTCTCCCAGAGAGCTGTGATGGCGCAGATAAATCAGACTGGCCAGAGTGGATAAGCCACTCTGAGCAGCTTCATGTTGCATTCGGACTCTTGAATGAATGCTGAACATCAAGCAAATTTTCTTATTTTTACCAGGGGAGATGAGGCAGATGACATACCATACTGATGACATCATGCCTCACTCCAGATGTGAACAAAGAGGAAAGAAAGTGTAAGATGGATATTTCACCACAAGCCAGGGTAATCCTCAATACTGAGGGAGAGCACATGGCTGCAAATCTCAACATGTTGAGCTTCCACAAAATAAAGGGTAAAAGGAGGCAAGGCAAAACCCTGAGCAGTTCTGAGCTAAAATTTCAGCTTCAGGCAACAGAGAACAGGTATCCTGAATTAAATATTCATACCTTGTAGAAAATACACTGTGTACAGTAAGCGAATGTCATCAGTGTCACAGCAAAAAGTTATATTATGCTGTGTAAACCAAGAATTTAGGTGTAGGTTGGAGGAGAAGCAAAGGCTATGGAGAGACCATTTCACCCAAAAGCATCCACGGGGAGATTAGTTAGAAAGCTCCTGGGGTTTTGGATGAATTAGAGCACTTAACTGCTGTTAAAAGAAAGATGTCCCACTTCAAGAGCTGTTCCAGTCTCATGGTACCAGAATTGTAGGTTTTGAGGCCGTGCATTGCAAGGCAAGGAAAATTTTCAGCTATATGTATCTAATGAATGTAGAAGCAAAATACCCTCTTTAAATCGTGCTGGACTGCAGCTCCTAACTATCACAGAGTTACTCAAACTCCCCATTCCTAAGCTGTCAATGTATGTATTAAAGCATGGCAAGTATAAATTCAATTCAGGACATCTTCAGAAAACCCATTTGCGTTTAAGAAAAAAAGGAAATAAGTCATGCTGCTGTAAGTCCTTCACTGATCTAAATACTGTGTGGGGACATAGCAGGAGGGTGGTACCACCTGCTTTCCTTTCTCTTCATCTCAGAACTGTTTATATAGTTTTTTCACAATGGTGAATGTTAATTAATTGTGAACTTGTTTGAATCTCTTGGTAGTGTTTCCATCATCTTTGAATAGGTGATTTATCTCGTGTGCCTGATACTGCAAAAACTTACAGCTGTATCAGAAATAACTATTTCTCTGCACTGCCTAAATTGTCCCCAGATTTATCCTGAGAAACTATGTAAGGACATTCTGGGGTTTTGCAATATTGTAATGCATGTTGAAGCCCTCCTGTAAACTATAAACTTTAGGTTAAAGAATGACTGCCATGTTTGCTATTTGAAGCTTTTGCAACATTTTCCCAAACTTCGGAGTACTGTTGTAAACAAACAAACAAAGCCACAGGAATGACTACAATTAGACAGTATAAACAGGCTGTGTGCAGATCAAAACAAGGCCTAGCTAAATTCAAACAGTTATGGTTGCATTCTTATGCAAAACAAGTTGGTTTGTAGTCTGACTGACCCTAGCCCTGTGTAGTTATGCCAGGCTTTTCATTGTGGTGTTTACTGTTAGGAGCTATGGTTAGGTGAACTGGAGGTTGGAGTACAGCCCTGAGAATCTGTGGCTCAGCTTTGACTCTCTGGTTGCAGCACTGGCACATCCCAGATAACCACATCCCACCTTTTGAGGTGATAACTGAATACCTGCAACCCTGTTCACCCTAGTGCCTTCTCCAAGTTGCATCCTGATTTTCCAAGGCGAACAACATACAGACAGCCTGAGTTACAGATTGCCAGCCCCTGCTCAATCAAATCATGCACAGCAATAAGCAGAGCGCAGCACAGATAGCCAGGTCTGCAGGGGCATTAGCTTGTATTTCATCCTCATGTGGCAGGGATACAGCAAGGAGGGGCAGGGAGAAGGCAGAGGGGCACCAGAGGACCCTGTCAGTGAGGTCTGTGCAGAAGGTGACAACAGGATGACCCTGGAGAAAAGAACCAGCAACGGACAGGACAGAAGCAGTGGAGCCTCTAAAAGGCTTGGAAATACACTGTACCCAAAAGTGAGATGCTGCCTAAGCTTTGTGTGAATCAAGCTCTTGGTTTTCCAGCCTAAGCAAGCTAGCACAGTGATGCCAGCTTCCCCACGTCTCAGCTAATCTAGATGAATGCAACTTTGAACATGAGAAATGCAAATCTGTGCAGTGTGTTGAAAGAGTTGTTGTGACATGTCGCCTGTGGTGAGCAATTCCTAGCAAGTGGGAAGCCACTGTGTGTGGCAGCTGTTGCTTCTGACTGGTCTGCAAGGGTAGCTCCAAGCCTGAGTGCATTGCAGTAATTACATCTTGAAGAAAAATTAAATGGAAGTGGAAAGCTTTGGTTAACTATGCCAGGACCTGGGCCTGAAGAAAAGGCTGTAAAGCCTTCAGGGAAGCAAATAGCCCAGAAGGGTAGTGTCACCTCAGAATCATGAATTTCTTGGGTGAGAAGAGAATGGCAGTCTTCAACAGAAGAAGAAACAACCCTTTCCAGCGCATCACTGTCTTTCCCTCCTGTGTGTCAGTGATATACATCTCTGGAGTTTAATCCAGGTCAAGGTGAGCTTCAGCAAAAGGAGTCAGCCCAGTCCAAGTCCCTGTGTGAACCAGAAACTGGAGAAATGGAGAAAACTGTACTGTGCTGCTTAAATGAAGGTGGACTTGAAATACGCATTTCACCCCTTGAGTAGTGTGGCAGCACTTACTGAATTGTAGCAGCGGCATTAGGATGTGCAAAATAAATGGCATACATATTTTTCATTTCTAATTTGATTTCTTCAAGGTATATTCTGTCAAACCACTGCAGAATGTTAACTAAACTTTTAATATCTATTTACATGGCTGATATTTTGTGTATACTTACTGCCTTCAGACTTTGTTTTCCAGTGCCACATTGCACTGCAGTTGAAATATTTTTTTCAATCCAACCCCAAGTTTCCATGGTTTTCTGAAGATAAAGCTAGAAATGTTAAATGCAATCAAATTTTATACTCGTTTGGTAACAGGAACAGGAGAAGAGAGACTTAGGGAAGTTAGATGTGGCTTGGTTTTGACCTAGCTGTACCCAAGTACTTTCTCATTAAATTTTTCCAGTTCTGTGTTATTAAAGAACATAATGCATGTGAGTGGATATATAAACATCCCTCCCACAGTGTGAAACAAGGCAGCATGCAGAACGTGTGGTTGAAGTTGTCAGCTGCAAACACTTCTCCACACACAGAAATGGAAATCCTGGTGACATTCAGCTGTTCTCGGTCTGCTGAAGTATTTTGATTTGGGTGGGGGAGTATTATTTTTTGGTTTTTAGTTTAATTAAGAAGATGACAGACACCTTATAACTTCTGTATAGAATTTATAGTAGATGGCTCAGTCAGTGGTTGGTACATCACACAGATATGCTGCAGCAAATAGCTTCAGACGAGTTTTCATATGTGTACTTTGAGACTTGGGGTCTGGCATTGTAGGTCACTTCTCTGTATGTCCCCTCACAGCGACATTCTCTGAAAGCAGCAAAAGCTGCAACATCCCTGTCTGATGCTGTTACCTTTTCAAAATATTCTTTAGCAAAATGCGGTAAGGAGGCAATCTTGGGATTCCTGCTATTTCTTAAAGTCTTACTAAGACTTTAAAAAAAAGCTTTTTTGACTTGTTGAAACACTTCTAAGTAAAAAAAAAAAAAATTAGATGTGAGTCACTGCTGAAATTATTCAATGGAAAGCAAAAAACATAGAGCTTTGTTTAGATTCAAAATCACAAAAAAATGTTATATGAGGCTACACAGATTTTCAAGAGGGTTAAGAAGAATTATATAAAGAGATTTCTGCTCTTTGGACAAAAAGAAACCAATATCCTTAGCCTTTTGCTCCAGAATGTCACAGGGCTGGATTTGGTGCAGTGAATTTTCTCTGTTATAAAGTAAGGAGCATTTTCAATCTGGATACAGGCTGTAAGATCAAACCTTGAAATTATTTTCCTTTATATCAAAAGTATTGAGCAAAACTGCTGATTCTGTACAGTCAGTGGAAGCACAGACCTGCATGAGATTTCATGTCCCACAAAAAAGTAGGCTTATTTTGAGCATCTTGTAGTGATGTACTTATTTATCCTTGTGCTAAGAGGAATATAGTTTGCCTCACCATCTCAGCAGAAAGGCTCTGAAGGGGTTTGTGCGAATCAGATTTAGTCTCAGAAGGACACATTCCACATTACTTTAGCGGTCAGTATTTTCATTTTTAGATACGAATGCATTTGCCCAAGACATTTGGCGTCTCTTCCCGGTCCCTCGTTGCTTTTAACACACTATAATTGTAAAATGGTGCAGCTTTGAAGTTGTCTATTCAGGAAAGTGAAAGCCTTTTTATTCTCCTGAATAAGAGTAACCACATGAGGACTTAACATGCTTTAAGTCACATGCAACATACTTCATATGTCTAATTGATTTATCTTAGCTTTCCCACGTGTCCTCATGCAGGCATACCTCAATGCAGCTTGAAAGGAGGGAGTGCAGCCTTCTGGCTGAAAAGCTGATTGTAAGTAATTAAACGTAGCAGCAGTGAGAACCCCTGAGACAAAATCTTTGGCAGTTTTCTACACCATGTAGTGAGCTTGGGTCACCAAGGGCCTGTAAATAGCATCATAATGACTGGTTCCTCAGCAGGGATAAACATGTGCTTTGAGTTTTCTAAATGATTCAGAGGCATGCTGTGAGATAACTACTGATAACAAGCAGATGTGAAGTTTGCTTCTCAAGACAGGGAGGCTGAGGGGGAAAGTCAAGTAGATTTTGGCTTATGGTCCTCTCAGAAAGCCCGATACCTGAAGATCATTAAAGTTTGGGTGTTTTTTTTTCAGAGGAGGAAGGCAGTTGTATCTGATGAAGGCAATGCTGTTTTAAACCAGTTCTTGTCAGGACTAGTGAGACAACTGTAAGAAAAGCTTTCTGTGAGTTTAAACCTGAAGACAAAAGTGAAATGTTACTTTGCAGGGTTAGGAATGTTGTATAATTTTAAAATCCATTTTACATTATGCTAGTGTCTTTCCAAAATTTTTCTCAAAACTTGCATATGCACAATTCCTCTTTTGTTTTGTGTTTTTTGGTTTTGTTTTTTTTTTTTTCATTTAAATGGTCCCTAAATGTTGAAGGACATGTTGTATCATACCAGGCAGGAGAACACCAATCAAAGGTGCTGTGCCCGTGCTAGTGAAGCAGTGCTGCTCAGCAGTGTAGGTGCAGGAATACTGTGGTGCTGGGAGTCCAGGGACACGGTCAGTGGTAGCCTGGGGTTCATAGCACTGTGTTTCACATTTTCAGGAGTGATATACAAGCAGTCCTGTAGGATGGCGTGTTTGCCAGGTATCAAAGGAAATCTGGTCTCCCGAGTCAGGTCATCCATTCTTTCTCAGAGAGGTTTGGAGTTTTGCTAATACTGCACAAGTGGAGTAAAATAAAGAAACTGCGTCTTTTGGCATTGTTTAAAAACCCAAAGGCCATGTAAAAAAAATTTTCTCAATTACAATGGGAATAGAGTTTTGAAAAGCAGTTTTTCTGTGTGTTGTTTAGGAGTTCCCTTTTAAATAGTTCACCCTGATGCATCACGGTACTTTAAAAAAACCTTTTTTTCCTAAAACAGCAAAGGAAGAGGAAAAGTTTCTCCCTACCCTTCCTTGAGGGGCCAGAGAATGAAAAGAAATCACCAAACCATACAGCGGCTCATCAGTTGCCGCATGTGTCTGCTGCCCATTCAATTTCTGCTTTGTCCCAGATTTCCCTGTAGAAATGCACTGGTTCCTCCTGAGCAATGCCTGCTGGTCTCTACTGTGATATTGGCTCCCTAGTTGAAGGTTGTACCTACTAGGAATATGTTTAAGTTCATTTACGTTCATTAAGTCCACTATGTTGGCTCTTATCATGACTTTTTCTTTATTGTCAGAAAGGGTTTCATTTATGAACACAACATGAATAATTCGGTTTAGTCTTCTTTTTTATAAACTCAGTAAAATGAAGTTCTTTAGCGCCTCATTTTAAGGCAGGTTTTCATCATCCTTTCATCTATACTGTCAATCCATTACTGCATTTCAGTTTTTCAATTAGTAGATGCAGAAACTGCATAAACTATCCCAGTACCATCAGCACACACAGTTACACCATGTCTCTAATTTTGCTTACAGACCTAGCTATTGCATTTACTTTCTCCTCAGGCTCTTGTTGTTACCCACACTGCCTTCATCACTTTCTGAAACACAGTCACCCATCCTTCCTATGTGGCTGGGCTCTTACCTTTTATATTTAGTTGGCAATATTTTAAAAGAAGACAATATTGGGTGAGCAAAGCCAATTGCCTCACAATCGATCTGCTTCGTAGATCTGACTCCTCTATATTTTCCGAAGTTTGTGTCCTCTGGTAGGGTTTTCAGTCATGACCCACAGGCTGTGGTGACCCCTGCTAAGTACCTGCCTCAGTTGCCAGATATTTTATGCTGTACAGACATATTGTCCATGTACTTACACATCTTGTTGGAAATTATATTGCCATTTGCAAGGATGTGGTGCTGAATATGGGTTTTGTGCCAGGCTGTTTCTGTCTCAGCATCTCTTTCATGTGTTCTCTTTCAACAGCCAGGTGGGCTTGAGGTCTTTACAAAGGACCTTCTGACAACTGCAGCCTCTAGAAAACAAGTTTATCAGCATGGTGGTAACTGCCTTTTGATAGGCAGTCAACATCTGTTTCTGTCACAGCCTCCTTACATGACACAACGTTATGTGGGGAACGCAGATATTCCTCTCAGCCTTTGTGGAAGTGGTATTGCCATGAAAATGGGTGCATTACCGTGTCTCCTTCCTTTTCAGGAACTGAGAAAGGGAGATGTTAGAGGCATGGGTTTTTTCACAAATTTGGTTCTGTAGTGTTTTAAAAGCCCTCACTGCCAGACTCCAGGTGGAGTAGCTATAATACTGTACTCACCGAGTCATTTATAACACGCTTTAGGTTATACCACTCGAATCGTGATATATTCAGTACAGTCCCTATCCAGAGCAGCTTCCAGGTTAAGGACAAGTATGTACATGACAGGAGCAAACCCAGAAGGTGACCAGGTGACAGACCCATATGCTATAGAGCTGCTGAATCTTGAGGACACTGGGAACATCTGCAAGGGAGTAAGAGGGAGGGGAATGTGATGGAGCAGGTCTGGGGCTCTGTGCAGAAGGACTGGGTGCTGCTTGGCGCGTGAGAGATGGAGATATCCCCTTGTGTGTCAGAAGTTTTACAAGTGAAAGGAGAGAGGGGAAGGACAGGGTGTGAGAAGAGATACATTAGGAGTGGGGGGATGGCTCCTAGGGACCTCTGGAGCTACTGATAGACCTGTATTTGTGTTGTGGAGATGGGGAAGCCGGACGTAGAAGAGGGATGCAGGAAATATGATAGTGTCACATGGGAGAAAGGGAGACAGCAGCTGCCTTGGAGCTCTTCTGGAGGAGGTTAGAAAGAAATGTGAGGAATTCAGTGACAAGAGGATATTAATAATTGAGTCCAGGAGTGGCCAACCTAGAGTCCAGAATTTCAGCAGAAAAAATAGAGAAAGTTCATTGTAGAAACTTTTAAAGAAAGAACCTGTATGACTTAATGACAGCTTCAGCCTGGGTTACAGATATGAGATGTGTTTATAAACCAGAAAGGAACGAACTGTTGATATGCACCCCGTTGAAACAACACAGAATATTAACACTTTACTATAAGCACCTATAAGGAGACTCTCTGGCAGCTTTAATCTCACATTGCACAAGGCTTTAGCTGTCGCAGGGAGCGTTGGAATTGCTTAGCAGGTGAGAAACATCCTGCAAAGGCAGGTGGGATATCAACAGAAATGGTGTGTGATATCTAGCTGTGCCTATGTTCATACAGGGGAACTTAGCTGTGTGATAGGCACCACAGGTAAAGGGTCAGGGGCCTGCAAAGTTCTCTGGGTGATAGTGAGGGAGAACATGGAAGAAGACTGAAGAAAAAGTTATTGCACAACACGAGTCACTCAGTTTTCACCTCATCTGGCTAAAATTCAGTCTGGTTTTCAGACAGCAAATTTATCCCAGCTGGGTTCCTATGCCTCTGTATGTACTGAACTGACTATCTACATTAGAGAGGCCTGGGATGGGAGTAGCAGGGAAGCTAGGTCAGGATGGAGGCTTGTGAGCAAGGATGGCATCATTCTCCAACCTCACTCTGGTAAATGATGTGCTGGTAATTATGAGGTATTCTGAATGCAGGTCACTAGTTAAAACTGTTAAGTGAGTCTTTAGACTCCTCTCATGTACCACTTTCATCAAGGAGGGATTTTAGGTACAGGAGATGTTACAATTGTGCATGGTGATCCTCCAAAAAGACTCTACTTGGTATTACTTTCTTATATTCCCTACAGCCCAGGCTTTATATCTCATGTTTTCAGAGTCTCTGAGGGTGTCCTGGAAGCACAGCCTTGAGGGGGAACCAGAAAGGACTACAGAAAGATTTGGTCCTGGGAAGATATAAGCTGATTTTTAACACAATTCTTGTTCTGAATTGATGGCCTCTCTTTTGAAGTACTTTTGAATATCCCACAAAATATACTAAAACAACAAAACCAGAGCTTTTAGACACGGCTTCTACAGTCTATTTCGATAAGTAAAACTGTAATTATTTTATTATGTTCTAGTGCTGTTCTGTTTTCACTTGTACCAATTTAGATCTAGAGTTACTACACTGAACTTGTCCTGGATTTCCATTGATGTAAGAATTGAGAACTAGGTTCAGAAGAAAAAAAATATAGTGAAAATTTCACCAGCAAGCATAACATAATACTGTAGAACTGGTCAGTGTGTCATATTTTAGGGCTGAAAATTGGGTTATGCTCAAAATCTAAAGTTGGGGCAAAATTGCTGTGAATAAAGAATTTTCTGTTTGAAAAAAATTGTCATAATTATGGAAAAAATATCTTTCTTTTCTGTGGTCGCTGAATCACAGATTCTTTTTGCTCATTAATTCAATGTTTGTACCAAACACGTAGGTTTCTTTTTGTAGAGGTTTTGATTTCACTCTGCTCAGCCAAAATCAAGAACTCTAGCCACTTTTTGACTCATAAAAATGAGTGGGATTAATCCAGAGTCTTCAAAAGAGGGACCTTGGCTATATAGTAATAACAGACCAAATTTCAGAATAGCTGAACCACCAGCAACTTCTGTTAACCTCCTACTCATGTATTTAATGTTAAACTGTTTCTTTGATGAATGGTCCCAATTTCAGCAGGAGTTCCCAGGTAATATTGAAATGTAGGCTATTTATTTAGTAACTCCCCTGAACCTGGAAGTGCTTTACATTCCTGTGGGGCAAAAGCAGATCTTTTTCATATTCGACATACAGCCAAATGGTGTGTAAATCCTGAAGAAATGCTTGTCCTGCTGACCAGTATGTCAGAGGCAGAGGAACATATATTAGAAAAACTGAGGACAGAACTAGAAAAGTCCTTTCATTCCCACTTTCTCCTCATTTTTACCGGCAGTGCTGTTTTGTACTAGGCACCCTGAAACTCTGTATGAGCAAACATCTTTCAGTAATCTGTTCACTTGAAAGTCGTAATACATTAATTATGTCATCAAACAATTGCAGATTTAGGGACAAATTCTGCTGATTTCTGAGAGGCTACAGCTGCAAGTGAGCTGGCACATCTGCACTGCCATTAGAATACCAGACTTGATTTATGAGGTGAATTTCCACTACAGAAAATTATCTTAATTCATGGTAATAATCTTTTAAAGCTGAGTTTCAGTCTGTAATAGCTGCTAAGCAAATTCAATCTGTTTAAATAAATGCGCATTGACCAAATAGTTTTGATCAAGCAAAGTAAAAATATAAATTTTAGAACTGTCTTTGATAGTTTTCACACGTGGCTGAAGGATGGGCTGTCCTCTTTCTTTTGAAAAAGAGCTGAAAAGCAGGGAATGAGCAGCAATAAGCAGACCAAATTTTGGTCTGAGTTTTATCTGTGTGATGACATTAACTATGTGAGGCTCCACTGGAGCAGGAACAAAGGTAATTTGGCCTCATTGCTGTAAGAAAGTAAAGAAGATTAATCTGGGACTTATCTTGAAGATGGAGTGAGCCAATGGGAGCTGGCACTGAATCCAAACACTGAGCTGTAATGAAAATTCAAGGCAATGGGTTTTTTAACTTTGTAAGATTGCCAGGTACTGTTCAGATGAATTAAGAAGACACAAGCTCTCAGTCTTTCTTTTCACAACACATTAAGCATCCTTGTTGAAATACTACACTGTTCAATTAAGAAGCACCCTCAATATTACAATGGCATTTTGTCAGTTAATAGGTGTCACACTGGATTATATAGTGTGTCTGGGTGGGTGCTCAGCCTTCCACAGCTTGTTGCCTACTGGATGAAAAAGGTGCTAAAACAGTAACAGACCTGCAGGCTGCAGAAAAACTCAGCATGAATGTGAACATCCGTTGAGCATTGCACTGAAGCATAGGTGGCCACACATTCTCTGCAGTGACTGTCCCCATTTGATGACAGAGTCACTGCCATGCTGCAGATTCCCAAAAGCACCCTTACTCCTTCCCCCGGCATGGCAGTCGTGGCTGGAAGCAGAGCACAAGCCATCCCTGGCTGTGACTGATGCAGTGAATGACTGACGTTAGAGGTCACAGGGAGGCAGGTTTGTTGGCTGTAAAAGGCTGATGTGTTGATTACCTGTTATGTATGTCATGAAAAGCTGACAAAAAAATGCATTTCTCTCTCTGTTCTCTTGCAAGTTCCAGGGAAGGTTCTCAGCAGATGTGGATGAAGTAAAGTTAGCAAGAAGAGCGTTTTAGTGCTTAAGCTTTCATGCTTGGTTGCCCAGTACTTCTAGCAGTCTTCAAGTATTTTACTTATTAAATCATTCATTATTCTTTTTTTGGCTGTAGCCAGACTGTCCTGAAATGCAGCATTTAATTTATTGCTATAAGAAAGGGGTGCAAATGCAACTGAAACCATCGTCAGGATGGGGACTGCAGGGACTACCTGGATCTCAGAAGTTTTCTCTGAGTGTCAAGTGAGCTCCATCTGAAGTAGTACTTCAGTAAAAGTCTTCTGCAAACCTGTCAAAGTTAGCCCTTTTCTGTTTTCTAAAGAATGCTGCAGTTTCACATCCTGGTCCTAAATCCTTACTTTCCATACTGTGTCTTTTTAGTAGGCACTAGCATTATCAGCAAATTTTCATTGACTTATATAGTAGTATGTTTTAGCACGATTATATTTTCCTAGTCTGTATTAATGGACTGAAGCATTGTTTTTTCCTCATACTTTCCTGGACGCCCTGTATAATTTTCAAGGAAAAAGTTGCAGTTTGGCAAAAAGAGCTTCCCTCCAGAGTCTGACTGACAGCCCTGAAGAAGGTCCTGCAAACTGCAAGAACCAGCTTTTAAATTAAAAAAAGAGTGAAGATGAGAAATGTGTCCTTTTACCCCTACATAAGAGACATATACTTGTCTTGGTTGTTGTCTCCACAGGTGGGTACCTGTGCCCACTCTCGGGAAAAGCAACAACACAATCTCTCAGCAGTTGTGTTTAACAAACTAGATCAAAGATAACTCATCAGAGCTGTCAGCATTTTCTGTCAGTATTACAGGGCCATGATTCAGCAGAATGGACTGTCCATGAGCACTTTCTCGCTTTGCATTAATAGAAATAGGCTTTTAATTAGCCTCCAGCCTTTATTCCTTTTGATCCACTCTATTTTGTTTCTTGAACAGACTTATTACATGCTTTATATGAAAAAAAACCCCTCTCATGTTCCAGCATACACTAAGCCTTATCATCCACTGTCTCCATCCAGTGCCATAAAACATCTGGGAGGGTTATCTGGTTGCTCCCTGTTTTAATTCTGAGCTCAGCTGGATCCAAAAGACACATCCCCCTCAGGGCAGTGAGGCATCTTGTCATCACCGTTAATTTCCCCTAGAGACATATATTTTCTGTGCAGCAGGCCAGAGCAGAGTCTCACGTATTTCCATTTGTAGGGATTAGAGCCAAAGCACTTAATTACTCTGACCTCTTCTGTGTGAGAGGCTGTGCAAATCTATCTAGTTACTTCTGTACAAAGTCCAATGACTGTTTGTGGCTAAAGCATATCTTTTAAATGAGGAGTCGGGCTTGATCTAAAGGCATTAAAGTACAGGGAATCCCCTGTGATAGTAATTTGTTCCAGTTGTAATCACTCCCACTGCTTCAATTTTTGCTTCTTTTCCAAGAAGAGTCTCTACCTCCAATTTTTAGCCAAGGGTATATGTTAGTCCTTTTTCCTCTACCTAAAAGTGCCCTTTAGTGCCAGCGCTCCTTTAAAGCCCCTGGATCTGCAGCCAAGTCTTCGGGGTTTGTTTGGTTTTTACTGTTTTCTTCCAAGTATGTAAAGCATTTAGTTCAATTTAAGCCTCTCACTGTAAACCCCAGGCCCCTGTTCAGACTTATAGTGGTGGAGACACCTGGTAGGACTTGCGTCCTCCCCACTACAGACATGAGGGTCGTTAGCTCCGCAGCTCCTACTGTATGTGCTACCTTGGAGCCAGTGGCCCTCGAGCCTCCTGACCCCATCAGGAGCTGCCCTTTGCCACCAGTGCCAGGAGACCTTTTCTCTTGGTTTTTGAATGACTGGCCTGGCTCTGAGCTGTTGAGCTTGTCCAAGGTTGTCCAACCTCCAAGTCCTGTCTCCAGCATGAGAAGGCTGGAAGCCACAGCAATGGGTTGTGCTTCTGTGGTCTGTGTGTTGATCCGAGTCATCAATGCTGCAATGCCCAAGACCCATCCAACAGCCAGCTCACTGCAGCAAGCCAGGAAGCTGGCTCTGCCTATTTGTCCCTAAAACCAAGGTAGGAACGCTTTGGTGGCCTTCTTGTCATCTTGCCCTCTTAAACATTTTGGAGCCACTGCTCTCCAAGCACAGCACACCAGGTTTATGGTTTTGTTTCTACGATACTCTTAGACACCCTGATGTTTGCTTTCCTGTCTGTGGTCCCAGTTTATGCTGTGATTCAGCTTGCTTGCATGGCTGCCCTGGACTCATCATTCTACTTAGTTATGCACAAAGTTTTATGTTTCTTTGGAAAACCTATGAGGTTTTTGTCTGCAGCTGAGAGAGGCCAAAGAAGGATTTGCCGCAAAGCTGTATGCCATTTTCAGACAATCCAAAAGATTATGGAGCAGCTAAGCATTTTAGTGACTAATGAAATAATGATTAAAAATTAAGTGCTCTTTTGTCCTCTGGCTTCTGTCCATGTACAGCAAAATTTTGACCTGAGTTTACTCATGCACCTTGGCAGAACACTTGGAGGAAGCTTCTCTAAGTGCATTTAAATTTCTTTAACAAACCTCTCAGCAAAACAAGGAGTGGAAGAAAGAAGAACCTGCATAACACAGTACACTACCCTTAAAATTTCTACAGAAGTGTAACAGTTTTTGCTAGGCATATCCTCTCATCTTTTGGCACAAGAACTACCAGGACATTTACCAAGCAGTTTAATCTACTTTAGATTTGTGTGCACTAGTGCCCAACACAGTTCATCCAAAAATTTACAGACATTGATCTCACCAGTAAAAAATACTGTTCATAGAGGAAATGAAGGAGCTGAATCCATTAATTCACACTAAAAATACTTTTGAAACTATTTGTTTTCAAACAGTTAAAGTCTTGCCTAAGCTATTTAAATAGAGTTCAAATGAGCAAGCAGCATGCCATCTTTTCTTATGGGTCAGGAAAGAAGTGCAGAACGAGAAGAACATGGAAAATAGTGAAAACTGTTAGTCTCTTATGTGAAAAAGCTACAGCTTACATGTTCAAACATTTCGTCCTTGTGAAGCTTGGATTAAGACTCAGTCAGGGTATGAGGAGATATGACGTATGCTTAACAAAGTACATATTTCATTAAAGATTACTTTCCTCACACTTAAAAATCTGCTTTTTGTGATCCTGTTTGTGATGTGTGCCTTTAGCTATAGTTTATGGGTTTCAACATTTCCAACTCTGCTTTTCAGGAGTATATAGTTCAGCCATGGAAAAAATTCATACTGGACTGAAACTTAGCATACAAGGAACTAGCCAAGAAACAAATGTTCTAAGTCAAATAAAACTGCTGAGAAACAGACATTTTTAGAGAACATTTTTATTCTTACTATGTGAAAATTATTTTTCAGCCTGTTATTTATAAACCTTCGAGCAGTACAGAAACTAAGTGCCTGTGAATTCTGAAGACACGAAGAAGAGTTATTTTGTATTTCATTGGATTTTCCTTAAATAGGTTATGGTGCTACGTGTTAATTTTTTTAATACAAAGTTTTTTCCAGTGAGCTGCTAGTTTGGCTGCTTCACCTGCTCTTCTGTTTTATGCTTTTAGCTTGACATGGAATAAAAAGCATTTTCCAGCTCCCTGTCTGAGTGATACACCTGCACTGATATAAATTGCATTCAAGCTTGTGGAAGCCAGAGAGGTTGCACTTGGGTAACTGAAATTGTGAAAAGGAACAAGAGTGTTTAGTGCAGCTTAGTGCTAAAAACGTTTGACACTTGCATTGAGCAAATAAATTACAGTGTCTCCACACTTAGGTTGAAAGGCTGTGGGTCAAGGGTGTGATGTATTTCTCTGCTGGAGTTCAAAAGAGCAGCTGCAAAGTATGGCATAAATAACAGCAGATATTGACTTCTTTGAGAGTGAAAAGGCAAGATATATTGACCCTGAAGTTAAATATTGACCCCAAATTTGTTTCAGTCCTTTTTTGTTTTTTTCTTTCTTTTTTTCTTTTTTATTTTCCCTCCAAGGACCAATAAATCTTGGTATTTGACAAAGAATAAGAGTAGAAAAGCAAAAACAAATTCAGATTTAACACAACTGTGGTCAGTTCTATTAGCTTTCTAAGTTCTTGTGACCTTATGCAGAAAGTACAGAAAGGGACCGTTTTCCATATATTTTCAGTGGTATATCATACTGAAAGAGGAAAACTGATTATTACAGCCATTATTTGAGGACTTCAACATTCTACAAAAAAGTTAAAGATTGTGATAAAGTTACCCTGAATGGTTGCCCTCTGAATTTTCAGTTACCTTGGGATTGCTTTCACTGAAACACGAGCTAATATTTGGGCTTGGCATTTGGGTTTGGCTGTTGGGTTTTTTTACACAAGATTGTACCTTTCTCAAAACTTTTATTAACATATTTACATGTCAACTCAGGGAAACAAAACCCAAAGTCTTCCTTACAACTTCTTGTTTATATTAAAATTTACAAATTCCCAGTTGTAACTATGGATTTATATTATGCTTTGTGCCTCTTAATTAAAATGTCCTGGGATTTTTTCTCCCTTAAAGCACATATATTTTATAGTGAAAAGTTCTACGTTTTTTATTTATTTATTTACATTTATTTTTTTATTATTATTATTTTTTATTTATTTTCTAACCCTTCTGGGTTAGAAAGTATATAGTTCAGTTTAAGCTTTTCAATGTTGACCTCAATCCTCTGATAAAGCTTGTAGCAATGAGCCTGAAATGCCTGGTAAGACTTGAGTCTTACTAGACTTAAGACTTGTAAGTCATACTGAAGTCGTGACTATAAGTCAGACTTAGAGACTTGTAAGTCATATGAGGAGCAACTGAGGGAGCTGGGGTTGTTTGATGTGGAGAAAAGGAGGCTCAGAGGTGACCTTATCAATCTCTACAACTACCTGCAAGGGTGTTGTAGCCAGGTGGGGATCAGGCTCTTCTGCCAGGCAACAGCAACAGGGCAAGGGGACACAGCCTTAGGCTGTGCCAGGGGAGGTTCAGGTTGGACATCAGGAAGAATTTCACAGAAAATGTTGTCAAGGTTTGGAATGGACTGCCCAGGGAAGTGATGGAGTCACCATCTCTGGAGGTGTCCAAGAGAAAACTGGATAGGTCAAAGGTTGGACTTGATGCTTTTGGAGGTCTTTTCTGACAAAAATGATCCTGTGATTCTGAGTCCTCCATCTGCAGATGTGGAATCACAGGAGACCCTCACCTCACGGCAGCTGCCTTCCCATTGTGCTGCTCTGGAGATGGAGACCCTAAAACATCCTGGCACCATTAAAAATTATTTTGCAAATACTTAGTTTTCCATGATTTCATAAGCTATCAAGAAAAGGATTATAGCAAGGAGTATATGTTTCAGGAAGATAATTTTTATTGCAGGTAGTATTGTTGTTGTTGTTGGTTTTGTAACTGTAGCAAATGTTTCATGTTTTCTTAGAGGGTAGTCTATTAAATTTCCCAAGATACAGGAAAAGGCATAGAGACACCTTACAGATTTAGTAGGTTATTGTGTTTAATGGATTTGTCAACTTCTGTATTTTCATGATTGCAGGAGCGTTTTCATCTACTTAACATGGTGGTTGCATTGACATTAGGAAGGCAGTGGGGTAGGTGCTATGTTAGGCAGGTAGTATGTTTGTTGTGCTCCTGGCTAATTCTTATCTTTGCGACTACAGTGCTCTGGATGTCCTTCCACATGGCTTTTCCTCAGTTGTAACAAGCAGATTTATTTCAGCACTTCCCAGTGTTTGTCAAGGCAGTGCAATTTTGCTTATTGCTTTATTAGGAAGGAAAACGTGAATTGCATTCATCAATTACACTCCCACATCTGTACAGGAAACTTCTTGTAACCATTTACAGAATAAAAATTTCCTCACTAGAAAAGGGAAAATATTAAGCAGGGAAAAATCACAGACATTGTGATGGTATTAGGTGGAAAAAATCCATTTATCAGGGCTGTTTGCTCCTTACATTACGCAGTTATTACATATTGGCACAAATATTTGAAAATATATACTGGTTCCCTGAGATTGCCTGTCTGCTTTTTATCTAGGCAATTGGATGCTAGTGAGGTGTGTTCGAGCTAGAGTTAGGGAAAGCTCAGGAATGAGAGATACTACAGGACACAAGGAGACAGGAGAGTGCAAAAAGGGGAGGAAATGAGAAAACAGAAAGATGGAAGCTGCACTGAGTCACAGTCCTTCATCTTAACCCAGAGATCCAGCTTCACAGGGGACAACTTCCACTTTGAAAAGGTATGATTTGGGAAAACTAGGCAGAGACTAAGGTGGGTTGGGGGAGGTTGATTAGGTTGGACGATGGAAACAGGATTTATTGTCTCTGCTATCAAGCCTGCAATATTTCTGTGGAAAAAGCCCTACCTCTAGAAAGTGGTTTTAGAAGGGCAGTGAGGTGAAAAATAAATCCTAGCCCTGCTAGCCCCTCTCCTTTGGAGGTGATTTAATGCCAAGTCTCAATTCAGCTGAGGGGAGTAAGACAGCATACTTCCAGAGGAGCACTGTTTATACCTAGACATAATTTGTCTCCTGTAGTTGAACATGTAGCCTCAGGAGATTAGGAATGAATTTACAGCCAGGGGAGTTGTGAATGTGAGCTATGTTCAATGCACTGCCTGCAGGGATTCCTTCTTCTCGGTTTGGTGTTGGTATCTCCGCTAGGCAGTCTTGATAGCGCATGGAAAAGGCTAAGCAAAAGCAGCAGTTTGCATTCACAGCCATAATTAAAAGAGTAGAGCAGGCTTCTTTATCCCTGCTGTTTTCTACACTCGTTTTGTTTTGGAGGTCCTACTGCATTCTTCTTTGTGATCACCTTCCAAATACAGGGTCTATGTAACTGCTAAGTAACCAGCATGAACAGAAACACTTTCATCTCTTATGTGCACATTAGTCTTTTAACTTCCACATAATGTCCTCAGATAGACTTTTCAGTTGGAAGAGAGGACATTTTTGTATTAGTATGTTTCTTAATGAAGGCAACAGAAGCCTTACCTCTAAATCCAGCAAAGGATTTATAAAGGTCTATATATTAATCCGAGGCATCAAATCTTTATTACGTTTTTTTCAATTCTGTTAATGCCAGCATTTCATTGCATTATTCCAGTTGGAACATGTAACAAAAGCTGTAGATACAGACACATCTGCAGGTTTGCTTTTCCACATGAAGTTGAGCATACTTGTTCACAGTCAGGAGGTAATTATTTCTTTCCCACTGAAAGCTCCATCAAAAGTATCTCTGTATTTTTCCCTAATGGAAAAAGATAAATACAGCTTTTATGCCATCAGATGGGGTTGAAACTTTATTTTGCTCCACTCCACTAGGTAGGAGATGAAAGAAAAAAACCTGATGAGAAGGGCATGCAGTGTTCTTCTGAATACCAAGTGAAAATTGGTTTAGATTCTTATGATTTACAAGAGTTTAAAAGCACACTTTGCTGTGACACATGAGATTTTATAATGCTCTTAAACAAATAACCTGTCTTGACTGTGTCAGGGGTGCATGTGTGCACAGAAACTTACATGAAGCAGATGGCTGCCAAATATTCCCATTTAACTTGTGAAGTCACATTAAAAAAAGTAATTTCTGTAGATAGCTGGAATAGCATTTGTGGCAACATTGGTGAATATAGAAGTGTTGCCTTGTTGTGTACGGCTGGAGTCTTCATTAGACAAGTGTGAAATTTTCTTATTCTTTAGAACAGTGATCCAATGTTTTTAGAATTGCCCTTAATGTTAAAAGTTGCAGAAGTTAGTAAAAAAACAGGTGAAATCTGCCTGTGAAGAGAATGGGTTTTCCACCTGTTCTCTGAATTACTTCATCATGTTCTCACTGAGTTGCCCTGCAGTACAGGTGTCACTGCCATCAGTGTCAGCACCTGCCACACTCACAGCCCTGGACGAGATCATGTTACCTTAAATGTATCTCAAAAGCCACAAGGCATGAAATTACTATTTTTTCTACCTACTAGTTAACACCGTTAATAGGTTCACTAACACTGTGATACTCTAATACTCTGTTAAAAAATTAGAGAATGTTAGGGAAAATACACACTTTGAGTGTGTATGTTTTTCCTTTTTTCCTCCTTTCAGTCAAATGTAGCTTGAATTAAGATTAAAAATCATTACATTGGTCATCAAATTATAGCATCTTAATTAGAAGCTATGTTTCATTGAAAAGCATGCTTATTTCAGAATGGAATTCCTGGACTTAGACAGAAATGGCATTACTTTGCCATCTGGCACAACTCTAAAGGACAGATCCACTCTGTGACTTTGCTAATGCATTGTTACCTCTGGTTTTATTTAATTCATTGAATGGAATATCTTCAGGTTGTCTTAGGAAGCTGTTTCACAAACCAAAAATCTGGCTTTGGTCTCCCTTTAGATCTGCCTATATTTCTTCTTGAGAGTCCATCTAAATTCTTTTCTTTTGGGATAGAGTTTGAGAGACACTTTTTGCTGTGATGTATCATGACTGTCTTGTCTGTCATTGAATGGGTTTTAAATTCATATATGATTTCTATCTTCTTTTAAGTGTTGTAGTTTTTCTCTCATGCTCTGAACAGCCTAATTAGATTTTTGGGTTTAGTTCCAGAGACATGCTCTGAGCGATCCCTTGCTTGATTTTCAGTAACTGAGGACAGACACATCGCTCTTGTTCCAGTCAGTTATTTAAAAGCACCAGCACTTTCTGAGTTTTGTTCTGGTTTGAGTTTGTCTTTAATAGCCTGTGGGATGCTGGACCCTCTGGTGGTGTGATATTCTTACCACATTGCTATGGCTGGACCTTAAGCTATTGCAAATCTGTGATTTCTCATAAAATGTACCACACTGGTCCTTCAGTTCTGTTTATAGTATTTGCCTAGCATACCATTCAGATACTCAGCAGCCTCTGCTTAGCCTGTGTTGTGGTTGGACATTTTGTATCCTTTCAATTAAAATATTTAGTGTTTAATCACAGTAGGACATTGTTGGTAATACTATATAATTAAATGGTGACGGTTGCTGAAGTGTGTAATTAGGATTTCTGACAATTCATTGTGAATCTCTGGTCTGCTGCAAAGAAGAACAAAGCCAGAGAGAAAATGCTGGCTGGGTTATATAAATAAGTGAGAGATGATGGTCAAGCTGAAAATGAGGGTTCTTCCCTCCTTTAATGAAAGAGTTTGTGTGAATTACGTAGAATAAAGTATTTCTTAGGCTGAAAGCTTTCCAGAGATAATAGTGTTGGCCCTCAGAGACTCTTTATTATGTCAGATGTGGGATCTGGATTTACGGGAAGTGGCTGCTGCCTCCAACACACTCAGTCTGGTGGAGCAGAATTTGCCTGACCTCTCCTGCATTCAGAGCTTTGAGCTGCAACATGCAGATCATCAAGGGTGGAGTTTTTCCAGGGTATCCCAGAGAAGGAAATCCCTCATACCCTGGGCTCTTGAGATAAAGTGCCCCTCTGATGAGGGACATGGTGAACCCTGCCAGGCCCAGCCCCAGCATTCCCCCCTCAGTGTTGAGAGTTGTTCTGTAGAGTCAGGATTATGGACAGTCCTATAAATATTAAATTCTTCTATTGTCTTAAGCCTTAAGGAACAACTCCTCCCCCTCCACTTGTATTTTTTTAACAGGAATATGCTGTTCTTCTAAAATGCAAGCTGAAAGTCTCACATGATTACATAGCTGCAAGAATCATAGAGTCATAGAAGAGTTTGGGTTGGAAGGGACCTTTAAAGTTAGTCATCTAGTCCAACCCCTCTGCAATGAGAGGGACATCTTCATCTACATCCGGTAACTCAGAACTCCCTCCAGGCAGCCTGTTACAGTGTTTCACAACCCTGATTGTAAAAAAAACCCTTCTTCCTTATATCTAATCTGAATCTACCGTCTTTCAGTTTAAAACCATTGCCCCTTGTCCTATCACAACTGGCCCTGCTCCCTGTCTTTCTTATAAGGCCCCTTTAAGTACTGAAAGACTGCAGTAAGGTCTCCCTGGAGCCTTCTTTTCTTTAGGCTGAACAGCCCCAACTCTCTCAGCCTGTACTCCCAGAGAGAAGTGGTCCAGTCCTCTGATCCTCTTCATGGCCTCCTCTGGACCCACTCCAACTGGTCCATGCCTTTCCTATGCTGAGCACCCCAGAACTGTATGCAGGTGTGGTCTCACCAGAGCAAAGCAGAGGGGCAGAATCACCTCCCTCAACCTGCTGGCCACATGCTGCTGAGAATACAGTTGTCCTTCTGAGCTGCAAGTGCGCATTGCCAGCTCATGTCCAGCCCCTCATCCACCAGCAACCCCACGTCCTTCTCATCAGGGCTGCTCTTGATCTGTTCATCCCCCAGCCTGTACTGATACCAGGGATTGTCCCAGCCTTGCACTTGAAAAGAAAGGGGTGCCAGAATGAATAGGAAATTCCACAATGTGACATTCAGGATAAAATCACAGGAACTGGCACCCCTGGCCGCAGTGGGGGTTGCATAGCATTGTGAGGCACAAATTCTCAGATTGGACTTTTGAGGTGTGTTTTCTCCTCTCTAGAAGTTATTCATACAAGCCACCAGCTGTATAGCAGGGCAATCAGATTAGGCAGAACACTGTAGAAAACTGTGAAGATGGAATGGTTTGAGTTTCGTCCAGTTATTTCTTAATTTATGAAGAAAGAAGCTCTGTGTCTTGAAGTGTTTACTTGAAATACAGAGTGGCTGTTTCAGCCTCTGTCTTGCTGCCATGCTTCATGATTTTCCACTTGGCATAGGAAAACTGGCACAAGTTAGGTGAGTACATACCCACTGCTTAGATTTCAAGTTTAGGTGCTTCAATTACTTCCGAATAAATAACCAGAAAACTTTTCAAAACAAGCATAGCTTGCATTTTTCCCTATTTGATTACAAAACCAGAAGCAAAACTAGCAAATTCTGGATCAAATGACAGCATGTTTGTGCTACATATTTTTTCCAATGGCATTGTAAAAATCTGACAATGAAACTAGGCAGGCTGTTGCAATCCACCTGCCCACAAGCCAGCACTGCACTACTTGGCTGAGCACAGCTGTTGCCATTGTGGAGACAGAGCTTGCCAAGACTGCAGAATGGAAGGAAGGCTGGCACTCACATTGCCTTACAGCTAAATGGAAAGGAAATCATGGCAAGAAACTGGCCAAGGAATGAACAGGAAGGGCAGCAGGCAGAATTTGGTAGTATTGCCCCTGTTTTGTCATGTACAGTGAAGGACCGTGGTTTGCCTGGTCAAGAGCTCTTCCCCACAAAGCCCAGGGGATCAACAAGCACACACGAGGGCGATGTGGTGTGAGGAATGGCTTAGTTTGAATGAAGGCTCTCTCAAACCAGGCACTTCACAACTGCGGCCTAATCTGCACTCCCCAGCAGACTGGTCGCGCAATAACTATAGTGTTTGCTCTTTTTGCCACATTTGCACTCAGGGAGGGTTGTCCAGCAGCATTTAGGTCACAAAGCCAGAGAAAGGCTAGGCACCATGCAGCACCTAGAAGGGCAGCTGCTCAGAGAAGCCCCAGTACATGCTTGCTATGGCTGGAGTTTCATGTAAAGTCCATCCAATAATTTGGGGATGGGCATGGACCTTTACACTTTAGCTAGGAAAAATGTAGGGGGTCTATTTACATTTCAAGTTACAGTTTTAGCAGTGTAAGAATAGACTCTAAACTGAAGAAATGAGTTTTATCTCAAAATAATAATTAAAAAATGCAGGGACCAGTCTCAATTTTTTATGAACATTATAAAGAATGATTGCTTTCTGAATTGGGTTAGTCATATGGAGCCATCAAATCATCAGTTTTGCTGATTGCAACAAAACTGTTTATGGAGGATCACAGGATTGTTTTCATGAAGGGTAGGTTAATAACCTGTAACACCACACGGAAGAGAAGACAAAAATCTCACTTGGAATTTTGTGGATGTCTGGATTCAGTAACCTCAAAGCTATACAAAGTTTATTATTGTCAAAGATGCATCTGCTTTTGATTTGAGTGTGCTAATATAATATGCTGGGGTTTTGTCATTACCAAAGCTTCTCTGTAAAAAACATACACACACATATTTTTCTATATATTTGAATATAAATATGTATGTGTATATATATATATATATATATACATACTTTCAATTTTAAAATCCCGTCTGTCCTATGAGAAAAACTTACTTTCATAATTGCTAGTCATGTATATTGGTAAAAACCTACCATTTCATATTTCAGTGCCTGACTTTAAGCACTTATAGCCAGGTTTTTCCTAGTATTTAGTTGTTTAAAGCTAGAGGTGGATTCCTCATGGGACCATCTACTTTTGCTAGTGAGATAGGCACTCACTGGGAGCTTATTGCAACTCTGCATGATTAAGTACCTCTCAGTATTTAACTCCTACTTGCATGTTGAATCACAGAATGGTTTGGGTTGGAAAGGAACTTAAAGGTCATGTAGTTTCAGATTCCTTGCCATAGGCAGGGACACTTTTCCATGGCAGGAGGGTTGGAATTAGATGCATTTAGTTATCACAGAATTATCACAGAATCAGGTAGTTTGGAAAAGACCTCTGAGATCATCAAGTCCAACCTATGACTGAACACCTCCAAAGATGGTGACTCCACTACCTCCCTGGGCAGCCCATTCCAATGCCCAATCACTCTTTCTGTGACAAATTTCTTCCTAATGTCTAACCTAACCCTCCTCTGGCATAGCTTAAGACTGTGTCCAAGCCATGGGCTGCCAGCTTTTCTAGCAGTGTGCTATGGGAGATGGTGACAAAGGCTTTGTTGAAGTCCAGGCGGGGCACCTGTTCATAAAAGGAGATCAGATTGGTCAGGCAGGACCTGCCCCTCCTAAACCAGAGCCGGCTGGGTCTGATTCCCTGGCCATCCTGTAGATGCTATGTGATTGCGCTCAAGATGATCTGCCACATAACCTTGCCGGGCACTGAGGTCAGACTGACAGGCCTGTAGTTTCCCTGGATCCTACTTCCAGCCCTTCTTATGGATGGGCATCATATTGGCCAACTTCCAGTCATCCAGGCCCCCCCCAGTGAGCCAGGACTGACAATAAATGATGGAGAGTGGCTTGGTGAGCTCTTCCAACTCTCCCATCACCCTAGGATGGATCTCCTCTGGTCTGATAGAATTCTAAGAATCTAAGTGGGTCAGCAGGTCACTAACTGCTTTCTCCTGGATTACAGGAGTGCCATTCTGCTCCGCATCCCTATCTACTAGCTCAGGAGGCCAGTTGTCCTGAGGACAACTTGTCTGATTGTTGAAAACTGAGGTAAAGAAGGTGTTAAGTACCTCAGTGTTTTCCTCATCTTTGGTAATTATATCTCCTTGCATCTAATAAAGAATGGAGGTTTTCCTTGCTCCTCCCTTTGCTAATAATGTATTTATAAAAACACTTTTAATTATCCTAGTTTGCTCAGGCACTTTTAAATACAGGTATTATATCTACAGCTCATCAGCTTTGAAAACCTTAGTTTTGAGAAATTGATCATTTGAAGACTGCAAACTGGGCTTGCAGTCTTCTGAAATTCAAGGGATGTTATCTCTTTTCAGTGAATCACACTGGGGAAAACCCCTCTGAACCAATGTATGTTTGTTTCGTGCACTACATTTCTTCCTCTTATCAGTACATTACTTGTCAGGGTTACAAAGGGAACCTTGCATCTGTGTCAGAACTAAATTTCTAACAGAAATATTATGAGGCCACCTGTGATCCTGCAGCAAAAGCCAAGAAAATAACACAGAGGCAAATACTTCTAAGGGAATTATTCAAGAAAAAACGTGTGAATGTCATATTCCAGTGTTCAAAGATGTGCTCCTGAAGCATAACACAGTTGAGGAGTCAGGCATTTTCTAAGTTGGTTACAACATGTCAAAGAGCAAAGATACTTAGTGTCCCATTAAAAACCATGGAACAAAAACAACAACAAACCCCCAAACAAACAAAAACCAAAAAGCCCAGCTTGTCCTTCAGCAAAACCTCTTCTTGGAGCCCGAAAGGAATCTGCAGATGTATACCCCCTGCATGAGAACAAAGTCTTCAGTCACTGGAATGCAATGCTATAAAAACAAATACTACAAAGCCTGGTAACAGGGGGATGTCTCACTTGCATATTTTTTTGTGACCATCTTGGTTTGCAGAGAAGGGGGTCCCCAAAGCATGTGAGCCAGCAGGATCTCTTTGTACTAGGTTGCTGTCTGTTTGGCCAGATGTCTTCCCAACAGTGAGGCAGAAAAACTAGAGCTCTTATTAAAATAAGTCGGGGAAAGGAATGAAAAAAAGCATGTGTCCAGTGAAACTAGGCACATTGTGTCCCATCTGATATTTATTAAACATTGATGAAATCGGCAGCAAGAAATGCATGTCATGCAGAAGTGACCCTGGCTCCCTGGGTTTAGGAGTCGGTGACAAATGTCTGGGAGCAGACCAACCATTGAAAACATGTGTACAGGACACAGAGAGGAGCATGCTGCACTAGGAGCATCACTACCAAATGGAGAAGAGCTGACTTCAGCCAAGAACCCCCTTTTGCAGCTATTACATATGTTCTGTCAATGGGATGTGTAGCGTCTTTCCCTGCCCATTTACTCAACAGCTCTCTAGAAAAGATGTGATATCTCTCTTGGCATTTTGTTAAGCCATAACAGCAAGCAGTCGAGTGGATAAAACTGGAGAAGTTTTGTCAAATTAAAGCCCAAGCATGGGCTTCTTCAAGTCTCCACTCTAAGCTTTTGTGGTAAAACTGCAACATTTTATGCCAACCTGCCAAGTTTTCTGTAATCACAGTAAGCATTTTTAATTGTCTCCCGTTTGTTGTTGCTTAATATTTTGGCCACCATGTCTTTCCAGAGCAATCTTTCAATTAAAATGTGTCCTCACAGCATGGACTAAATGCATCTCCTTTATCTGAACAAGCTTATTTGAGCATGATCCTCAAGCAGGGCAGTGAAGAAGAGCAATAGGGCAAATTGAAGTCAGGCACTGTGCTGGGGAGGTTGTGGAGCCCTGATTATACTGTAATTCATGCCTGGAGAGAGGGACTTTTGCCTTTGCTTATAGCCTGCATTATTTAACTCCAGAGAAAGACATCATAATAAGTCTTCCAAATCTTTTCTTCAAGGTACCACTCTCTTTGGTATTTTTATAGTAATTTTGTATGTTTAGTAAACTACAAAATCAGCTGTTGCTAGCAGCAGAGTTAAGCACTACATATCTGCAATAAAGAGCAAATTTAATAGCTCTGAAAGACTTTACTGGGTCCATCGCTAGGTAAAGGAAAACAAAGGAGCCTGTTGGAGGTCCCTGGTTTTTTGCTTCAGCCCTAGACCTGGGGCACGTCAGATGAGGGTAGTGGGGGCTCAGTGGTAGTCAGATGCAGTTTTAGGCTGAGAGGCAGAAAGCCCCAGCAAGCAATGCTATACACAGTTCCAGCCCAGCTCAGTTAATGGAATCACTCTAGCCTTTGTGATCACTTTAGTATGCTGTGTTTGTGTTATTGATACCAACAGTGCTGGACTGTTAAAGGATGGAAAAGTCTGGCTTTTGTTGGGGTGCTGTTCTGATGTCAGTTTGAAATACACTGAAAGTAAAAGTTCCAAAAAGCCGAAGTGGTGTTTTATTGAACCAGGGATAGAGAAGGCTGAGGCAAGTGAAACTAGATCCTTATGAAGCACTGGAACATACATGATGCTTGATGTGAACTGCAATACATCCAGTGACATCAGTGAAGTTTCAGCTCATTACCCTACCCAGGAAGCTGGAGCATGGTGACAGAAAGCAGGTCATGTCATAAAATAAGTAATCTTAATATGAGACAGTTATCAAGTGAAACTTTTCTGTGTGTAATTGCTGTCAAAGGCTTTGTTTTTATTTCTGCCTTTCTCTGTGTTTTGTACCTCTGCAGTCTATCAGTCTTCCCCGATAAGGATCTAGGCCTGCTTCAATTACATTGAAATAAGGAGGATCAAGCTTTATGTTATCTGTGTACTTAGAGGGTGAATGTGATGTGACTTCTGCCCCAAGCTTCTTGTGGGTTTTGATATATGGGATTTTCAAAGACTTACCAAAATGGAATCTGAATTTTAAACCCTTCAGGAAAAGAACCTTGGATTCAGTGCACAGGGGCTCAGTGAACCCCATTAGCACCAGCTAAGAGCAGCAAAATGGTGCTCCGGGGACCATGAGTTCCCACTGTGAAATAATTTTAGTCTCTGAACCCTTATTGCAAACCTTGCTGGCTTTATCAGCAATTAGAACTTCCTCACTAGCAAACTCCTTGTCTGTAAACCAAACAAAGAAAGCCAGCCCACCTATCAGGATCCATAAGCAAACTTGGCTACTGAATTATGGGCCCTTCACCTTTTATTTTGGGATGCAGGAGTTATCAGCCTTCCAAATCCAAGTCACCAATAAATGGGCTATGCAACTGCCTGTCTCTGTACCAGCTCCCACCTTTCCCACCTCATAGGCAGGAGAGAAGCCTTTCCTCTCTGGAGTTTCTGTTCTTGGGTTTATGCTTACAAGTCTTTGTCTCATTTCCCCCTAAAATTCCCGTTCCTGAAAAAAAGAACCAGATGTTCCCAACTGATCTTACGCCTAAATCCCAAAGAAGCCTAATCTTTGACATTGCTTTCATCACATAGCAACAGAATGTGATGTCACAGCTGAACAGTTTAGAAAAAACATGATGATGTAACGAGGAAAGTGGGCTGACAGGCAAGAGATGCATTTCTGCCTTAGCCACAGCTAGTATATGTGCAGAGCGTATTGAGGAAAATGCCTTGTCAAATAAACTTTCTATAAATTCTCTTCCTGAGTTGCTCCAATATGGTAATCCCTCCTCCTTCAAGTACCTTGGGCTTAATGAAGTCATTGGAAAATTATTTTCTTTGAGAGAGAAATAGAGTTGACCTAACTCGTTATGTTGGTCACCCATTTTCTATGAACCCGTGCTTTTCTCTTAAAAAATGAAAAATAAAAAACCACTCTGCAGAAGGTCATGAGTTTCAAAAAGTAAAATAATCGGTGGGTTAGGCCTCAAGGGAAATATAAGTTACTCATAAAAAGCTACAGAGCAAGTTTTGATTAGTTAAGTAATCTGGTACATAGAATTTATTAGAGCTTAAAGCTTTCCTGTGGGACTCCCATAATAGTATACAAATAGAGTGAAATATCAAAGAAATGCATTTTCTGACAGGCACAGAAAGTTACGTTAATCCTGCCCTGCTTAATGCACCTTGGAAGGAGGGATAAATCCTGCCTATTTATTCCAGCACAATGGTCCAGTTTTCAGGCTTTTACATGTTTGTGTTTCTGATTAACATTCAATGGTTCCAATGCTCTTGAGCTGTTCCCAAGGAGCACATGGGCAAAAGAGGAAAATTGCTTTCTTAATAGACTCAAAGATAACAAGCCATTTTGCAAAAATGCTCAAATATAAAATAGTAAAGGCCAGTTCTCTTTCATCAGCTTGAGGCCCTTTTTCATAAGCTTGTCCACAAGGGGAAATTCACCAGCATTTTTCCTATGGATGTACCAATGGCTTTATTACTAAAGCACTCCTTCTTTTCTGGGGAAGTAGTATCCTCCAAACCGCCCCCAAAATAAGAAAAAAGTCTCTCTTGTCATGGCAAGTGTTCTCATGGTAACCATCTGTGACAATGGTTACAGGGCAGGACCAGTACTCCTATCAGGTTTTCACAATTCTATTTTATTTCTAGGCTTCCCTCCTGCCAGAGCATTTGCTGTCTCCTATTGCCCCTGCAGGGAGGCTGAATGCTAAGAAAGAGCTGTTGCAGTGTGATGTCTGACAGAGGAGATGCTAATAAACATCTGACTTCCAAAGCTCACCATAATCTTAGCACAGTCAGAAAATAGCCCTGTCTCTCAGGAAAGCCACAGGTTTTCCAGTGAAGCAGAACCTACTTCTCTTTCCCATGCTAAAATCCCAAAGTGTCTGTTTCACTGAGCTGACGGTTTAACTGCTGCGAAGGCTATCCTGGCAGCACAGGCAAAAATGTGCCTATATATTATCTGCTTACATAAATAATTTGTTCTTTAGGAAAGAAAAGAGAATATATAGGGACATAAAACGAGCAATGTGTTCTTTGCCATTGTTTTAAACATTTTTGAATTTTCTTTTGCAGGTATTCAAGAGGGGAGTCAATGTACCAAGTGTAAAAATAACTGGGCACTGAAGTTTTCCATCATCTTATTATACATTTTATGTGCCCTGTTAACAATCACAGTAGCCATTCTGGGATACAAAGGTACGTATGCATAGAGCCCTACATTTCACTTTCAGACAAGCATCTGAGCACATTGTCATATATTACCTAGCCAGGCAATTTATCACAGTTCAGCTTAAATATCAGTAGTTGGACATTGGTTTTTTGTACGCGCATAAGAACAAACCGCAACCTTAGATTTTCACTTTCAAACAATTATGGAGTTTTGAAACTAGATTAGACATTTGAAAGAAAAGTTAGAATAAAATGACCGTTCCTCCACCACAAAGGAGTACTGACTGGAAGACTCAAAGCTGTGTAACATGTGCTATACTTTGATTTCACTGAGTTTTTTACGTACATCATGCCTTTCCAGAATAAATGTCCTACTTAGTGTGAATATCTTCAGAATAATGTGAATAGCCAGGAACAAAGCGTAGTGTCAATATTACTTTGAATTATCTGGAAGACGAAAAATTGTCTCAGGAGGTGCCAATGTACTGACTTATCTACAACAATCATGATGAACAAAGATGCTTAGATGCTTTTAAACAGTAATTTCGAAGTTTCTGGTAGTTGAGCAACCCAGTAATGGAGTAAATTTCATTTGTGCAAGTCATTGGTTGGGTACATTGGAAACATGGCTTAAAATTCCCATAAGTCCTTATCACTAATTAACTGCAGCCACTTAGGCATTCTTAGGAATTGTTTGACGTAAATATCTTCTTGTTGTGCAGTCACAGCTATAATAAGTTAAATAAATAAAGTGTGAGTTACTGGTAAGAAGAATAAAGTGAACAACATCATTGTGAGTATTATAAGAGGACATCACAGCATGTTGCAGAGAAAACCAAACTGGCCTTAAACTATCTGTCTGAGTATTGCTCTGAGAGTAGCTTCAAAACGCCTCCAAGGAGCTTGGTAAATATTCATGTGATTAGCATGCACTGTGTCCTGTGCCGCCAACAGCTGCACTCATAGCAGAGCTGACATCACCTCTGGTCCTTTGCCAGGGAAAGAAAAGGAAATTGTAGAAATAGAAAAGGATAAATAATTATTTAAGAGGATTTGGTAGAGTTTTGAGTGGGAAGAAAATGAGAACTATTTGGTTTAGATGGAAGATTTATCTAGGGAGAAGAGAGAATATGAAGGAGAGATAGAGAGACATAGGTATTCCTGTTTCATGATAAAGCAGACAGAACGTGGCAAATTAACATCAAATGTAAAAAAATGCAGTATATCTATAATCAACTAGACGCTGTCCTGAAGCATATGTAACTGGTCTCTGGAAGTTAGATTTTGAGAGAAAAAATATTTTCCAGGATTCATAAACTTGTTCTTGATCTATAAAGATCATTTAGTCATATGAACTAGGGGAGACCTTTTGCAGATATAAATCTGCAGAGATCTGCTTACAGCAGATGTGGATGGGATCCTTCTGGACTGTAACGCAGCCACTAAGTGACTGGAATTTAGCAGAATTTCCCTTGAGAGTTTCATATAAGGCTGTCAGTTCTGGGGCTTACCAGAAAACTTAGATCTCACTCAGCATCAGAAACAGCGTATCAAGTCAGAGGGACCATTGCTCTATATCTTGCTTTAGCAAATGTGTGTATGTGTAGGAAGCAATAGCAATAAGGAAACTGTCCAAAAGATCTCTTTGGGACATGAAGTTTCTCTTCCTCATTTCAATCCAGTTTTCAAGCTTCTTTCTCCACGGGAGCCTCTAGCACCATCTTTTCCCCAAGCTTTGCTGTCTTTTTGAGGCCCCATCTGCACTGCACTCATTTCTAACCCTCCTTCTTTGGTTGAGCAGTCATCAGTGCCTGCTGGGGATGATTCTTTCTGTTGTAGCAGTACCAAGTCACAGCTATCTAGGGCAAGGACAAAAGAATTTCCTCTCCCGCAAAAAAATGTGGACAAAATTGTAAACAAGTGGGTAATCCACATCTTGCTCACAGACCTTAAGATATCTTGGTGACCACTGCTCCACTGCTCACCAGCTTGTGACTTGTCCATTTGAATGCCAAGGGAAGGACATGGAGAGAGAGAAGTCCTGTTTAATCCAAGGTATCCCTTCTGTAACACCAAGCAGCAAATGATCATATGTCAGGCATTAATTTTGCCCTTTGTGCATGCAGTTTAAGAGCTTTGTCTTCATGGTGCCTACGTGCTAATTTGTGGGGGAAAACAAAAGTTAGACAAAACCCAGTGACAGTACGTAGTCCAATGAATTAAAGCAATATTTTTGATTGTTGAGAAGAAATTAGGCTTTAACAGAAGAACAAAACTCAAAAATTTTTAGAGCTCCTCTCAGTTTCAGAGTTTGGCTTGCCTTTTTTGTTGCACTGAAAGAAGGAATTCTGCTGGCATCAGGGATTCTTTCAGTCTCTTAGCTAAGTTTCCATTAACTTTGCCTCCCACACTCATGTTTATAAAGCCCAAAACTACTCTTAAAACTTTCATTTCCTATGTCGTATTTAGATATCCTTTGTGATTTAAAACATTAAAACTACTAATCAGTGGATTAAATATGGCAGGCAAAAAAGTAACTCAATGGGAGGCAAAGTCAACACGGAACAAACCTCCAAAGTGGTGGTAAAAATTACATAGTATGGCAGAGAAACCTGAAACCAAAACATGAATTAAACATCAAGGTCATGAAGGAATAACAAGATGGACTTACTATTCTTTTGCTTTGAGAAGACATATTAAATTATTGTTTAAAATGCTAGTGAAGCAATCTGTACTTTTTTTACACATACTTTCTTACATTAAATGCAAAATAAGAAATTATTATTTTTCTGACACTAGCCAGTGTCAGATTAGCCTATAGAAGGTGAATGATCTTCCTGTGACCTGCTCCAGTGAGGGAAGCTAGCATGCTTTCAGCTTGAATTTCTAATAGTTCTCATTATCTAGTTAGTCTTTCTTTTGAAGTTTCCTGACTAATGCCCGCCATGATTTGCACCTACTTCTCTTATCTGTCTCCCAGACATATTTTACCTGCCATTACATAAGGCCAACCCTGCAGATCACATTTGCAGAGATCTCTTCTGTTTCTGCTGCTGGAGCTGGGCGGCTTAAACTTGGGTCTGGCTTGCCCTCTGAGGGGAAATAGATTTAAAATAAGGGAAATGGTTTGCCTAATATAGCTCATTCAGCACTTCACATCACTTATTCTGGGTAAGTAATTGCCAGTTTAGTGTCAAATAGACAACAATCAATACCTTGGGTATTCAAAAGCAGCCTTCTCTTTCCAGCCCCCCTCTAAGTGAGCATCTTTCAGCTAAGCTGGGTCAGCCCTCCCAATCACTGCTGTCTGGAATTCAGTTACATACCAGAATTAAAAGCTATTGCTTTCTGTAGAAGAGAAGATGCTTTCTCTGAAAGAGAAAGACCTTTTCACAGTGCTCATTAGTGATCTTTCAGACACAGTCCAGGCATGGCCTTCCCCACATCTCATGGCCAATCATCAATAGCAGTAAGGCTTCTGATTAAAGCCCTGCTTCATCAAATTTTTGGGATGTTCCCACAAAGACTGTTCATAGTTACAGAGCTACTTACTTCTTTTTAGTGTGGTTTTTCTTTTCTATTTTTTTTTCTTTTTTAAATCTCTGGGCAATGAAAATACCATATGCTGTTGCACATTTAATTCTGTTCAGTCTCCTCTAAGTGCCAGACAACTACTTATTGATAGGATTTCTACTGTTTTCATTTGCTTTGGACTCTTGAGAGTAATATTTTAACCCAAGTTTCTAGATTTCATTCAACCATGAAAACATACTTGTTAGAGGACAGTATAAAATCTCAGTTTTACAAACTTCAGATCTGAAGTACAAACTGGCATTTGTTTGAACATCAAAAGGGAGGAACTACATTTTCCTTTGATTAGTGATAATATATAATCACCTGCCAACTCCAAATGGGTTGCATAACTGGAGAAATCACTAAATCTAAATTAACAAGATCCATAGGTGATGTGACATTGCTAGTCAAGGCACAGGTTCAGGAGAAATACTTGAATTAGCCCTACTTTTTAAATCCCTATGATTTCATGAGGTCCCCTCTAAGTTCCCAGAGTGAGCCATATCCTTCACAGTGACTATCTGTAAACAAAGCACAACACCACAGACTGAACAAGGAGCTGCCTAGAGCCAGAGGAAAAAGCCAAGTATGGTCCTCACGCTTATTGCATGCAATGCATAGGTGTGTACATGCATCAGTGGCATGTCAGAAGTAACTGAAGGACCTTTGCTGATCTGGGCTCCAGCCTGGAAGACAACTAGGCAGGACAGAGAATCAACTCTGGCTTTATTTAGGAAAAATGGCATACAGCATTTTGACAACTTTAATGGGCAGAAGAACCAGTGAAAAATTAGTGCTATAATGCCTTCTAAAGCAAAGGATATTGAGCAACTGTCCCTCTGAAAAAGCAAAGCCATTATTGTACCCTGGGTCTGGTGTTTAGCAAGCAATCTGTCATCATCTCAAATACAGAAAGCCACACTGACTGACTTTGCAGACACAGTAGATTCTCTGTTTTACTGGCTTGTTAGCAGTCTTAAGAAGAGCAGACAGGTAATTCACCAAAGGGTGTCTGTTATCTCTGAAAACCTTGAGACTTTTTCTCTGTTGTAACTCCGTTCACCTCAGTGCCATTGCATCAGAGATAGTCTTGGTCTGCTTTTTCATCTGTTGGTTTTGGGAAAGCAGTAAAAGCCTGCTGTGTAACTATGGTACCCAGAATCAGAAAAACAAAGGCAAAAGTTAATAAAGGAGTACTTGATGGCCCACACTTTAAAGGTCTAGGATTCATGTAGTTGCTCAGCAGCAGCAAAAGATCCTTACATTTCACTTCTAGTAAAACCACAAATCTTTATGTAGGAATAACTTCTATGAGACTATTTCCTAGCTGCAGATCATCTCACAGACAGAAAGAGTTAGTAGAACCCCCTACCCCACACATGTTTACAGAACCTCAAGACATGGGAAACTGGAAAGAGGGAGCTGGCACGATAACTGATGTGGTCTCTCCCAGGGTTGTTTCAGACCCATTTGGCTCCCAGTGTAGCAAAATGGCTAAATAGTCTCATGATGAAAAGCAAATTCTGCCCCTGGTTGTGGCTTGAATACAAAAGGCTGTTAGACAAGGTGTGGTGTGAAAGTTGTAGGCTACCTCTGATCTTGCAAGCATTTCACATTTTTGCCACTGGAAGCCACCCCAGGCTCTTTATTTGTTATTCTGCTTTTTCCATTCCCATATCAATTCCACCAAATGACCAAATATCTCAGTGACAAGAAAATTACTTGGACATTACAAAATAAAGAGCACATCAGTCATAAATCTGCACTTGCTGAATGACCGTCCTTGCAATCTTAATGAGGCGGAAACATTTCAAGATCATTTTGAGTGACCTGTACCATTATCAAGGTGTTTAAAGCCCCAAAACATTTAGTAATTGCATCTTCAAACTGCTATCCGAGTCTTCAGTTTGCTATCCACATGGCAACTTTTAATAAGTAAAAGGCACAAGAAAAAAGTTCTTTTCAAGAAGAAATAGCTCATAGCAAAATAAAAGGAAGTCTGCTTTCATGGTCTGAGCCTTTAGCAATCAGTCTGTCTTTGCCACACAGCACTGTGCTTGAAGCATGGAAATATTGTTAAAGAAAAAGACTTTAGTTCATGAGGAAAACCCTCAAAAAGCGATTTACTCATTCCGAAGAGGGATTGCTCATGGGCAAAAAAGGTGTTTAGGGACTGTTGGCAGACTGGAAAACTAGAAGAATTCTGAGTCCCACTAGCAGATAGAAGCTCATCCTTCCAAATTTCACAGAGCAACAGCAGAGTGTAATGGGAAGCAAGGAAATTCTAAGGTGTTTTCTTTTTTTGTTTGCTTGTTTGATGGTAATGGTGGGGGATTTTTGTTTGGTTTATTGTTTACTATACTTTCTTCATTATTTCACTTTTCTTCTTTCCTTAACACACTGTTCTCTTTCCCTAGTTGTAGAAAAAATGGACAATGTGACAGGTGGCCTGGAAACATCCCACAGAAGATATACAGAAAAACTCACAGAGGTGGAGAGTGATCTGAAGAAATTAGGTAATCTTCACAGAAGCAAAGCTCCTTTGTATGATGGCTCAGGGGTGTTCTGGCAGATAGCAGCAGGAAATTGGTCTGAAAAATCTCTGTCCATGACAAGATACAGCACTTCTATTCCAGTTTCTCAAGTACTTGCAAAAGTGCTTAATAATAGTTCAGATCAGCTCTACTTAGGACAGAATTTTAAGCATACTTCAAAATTTACAGTTCTCACTGAAGTCACTTTGGAAGCATTTATAGTTACATAAATAGACACTTAAAAGTTGTCCTTAGGAGAGAGTCTTCTGTGAGGTAGAGATTTAAAACATAGCAGAAGCTGTTCCACAGCACAAAAGGTTCTACGTGAAATGAACATGTGTCACCCAGTTATCTTAATGCTGTTTCAGCAATTAAGACTCAAAACTGAAGGCCATTTTAAGAGGTGTACAAATAATCAGCTCTTCAAAATCTTATATCTGAGGCAAGTAGATTACTTCCACAAAATGTTTCTTGATCATCTCAGGGAATACAGGACACAAGGTTGTTATGGGTTCAGGTCTCCCAAGTGCTATCAAAATTCTCAATTTGCAGGAAGATGGGACAAAAATCATGGATAAAGATTCTACACTTGAAGTGTACATTTTTACCTTTCTTTCTATACATATACATAAATGTGCTTCTTGAAATAAATTTTGTTTAGCTTCATAAACCATATATTGAGATGGTTATTTTGGGGAAAAATTACTTGCTTGCAGCTTGATTATAAATTTTTACAACTTTTTCCCTTCAAAAAAGAGCTGGCTTCTAAAATATTTGCACATCGCATTTAGTTCAAAGATATGGGGTAATTCAGTGACATATTCTTTTACTGTCATATATATGGAAGTAAATGTTACATCTGAAAGCACATGTGACCTTTTGGGTTATATTTGGGTTATTATATTACCCTGATTAAATTTTTACAACTTGGAGCACCTTTGATTCATTCATGCCCACACGTTTTTACATGCTGCTGGATGGATGGCCAGTTTGATGCTCAGGACCATCAATTCCCATTTAAGTGGACTTGCCATGGAGGAAGTTAGGTAAGTTCTGCAGCAATTTTTGTAGGGGACATAAAGGTAAGAGAGTTGCTGTAGGGCCAGAAGGATAGCAGTGTGTGGTGAATGGAAGACAAGCCTTCAGGGATTAGCTATATGTGAGCCTGGCAGTTGTCAGAGCTGTGTGAGGAACACAATATAATTTGAGCTATAGCCAGGAGGTTAATGTGAAGTCAGAGCTTAGAAGATTCTGGAGTGAGACAAGCAGCAGGGAGAGGAACTCAGGAAGATGTCCATCTACAAAAGACTCCATAAACAGTTCAGGCTGAGGTCTCACAAGCCACCGCCATTTGATGTTTGTCATCATGACTCATTCAAACACACCAGACAAAAGCACCATACACAGCTGCATTCACTACTTTACTTTATGAAAACCATACTGCTCTCTCTTGGAGTCATCTGAAATTATGGACTTTGGACTGCATGATTCATAAATATAGCTACACTTAGATGATGACAAAAATATATGGACTGTGAGTACAAGAGCGAAGTGATTGAGGTCAAGAAGGGGAGTCCTCCCTGAAAGCAAGTGTTGACTGCTTATTTCCTTGTATTCTACATCCTGGCTGATGGACTGTGCAGCCTCAAATGCTTTATCATACTCAGACAAGCTTCCAGAAGTATTCTGAAGGGCAGTGTAAGCAAGAGCAGAGATGATCCTCAAAGATTAATGGTTTTGCCTTTCTCAAACTCAGAACATGAGGAAACGGCAAAATAAATGTCATTAAAAGCAATAGTAATATATTAGAGAGAAAACCAGAAATACATCATATCCTGACATATCTGAAGTAGCCTGCTGGCAAAGCTTTTGTCTCTAACCCAGATTGTTTTAAAATAAGTATTAGAAGTTTTATAAAACTAAATCTAATATTTTAAAAAAATGGAACTGTATGTACTAAAACACAGTGAAGGTTTTACACCTGCTATGGAAAGGAGGAAGAAAACATAAACAGCTAAAATAAACCCCTGAGCTTTCAGAAAAATCCAGTTGTAACTTCAAAACATACACTTAACTGATACCTGTTTAATGTTTTGAATTCTGTTTATCATTCAATTTCCATTCAGAATAGAGCATTATTTGACTGCATATACTCATCAGTTTCTAACGGTAGTTTTTTCCCATACATGGTGACAGAATCACTGTTTTGCTGTACTCAGCAAGACACAAGGTCTTCATCAATTTGGTTTTTTTCTCTGTCTAGTGGCAGAACTTTGCTTAGTGGTTTCTCTTTTCTGGAAAGGAAGTTCTATTGAACAGTTTGGCAATCTGACTGTACTTAAAATACACTGTGCTGTTTTATATTGTATTTTTTAAAAAAACTTATCCTAAAAACCTTTCCATTTTTTTTCCTGTGCAACAGATGACCAAACTGGACAAAAAGCCTTGAATACTAACACTGAGCTGTCCAGCTTCAGATCTGACATTCTGGCTCTTCGTCAGCAGCTTCATGACATTGCAGAAAAAACTACCAGAAACAAAGATACACTGGAGAAGCTGCAAGAGTCTGGAAATGCACTAGATGATAGACAGAGCCAAATGAAAAGTGCCTTAGACAGTAACTCTTTCATGATCATCAGTGTCAATAAGACTCTTCAGTCATATACTGGCTATATCAACAATCTTCAACAAGACACGAGTAATATCCAAACAAACCTGCAAAACCAAGTGCATTCTCATAATGTAGTCATCATGAACCTGAACAACTTAAACCTGACTCAAATACAGCAAAGAAATCTTATCAGTGTCCTGCAGAAGTCAATGGAAGATACAAGCTTGGCTATTCTGAGAATCAAGAATGACTTTCAAAATCTGCGGCAGGTTGTCCTTCAAGCTCGGAAGGACACCGACTGGCTTAAGGAGAAAGTACAAAATTTACAGACTTTGGCCGCCAACAATTCAGCATTGGCAAAAGCTAACAATGACACACTTGAAGACATGAACAATCAGCTCAGCTCCTTCAGTGGGCAAATGGAGAACATCACTGCAACTGCCCAAGCCAACGAACAAAATCTTAAGGATCTCCAGGAACAGCATAAAGGATATGAAAACAGAACTGCTGCCAAATTCAGCCATCTAGAAGAAAGGTTCCAGGTCTTTGAAACTGATATAGTCAATATCATTAGCAACATCAGCTACACTGCTCATCATCTACGGACACTGACTAGCGATCTCAATGAGGTCAGGACAACCTGTACAGACACCTTAAGTAAACATTCAGATGAGCTGATTTTTATGAACAGCACACTAGCCAATATTCGCATAGACTCCGCATCTCTCAAGGTGCAACAGGATTTGATGAGGTCAAGGTTAGATGTTGAAGTTGCCAATTTGTCAGTAATCATGGAAGAAATGAAGCTGGTGGATTCCAAACATGGCCAGCTCATCAAGAACTTCACTATCCTACAAGGTATGCAGCTTCCCTAGTGATGCCTATAAGGGTCTATGCTGAATTCCTGCTTGCATTACTTCTTTAGTTCTGTGGAAGTTACTGCATGCTGATACAGAGTCCTGGGGTTTTCCATTATCTAATCCTGAACTTTGGAAATGTACGTGTAGCTTGAATTTTCCTTACTAATTTTTCTATGCCTTCTTTGCATAGCTAAAATGGGGATGGTATGGAAGAAGGTTCTGACTTAGCAGAATTTTATTCTGTCTGTCTGTCTGACTGGATCTGCTTTTGATTTAGTTTCTAAAATAAGCGAGTAAAGGTGTGGAACCTCAAGAAACCAATCCCTGCTAAGGAGGAAATGGCTAAAAAATATACATTGGACTATTCCCAGAAAGGTCCACCCTTACTGAAAAACAAGTTACTATTTCATTTTAAGCCAGTTGTTAGTCTGCCAGAAAACATCCTACTTTGCTTAGTTTTTAATCTTGGGATATTTTATTTTCTCCAGAAATAAATGGCATCAGGTTTAGGAGCTTTCTCCCAGCCAAGTATTATCCCAAATGAAAAGAACACTCATATTTCCAACCTGATGTGAACCAGTCAGGCCTAAAACTCTAATCACAAATATAAATCCAGTGCTCCAAATAAGCTAAGGCTGAATCAGAGCCAAGATTACATGTCAGTAACCCTAACCATTCTCATTTCAACCAGGCCTAAATGACTCCAGTTTGGAAATTTATCTCTGGAGGAGTTTAAATTACATAGATCGGTGGCGGGGGTTGGGAAGGTACTGACAAGGGATTTGCTCAGCCGTGCTCAGAATCCAAAATTGTTTTGTTGTTTGTTGCTGTCACAGCATTCCCATTTCCTATCGTGGCTTATTGTTCTGTCCTGTTATAGCTGGACAGCTGGCAACTTCTGGTCTTTCCCACAGTTGGCCTATTGCTCCCTATCCATTGTTTTATCTCTTTTTTACATCCCATTATTGACAGAGCGGCAAAGAAAAAGTGATGAGGTCTAAGAGCAGAGAGATGAGACTAGAGGGAAGAGGGAGGGTGGCGGGGTGAGGAGAGAGGACCATCAGCACGCAGGATGTCGCGCATCACTGGCACGGGGTGTGTCTCGCAGGGACCAGCCCCTTGGCTGGTGACGGGGGGCACAGTGCCCTGTATCCCGTGGGGCTGAGGGAAGCACAGCCGTACACAGCACCTGGGAAGCAGAAGTATTGTTTGTTACAAGCACTGCTGGGAGCGCCTCCTAGCCTGGTTTCTGCACTGTTAGACATCCAGTGTCGCTGGCCTGAGATGCATTAAACAAGGACCCCACGTGGGCTTTCTGTTCTGTTTTCTGTGCACATCCCCACTTTGAATGCTTACCTTGTTTCAGGCCCTCCTGGTCCAAGGGGACCTAAAGGTGACAGAGGCCCTCAAGGCCCGCTTGGCCCCGCTGGCCTAAAAGGGCAAAAAGGAGAGAAAGGAGAGCCCGGCCCTCCAGGACCTGCAGGTGAGAAGGGCCCGCCGGGGCCAGCTGGGCCGCCAGGAGAAAAAGGAGGGAAAGGTTCAAGAGGATCACCTGGCTCCAAAGGACAGAGAGGTTCTCCTGGGAAGACGGGTCTGCCGGGGCCAAGCGGAGACCCAGGGCCACCCGGCCCTCCCGGCAAGGACGGGCCACCTGGGCCCCAAGGCCCGGCAGGGTTCCAAGGCCTGCAGGGAACCGTGGGAGAGCCGGGAGTGCCGGGACCCCGAGGACTGCCTGGACTGCCTGGAGTGCCGGGGCTGCCCGGCCCGAAGGGGCCGCCGGGCCCACCGGGGCCCCCCGGTCCAGGGATGCCCCTGGCGCTGCAGAGCGAGCCCACGGCGCTGCCCGAGGCCAATGGTAAGATATCCACAGCCACACCTACTGCTCGGTTACTGGCTCAGATAACCTCACCTGCCTTAGGCTGAACCTCTGGCGTGTCAGAGAATCATCGCAGAATCACAGAATGGTTTGAGTGGGAGGGAACCTTAAAGACTGTCTAGTTGCAACCCCTCTGCCGTATACAAGGACACCTTCCACTGGAACAGGTTGCTCAAAACCCCATTCAGCCTGGCTTTCGACATTTCCAGGGATGGGACATCCACAGCTCCTCTGGCCACAAAGAGCCCTGTTAAGTGAAGCCACACCTGTTGGTCTGCTTTCTGATGACCTGAGACTGATATAAGTTAAAGTTTAGGGCTAAAGAAAAGGTGGCAGTATTGTGAGTAATAAATAATTCCCTTGGCCACACAGTTTAGACTTGATTTTACAGAATTAGGATCCCAATAAGTAAATTCCCAAACTGTTTGTAAGTACTTTAGGTAGCAGCATGCTGTAGATGGGTATATGTCCCTCCACTTATTATTTGCCCTATTATTGGCTCGTTTAGTTACCAGTAACGGGCTTAACACAAAAAATTTGCATCACAGGTTGTTCTCCTCATTGGAAGAACTATACGGAAAAGTGCTACTACTTTTCAGTTGAAAGAGAAATTTTTGAAGAGGCAAAGTTATTCTGTGAAGAGAAAGCGTCACGCTTGGTTATCATCGACAACAAAGAGGAGCAGGTAATTATCTTCTCTTTCTGGTGTTTAACAGGCGGAAACCACAAGGTAAGTGGAAAGCTGAGAGCATCATGAATTCATGTCATGAGGTAGACACAGTGCTCATTAGCATTTTATTGACCCTTTTTCTGATCAGTAGCTTCTCCATGTGCAGAAGGGCAGTGTGCACAGAGCTGGTGGTGACCCTGAATGTGGTGGGCACAGAGCAGTCAGAAAGGCTGCAGAGAATTGTAGAAGTTTTGTACTTTTAAAGATGGAATCCACTGTGCCTTGCATATTATCAAAAATGTATTTTTTGCATAAGTGAGTATAATTTAATTTTAAATTGTCTGATTTAGCACATGCAGCCTAAGACTACTGACCCAAAAATATTTTTAATCTGACTATAAATCTAACTTTGCTTTTAATACTATTCAACATAGCAGTGGGGGGGGTCAAGATTCAACTGCTTACTCTGTTATATTTTTTTCAATTTGTATCTATAAGACATTAGGTGTGACTTTATGTCAAACTTATTTTCCTGCATAGCTCTCTCTACCTCACATGCAAACACTGCAGTGGATTCTAGTTAGGGCAAGGGGTCACAAGGCCAACTTCTGAAACATATCTTCAGCTTACAAAAATTTCTCTGGCCTTTCCTATTCTGATAACAAGATGCTCATGACATCCGTGTAGCTTATTGGCTCCAAAGATGGTTGTTCTTGTTATGGACTAAGATCTTTCTTTCGCAGCAATGGATAAAAAGGCAGATTTTTGGGAAAGGCAGCTTCTGGATTGGACTAACGGATTCAGAGAAGGAAAATGAATGGAAATGGCTGGATGGATCCTCACCGGTTTACACGTACGTAAATAAAAAACAGTGCTACCACTCTTGCTGACACTTCTAAAAGCAGCATCTAGAAATTATCCAGTGGATCCAGATGGTTGCAGATGACAATGATTTAGTTTGTTACTGAGGGTGCTGTTGAACTTTTTTTCTCTCTTCCCTTCTCCATGCACAAGACTTTCTTTTCTTGCCAGGAAAAAAACTGAATCTTGAATGAAAGAATCACATAACTACACAGTGCAGTGTTTCTTGCCAAAATGTTTGCTCCTGACTTTTATTACGAAGTTGGGATGGAAAGCACAGACAGTTTTACTGTCTTGGTTTGAATTTTCCTTATTTGCATTACAATTGGCTATAAATAGAGTACTCACTCTGATAAAAAAAATGAGCAGTCTTTAGATAAAGCCCAAATCTGAGTGGAAAGCATTAAACATAGGGAAAATGCATGAAATGAGGGTGTCTGTGCTTTGGCCAGCTGAGAACTGAGTTGGCAACTCTCCAGGAATCCTAGGGCTACACCTAATTTGTCCTAAATGGAACAGATTGCAACCACCCAAATTTTTAATACTGAGGGGTAGACTAAAGAGTTTATAGAGCTGAGCATGCTGTGCTTCAGAAAAACAGGCTGCAGTCAGTCAGATGTTACGAAATGATTAGCTGTGATCTCACTGCTGTTCATTTAGATGAAAAACACGGAAAAAGACAGATGCATTTCAAATGAGCCGTAATATTTTCCTCTTTTTCTCCCTCCCTATTTTCATCTTTCTTTCTCTTTATGGCAGCACTGTGACTGATTCCCACTTCAGGCTCTGCTTTTAATAGGTTTCCACTGCACCATGATTTTAGGTGCTCTGTTGTAACCTCAGAGCTGTCGGTTACTGATTTTCAGAGTATTTCATTACTTCTGGAAAGCTGTGTGTCCTCCCAGGTGCCTGGTTGGACACTCTGTGTCAGACAGGCATGTTTTTTAGCTGAGCATGGACTGTGTCAGCCAGCAACCACAACCTCCATTCAACAACCTGTTTCTTCAGGAAAATGGAGCTTTTCAGTCCTCAGGTTGGAAGCATTTCTCTCTCATTAAACAAAAACAGGATGAGGAAACACTTGCTGCAAGATTTTTTTACATGCTACATTCAGTTTCACCATCAAAGCTAATGATCTCAAAAGATGCCTGTATGTATATATACTATGTACACTCCTTATAAGTCAAAAAAATTCCCTTCCCATCCGAGCATCTGTCCCTCAAACACGTGCATCTTCGGTGTTCCTCACAAGGTGCCCACCTTGAAGCAGTTAGAGTCCTGAGCACCTTTGCAGTGAGCGAGGGCAGGGCGTTGCCATCTTGGCAGAACCTGTGAGCCTGTGGGCTCTCCTCAGCCCCAGCTGCCAGCAGGAATGCAGTGTGCAGGTTTTGCAGGCTTGGAGCAATGTGCATGGAGCATGCAGCACTCCTGCTGTGTGTGCATGTACATTCAGAAACTAAAATAAAGTTCATCAGTCTAAATTTAGGTCTCTGAATTTTGGCAGCCCAAGGCCGAATAGATTCCCTGCTCTGTAATACATCTGTTTTCCATTTTCAGCAAGAGTCATGTATTGTTTGTTTCAATGTGTATTTCCCGTTCAGAACAGATCTCATGATGTTTTCGTTAATTTCTTGTGGTGAAAAACTGCCATGTGTACTGTGTTGTGCAATCATATCTCTTGCTTTTTGGTTGAAAGAAACTGGAAAATTGGGCAGCCTGATAACTGGAGTCATGGGCATGGGCCAGGGGAAGATTGTGCTGGGTTGATCTATGCTGGGCTCTGGAATGACTTCTACTGTGAAGATGTTAACAATTTCATTTGTGAAAAAGACATGGACAAAGGTAAGCAAGGCACTTGGTTTGATTATTTTGCCCTACCCAGAGTAAATGTACCACAGCTAGAGGTGAGAAGATTCAGGCTAAATGCAAAGACAGTGCCTTGTTGAGGAAGAGGGGCAATCACATGTGGAGCACTTCTCAGATCCAACCCAGCATGCACTTTTCTAATACTCTGCGCAGTGCAGGTGCTGGATTTATTGCACTTGGGAAGAGCAGCCTCAAAACTGGCCACAGCCATGGCATGCTGTGACCATCCTGTAAAGTTTAAACATGCCTAAAATTTTACACATGATTTGGCACATGCTGCAGACCCTAGGGACGCTGGAAGCTGTTTCCGTAGGCTCGATGGCCACACAATAGTGAAAGCTGGACTTGGGGTGGCTCAGGCACCAGCCTCCAAAAACCCAAAAAGACTTTGTTTTGAGAGTTTGTGGAACAGGAAGCACTTGGTGACTTCTAAGGAGGTCTTAAAATTCCCATCACTGCCAGGAGATGTCCCATAGGACTGAGAAGCTGGGCCCACAGACCATAAGCAACTCATGTCTTTCAGCTGGAGTGAAGGATTCATAAACTGCCAGTGTGGCCCAGCGGTCACTCAAGTGATTGATTGCCACAGGGCATCTCTTTTTGTTGATACAGTCATTTCTGCAAGAGCAGAGGACAGGTGGTTCACATGGCTGCTCAGAGCCCAGCCCTGTCATCACAGAACTAGGTGGTGTTTGTGTTCATGGTGGGGCTCTGCCTGAAACATTATCTCCAGAATACAACTTGTTTAAACATTGCTTTGCCAAGTGTGCCTGGCTGCTCCAATTGGAAACTTGTCAGCTGAATTTCAGTGAAGGCAGACATAAACGTCAGCTAGATCCAAAGTTACATCTCACCCATAGAAATGCCCTCTAAACCAATCCAAAACAAAGTGCTGAACAAGCTTCATGTATGTATAACTCTGTTTGGATGTCCAGAATGAAGGACAGTGTGTAAATAATAATGTAATTTGCCCTGGTTTTCCTACATACATTTGCTATTTTAAGAAAACTTCATGGTTTACAAATATTTATCCTGCAGGGCATAGAGGATTTGAATATAAGTCTCCTTAAATTTTTTACATACCTTGATCTCTGTAAGTTTTGGTTTTGTAAATTTGGTTAATCTTCACAGGTTTTTAAAAGGATTTTTTTTTCACTTTGTTTTTCTTTTTTTCTCTCATACTCTAGAGCAAATATTTGGAGTGTAGTAGGCTGTGACTTTACAGATACCTACATATTACGGAAATTTGCGTAAAGAAGAAAATCCTGGGAGAGAGCAGCAATGACTTCCAAAATTAAATATTAAAAAAAAAAAAAAAAAAAGGAAAAGAAGCAAGCACTGAAAACTGGTTTAAAAGCATAAAGGATTTCAACAGCAACTCTTCTCCAGCATTCTGCAATTAATCAAGGCCTTTCAACCCACAGCATCAGGAAATACTGTTGGACTAATTCTGTTATAGATTTTCTTCCCAACCAGTAACCACATACCTAAGTAACTTGTGTCTTCTGGGAAAAGACATTCTATCAATCTGAGTAAGACTGTTGGTCACTCATAGAAAAACACATGAAGCAACTGTGTAAACAGCTGTTTCATTTGCTAAAATCCCAAATGTAGGAAAATTATACAGATACACGAATATATAGATTTTATATAAATATATATATATAGTCCAACTCTTATCAATAATATGGAATATACTTTTAAGAGCTTTTAAAACTTTGTATTTTTGTACAAAATATTTGCTTTTTACAATTGTTCTCTTTTTTACTGACTTTTTTTTTACAAATATAGTGCACAGGGGCCAAAGAAAACAATAAAGGTACTAATAATTCATTAAGGTTTGCTGTCAGGCCTAGCTCAGTTGTAGAGAAATATTTTTCCAGTTAGAAGTATTTGTACTTTCCCAGATGATTTGTTCTGGTTAAATAACTTTTAAAGCAGATTTTAGATAGTGTTTTCCTTACTATATGCAGTCTAGTCTGTGTGTGTAACAATTAAGTTGACTAAGGACTAGATACTCATAGCTCTGATCGCAGCCAGTGTTCCATTGGGGAACTATGCAAAGATCATGTTAATAAAAGTTTTTCTTTCCCTCCTTCCTTCCTTCCTTCCTTCCTTCCTTCCTTCCTTTCTTCCTTCCTTCCTTCCTTCCTTCCTTCCTCCCTCCCTTCCTTCCTACCTACCTTCCTACCTTCCTACCTTCCTGCCTTCCTTTTCTGCCTGCCTACCCTCCCGCCTGCCTGCCATCCTGCCATCCTACATTCCTTTCACTCATGAGAAAATGTCACAGAAGTAAATGACCAACTTATTTTGAAATGTTTTCATTTCTTCTCCCTCCTCGTAAGGAACTCTACCCCAGTAGGTGCTACACATACTTCAGGTCAAGCCCAGATGGTAAGACTTGGTGAAAGGAGAGAAAAAGAAGCTGCACACACTGAAATATGTTTGTTTTTAAGACAGATTTCAAGATTTGGTAAGAAGAACATGCCATACTCAGAAATGTCTAATAAACTTGCACTTCTCCAAAGTGCTTTGTAAATCGATCTCTCTGTTTTCTCGGACTAGTACTTCTCTCCCAAGCAAAGTAAAAAATAAAATATGCTGCAAAACAGAAAGAGATGATATCATTACCCAGCCAGTTTCCTCCACAGTCCCATGAGCTGTTGTCTAGGCAGCAGTGTTGCTTATCAGGAATTAAAAAAATTAGTAGTTAAATTCATTAGCAGAAACTCATGTATTTGTTCCCAGTTTTTATACTCTTTGCATGACCACATGCTATGTGATGAAGGAAGTTGTTTTGGCTTCTTGGGAAAGAGAGCTGTTTTTCCATTGCCTCCTGACCTGCTGTTTACCTTGGCTGAATGCAGATAAGTTTGTTGAAATACTCCAGCTCTGTTGAAAAGAGACAAGATTTTGTACTTCAGATTTTCAAATATTGCTCCTAAGACCAACCAGTTAAGGACTGCTGCTTCTCTACATCTCACACTCTCTCTTGTGTTTTAAATTGTAATTATGATTTTCTTTAAAAATACACAAAATATTACATTTGGGAATCTGTCCTGTGGGTACAAATTAGATATCAGACAGGAACAACATGAAAATTGCATATGCTTTAATTAAAAGAGAGAGGTCTGTGTACTAGAGCTGCAGAAACCATGCCGTCTTGGAGGCAGGGCTTTTCTTCTGGATTTCCTGAATTTCATCAGGTTTTGAATATAACTTGATTCTGCCATACACTCTGTCATGCTGTACCTAGGAGTTGGGTGTAAATACATTCTGTACTGTTTACATAGGTATTTACACAGTGTTTGTGGAGATAATGGTAAACTGCTAATTTTGGATAATAAGTTACAAAAGTATTATTTTGCATGCCCAGAGAGCCTCACAAATCCCAGTGAGCAGAGACTTGCAAAGGCACGCTGAAGTGGAAGCACTGCTACCTTTGTTTTAAATGTTGGCTTATTTAGGTGAAATAACCCCTTTTTGAGCATCTGCTACATTAAATGACACTCTTCCTGCAATGAGAAACCCTGTTTAAGCCAGAGCTGTACTGTTTCCTTGCCCCAATTTCATCCTTCATGTTCTTCACCAATAGCAGTGATGGTACATATCAAGCACTGAGAGGATCAAGAGAGTGTGAAGGTAGTTCAGGAACCTGTCACAGAAAAGATGGATTGGCAGGGATGCAAGCAGGACATAGAACAGGCCAAGAAATTGTCATGAAGGTCAGAGCTGCCACTCTTTAATGGGAAAACATCCCCATTAAATCTGTTCTCTGTATAGTGGGAGTGGTAACACAGGTTGTGTGGAAAGTTTTAAGTGACAGGAAATTATTCTGTCCCAGCTCAAGTTTTGGCTTTCCTTATGCACAAATACTGTAACTTGTCATACTGAGCATAGATTCCCATCATCCTTTTTCTTGTTTTACATCAAATTAAATGCAAGTTCATATACCCTGGCAAGCACTGGGACTGTTGGAAGAAAAGGAGGAAAAGGCAGAGAGGGTGCAAAGTCATTGTGATTTACATTCAGTGCTGGATTTCTTAATGTCATTTCTGACTCATTTCATTAATTTATTTGGAAAGACCTTCAGCTGATTAGAGCTTATAAATCTCAAACTCTCATTCTCTTTAATGTCTATAAATAATACCTGCAAATGTTTCAATAAAGGAATGACGAAGTGGAAATGTGGAAGTGAATATTGTTTACTCTGTATATGCATGTATAACCAAGAAAGATGAGAGAGATGTGGAGCCAGAAGCATTCATATTGATGAAGATTATTTCCATTAAAGTCTTCCTTCTCACTTACACCATCCTAGTTCTAAGCATGACTGTGGCTATCTTATCCCTTAACTGCATTTTTTTTTGCCTTGTTCTTGGACATCTAGGTGCTAGAAACGTGGTTTTAAAGGTAAAAGCTGAAAAATACCTTTAAGAAGGGATGAAGAAGCAAAATTCCCTTTGCTGTTTACTGTCCTAGCACACAAAGCACTTCAGATGGGCCCAAAGTGAAGGGTATTCCGAGTAGAGAAGGATCAGTGCCTGCATTAGCCATTATGGGGTCTACATTAAACTGCCTGTTTATAATGGCTACTCTGAGCTTACTATTCCTCTTTCACTCAGACCTGAGTCATGGCTGACCTTCTCTTCATTTTCTGTTCTTGGCAAGTAGCTTCTCTGTTCTTAGCAAGTAGCAGGAGCTGGTGTCTGATCACTGGCAAGGCAAGGAGGTGGTCAGAGAGCAGCCACTGGCTGTCGGAGGAAACTGCTCTTCAGGGAGTGGGGGAAAGGTGGCCGAATCAACTCACGTGTGAGAAAACAAAACCACTCTTCCCCAGTGCAACTTCCTTGCTTAAAAGCACAGCAGCTCACACAGCTGTAGGAAACAAAGGGAAGAGAATGTCTCCAGCCCCAACCTCCACACTTTCTTTGTTCCCCCCCCCCCCCCGCCCTCGCTTCTACGGGAGTCTCTGTGCATCCTGGAGATGTTTGCTTCTCCGTGAATGCCCAGCAGCCCCTGGAGCAGGTCCTGCAGTGCCACGGGCAGCTCTCAGGGCTCACACAGGTGAGAGGCTGGCACTGGAACAGCTGTCCATGCCTGGCAGTCCCTCCCACTGAGACATCCCAGTCTCCTCAGGGCTTGGGCAGGAGCGAGAGGAGGAGGAGGAGATTCCCAGTGCTTACCCACACTCACCCAGAGGTAGTTTGGGCATCTATAGATGTTTGTGTTATGTACAAAACCCTTGTTCCCCAGAACTCCGGCCTTCCTAAAACCAGAGCCTATTTGTTCATTCAGCATCTCTATCTCATTTTTTCCATGCTGTTTAGTGAAAGCAAAAAATAACAAACAAACAAAAATAAAGCTTGGCTAAAAAAACTTTTTTGAAAGTTCTCATGTGTTTTCTTTCTTAGGGTGGAATACGTTTGTTTTTTTTCTCTTCATCTGGCTCAGAGATGAAAAAACATTCTTTGATTTCTTTTTCAAAATAAACTCAGTCTAACACTCCAAACTTTGTGTGGAGATTTTTTTTTCTTCAGGCCAGAACAATAAAAGCAAATTACTAGGCAAATAATGCTCTTTTTAGAGAAGATCTTGCATGCCATGAGGATTTTCTCACTCAGAGAATTTCCCAGAGGCATGTAAGTATTGCCAGCCCCATTTTGAGACTTGAGGAAAAAGAAGATTTTCAAGAATATGATTCATTTTAAGACTTCAGTTTTGGTGATTTTGTTTTTGTATATTGGGGACATGATTTTGAGAGAAGACTTTTTCCAGTGAAACCAACATTGTCACAGAGCAAATTGGTTTTCATACACCTCAGTGAGGGGAGTGGACTTTTAAAGACTAAATTAAAAAGAACAGTGTCTTTCCCACATCACCATGCAGATGGAAGTTGGCCATTCCTGCTGCTGTTTTGGAGAGCAGAGCTCAGTGTGATCACAGCAGAGCAACATCAGCACAGTAGCAAGCCATGCCCTGTGTGAGGAAGGGTTAACACATAGCACTAAGTTACCAAGAGACCCCCGAGCAGAAGCAAGAAGGTTAAAAGACTGATGGGACCATTGACTCCTCTGCAGTCCAGGTTCAACAAATCTTCCAAAAAGCACACCAAGTTATACTTTAAAAATAATTTGGTGTTGCTTTGTCCCTTTATTAGGAGTCTTCTCTTAATAACCAGTGTGAATACAATTATGTCCAGTTTAGACACATTTTTTCTGGTTCCAGTGCCATCCTTTAGCTTAAATAGCATCTCTCTTGGGACCATCAAGTAATTGTAGTGGTTGGTGTGGAGCCATTCATCTTGAGGCACAGTAAGGGAGGATTGGGAACAGGCACATCCCTCTGACCAGCCAGAGAGCTCTGATGACAGAGCCTCGCTCTCATCCCGCCATCCAGCTCCACAAGGGATTATCTGAGGACACTCTGGGCATCTTGTTGAATGGTGGAAGTTTCCATGCTCTTTTCATGTTAGTATTGCTAAAGGACAGGGTGCAAAACAATGGGTATAGAGGATGGTTTCCTGCTGAATTAGAGTAGGTTACAAGTGCTTGGCTTTTTATAAGGCATTGCCACATTTTATAAGGCATTTGGGAAATCAGTCTGTAGGTCTGAGTTTAAGCACACTTGTTCTGGGTTTACACCAGCGCAGAATCTAAGTTCAGGTTAGACTTAGGCCCTTGATCTTCGAGAGCTTAAAATCTCCAATTCAGAGATTAGCATATGACTTCTACTTTTTCTACTTGTCCTGCCAGGGCACAAATCCACAGCTCAGGCATCAGTGTGATTCCAGGCTCTAAGGATTGCTTCCAAACTCCCTACATTCACAGTCATGATCCTGCCAGCCCTGCCAGAGTCCCTGCTGATGGAAGCTGCAAGTCTGAAATGTGACTTTGAAAGAATTTTATTCAGGAATCCCTCTCATTCAGAAGTCTAGGCATATTGCGAAGATGACATTTCCTTAATTCCAGCTCTATTACCCGCACTCATATAAAACAGATGATGAATTAATTTTTCTGAATGGCAACAATGTATTTTTGTCCACTTCTTTTTAATATCAAAATAAAAGCCTGGAAGTGGAAATCAGATAAACCATCCCTTGGCATTGCAGTATCCCACTGTAGCAGGAAAATAATGTTCCTGGATTAATGCCTGTGAGAACAGCACAAACTGATATTTGAATGACAGACAGCATAGCACTGTCTGCTTGTGGAAGCAAACTCAGCTACAGGTATAGCTTTGTTGCTGGTCCATCTGCTCACAGACTGGGGCAACCCTGCATGCCTGCTGTGTTTCAAGGAAACTGTGGGAGATAAGAGAGAAAAAAGGTAAAGAGAGAAGAGTGGAGGACAGAAGGGGAACATAGAAAAAGAAAAAGGGACAGCTAGGGAGCAGAAGAGAAAAACACAAATGATTGAGGAGGAAAATGAACCCTGATGTTCTCATTGTGGTTTCTCGTAAGATCAACCGCAGAGGAGCTCTCTTCTCAGAAACAATACAACAGGCCACTGTCGTGGTTCTCGTAATTCCCATTCTCGGTTCTGAGAAGAACACATCCTTGCCTTGCAAGAGAAGCATGTCATTCAGTCGGTGCCTGAAGTCATGTAATACTTTCCCAGCACAAACAAAAATTCCTGGTGGCTCCAGGTCTTCTGGGAGCTGAGTTGGAACTTTTGTTTTGGTGGTTGGTTGGGTTTTCCTACATGCTGTTTTCCTCCTACGTAAGTTTTGAAACACTGAATATTTTCTAATTTTCCATCTGTATTAGATGTACAGAGCTCAACTTTGGAAGAAAGATTAAAAACAAGAACATACAGTAGGTCTCCAAGCAACAAAACACTGTCTGCTGGGGGAAATATGTCCACAGCAGTATTTGGACTCGCAACTCCTGTTTCCATACTAAACTCTCATTGGTATCTACATTTGAACAGGTGCACTTTATGAAAAGTCAAACATTCATCTTTAATAAACAAACAGCTGCAGAAACACACAGATGCTGAAAAAGAGTAATCCATGACACAAAAAGGAGGCACCTTAGTTTTAAAAAACAACTGTTGAATCTGAACACGAGACACTTCAATTTCAAATACCATTGAATTTGCTTTAAAGGTGGCATTTTAAAATGACCAACCACTGGCTTTACCCAATTTTTAACTTTAAGGTGCAAAACTTGGGGACTCTCAACAGTCACCAGCTAGTGATTTCAAGGAAAAAACTAATTTCAAAGGCAGACTGGATCTCAGCATCCCATTTTATCCAGATTAAACATGTTAGGAGTGGGAAGGTGTTCAAAGGTCCAGGTCGGAGCTCTTCACTAGCTGAATCAACTGTCTCCTTCTGTGGAGAAAGAGAGTACTTTATTTATTTCAGACATCACCACGAGGTCTCCCAGTCTGTGTCCACTTGTGGCATTTTACATATGAGAAAACTCTAAAAATAAAAAAAAGAAAAACCACAGGCAGAACAGCTGTTGTTCTACCCAGACAAAGCTTTGAATGAAAGCCATTATGACAGACCAGACTCTGCAATTGAAAAGCCATTTACATTTTCAAGTCTGATTCCAACTGTAAATCTTCAGTTATATATATGACAGATTAAAAGACTCTGGCCCCAACGCACTTCTCCCTGGCAAAGGAAAAACCATCTGCACAGCATCATTTGTGGTTGCTTCAACTCTGTAGGTACAAATATTTAAAGGACATGGTGATATATTTTTTTTCATTTCCCTTTCCTTCATTTTAACATGCAGCAAAAATCACGTGCATGGCATTTTTCCCAACTCTATGGTAGTTGGGACTCTGGCTAAGAAGACTGATGTGTGTTTTGATTTGCTCTTTTCCCTCAGTTTGAGGGGCTACTGCACTATTTCCTTTGTAATCACATCAGCCAGGGTAAAAACCCTGTACAAATATATGGCTGCAAAACCAGGAAAAAAAGCCAGGAGTACTGCTCCTTCCAAGCACAGAGAGTGAAAAAGAGCACACACCATGTAATAGGCTGTTCAAATCCATCTGGAGCTGACTACCCCAGCACTCTGGCCATGCTCTGGGCTCCTCACACCATGGGTAAGGGATGAGGAATGACAGTCCTTCCACATGGAGAGCCAAGAACAAGCTTCCCAGAGCCCAGGCAAGCCTTGTTTTGACAGTTTAACCACCATTTGAGAAGCACATGGCTCTTGCATCACAGTTGTTCGAGGGGAGCTCCCCTTTCACCACTGACACTGCAGCCAGAGATGTTTTCATGCCCAGAGACCCCAGAGAACGCTGGGTCAGCTGTTTTCCAATGCACAAGCATCGGCTTGCAAGGTTCAGCCCTAATTTTTGAACACATTAAAAGGAACACAAAGAAATCAGGTGAAGGATCTGAACTTTTGTTGGGGAAAAACAGAAAAAAAAAGAAAAAACCCACCACCACCACCAAACCTAGAACGGGTTAATTCATTCTTAGCTAAAATACGCAACAAGTAGAACTTAAGTGTAATGCCTGTGCAAGGGCAGAATCAGATCCACTGCTTCTGTTCTAAAGGGAACACTGCCTCAGAAAACAAACCCTGGAGGGATTTATTCAGGCACTTACTCGTAGGTTCTTACTGCTCGGGGCCACCTTCTCCCACTGCCGAGGGTATGGTCTCAGGCTGTGTTGGATGTGACCCCCGTGTGTGAACACCCTGGCTGCCCCACAGCATCCAGTACCTGTGGCGTCATTAGGTGACATCGAGGAGGGCTCAGCAAACACCACTAATGCCACCCAGTACCACAGACAACCTGGGTCTGGTTTAGTTTGGTTCCTACAATAATGAGTATAATTGCATAAACAGATTAAATTCTAGAGCATGAAGTGTGTGCACTTGAAAAACATATTAATTGAAGCATCAGCTAAAGGATTTTCACGTTGGCTTCTAATCCTGTAATTAATACATCAGGGTAAATTATGTCATTTACATGCCAACAAGAGGGAAGGGAAAAACTGAAGAGTGTTGCGATGAGTGCAACACTTCAGCTCTTCAATTTAATGGAGAAGCAGTTCTTTCTAGTAGTGCTCATTCTATGGTTGTGAGTTTTAAAATGCACTGTACCATGCCTAATAGAGAATTACTGAATGCCATTGTGGTTTAGGCAACGGAAGATAGAGATATCTCAATGCTTTTCACCTTTCAGGAAATCAAGTGAAATTTGTATTCTGTTTTAAAAACTCTATAGCCTGACAACAGCAGATTTACCCAGATGATGTCCATCCCTCTTCTTCACAGATTCTCTGCAAACACACTCAGTCTTCAGGGTCCTTTTTCCAGTGGAGTCAACCAGACTGAGCCCCACCATTGTCACAAAAGATTTCCAAGTGTAGCAGTCTGTCACAAAACCAGTTCATTTTTCTTCCAAGCTTATCAGAATTTTTTTCCTACTAAATAAAGAGTAGTTTGCTATAATAATTATAGTCTGAGCCTGGCAGAGCTGAAAGAGATGTGGGTACTACCATCAATTTGCAGGATAACATCTGGCAAAGATCTAAAGGGCCGGTGTGGTAAATTGTTTAAATTTGTTCTTGGCTTTAAACAGATCACTGGTCCCATTGATCAATGTCTAAATGACTCTTCAGCCCAGCTTCTCTCACTTTTCACTGCAGATGCTGATGAACTTTTTCAGCCAAAGAAAGGTCTTGTGAGTATTCCCACAGGAACACCTGCACAATATTTTAAGAAAGTTGACTGGAAAATGGACTAGAAATAGAGACACTCGGAAAAATTCCACTAGTTCACAAGATATTTGTAATCAACTAAGGCAAACTACCCTGTGCCTCCTTTACCAAAGAGACAGCAGCTGACCAAAACAATTACTGTGTCTCCTTAAATAAAGCAATGAATGAAGCACCTATACTGAGTGGGCAAACAGAAATCAAGGGGCAGGATTTAAGAGAAGGACTCTGAGGTCGGCTCTACCCTTCCTTTCGTAAAAGCAGCAAAAATGTTATGCTATCTACAGAGAAAACCATGCACTTCCATTATTGCCAGACATACTGTAGAAATAAGGCTGGGTCTACCAGCCTCTACCAGTGAGAGCAGGGGCACAGGAGCAGTGAGCTGTAACAACACTGACTAGCTGCAAATGGCAGCACCACTACTCCAGGAAGGACCATCTCCTCACCAGCACCTCTTGAGTTCCCCTGTCCCAATTGCTCCCTGCTCAAAAAGCTGGGATAAGGTCTGTGTGTCCTGCTTGTTCTCCTTCAGATGGCCTTTCTTGCAACACGTCTTTTTCTGATTTACATTTTTCTCATGTGAACAAGACACAGAGATTTTAAAACGTTTCTGGATCCAGAACTTCACCAAGAAGGTGGCCCTGCTGGCTGCTCCTGAAACAGAAATGACTCTTTCAGTCCTGGATTTTAAAGGCCCTTGGTGGCTATATCTAGTCTGTCTAGAGTCTAGTAGCTGAATAATCTTCGGAACCTTCCAGTGAAAACTTTGGTAAGTTATTACTATTCCCTTGGATAGCCCAAAGAAGTAATTTATATGTGAAATTAAAGCAGGTGAGTTATAACAAGAAACAATGTCAGGTTTTATATTTTGCCGTTTGAGTATTTTATCTTCAGGTCAGAAACCACACTGTTATCTGAGCATCCCTGCTGCTGTGAACTACAGGGGCACCTCAGAATGCTAATTGTACTTTAAAAAAATAATTAGGTGGAAATACTTTTTTCGCTTTTGTTTCATGGATTGAAACAACTTTATGTGTCAGGCAGCTCTTTGCATATATTTCTATACTCAATGTTCTTTTTTTTCTCACACCTGCTCAAAAGGAGAGTAAACCAACTTGAAAGCAAGGAGAAAATGTGCCACAAAGTCGTTTAAATTGGCAGTTAGAGTCAAGGGCAAGTAAAGAAAGTGAAACTACTTCCAGTGTGTTGTCTTCCCCCTTTAACTTCTTCCCCCAGGGGCCAGGGGAACTATTTCATGTGGTATTTAATGCTCTCCTTCAGCTGTTTGCCCAGATCCCAGGTTCAGCAAACTACAGGGACTTGTCTAGGAATTTGTCTCTGAGGCTACTGGTATGCTTTAGATGTATGTTAGCAGATTGTATTATTAACAGTGACAGAGTGAAACCTTGTTCCTGAATTGCTTTTATGAATCTGTTGCCATACAGCCCTGAGCACAAGCTCCAACAACTGGTTTAAAATCCAAAACCATAGCTCAGGGGCTCAGAGCTTCTTATGTTGCAACACAAACACTCTCATTTTAATTACATGATTGTGAAATTATTCAACAATAAAAAATCCAGTGGCCAGTAACTTTGCCAAACTATTAGAATAGTTGGAGAATTTAAGTCTCATTACAAAACAAAATAAGAAGTCAATGCTAATGTTGTGAGGAAACTGTAACTGTGACTCATACAATTGTGAATTTGTAAAGAATGCAGACTTGTGAGAGTCTCAGGAACCAACCAACCAAGGAGAGAAATCACAGTGACATTCCAGGTACTACAGTGCTAGATATCTCTCTTGATATATCCAGTTTCAAATCAGTTTTCATGATTTTCTGTCTCAAGAACATGACTAAGTCCCAGAAGAAGTAAGTGGCCTGATAGATTCTTCTTTAGTTTAGTAAGAAGCATCTAAAGCAAGAAGTTATCTGGAAAAGTAACAGATCTGAGATTATCTTGAGCAAGTCAATTTAGCCATTACTCTTAGGCTGCAGCCTACTGAAGGGTGGATGTGTGCAATGAATGAAAATCATCCTGTCAGTATGCTGGTCTGCTCTAATTGCCATTCAGGAATACAGCACAAGAGAAGTAGGGGAGATCGTTATTTATGTCATTTAGATCCATCTCACCTAATTTATAGTACTTAACTGTGTGTGCCTAAGAGATAAGCCTACTTGCCCTGGGCTCCCTGTAAGGACAACAGACCACTACAGTGTCACTCATCCCACCTGAATCCTGAATTACCTCTTGATTTTATCCAAAGAGGTGTTTATGAAGGCTGTGCTCCTCACCTAGTTCCACAGATAATCAGGATCTGGGCCTTACTGAAGGAACAGAGCTAGCTATGAGGTATACAATTGAATATAAATTAGTAGGTCTTCTACCCCTCACCTTTTATTTCAGTGTATCTGAGCCTATCACTCCCACACCTTTTGTAGGAGTGTTGCTCAAGAGGAGGGACCCCAGAGGAAAGCAGCCCTACCACTCTCCCCGGTGATAACTAGGGACATCTTTCAAGCAGTCTCAGAGCCCCGGAGAGCTCTGCTATCAACCAGTGCCATTTTCCCACTTTTCCCACTGTTATCCATCCCCTTACAGCAACATGGGTATTAGCATTTTCGTTGTTCACTTATGGTCACTTAGACTGATTCACCTGCTGGGACACAGGGAAGCCTTTCCATAACGGAGTCTCAGCAACTTGTTCACCACATGTTATGGTCATACAGAATATAAGGAGCCCTTGGAAAGGAGTTTGGCTGCACCACCAGAGTGGATTCCACCATGGCAATAACACTTGATCTTCTGGGCCTGAACTGTCTTCTTGCACCTAGTAACAGCTCACCTTGGAGAAGCTAAGGAAATAACATGTGGATGCACATGCATGTGGGAGCAAAAGTAAACAACATTAGGTTTGCTACTAACTGCAGTGTTACAGGACAGAGCTTTTCCCAGTACTGTATGACAGGCAAGGCTGCCTGGAAAAAGACAGTTTCTACCAGCAGCGAGCACTTGAAGATAACTGACAAAAATGTAAACACTCTGCTGATTCCAAGTCTGTTCAGATGTTTTGATTGAACAAGCTATACTTCCAAATGCCTTTCCATGTTTCAGTAGATGAACTGTGCTTTAGTAGCTAGATAGTTGCATTAAGGCAATGTTCAAAACAAGAAATATTCTGAGGCATTTATTTCATGGGGAGGCATATTGATGTTGCAGGGATTTTAAAGTGATTGGTTTCTCTAAAGCAATAAGAGTGACTAATTTCCCTTTCAATGAATCCACATATGCTCAGTTTTCAGGTTTTGAAATGCAGCCAAAGCGACATTCTTTCAGGCTTTAAGTTGATATAAATAAAGTATAACAAAGAGCCCCAATAGCAAAGTTTATCAATGACACATGCCTTAGCTAGAACTTACACATGGACACGGCTGGATTTTTCCACTTTGTCTTCAGCTGGCTCTTAAAGAATGTCATCAGTTGCTGTAAGCTGGCAGTTTCCAGCCACAATCCATCTGAGAGGGGTACACACGCACAGACAATCTGGAATGACATTTGGAGAGCAGCAGGCTGAGGTGAAACACAGGTCCACAAAGAGCACGGTACTTCAAAACTTCAAAAACCTCTATTTGGGCATGGAGAATTTACGGGTTTTGCAGTATTAAAAAAAACCAAACAAACACAAAAAAATACCCCAAAACCCAACCAACCAACCAAACCAACCCCCCACCCTCCAAAAAAAACCCAAACAAACAAAAACACACCAAAAATCCCACAACCAAAACCAGATATAATAGAAAGGGACTTATCAATAAAGTGAGCTGGGAGTTGTGACACACACAGTTTGCTAATTCCCCTCTGGACTTCCCTGTTCTTTTTTGTTTGGGTTTTTTAATGTGCCTTAATAAAATTGTTAGCTGTAGACCTTATGAATTTTAAGATATTTAACTGAATTCCACTACAGTTTTTTAAATGTTTCCTCATTCTTTCATTTCTTCATTTTTTACTGATGAGAATCAACACATGAGAGCAGCACACAGTGATGATGCAGCACCTAAGCTAGAGGATCCCCTCTCCTAAATTGTGTCCTGTGCTGAAGCACAGAAGAGATATGGTAGCTGACAGAGCAAGAACTTCTGATATAAAAACCTCACCTAGACAGTTTGCTTTGGTTTGGGGAGATTTTTGCATAAATTCCTGCTACACAGCCTCAGCAGGGCTTCTCCTAATTGTATTTCTGTTGCTTGAACTACAAGAGTTGATTCCTGATTTTCCTCTTGCCTATGCATGTGTCAGTCAGAGGTTATTTGGACTGCACTAAACACTGGTTAGGGATAATTTTCTAATTAACCAAGTTCTCACCCACAGAGCTATTGGGCATCCAAAGAAAAAACATTTGCAGCATGGTGGGTTTCTTCCGTTTTAGTGGAAAGCTGGCTGAACATTTGAGCTAAGATGGGTTCTCTCTGCCTTTAGCTTCTCTTCTTTTCCTCCAAGGGTTCCTCCTCTCCCTCTCCACTGAGGCCAAGCTCATCCTCGGGGTCTTCATGGCTCTGACTCTGTAGCCTTCTTACATCTTACTCCCCCTTCCTTCCCCTTAAGGGTGGGTCATCGCACCCACCCTCTTTATCAATATCTTTCTGGAATTCTCGCTTTTTTGTCTTCTCTAATATTACCCCAAGCCTGGATTGCTGAGTATCTTTGCTCTCTCACTTCAAATTTGTCCTCAAAGAAAACCTAATTTTCAAAAGCTTATGATCAGCATTAGTTGCCTACCTCTGCCACCAGCTTTTGTACTTTTTTTTATGTGTATGTTTGAACAAGACTTCAAGTTCTTTGGGGCAGATTATTGACAAGTAAGGTGAAAAAGAGGATGACAAGGAGGAAGGAATGAGCTTCAGTAGTGCAATCTATAGGAACCAAATCTGCAAAAATCATATCATTTTCCAGTAGCATAATTGCAAAACAACAACGCACTTCAGAATTCATACCAACTGCAGATGTGAAAGTAAAGAACTAACCCCAGGCACTTGTGGTATAGAAACACAGGCATGCGGTCCAGAAGATGCCTTCCTGCATTCTTTAATAACGAAGTCTGACATTATAAAGCATTCATGAATAAAATTAAAGGGGTTCCATGTCAGAGTATGCTCAAAATGAGAAGTATGTTGCGAGGAAATTCTAGCTAAAAAATTACCAACTGATCCAAGTTCTCTGCTGAGCTCACAGTAGCATTATTAGGTTAGAATAAAAAAAATACTACTGATGAGGGAAGGAGCCGTTGATAATGTGATTATTACAAATAGCAGCCAGATGTGTGACACCTTGCTTTTGAAAAAAGCCAGATTTCTGTAGTATTAGTGGCACAGAGATAGGAATTCTAGTAAATATTTTTGGCAACAAAAAATGACACATTCTCTGCACTGGGCTAAAACAAACAATATGTGGTAAACACGTTTGCAAACAGATACTCAGGACGCCCAGACCTTGATGATAAATTAGCCAAGTACAAGAGACATTTAAAGCTAACAAATAATACTATTCGAAAACATTTCAAAGACTCTGATTTCCATTGAATATTAAAATTTACCAAAAAAAAGGTGTATGATCATGATGACAACGACAAAACATATAGAAATAATGCTGTAAAGCTTTAGACAGAGGCCAAAAACCCAGTCCTTTTGTCTAGCTCACCATGTAGAATCAATGACAAAAAAGGGAATCATTCTCCTCTTGAGTTTTGGGTCACTGCAGGTATCTAGCTGCAGTGAGTTATCTGATCATCACCTCTTGTTAGAACAGTACAATTTGTTTGGCTCAGTGTAGGTGGAGACAACAGACACTCCTTAGGGCAGAATCAGTCCATAAATGTCTTTAGAACACAAGAGCATACGTCATGACCTCAGCTCCCGCCAACTCATATTTTTATTTTACTCTAAGGTCAAAACCCTGGTCTTGGTCATTAAAGTCACTAAGGGCTGACAACCATTGCCATTTGTGACCATATTCCCACCCACATGCAGAGTGGCAGTATTCTAGGACTATTAAGCTAGCAAGTCCCATGTCCCAGATGAAAGATGAGGAGTAGAAAAACCAATCATTCTCAGATTCACATGTGAAGCGGCCTTCTGGGTGAATCCAGGTAGGTGAACCCTTTCTAGCTACTCTTACCAAATTATTTGAGAAATGCCACCAACATATATCAGCGAAACTTTTCTGCTGTAACTGGTATGACAGAATGGGATCATATGGTATATATTCCACAGCAATTTATTCAGGAAATCAAGAAGAAACCCTGAAGGTATTAAATGCAGCAGAACATCATCATAAGATATAATAAATATAAAAATTATATGTATGCTTTGGTGAAAAGTGTAACATACTAGTAAAATGCAGAAAGATTCTGTTATTCGCTTTATAAAATTGGTATTTAAATTTTCCCAAGGGGCTAGTTTTTGTGTTAATCTTAGCTTCATCTCCATCAGTCCACACATTATTAACTGTATCTCACAGTCAATAACAAACTAAAGGGGCTGGCAGGTTGCCACCTTAAAATTAAGTACCTAGATTAGGACAGCTTGTATTTGTCATTGTTTAAAAGATGAAAGTACCTTGTACAACTTCCTATGACTTGTTTGGAAATAACAGGTAAGCTACTTAAACCAGGCTAATAAGGTAATTTATCAACCTTTTGTGCCAGTACTTCTACACTCGATGGTGTGCAAGGTGGAAGGGGGGGAAGAACGTTGAGAAGAAAAGCACTTGAGCACAATAGTGAGTAATGAAGGAGAGAACAAAGCACAGAGCCCTACTGCCATCAGAGATGGGAGGCTCTGAAGACTCCAGATACACCCTCCTGTTGGAATCATAACAGAAATTAAAATGGAGTCAATTTGGTCTCGGAAAAGGATTTTATTCCAAAAGACAGCATCTGGTTTGGGTGAGGTTTTTTTGTAATTCAAACTACACAACTTTCTGACATAATATAATCTCTGTTCTATCAACTGACCTCTGAGTATAGAGATGTTCTGAGATACTGTTGCTCTTAATTGCTTTCATCCATTGGAACTTTCAGCCGGTGAGAGCATTTAAATTTAGGCTGAAAAAATAATTTTGCTTACAATTGTTTTAAAGAGACGTAATATTTACTCATTTGTGCCATGCTTAGCTTCCCACCTAGTACATACTAGAAGACACAGCCTTGACTAACATATTGTTAGCTAATTTAGGACACCAACTCCTCTTCACATCCAGAACAGTTGTGGCATTTTAATTTCCAGGTAAACAGCACTACTCCTCTGACTGAGTTTCTGCTCCCCAAAAAGAAAGCAGTTTTTTGTCTGCCAGTCCAGTGCACGGTTTGGCATCTCTATTAAATGGATGATGAAGACAGCTTTAAGCAATGTTGTCAGATTTTGCACTGTGACAACACTAGTCACTAGAAGTGACATGTTGGTGACATTGCTGTTGAAGTAGCAGTCTCTGCCAGGGATGCAGAGCAATTGCTGAGATGCTAACTTCTTCAGACACTGCTTCAGACACTGCAGCCAGCTTGCTAGACTCATGTGTAGATAACCCAATATGAGCACTAACAGCTCTGTGTTGATCGCCCCTCTGCATGAGATCTATGACAAAGTAGCAAACACTGTTCTAAACAGAGGAAAAATTCAGTATTGAACAAGGACTGGCTATAAAACACTACTAAGTCACAGTGCTAACATTGTTCTTCCTCTTTATCTGGTCCTACCCCAAGAAAAAAAAAGTCTTCGTTTATGCTGTACTCACTAACAAATATACTGTACTGCTTTTCAGGATGCTGGCAGCTCTCTCTGTTCACATGTAACATCAGGCTTGACTTATGGCATATCTGTAGTCTAAAAAAGCCTTCATTTACTTTGACAGTATCTCTATAGAACACTTGTAATTCACTTTCTACTGTCTTTAACAGTAACAGTTTAAAATCTTTTTTCTTTACACCAATTCATAGAGTTCTTCTCTATTTCTCTTTCATACAGCAAGAGGAGGAGTCTACAATAATCTCAAATTATTTATTTAGAATGGCCCTTTCTTTAGCTGGCAATATGATTTAATTTATCAAAATAAGAGATGAGAAATAGTGAAAAAGTCTTGTAAAATAACCCAAACCAAATAAACTTTCTTCCGAGAATGAATGAATAGCATTCAGCATGTCTCACAGAACATGCAGGTGACTCATTCAAAAAGATAGATCATGTGGAGCATGTTTTCAGTGTTATGAAGCCCCTTTCCCCATGATTTGAAACGAATTGTGATCGTTCTGACATAGCCCACGTTCTTCAGGCAGTGTCAAACAATGGTTTCAATTATAGATGAAGTGCCAAAGTCTGGCCTGGCATTTGCCCCCAGCTCCCCATTAGTGGAGCAGCATCGGCGCCAGCCACCCAAGCGCAGGTCAAGCTACTCCTCAGGCTGCCCCTTCCTTTCCTGGGCAAACACTTCCCTCTCCCGGTACAAAAACTAACTACAGCCACGCGACACACAAAACAAAACAAAACAAAACAAAACAAAACAAAACAAAACAAAAACAAACAAAACAAAAAAAAAACCCACACATACTCCCATCTATCCTTTCATACGTTAAGTATTTGCTTTTAACAATAACCATAAATTTAATTTTAATGTTATTCACCTCTTCCAAGACGAGCCGTATATTGGATGTTTGAGCTTTTTCCCACCTATGAACAAGAGTCTGGCAGCACCTGAGCTTTCTGCCCAGACACCAAACAGCAGGCTAAGAAAACCTGGGAAATCACACTGGGGCTTGGCTTTCTCACAGTTCTCTGAATTAAGACGCAGGCCAAAGCCATGGAAGTTCTTTATGCAGCCTCGCTGATTGAACTGTTTATTCTGCCTCATACATCAACCTCCCTCAAAAGGGGGTTTAACCCCATACTGCCTTGGCCCATCCAGCCCTGATGCTGGAAAGGATGCTGGGATCACTGCAGACGCGAAGAGGTGAGCATGCACAGACCATGGCAGGCAGGGGTGAGCTAACCTGCTGACCCAGCCAGCTCAACCCAAAGTGTATGTGCGGTCCTTTCTGCCAGCAAGGCAATGAGGGCTCATCCCAGCCCACCGGTGCACAGTGGAGAAAAGCTGCTGTCTTCAGCCTGCAAAGCTGGATGCAGGAAAAGAATTCTGCTCTTTCTGGTAACAGAAACCAGAGCATGTATTGGAGCACTGCATGCCATAACTTAGCGGTCAAACACTGGAACACATTGCTGGGAGCGGGGGGGAGGTTGATGCCCCATCCCTGGAAACATTCAAGGTCCCTTCAAACCCAAACCATGCTATGATTCTGATTCTATGATCATGAAAAGTGTAATCTCTGCTGGAAATATTTCTGCCACTCAGAAGGTATCCATAGGATGTTGCTCAAATTGTCAGCACAGAGGTGATTTTACCACTAATATAAAAATACCTAGTAATTCTTATTTCAGTGATACTTTGAAAATGGTGGCAGACTGTGGCTCTAGGGTGGTTTATCAATAAAAAAAACCCAGCCACAACTGTAAAGTCATTTTCACTTTGGCAGTAGTGAAACATGAAGGGTCTGGGGCACAAGTCTGATGAGGAGTAGCTGAGGGAACTGGGGGCTTTAGGCCTGGAGAAAAGGAGGGCATTGTCCCAAAGTAGGTTTTTTCACCCAATGTGCAAGAGGCAAATCTTATTTACAGTTCTGCACATAAAGGAGTGCTGGGTGGGCAATCCACAACTATCCACTATTTATACATTTTCACAAAGGCAGGCATTAATGCTCATTGGCTACAAATTACATAGTACTCTTATTAATTGGTATTCTATCTTCGATTGGTTAAATTGTTCCCTCTGTTCTTGCACTAACTAGTCCCCATGCTCAGTCCTTCTCTTCTTTTGGGTCAGTGGATCTCCTGAGCTGGTGGTCACAAACTCCCCCTTGTCAGAATCACCTTTTACTCAGCCGGTGCTGATTTCAGCAGTTGCTGAGTTGGCTTTGTTAGTTCCATCCTTATCTCCAGAGTGCTGCCAAAGGTTCTCATGGCCTGTAAATTCTGCATTTTTGGTGTCCCCTCTCGGTGGTACATCCTTGTGCCCGGGCCTTGTTTAACCTCCCCCTGGGTCTGAGACCACTGAAGGGTGTCAAGCCCTAAACTCCAACAGGGCAATTCTGCTGACTGACTTATGGAATAATAGCTCCACAACGGGATGGTTATAGAGAGGTATGTTTATTCAGCACTGGATGCACAGGGGATTGTTCCACCACAAACATGCACACCTGCAAAACCTTGAGCAGTAGATTTATGTTCTGTACATGTTACATATTCATAATTCTCTTACACGTTTACACTATTCCCCAGAAAAGGCATAATCAGTTCTTGGAAGTTATTTCCATGTCCCCTCCTTTCGCCTGCGTATTGTTCTCTGGTGGTTGCCTGTGATGACCACGGGGATGAAGGCTGTATGTCTTCCTCCCTTTGTCCTTTTCACCTCTGGTCCAAATCTTGCTTAGGCCAGCTTTATCCACAGGCACTAGAAGAACCTTTTGTTTCTGATAGCATATTTCTTGCTTATCTGTCCTTGTAGCCATTTATGGCCTCAACTATGCAGTCTGTCCTTGTAATTTCAGCAAAAGTTCTTGCAAGTATTTCTGTTAACCCTTTCAGTGTTAGTTCCCTTAGCATTAGTAACTTTATTCAGTGCTAGTACCTTATATCACGACTAGTAGTTTACCCTTCTAACACCTGGACATCAAGGGGAGACCCCACTATGGGAAATAAAAGAATATGGTTTTATGACAAGCAAATAGTTAATTAACTCAGGAATTATCTTCTTTAGGCGTATCGCGGAAGTTGTAAGGTACCGGGTCCTGTCTGGAACTGGTGCCAGGGACAATTTGCGTTCGGGAATAGGGAATTATGACCATAGATAATGATATGGCTGAAATAGGCCCTTGCCACGTGGCAAGTTCTTTGTGTGCAGAAGAAGGTGGTCATTCTGACCAGGAGACCCTGCCTCCCTGTACATGGGGGCATGCCAAATCAAATCAGGAGAAGAGGCCCACTCCTCTCATTCTACTAACAAGGCGGGACCCTGGGGACACACAAAAAGCATGATTTTTGGGGTGGGCGTGTGCTTTTTGGACCTCCGTGGCCAGGGCACCCAGCACGTGCTGAAACAGAAACTTTCCTTTCGCTAAACTCTTTTATCTCACAGATATTTGTATCCTAACTAAATTGAATAAAAGAAATTTTTCTCACACCAGCGCTCTATGGCGAGTGGGGCTGTGTGCGGGGTGGCCACGCATGGGAGAAGGAAACAGGACACGGGCACGGCCTCAAGCTGCGCCAGCGGAGGTTTAGATGGGATAGCAGGGACAGCAGCTTCCCAGGGGATGGCCACAGTCGCACTGGGACACGGCCCGGCGGCCGGGCCCGTCCTTTCCACCCGCGCGGCCCGGGCCCCGCGACCCCAGGAGCTCCCCGCCGCCATTCCCGCAACCCCTCCGCCGCCATCCCCACCATTCCCACAACCCCTCTGCCACCCCCGCATCCCCTCCTCCGCCGCCATTCCCGCACTCCCGCCGCCGCCGTTCCCGAGGGCGCCGCGCGCTGTGGCGTCATCACCGCGCGACGCGGAGCGCCGGCACCGGCGCGCCCCCGCCCCCCCGCCCCCCGCCCCCGGCCCCGC
>JAWWEW010000078.1:102639374-102679506 GCA_035583185.1 Anabacerthia variegaticeps
CCGTTCCCGAGGGCGCCGCGCGCTGGGGGGTCATCCCCGCGCGCCGCGGAGCGCCGGCACCCCCCCCCCCCCCCCCGCCCGCCAAGATGTCGCCGCCGCTGTTCAGCCTGCCCGAGGCGCGGCTCCGCTTCACGGTGAGGCTCCCCTGCCTCCCTCCCTCCCTCTGCTCTCTCCTTCCCTCCCTCTCTCCCTCCTCCCTCCCTGCCGCTGGGCCCGGAGCGCGGCCGCGGTACGGAGCGTGAGCGGCGGGCCGGGGAGGGCACCGACCCGTGGGCCAGAGAAAGGTGTCGTCGGGCGCGGTGAAACAAACCGCGGCGAAGGCGCCCCAGCCTGCTGCTGTGGCCTCCCTTGCGGCCCTGGTGGACGGTGCTGTCGCCTAGCCAGCGTAGGCCTCGGGGTCGGTCCCGCCGCTTGCGGCCCAGTCCGTGTCCCCCCGGACAGGGGATGGGATTTGCACGGGAGCGGTGGAGGCACGGGCACGCGGCCCATTAGGTCGAGTTAGCAACAGGAAATAGTAATTTTTAGACTATCTTGTTAGCAGGGGTCACGTACTCTTCAACGTTTTCGTGAACAGCCTGAGCGCAGGACTTGAAGGGATAGTCTGAAAGTTCGCAGGTGATGCAAAGTTGGGAGCTTCTGAAGGCAGAGAGGCTCTCAGGCACACGGTGTGATCCTTGGGGCTGTCTGTGCAGGGCCAGGAGTTGGACCCTGTGGGTCCCTACCAACTCAGAACATTCTGTGACTCGTGTCCCAAACCACCACAACCACCTGAAGCTGTGTGTGTGGGACGTGAGACTGTGGTAGGTGTAGCATTGGTCACAACAGCATGGTCCTCTGTGCTTCCCTTAGAAATACTGTTTTCACCACACGGCTAGCCCAGGTTTGAGGTGGGATGCTCTGCTAGCTCACATTCCTAATTGCCTGTGCACTTGCTATTTGCTCCTCTTCTTACATAGTTCTCTCTGTAAACTGATAAGTGGTGTGTGGCAGAAAGATTCCTCAGTGTTTCTCTCTGCTGTCAGAGCAAGATGGAGAACCTTTTAGTTTTGTGCCAGTTTTGTAGCTTTTCTTTCTTTGCATTTTGGTAGACGTCCACCAGAGAGGCTCTGATTAACAAAAGCATCAAGCCGTTGTTGAACGCGTTCAACCAGGTTCCCGGGAGGTAAGTAAATATCCCTTGCTTTTTAAAAGTGCTTTTTCAGATTACTTTTAGTAATCTTGTCCCTAACAGCTTTTACTAACTAAGGTGGAATGTTTGCATTTGCAGTGAAAATGAAAAGAAGTGTACCTTGGATCAGGCTTTTAGAGTTGTTGTGGAAGAAGAAATAGTAAGTACTTTAAACTGATGCAGCTTATCTCTTCTTAAACCTCAAATTTCTATTTGCAGGCTAGCATATGAACAGCAACTTACTTTAGTACAAGAAAACAGTGTTTATTAAAAACATGCTATATAGTAGTTAGGTAATTATGGTTGAATAGAAATGTTTCAAGGAGATTGGTAGAATGTCAGTATTTTACAGGCACGACACTATAGTGAGAGCTGTTGACTGAGCCTTTTCCAGTAGTTCTTTGTAATGCTTATGAAAGTCTGCTATGTCTTGAAATTCTAATTCATGAATATGCATTGTTCTACAACTGTACTTTAGGAGTGAGTGGAAAGGGTAGATTTAGATCAGATATTAGGAAGAAATTCTTTAGTGTAAGCCACTGGAACAGTTTGCCCAGGGAAGTTGTGGATTCCCCATCCCTGGGAGTGTTCAAGGCCAGCCTGGATGGGGCTTTGAGCAACCTGGTCTAGTAGAAGGTGTCCCTGCCCACATCACGGAGGTGGGAACTAGATGATTTTTAAGGTCTCTTCCAACCCAAACCATTCTGTGATTTGTTACTAGCATGTAAAAAAGCTGCCTTGTCAGCAGAAAAGCATGATGAAAGGAATCCAATAATGTATGATCAAATAATAGTTCAATGAAGTCTGAAAGTTGGATATTAATTTCCAGAGGTAAATGACGCAACACATTAGGGTCTTTAGTGGCTGGAAGCAGTCAGAAAAGGTCGTTCACTCAGTAAAAACTTCATATAGTTAATGAATGAACTTAATATTGTTGGACATTTTGGGAAGTTGAATGTGAATATTTGTTTAAAATTTGTCCCCTTGAAAACAAGAGATTTAGTTTTGTTACATATATTTAGGTCAGAAGAGAGAAATCTAACACTGTTTTCTTTGTTTAGATAAACAAAGCTCCATGTGAAAATCTCCTGGCAATTATATCTCTTGCTATTAATGGAGTCACAGAAGGTGAGCATCTTTCCTTCAAATCTGTTGGTAGTTTTAGGGACCATTTAAGGGAATTTTAAAATCTTGATTTCTGTAAGCCATCTACAGTGGTTAGCTTTTGTAATATGTGGCCCTTATGCTAGTGGTTATTAAGTTTGTTTCACAAGAGAAATTATGTGTAATATAATAAAATTCAGTTGCATGTGTGACACTTATGTTGGACTTTTTTTTTTTTTTTTTTTAAATAGAGAAAGATGCGTAGTTTTGGTTTTGGCTGCATCATGATTAGCGTTTTCTGTCTTTGTCCACCACTTTAAAATGCTTAGAAGTCTCCCATCATAATTTCGGAGATGAGACCACTGAGGCGGTATATGGCTGCTTTTTAGATACTTGAAACAGTTTCTATAACTGTCTTTTGTGTCAGAAATCAGTGTGCTGATCTTTTCTGAAGTGTCTTTTTCATTCTTCCCTTTGTTTATTTGTTCACATTACAGGTAAAATGCTGGTTTGTTGTAGTAGGTATAGCTCAACTACATGTACATTTTAGCAACTGTGGAATAGCTTGGCCTGTGATTATGAGGAACACAGACACTGCCTACAAGTGTGGAGAGACACACCTGGAGCACTGCTTTAGTAGTACTTTGAGGAAAAGTACTTCAGGAAAAGGCTCTCAGGCTCAATGGGTGGGTGTAGATTGACTAACTGCCTTTAGAAGCCTCAGAGAGTTCTCTTGCAGTCTGCAGAGAGATATGACATTGTTTCAGGCTTCAAGGTCTTTAGAGCAGTTTTGGGGTTTTTTATTAGTTGTTTTACATTAATGCAAAGCTCTTGTAAAGCTCATTTGAGTATGGCTACACAGAGAAGTAGCTGTAATGAAAGTTCACACTTTAGCCCAAGCTTTTTGTTAGGGTTTGTCAGAACCCAGGAGAACTTTTGTCTTCTTTTTTTGTTTAATATGATGTCCCTCAAGTGCAGTGCATCTTTATTTTTTACATATCAGTTAAAATTTGTTGAATAAAGTAGTCCTTGTTCCTCTTAGGTATCTGCACTGCATCAACTCCTTTTGTCCTTTTGGGGGATGTTCTGGATTGCCTCCCTTTGGATCAGTGTGACAAAATCTTCACTTTTGTGGAGAAAAATGTTGCTACATGGAAATCAGTAGGTATTTTTCCAAAATGTTACATAGCTTTGCCAAAGTTCCTGTCTACCTGACTCATTTTTACAAATGGATTTTAACTGTCTTTGCATCTGACACGTTAAGTGTCGAGAACTCCATAGGCAGCACCTGAAAAGCATTCCACTTTCTCAAGAGTTTTTCTAACTTGGATTTTCTAACCAGGACTGCCTTCCGTAGTCATTAATTCAAACTGCTCTGTTTCAGATAACATTGTGGCATCTTAGCTATTTACAAACTGTTCTTTATCATGAATTCAAGTATTTATGAATGTCTTTCTTCTGCTGCCAAATTACTGCTACTGTTGAATGCTCTAAATCTCTGTGTGTTCTTTATTTGTAAAATTAAAACGTGGAATAATAAATGCAATGAGTGTAAAAGTTAGTGTGTTCCAGGAAAAAAACGTGGGTGCTGCTCTTACAGTTCGTTGTCACACATGGTTTTTCTGTATGAAAGCTGGATTTAAATGCGTTTTATGCTTTCTTAGAATTTGTGGGACTGCTTGTTTTGTTTCCTTTTCACAAAACCTGCCTGTTATCTAAAGGAAGACTCACATTTAGAGGAGTGACTCATACTTACTCATAGTTTGTAATTGGATTGAAATCTGCTTAAGAAGGTTCTAAATGTTCTAAAAGTTCTTAATGTTCTAAATACCTTTACTCTGTTTCAGAATACATTTTACTCTGCAGGGAAAAATTATTTGCTACGAATGTGCAATGGTGAGTTGTAGTTTTTCAGGGCAGGGGGAGGAGGAATGGAATTAAAGAACTATTCTCAGCAAATGGCGGTGAATTTAATTATTTGATTTAAATTCAGATGTGCTCAGTAAGTAATAACATTATAAGGTGCATCAGTCAGCAGATACTTATGAGTCATTCTGACCTCACGGAGCTCTCTTTATCAGTGGAGGTCATTATAGAAAGAACAGGATTCGTTTGAACTTATTTTTTATTGGTGTTAAAGGTGTTAAGAGGATTGGTAGAATGCATTTGGAAAAAAATGTGTGATCTGAGAGAGTCACAAGTATTTATATTCACAAATCTGAGCTTGTGTTCATTAGCTCTGTAGATCATGTAATTAGCAAAGCTTGAGTTCTATTGCGTGTTAAATGAAAAGAGGGATAAATACTAATAGTCTTTACTTTTTACAATATTTAGACCTCCTAAGAAGATTATCTAAATCACAAAACACAGTCTTCTGTGGAAGAATTCAGCTGTTCTTGGCTAGGTTATTTCCGCTTTCAGAAAAGTCAGGTGAGATTTTTTGCATTGCATCACACTTAACATCTAAACAAGACTAAATATGCTCATTCTTTTAAGTTTATGATGATTGCAGACCAAATCCACTTGGAGAAGATCACTGCACTTCAATCTTCACTCTTGTCTCTATCCTTGATATTGTGATTTTCATTTGCTTTGGTTTCAAACACGAGTTTTAAATGCTGTTTCTGAGGATTTAGTATCAACATCTGATAAACAAGCAACTGAATGAACAGACTTGGGAACTTCAAAGCTTCTAAGACTGACTTGTATGTTTTTCACAGGACTTAACCTGCAGAGCCAGTTTAACCTGGAAAATGTCACAGTTTTCAATACCAACGAACATGAGAGCACTCTAGGACAGAAGGTGAAAGTTCCTATGTTATTTTTCACTCATTCTACAGTAAACATGTAAGATTGTTTGCACAAAAATATGCTATTGTGGTTACTGGTTGGGACTGTATGCCTGTCAGTTGGCTGTCCCTCTCCCAGACCGAGCTGTTGGTTTGAGAGATAGACATGTTGCCTGGTATATCAAACTGTGTGCTTTGAGAGGAAAGAGATTGATTTGATCGTGAGGAATAAGCACTGTCACTTACTGTGCAAAGTTTTCCCCACAGTGTACGGAGGATAGAGCAGTCCCTTCAGCTTTTTCCAGGAGAAGTCAGGCTGTCGTTGCAAAGTTTAGTAAGGTATTAAGACAAGAATTTGTTGCACATTTTATGGTAATAATACTTTAGAAATCTCTTGAGTTACCAGCTTAAGCCTTCTGATTTAAAATGTAATAGTATGTTGATAAAAAAGAACATTGTGAGAACTGTATACAAATTGTGGTGGCATTTGCGTAAGTTCTAAATTATTTTTTCCTCTTAGCACACTGAAGAGAGAGAAGAAGGAATGGACGTAGAAGAAGGTGAAATGGGAGATGATGAAGCACCAACAAGTTGGTGAGCTTACAGACATTTTAAAAATCAAAACAAAGCTTTGTAAAGTGAAAGTGAAAAGCTGTTTGGGAAATACGTTGTGGTCAGAATTCTCCTCAACTCCTGCCCTCTCAAGGTTAGATGTATCTAATCAGTTAAGACACCTGGCAGCATCTTACCTGTTTAAGTGGAGTTGCCTGGAAGAGAAAGAAATGTATAGATTTGAAAAAATTGCATACCCTGTCTGAGAACCACTCTGGTTTTGACAGTTTTCCAAATTCCCTTGACAACACTTGTTATGATAAGATCCATCCAGGAATTTTGAGTATATGCTGTATATGCTTTTAGGAGAAAAGGCTGTGCTCCTCTTCATTTCCTAGATAGTGAATAACGCCTGAGATCCCTTTTTTCTACCATTTTTGCTTCTATGATGAGAAAGTAACAATAGACTGGATGGAAAACTCTTTTAGGGGCAAATTCTGAGTTACAGATTTCTCTGTGAGGCCTCACTACAGACTCATTAATTCACTTCCCAAATGAATGATATTATCTGGGGTTGCACATTCCTGAGTGGACTTGAATTGAGGGGTTTTTTAATCTTTTTTTTTTCCCACAGTTCCATTCCAATAGATTATAACCTGTATAGAAAATTCTGGTCGCTTCAAGATTATTTTAGAAATCCCGTGCAGTGCTATGAGAAGGTGTCATGGAAAACTTTTCTTAAGGTAATGAGTTCATGCTTCCAAGCATTCAGCCTAAGTAAAAGTCATTGATTATACGAGTAGCAGAGAAACTCTGTCAGAACAGAACAGTTCAAAGGCCAGTGCCTTTTGAAAATAAATGATAATGCATGAGGAAATGCATTTTCCTGTTTTCTAAAGTGACCCTTTGACTGTAAACAGTGTATTAAGATGTACAGTAAAGCCACTAATATAACTTGTGTAAGTCAATAACAAATTACTTCATATGTGGCAACATTACCAGAAGTACCTTTTTTGTAATTTTTCAGCCGCAAAAAGCAGAACTTTGGGGTTTGGGGGTTTTTTTCAATCCAAGCAAATAAACAGCCTGTCTAGCTCTTACTTTTGAATAGTCGTATTGATCCCAGTGGGATTCTGAAGATTATTGGTTTCTTGTGAAGCAAATCTCTTTATAGAAGCAATGACTTAAATATCCCCTTTGACCAGCTGTTTCAGTTTTGCTTACTATAAATATTGAAGGTGGTTTATTGCTAAGCTACTGTTTCTTCACAGTTTGTCACTCTGTTTCTTTAATAGAAAGGAGCCTAGGTTGTTTTAATCTTCATTCTTTTTGTTCTGGTGACATCTGCTCAGACATCCTAATATAAATCTAGTTAACGAGATCTACTAATGGGGTCAAAAAAAGAAAAAAACGAACACAAGAAACCACCACATGTGCAGTTCAGAAACTGAAGGCCAGACTTAAGTCTTTCAGATGAAATTTTTTAATGTTGCACTATCATCACATGAACTTTTTTTCTTCATGACATTTAAACAACAAAGCAATTGTGCACTGTCCACAACCCAAAATGTATTTCTTAGCATATTTTAAATATTTCATATGATTAGATGTTCTGACATGATAGCACTTTCACTGAGATAGAGGTCCTCCATACTGGTAGCAAATGTGTTGTTTCAGTGGGCTCGTAGCAAGTTCACAAATTATTTTACTTGCTTGGCATTAAGTCTAGCGTAGTTCTGTAACTATAAATGTTTGTATTATTTTCATGTGGTAAATAACTGTTTCATAGTACTCAGAAGAAGTTTTGGCTGTGTTCAAAAGTTACAAGTTGGATGACACTCAGGCTTCCCGAAAAAAGTTGGAAGAACTAAAAACAGGAGGAGAACATGTATATTTTGCCAAGTTCCTAACTAGTGAAAAGGTATGTGTTTTCTCACCTCAGAATGCCAGGCTAGTTGGGGTTGGAAGGAACCTGTGTCTAGTTCAGCCTCCCTGCTTAAAGCTCTCATATGGAGCAGTGGATCAGCACTGTGTCCAGTTGGGTTCTGAATGACTCCACAGATAGAGACTCCGCAGTTTCTCTGGGTATCCCATTGCACTGTTTGATCACTTTATTTAGATTTTTTCTGTTCTCTTTTGTATTTTATTCTCTGTAGATTGCCTCTGTTAATTAACAATTCAGGGACTTCTATTTTTGTAATAAGAGTCTGCAGTAAAGCTGATATTTGTTCATTGCATTTCATTCGTAATGGTGCATTATGAAGAGAAGTTAAAACAGTGTAAATATTTAAAGATCTGTTGCTTTTTGGTTGCCTTTAGAATTACATTTTCAAAACTTGTCTGATGTGCTTAACTGTATTTTCTGCTTCATAATGGTCTTGTTTAAAATTGCTTTGAAAAATATCTTGAGAGGGTTTTATTGTTAATATAAAGTCAAAAATACATCACTCTATTGAATTTAATCCTAAAATTGTTATCTTTTTGGAATACTGTGTAACTTAAAAACTTTTTAGTACGTGCATTTGTAGATGACAGAAAATAAATCTCAGTGCAGCATGAGTTTTTCTGGACTAGAAGAGTAGGTAAATTCTCATAGGTCTTTGACTTAGGTATTGACAATTTTTAAAGAATGTGTTACACAAGATACAGAACCATTAACACACAGTGGTCAAAGGCGCTTTTCTTTAAAAAATCTTCAAGTGTTTCCTTTGTATGATCTATTGTGCTGCAACATACAAGCTAGAAACAAAGCAGTGTGTCACTGTTCACGTGTTGATGAGAGTGAACATTTCTGTGGTAGCCAAATCCTCATGTTGTAGCAAGTAGTTCATAGGGAAAGGCAGTGAGCTGTCATTCAGTTGCTGAAATATTTGAATATTTGTTTTTCTGAATTCTTGTTCGCTTCAAAGTGAATGTTGTCAACTCCCACACTATAAAATTGTTAAAGAAAAATGTAGAGATACTTTTACAGGAAGTTCCTCATGCTTTCAAAAATGTGATTTAATTAGAAATTTTGGTCCTCTTTCCTAAATTGTGCTGGATGACAGTTTGCCTATCTTGGTACCTTATGAAGCGCTGTCCTGAAAGAACAGGTGATGCTGAATAGACTTTGCATCATTTATTCTAAAAACAGTCCCTATGGAGTTTATCAAAAACATTTGTTGGTGTTTTTCACTTATGCATGTTAAATCCATTAATATGTAATTCTTTTGTTGTTGTTTAGCTCATGGATTTACAGTTGAGTGACAGTAACTTCCGCCGTCACATCTTGTTGCAGTACCTAATACTGTTTCAGTATCTAAAGGGACAGGTCAAATTTAAAAGGTAACGTGAAAATATTCTGTGTTTTGGGGATGGGGAGCTAGGAACTCGGGAGATAAAATTATTTTGAAAGAGTTTGTCTACTTGTTCTGATGCTCTTGTGAAACTTGGAAACTTGGATTAGTAAATACAGGGAGGAGACTCTCTTTGGCAGTAGCAAGTTGTTAGACGAGTGCAAGCTATCTGTGTTTGGCATCATTTTGAATCTGTTGACTCTGTAATATGACACTGGGTGCTGATTTGTGTTTTCCTAGTGAGCTACAGAATTCTAAATTAGCAAGAAATAGCAATAGTCATTGTTGCTTTTATATATTAATGGGACAGAACCAAACCCTATCTTTTCCTAATCTCAGTGTTATGCTGAAGGAAATTCTGCCTGTTTCCTGTGCCTTTGGCCATATGTGTGCATAACGATTAACATCATTAGCAAGGCAGCTTTCTTTCACCTGCAATATACTGCTTTTTATAAACAGCTTTCAAAGAAATTTGTAAACTAGGTTAGGATCATTATCAAATTCTATAGATTTTTTTACCAAGGCAGTCCAGTGTCAGAGAGGAAATGGAATTCAGGTCTTCTGAATTGCAGTTTAGCCCTGTTGAGGTGACAGTCAGTCATTTCAATGACAGTTCATTAAAATGTTCATTAAAAGCACTCATTTACCAGTGGTCAAGGATGGTATGAGATACAAGTGTTGTAGTATAATACTTGGTGAGTGTTTTTGAGGGAAGTCTTTTCATTGTGCGCATTTGCTGTGATTTGGGTCCAACATCGTGTGATCTAGAATCACACAAATGGGCTTCCTATTGGAGTAATCAAAACCTTGAAAGTAGATTCCCCAAGCACATCTAATTAACTCCACAAACTAAAAAATGATCAGTCCCTGGGACCAGACCAGAGCACATTCATAGAACTTCAGATCCCCTCTAATGCCTCTCAGAAGGTTTGTAGTGTAAATGAGATGTCCTCAGCACTATTTTGATTTAAAAAAAAAAAAAAACAACAAAAGAAACTCAGCCGATCTAATTACACTTCTTGTTGTGTTACTTTGTTTTTCAATTCTAGTTCTAACTATGTTCTAACAGATGAACAGTCTCTTTGGATTGAAGATACTACAAAAGCAGTTTACCAGGTTGGTACAGTATCTACTTACATAAAATTGACATGGAAGAATATTTCGCATGTAATATTGTATCAGCCAACTTTAAAGCAGTAACCAGCAGCTTTGGTGTTTTTTCCCCTACATATTCTGCTACAGTTATAATGCAAAAAAGTTCACTTTTTTTCCCTTCCGTTCATAGCTTCTTTCAGAAAATCCTCCAGATGGGGAAAGGTTCTCAAAAATGGTAGAGGTAAGTACTTTGATGCCTGTCTTAACAAAGTCTACGTAGCACATAAAAAAGCACTTTCAGTTTGAACTAGCTTTTGGAACACAGGTGTTATATCTGAGAGAATTTTTACATAATCTCAGTAAAAAAAGGTCTCGTAATATATTGTTCTGTAGTCATATTTTTCCCATGTTTTTGTTAATGCTCTTTTCTTTCTTCTCCTGAAAAGAAATGGAAATATGCACGTGTACATACAGGAGAGATGGGTTATTAAAAATTAAGAAATCTTTGCAGATGGGAGTGCTGTGCCCAAAGATACAGAGATAAGATAAAAGCAAAATCTTAAAAAAAAAAAAAAGATAGGTGTCTTCTTCCTTTCCTTTTTTCCTTTACTTTGGCTGCATCTATTTTCTTGTTTAGACCAGGAGAAATAAAGCCTTTCCCACAATTATTGCAGAGAGGAGATACACTGTTTTTGAATAAGTTAAACCAGGTGTTAAGTATTACACTGATGACCTTCAAAATAGTGACTGAAATACACAACTTATAACCAAAGTATTCCCCTTGACTTTAGTAGCTCAGTTAAAAACTTTGGAGTCAACTCCAAAACTGATTATGACCCTAATAATATGCAATACTTTCTGTGTTTCTCCAGCATATATTAAATACTGAAGAAAACTGGAACTCATGGAAAAATGAGGGCTGCCCAAGCTTTGTGAAAGAAAGGTAACTATTACAAAGTGGAAGCCTTCTGCTGCTTGTTTGAAATTGTGATTCCGTTAAATAACCCTTCACACAACTTTGAGATTTGTATAGTTGCCTGTCCTGTCAGTGTGTGCAGAAGGCACTTAGATTTCTGCCAAAAGTCTTAAGGCTTCCATTGGGTCAGGGAGGAGGTGGTTATGGATGTATGGGTTCTTAGGAGTGCATTCCTTACTGTCGCATGGCAATATTTTGTTGTACTGAGGAGACTGGAGTAGGTTGTGTCTCCTTCTGCTTTCAACAGACCCTAGGTTGAAGAAGTTAGTGCCTGACTTTCCCTATACTGCTTTGAATTGCCTCTGATGAAGCCTTTGGCATTATGGCTATGGCAGGGCTGCATACCTGGCCTTTGTGCAGCTTATACAATTTATTTGTTAGGTGTGCTGCTTGGTGGTGATCACTTAAAGGAAATGATGAGTGGCCTTCACCACTGAAAGGCTTCCTGTGTAATTAGTTGGTACCTAGTGGCAAAGCTTGAACTCCAAATGTCTACTAGACTATCTTGAGGGGGTGACCAAACATTTCCGTCCTTCTTCACTGTACACACAGCCTGTAGCCTCTTTGTGGTAAGGAGCATCTGGGTCACTAACTTTTGGAGATTTCCTTTTATTGGAGAGATCAGGTGCAGCCATCTCTTTGTGACTTAAGCTGTTTGCAGAAAAGGGGAGGGGGGCTGTGAGAAGAGAGAAATTACTGTTGGGGGCGGGGATTGTGGGGAAGTACAAGTATGAAATTTGACTTTTATAAATGTTCTGTCTCCTCCTTTAGATCTCATCCAGAGTTTCAGCTTGGGTAGGTCTTGCCCTAACCTCAGTGGTCTGGGATCTCCATTCTCTGATCCCATGAAATGAGGTGCAGCTGGGGAAAGAGACCTTGCAATCATAGAGCAGATGATCCCAGCAGCAGGGTAGATCATACTTATATGTGCTGCTGGCACAAATGTGATTTGCTTCTTTTTCTCTGTTGGGACTCTGGTAGACCTTTACATTTGTGAGTGAACTAATTTTGGTGTCTGGCAGATTCCTTTCCTTTGCCTTCTCTCTCCTCTTCCCTTCTGCCTCCTTCCACTCTAGAATCACAGTCCTTCTGATTACTTTCATTATGATTTAACTTCGCACCATCTGAAGGTGAAATGGCTTTATTTTGTTCTCAAAATAATCATGTTTTGATACTAAAGAGCATCTTTTTTTTTTCTATTCTTTAGACCTCCTGATTCTAAACCAATGAGGCCTGTGAGAAAGAGGCCAGCTCCAGAGGACTTCTTAGGAAAAGGATCAAGCAAAAAAATCCTTATGGGGAAGTAGGTTGAATTTTTTTTTTTTTTCCTTTACAGGGTTTCTGGGTTTGGGTTGGTTAGTTGGTTTTGTGGTGGTTGTGGGGGTTTTTTTCCACTATCTGTTCTTTCTAGAAAATAATTTTTAAACTTCTTTATTTTGGAACTGCCAGGAAACAACAGCCAAACTTGGAATAGGCTTCCTTTCCTTACAGCCAGTCTTGTAGATCCCTTTTCAACAGTCTGTAAGTGTGGAATGATAGAATGATAAATGTGGAGTTTGATTTGTGTTATGCTTCTCTTTTCAGTGAGGAACTGACCCGCCTTTGGAATTTATGTCCTGATAACATGGAAGCTTGTAAATCTGAGAGCAGGTAGGTAAAAAATGGGTGTATCACTGTCTGGAGCTAACTGTCAGCACTCTAATTAGAGAATTACAATTATTACAAAATTGGCATAAGGAAAGTATACAGGATGCTCTTAGGAGGTGTGCCATTTCACCGTGTCTTGAGAGAAGTTAGTTGTATGAGTCTTTGCCTTGAAATCCCCTTCCAGTTTTCTTTACTTCTTCTAGTGTTTATGCTGTCAGTAATTTTCATTGCTTAGTAAAATAGAATCTAAGCTAAAAACCAGATGAAAACTCCCATTTTGTAGAGCATGATTGTATAATTAACTACTTTATATAATGAAGGAAGATTGCCAAGTCAGGCTCTAATGAAGTTAGCATGCTATTTGGCTATGATTTTCAAGCAGGTCTGTGCTTTGAACAATGTAGATAAGAGGAAATTGGCTAGCAGGCATTGTTCCAGTTCATACCGGATCCACTCATGGTGCAGATATAGAAAAGCACAATTGCTGGTTGTCCCTTCTGCTTGCACAATTGTAGGAAATACTTAAAACGTACTCTGCTACATAATCTGCATGCATATCTGTAACTTTTTGTTACAGATAGCAAAATCACTTTCTGTGCAGACACAATACCTAATAAGAAAATTTGGAAAAGGAATGGGACAGTTCCCAAAGAGATCTCTGCTGTTAGTGGCTGTAAAGTCTGGTTGGCTGGGAAGGGGTGCTAGCTGTGCAGATGTCCTGAGTGGAGAAATTGCTTTTCCAGAGGTTTAGAGCTTTGCAGAGGAAGTACTCTCCTTTCCTGTGAGGCTGGGATGTGCAGGAAGGCCTGTGACAGGATACTTGCCTTTACTAGGCCAAGGGCTGAAGGTGAAGTTGTGTTTGGGGCCAGAGCTTTTGATTCCCTGTGCATGATTGTATTGTGCTGCAACGTCTTTAACTAACCAAATGGAGGTAAACCAAAAAAATGCATGCCATGGTAAACAGGAAAGAGAAGATTCTGTGGAATCTGGATTCAAAGTCAAGTCTTATTACAGACTTCATGACTGTATGTGGTCAAGTGAATGTAGCTCTTTGCTTTCGTTCCTCACATCTCCATTCAAATGGGGTAATACCTCCTTACCTGTCTTTTTAGATGGTTGTTTTGGGGATAACGTAGCAGGACTTAGATGGATTTTCAAGGTTCTGGCTTTGGTTTCATAGTCAGTGATAGTGCTACACTTAAAACAGGTGTGGAGCACTGCTGCCCTGGGCAAAATGCTTTTTTCAAAACCAAACTGAATTTATAGACCAGTGTGCTTCACCCACTGCTCCAACTGATCGCTAGATTCTCTTGCAAAAGCAGATGTGTCTCTGTCAGCAGAAATACAGATCATTATGAGCTCGCTTTGCACCACTGAGCACCTTGGCTCACAGTAACCCTACAGCTCTTAACGTGACCTGTGTTTCTGGCCTGTAGCCTTCACAGCAGCAAGCTGTCCTGACTGTTAGGAATATAAGTTCCGTCCTTTTTTTTAGCTGAGGGTTCCTTTTGTGCTTGTTTAAATACCTGTCAGAATCAACCATGAGTTGTTCCAAGAGCAGATGGAACAGGGAGGAGGAGAGATGGCCATGTTTTACTGATCCTGTCAAATCACACAAAACTAACAACCATTTAACACTCTGAGCACTTGTGAGCTGTGCAGATGCTGTTGACAGATGTTGATGTCACCTTTTGGTGTGGCAGAAGGTTTAAATGCATATAATAGGCAGTGCTACCAATGGCTGGTATGCTCCAGTGGTTATGCAGTAAACAAATTTTATAGCAACGTGTATCAAACATTCTTTGCTAAGTTACAATTGTTAAATTTGAGTGGGTTGGCTTGGGGTTTGTTTTTTTTTTTTTCTTCAGTGCATAAGCTTGAGATGTGCATGAAGGAACTGAAAGCCAGCTATTTTATAGTAGATCATGAAGAATATTAAGCTCATTATTTTATTTTCTAGGGAATATATGCCAACATTGGAGGAATTTTTTGAAGAAGCTATTGAACAAGCAGACCCTGAAAACATGGTTGAAAATAAGTATAAGTATGTCAATCTTTGTGGTTTCACTTGATCTTGGTCTCCTTCATGTTCAAATTGCTAAAGGAAACAGACTGTTCTCAGTGATACCAGTGGCTGTGCAGGACTCCAGTAAGGCACAGAAAAATTTTACATTTGGACAGAATGATGTTAATTGCCAAATGTCTCAGATCTGGTTTTTTGTTCTTTTATTAGATACCAGACTTTACCAACAAAACTTGTGTTTTATTGTAGGGCTGTGAACAATTCTAACTATGGCTGGAGAGCACTGAGACTTCTGGCACGCAGAAGTCCCCATTTCTTCCAGCCAACAAACCAACAATTCAAGAGTTTACCTGAATATCTAGAAAACATGGTAATCAAATTAGCCAAGGAGCTGCCTGTAAGTAATATTATCCTATAATAATAAATGTTGAATTCATTTGACTTCCTGCTTGTCCCTCTGCAGTCCATTTGGTACATGGGGACAGAGGGGAGGGGAAAACAGGAAAAAAGTTTGTATACTGAAGTAAAAATTACAAATAAAATTAGTCTAATCTCTGAAGATCCCAGTACCACTAAACCAGATAACACTGACTAACTGAGTAAGTGCTGATCCCTCCCTCGTGTTCTGTGAAAAAAACCAGCTGTGGCATTCCCATTGGTTGGCAGGAATATATTTGTGCCCAGCTACTTGGGTTCTGTGTTGCAGTGCAACCCACTGTTATGGAAGGTCTAAGGCAGTGTTGTGGCTCATGAGTGTGCTGGAATGGCAGGAAAAGGGGCAGCATGTGCAGCTGAAGGTTCTCTGCTAAGCATTACCAGGGCTTTACAGCAAGATTTGCCAGAGTTCTTCTGTCAGCTCCTTGACTTTTAAAATACATAAATTAAAAGTAGTGGAGCTGTACATTTAAGGCATTAACACTTTGCATGTTTAGCAGTACAAATTTGAGTCCAAGGAGGGGCCTCTAGATCCCTTTATATGCAGTGATAACAGAGGCCGGTGGTGGGGAAGGCAGCATTTTCTAAACATTTGAGTTAGCACACAAGCTAATCATTTCTTGCAGGTTTGAACCCTTGCTTCTGTTTGAGACCTTCCTTGTCTGTAATGTGGAACTACTGAGGTGTGAAGGTTGGATTGTAATATGTAGTTCTTCTGTTTGTCCAGCCATCAGATTTAACTGTATGCTAATAGCAGGTTTAGAAAAAATACAGGGAGGGGAAACGTGGTTTACTTTGTTTAATGTATTAAGGTGTCAGTGTATCCAATATTCCTGATGGTGTTACTGTCATGTACTAAATGTTATGGCAAGAAGCATGTAAGGCCTGTGACTGAAATGTAGAAAAAGAGGGAACTTTTTCACTGTTCAGTAGCTAAATCAGAGACTGAAAAGTTTGTTGTTTGTATACTTGTTTGCCACCTTTCAGAAGTTTGAAAGTATAGAAACTGGGGGATTCCCAAGTGAGGAAAAACTAGTGAAGAATAATTTTTTTTAAAAAAGTTCATCACTAGTGGCCTCAAAGTTGTTTGTTTTTTTTTAAGTAAGCTCACTATGTAATGCTTAGTCGTTGTTACAATGAAAAGAATTCTGTGAAGTTAGTGGATATTTTTATTAGGTTTTTAGTAATAAGTTTTATTAGAATGCTTGTTACTGGTGTTTTGGATGCAGGAGACTGTGGGGAAGTTTTTAATTCTCGTGTAGGATCTGTCTGGTTTTCCATTATAACACACATTCCAGAGACAATCACAGAGCTGTGAAATTCCTCTTTAAACACAAAATTCGTCCAGTGATGTTTAGTTCTTTCATTGTAGCCTCCTTCTGAAGAAATAAAAACAGGAGAAGATGAAGATGAGGAAGATAATGATGCTTTGTTAAAGGAAAACAATGAAAGTAAGATTTGCATGTTCTCAGTCTTTCCAGTTTTTCTCTTGATGTGTGTTGTAGAAGCTGTGTTTAAACACAGTTTCTACTGAGGGCCAGCAGTCCAGCTTACCCCAGCACTTCTGACTTGAACCAGCATTTGTACCAAAGAGTGCAGCCCTTTCAGGACACCATTAGCAACGTGCCAGGCTCATGGCCTGCAGTGCTGTGAAAGCACCGTTTGTTGGGTTAGCACTTTGATTAGGAGCCTCTTCCACCTTTTCTGCTACATGGTGTGTGTTTATAGTGTCGGTAGGTGTTTATAGCAGAAATGGCAGCATCACTGTGTAAAAGCCTACCTGAGCATTCCTTGCCCTGCTTTTCTCTTCTCTCTGCCCTCTAATTGCCAGGCTAAGTCCTTCCCGCTGGTCCCTGCTGAGGCGGGTAGTTATGGGACTTTCAAAAATGAATATATTCCAACTCTCGGATCTTTACTTCCTCTTCGTTTAGAATATCTCAAAGGCAAAAGCTTCTCTGTGAGAAGAGCAACCTTCCTGGCACACATTCATCCCTTGCTCATTCCTTTCCAGAAACCACTCCTTTTGTTGGTCTCTTTCTGTAACCCTGGTGTGTCCTGCTCCCATGTGTCCTTCTCCCTTGCATGCTGTAACTCCATGTGCCACCTCCTGGGATCCACCATGGGCAGATGGGATATACAGGGCTTGGAAGCCAAACTCTGGGTACCTCTGGCAGTTTTACTGAAAGCCTTTTTTCTGTTAGTGGGAAACCTCTGGGCTTCTGTGAATCCCTCTTCTGTTGTCCTTTTGCATACAGCACTTGACCTTTTCCACAGTCTCCTTGCCAAGAGTAGAGGACTTCTCTTTAGCTTAATGGTCATTAACACAGCCTTGCTGGTATCACTGTGTGGGTTTACATCTTTTTTTAAATCTTGTTTTAAAGCAAAGATGACAGAGCTGTGGTCTGCTGAACACCACTGCGCTTAGATGTAAGGGAAGTGATCTGAGGGCGTTTGTTGTTCAGGGTCTCCCATCCTTTACCCTGAATGTAGTGGCTTGAGTTCAGATAAATAGGTGAGGCTGATAAGCACTGGAGAGAGTTGAAACTTCTGCTCCATGCCAGCTAGCTCTTCAGGTGGCATGAGGGTGAGATACTGAATAAAAATTAAGAATATAATTAATTTCTATACATAAGTAATTCAGTCTTTGGGAGTTTTTTGTTTAAAATTGTGAACTAAACATAGGTGGCAAGCCATAAGTTGCTGACTCTGATAAGCTATGAATGTGCAAACCCCCCTGTGTAATCACTGCAGCACTTGGCTTCTCAGCAGAACATAGTATTCTGTGGGTTTTATTCCGTGGGTTTTATCTCAGTGCCAGAATGAGAGAAAATTCCTTAAACTACTGACAACACATTAAAGTTACTGTTACAGTCCTGATGTTAGTTACAGTCCTGCTGCCGATAGGAACGTGAGAAAAAAAGGGAAGGAAACTTTTTTTACCTTTTTTTTTTACTTTTTTAACTTTGACTAAAGAGATTAAAGTGCTCCAAAAGACAAATAAATGCTAAAGATCACTCTGTATTATAATATTATAGTAGACTTGTGTTGAATACTGTAGTCTGCCTGTCAAAATCCTTGTTTTCATTTGGGGAAGGCAATTCTGATGTACTTAAGACTTTAGCAATTCTCTCTCAAAATTATAGGAAATAACATAAAAAGCAAGATTTTCTTTATTACAGGCAGTAAGGGACATGACTCTTGAAACCTGGGTAATAATATATCTGTAAAAAACTGCTCTCAGAGCTTGAATAGGTTTTGACAACCACAGGAAAGATGTAAGTCACTCTGTCAGTAAATAAACAGGATTTATACCGGGGCAGATCAGGGTAGAATAACTTGCAGTGCCTGGAGATGTTCCCTGTGTCTCACTGATTCTTCCTTTTTCCCCCAGGTCCAGAGGTACAGCGGGACAAGGCCATGACGGGCGAACAGATCGAGTTATTTGCAAACAGGCTTGGGGAGCAGTGGAAGGTCTTGGCCCCCTACTTGGAAATGAAGGATTCTGACATACGGCAGATCGAGTTGGACAGCGAGGATGTGAAGATGAGAGCCAAGCAGCTGCTGGTGGCCTGGCAGGATCAGGAGGGTGCGCATGCAACTCCCGATAACCTGATTGCTGCACTGAACAAAGCTGGGCTAACTGACCTTGCCGAAAGCCTGACCAACGACACCGAAAGCAGCAGCTAACTCACCCCAGCTGCCGACTTGTTTGACTCAGGGGGCTGGGCGTGTTAATTGTCACTGTTCTGGTTGTTGTCATTGATAATTGTTACTATTGTTGCTAGGTAACAACACCTTTTTGATAGGTATTTTTTGTTCAGGAAACGATAAAGGTTTTTAATAACTGTTAGATTGTCCAGATTTTCTGAGAAAAGGATTAGTCTTCCCAACCTAGAAATGGGAATCTTCATTTTGGGTGGTGGCAGTATAAAAGGGAGGAGGAGAGTCAAGGCAGCTTTCAGTGCAGGCTGCATGAGGGTTTGGCCCCAGCAGAGCAGTCAGCAGCCTCTCTGCTGCTGCCTCTGCACACTTTCTTAGAGCAGGGAGGGACTGTGTGTCAGGGACTTCTGAGTTACCCTTTGGGGTGATGGGGAACTGTAGACTGTCCAAACATACCTGTGAAAACATAAGAAGGTGGTGATGGAGCTTCAAGTCATAGCAGTGACTTCCAGTGAAGTGCTGTCCCACTTCTCTGCTCTGGACCTGAATAGTGATCAGGGGCTTTCCATGCTTGTTTTTATTAGTGATTATTTTTAGCCTCTCCCTGTGTTGGGCTATGTAGGAACTCCCCTGAGTCACGGTAAACTGTGGGTAATTTTTTTTGTCCCAGCCTACTGTGAAATTGACAGTTTCATTTTAATGACTTGGCTGTCTCTACAAGCTGTTTTCCCTCAAAACACAGATTTTTGTGGTGTCAAGTGGCAGCTGGTTACAACTTGTTTTGTGGCTATTTCTTACAGCGTTTCTGTCATTCACTGACATCTCTCTGATGGATGAGTGTTTGGCCAACTACATACCACTGAACTCTTCCAGAAGAGAGTATTGTTTCAGCTACTGAATCACAGCTGTGAATTTCCAGTGTGGTTAGATACCACCTCAGAAACAAGTTCCTGTCTGCAGAGCCGTTGAGAAGTTTGTGCCTGCTGTCTCAGGCTAAGATATAGGACAGTTGTTGGAAATAACAGCCCAAGTGTTACAGGTACGATACAGAACAGAACGATACTCAGTTAAGGACTTGAGCATATAGTGAGTGGAGCTGTGCGGGGATGAGGGACATCAACTCTCTTCAACGGGGCCTGCCTGCCACCTCGCTGCTGGGAAAGCTGAGGATGACAACAGGAGGATGTAATTCCACAAAGCCCCAACCAGGCACAGACACCATCCCTCCTTCCCCTTTAACAGGAGGCAGAAGAAGCATTTACCACTGGAGAAGTCTGTAACATTTCTGTAGCGCACACACAAACAGAGCCAGTACTGCATGTCCTTACTGGGTAGAGCTTGCCTTTAAGAATCATGAAATTTATTTAAAATATACCCCAATGCCTTTGTTGTGTTCCCAGGGGATGCTGTGCAGGGAAGGTGGCAATGCAGTAACTGGCAACACAATTCTAAGGCAGAGAAAGTGCCTGTGAAGGCCCCAGCTGCTGCCAGTGTCCCCAAGGCAGGGTAACAGAGCCGTCTCTTCTGTGCAAGTGAGGTACCACAAACTCACAATGCCAGCAAAAGTGACAGTATTTCATATGACTGGGACACATCCACACTCTATGCCAGGGCGGTGAGTGTGGTGATAGCCCTGATAATCCTTTTCTGGCTGTAGCCAACACTGAAGTGCTTTTTTTAGTGCAGTCACACTGACTCCCAGTAAGTTACTAAAGAGCTTCCTCTAAGTAAGCAAGGCCCAGTTTTTCAGCCATCACACTGGCCTTACCCACTGAGTAAAGACAACAGGACAGGAGATACATCCCTGCAGCTTAAAAAAAAGTGGCTTTATTCCATGACTGTTTTGAGACATTCATCAGTGGCGGCCCATGAAGTGAAAACAAACACATACTGACTACACTACCGGGACAGGAACTGTTTTTAATGGAGACACATTGTTGATCACAATTTATTTTGAAATCATGAGATGCCAGCAACAGAACAGACTGAATCAGCAGGTCAGGCTGGACAAATACTTGACTGTAGCCACAGCTGCTGGCTACGGGCAGCAGCACTGAGTTACACAACAAGGCAACGGTTTCTCTTCTACCTCCCTAACAAAACTGCCAGGTAAGGCAAAGGATGGACAGCTACTGAATTGTGGTATAAACCATGCAAGAGTAACAAATGAGAGCAGGTGTGTAATAAATACTTGATGACATTAGAAGAAGGAGGAGAGGCTCATTTAAAAAAAAATTATCTTCTGCAAGACATTAAAGCTATTTTAAGTATTGTCACCACCACAATTGGCAGTCCAGTCCAGTAGTGACTAATTGGTACATGGATTTGTTTTAAAACAATATCCCTCTTCACATGAAAAGGTTTGAACAAATTATTTATCCACTTGCTAAAGCTCTGGGGTTAAAAGAAGTGATCAGTAATCAACATTTATTTCACACCTAGGCAGAATGACTAAAATGGAAGACTACTGCTCAGCTTCATCTTCAACCACTTCAATTCTGCGAGGCCCATAGAGTAGAACATAAGCTATATGCCAGTCTCCACCCCCAGACAACCTCAAAATATCTTCAGGTGTAACAATGCTGACTTTGTCATCATCAAATTTAATCCATTCGTCTGCAAGAAAAACAAGAGGATTATTTATACATAAAATCTAAGCTTGCTTAACAGCCCCTTTAGCAAAAGGAGCTGTGAAGGGTGGTGAACAGTGCTGCAATTTTAGAATTATTTTTTACCTTGTTTCCTTTTAACCCAAGACACATAATGCCCAGAGGAACTTGATCTGCCCTGATGTGTTAGCACTGCCTGCAGGTCATAATAGCCGCAATTGTTAGAACCAATGTCTGAAGGAAGAGAGGAAAAAAAAGTTATGTCGAGTCCTACTTGAATAGTTGCAGCATTTTTAGCAGCTTGCAGAACAAAGACATGTTAACCATGGCACAGCACTGTAGTTGTGTAAAACTCCATTTACAGCACAGTACAAAACCACTGTGAGCTAAAAGCAGCAGCTCTAAGCCAGAAGAGTCTCCCAGAAAACCCAGGATGTTGTGTGTTCTCATGAAATAAAGAGCACACAATATTTATGTACCCATAAATATTACTGACATAATGCAAAGGGTGAATGCTTGAGGCCTTCAAGCCCCAGGTCCCCAAAAACTTGAGGCAGCACCAGCACAACCACAGCATTTTTACAGGTCCAGTTTAAGTTTTTGTTTTGATTTCAGCTTTTTTACCACCCACTGACAAGGCAGCAAGCAAAACAAGTGCACATGATATGCAAATGTCTTTTGATATGTGTGCCTTCTATTATCACCAGTTTGTCAGATGGACAGAAATTACGCCTTTACCTATCTCAATGTTCTGGCCCACCTAATCTTTCCAGTCCTTTAACTTCTGTCAGATTCTGAAGACTAATTTTCAAAGGCATTAAAAAGAGCCACAATTTTCAAAACACTCCTACCATCAGGCACAATTAAACACCAGTAAAGGAACAGTTACTTTACAGTAGATTTGCTTCCCCGTACTCACCATCAGGAAAAGAAAATGGTTCATATTTCACTTCTTTCTGTGCACCATCACTTTTACTAGACTAAAAAACAGAATATACTGAATTAATGTGGAATTGTTTAATAAAAGCTTTAGCTCAATCATATCAAATCCCAACTCTCCATTCATTTAAACGTGTTCCTAAGTCTAAACATTTTTTGTTCAACCTGAAACAAGTGCCATTACTGTATTTTTTAGGTGGAAATACAAAAGCCTTATCTAAGCAAGATAGTTTTAAAGCAAATATATAACCACTTGAGCACATATTGCCTACAGTGTTCACCCAGCAGATTTCTGGGTTTGTTTATGAAGCAATTCTGCAGGTGAAGACTGACTCCTTGTTAGTGGTCTGCTAGCAGCAGAAGTGACAATAAAAAGAACCGAAGACAGAGTCCAAGTGCCAATACATTTTGTTTGCAAATAGCACTCTTCCCTTGCTCCCATCTGTGTCAGAGGGGATGCAAGCCTTATCCAAATGTTTAAATGAATTTTCCAGGTGTGAAACCAGGAAAAGATCAACAAAACTTTTAAAAAATGGCTAAAACACTACAGTTTTAGCACATTTACTTTTTTCTTCATTAAAGACAGAGAAGTCAGTTTTAGAACATGTGGACAGGATAGGACATGAAACCATTTATCAAGTTTTTAGAGTACTGATTTTAAGCTCACTGGTACATATATTCTACATTTTATCAGTCAGACGTTTGCACAACCCTTTCCAGCTGGTGAGCAGGGAACAGCTTCCTACACTCCAGTGAAGAAGTGACCAGCCAGCAGGCAGTAATATTTGAAGAGAATCATTTTTTGTAATTCACAGAAAAGCTTTAGCCATAGCCCTGGTAAGCAGAAGCACCATATTTTAATACATTCAATACATGCTGTCTACAGCATTTAACATTTCTCATCAAGCAATTAAAGCAGATATTGTATTTTCATGAAGATACATGATAAAGAAATCTAAAGCTCAGTGCAAAGGAGTTTGCTACATAAGAAAATATCTTTAAGGACATGAAGTTTTCTCTAGTCCTTATCAGTACCCCAATTTCAGATGTATGAGTTAATTAAAATGTCAGGAGACTTACGTTCTTTGGCTGTTGATTTACTTTTTTGTCTTCTAGATCTTTGAATTTTGATCGATAAGAAACCATTTTTTCCTGAAGGTCTGGTGTACACAGCTCATACACATCCAACATTAGAGGAAATTTAACATCCTAGGAGGTAAAAAGCATAAAGGCTTATTAGCATAATTTGGTACTCCACATTAAAGGGTTCTCCCATGGAAAGATAACACTAAATCAAATTAAGTGCAACTCTCCTCATGTTTATGGCAACCTGATCTACTGAAATTTTGGTGACAGTACTTACCTAAAGGGCTACAATGCTTCCACAGAAGAATGTTTAATTCAGTATAAACAAACCACCATAAATTACTACATTCAGTATACATCAATAATTAATAAACCAGATTCTTAATTGTAATACTTTTACACTATGGAAATAAGTATGAAGGCTTAAGGAGAAAAAACCCCAGCCTGTAGAATGACTGCACACTTGCAAAAAATGTCAGTATTCATTATCCAAACAACCTTCTAAAATTCCTAAAATAGTTAACATGTACCTTCAATCTTTATTTCCTTTCTGCCTCTTGTAAAGAAGGAGCATCTATCATGATGCTCCCTGAGCAGCCTATGAGGTCTGTCAGCCGAGGCCAATAGAAAGCAAAACTGGAACATTTGACTGTTTGCAGCTGGTCCTTGCATTTGTCCATCAGAAAGACAAACAATTAAAATAACTTAGACAGGAACTGTTTGACAGCATAAACATTTCTCATCAACTTACTTTCAGCAACTGAAGACGTGGCTCTCTCCTTAATTAAACATTTTCCTCTGCACCAGTGGTGAAGACACCAAAAGCATTCTAACAGCACTGGGGTAAAAACACTTCTGTCCCTCACCTCCTCCCTCAGTCTACTTTGGTAGTGTAGTTTGCCACACTCCATCACAACTGGAACAAAGCTACTTTGTACTTCAGCAAAGAAACTCCACTGTTGATATTTTTAAAGGCAATTTAAAAGCAAACAATTTGGTAAATAGTCTTCAAGTACTAGTTGTCTACCTATAACAAAAAACTCACAGAAAAGCACAGAGGAATTAAAACTTCAATACGCAAAAAACTTACCTTAAGAACTTTGGCATTCACAGATTCTTTCTCTTTGTAAAAAAATCTAACCATCTGAATAGTCAGGTACGCTGGCAAGCGACTAATTTTGGACTATAAAAAAACAAATTAGAAAAAGCTATTACTTTTGATACTCACAGACCTCAAGCACTGCTCATCCTAAATTACAGCCTATTATGGGAACATATTTGTACACAAACCCATAGGAATATAACAAGGTCTCCTATTTTGAAGCTCTGTATAGAAGTGTACTCCAAGAAATCATTTTGAACTGGTCTTAAATTTCTTGGTAGTAGACTCAGATGCTTTGTAAATATAAATCACATGTCATTACAGCAATAACTTTGTGTTTTGGGACAGAAAATTGACAACATTCAAAGGAATTATAGAGAGCAGCAGCAGTACTACTCACAGATTTGATATAGAGTGCATTTCTCTGCAGTGTGGGAGAGAGTTTGGTGATTTCCTCTTGAAGACGCTGTTAAAAGAAAAAAAGTAGTATGCATTCATCATAAAACACAGCTTAATGAAGAACACAATGGGGTAAAAAACCCACAAACTAGATCTTGTTCTACGCCAGTCTCTTCTATTGCTGTCAGCCCTTACAAAACACAGGATTTTGAAATTCCTTGGCAGAAGGACCATGCCCATTCATTCCTTCAGCTCCAGGCTCATTCCTGAGCCCTGACAACACTAAGTTTCTTTCTGCAGAAAATTTTACTCTACAGGAGTAGAACAATTGGATTTGGTTGTGAGCTGCAAATGTATGTCATGGCTGTAACAACTAAAAAGAATCTGAGGTTTCTTGTGATAAGAATATTTGCACATCCCTCACCTCTCAGTCTCAAACAGACAGAGCTGCACATAAGGAGACAGGTGGTGTCTCCTTATAAAATTCAGGGAAAGACCAGCCTGGTTCTTACTGTTGCAACTCTCTTGCTACAGGCAAGTCAATAAGAACTCCAGATCTTTTTTGGCCTAAAAGTGAAGTGTGTTTTTTTTCCATAATCTTTTTAATTTGTGAACATTAGCTACTTGATCTTACCTTTCCTTCTAAATTGTGTCCAAAAAAAATATTATCTGAGAACCATTCAATTTGGTTTTAGTCCAGTACAAACCAGATCACTGCCCTACTCTTATACAAATATTCTGCAAGGAGTTACTACAAAGGTTTTGTAGTAACTCCTCTCCTTGCTACTTCAGACTCTCCAAAAAGCCCAAAAAATTTTGAAATATATATATATATATGTATAAAGCACAGATTACTTTAAGAAGTTCTACTTAAATAAATGAAGTTGTCTCATGCAAAATAACACCCCCTTCAAAATCAAATTTAATTGTTCCATCACCTGGGGTTTTTTATCTTAGCAACCAAAGTGCCACACTGCTTTCAAGTTGACTTCAGGACTTTTTGGGAAGCAAAAATCATGATACTGCTCAGTCTAGAGTAAAGGCCAGCTGAACAAAGTAGCAAACTCTCTTGCACTTGATTACCTACATGGGGAAGACCACGTCAGGGTCAAGAAAATGCTCTGTTGTAATCTGCTTGACATTAACATGCAATTCTTTCAAACCAGCTTCCCACTGAACACCAAAAAGATTCTTGAAACTTCGTAAATCTTGGACAGCAGATGCCAATTCCAAGGCACAGATTAAAAACAGAGGTCATCTTGAATTTCAGTTAAATAAAAATTGCAATGGCTTACCAATTTTAGTCCTGTAAACAGGTATTTCACTTCTTGATTGATAAAGCAACTAAGCTGAAGCAGATTCTCCTTTCCTTTAGTTACTTCCTCTTCTTCCGCTTCTGTACATTTCATGCTTCACAAAATTAAGGAAAACCATCATGCACCAAGAGCTGACCTAGTGCTCCAGTGAAAACAACATGCCAAGCAGCACAGTAATTTAAGGGAATTCTGTGCTCGTGCATCGATAGTACTTTTACTTCTCGTAGTAGAAAGAACATTTGAAACAGCCCTTCCTTCTAACCAATCTATTACTTCGTGGCTAATGACAAGGGGCATCTCAAGCAGAGAGCATACTATAAAAAGTAAAATAAGTCTTTGATCACCATTTAAGCTGAGGCTTGCTTTGCTCTTTCTTCTGCCCCCCCAACCTCTAGGACACAAAGCATACTAACTGGCTGCCAACATCAAGTTATGAAGCCCTGCTGCAACACTATGCTCCATTGCTGCATATAATTAATAAAAGTCTTCTATTCCTGCTGCTGGCCAGGCTTCTTATTTCTTTCAACAAGCACAGCCTCGTTTTCCAGACTTGTATCTGTCCTCTTCACTGAAATGAAGGCCATTCTTTCATTATTTTCTACACATTCTTCTAATTGTTCTGTCAGTTCTCTCCTCTTTTCGTAATTCTACACCAATCCTTTTCTGTCATCCACCTCTTTCCAACTAGTTTTTTTTCTCACTGTACCTACTCTACAAACATTGCCATAATCACATTTTGAAGGTTTTCAACATCCCTTCTCTGACAAGTCTCTTCTGCCTTCTATTTGCCTATACGTCATTCCTCTTAGCTACATATTCTGCAACTCCAGCTATTTCAAGGACAACAAACATCACAATACAGGGAGAAAGATGCATGACTCTTACCTTTAAAAAGGCTTTTTTTTCTTCATTACTACCAAGCTATGAGATACAGTACCTCATCTAAGGGGATGTTGGGATGTTTCCTTATTTCAGACAAGCAGACCGCACAGAACTTTTTGTTCTTGCTATAAAGAAGCTACTAGAAATTTGCCAGCTGCATTTGTTTCTTACTCATCTAACAGCAGACATCTAATTTATTTCTTAAGAAATCAATCATGCTACCTTCTGTGCCTATTTAGTATGACAAGTATATCAGCAATACACCCTTACAAGCCAAAAAAGGGCTGTTTAGGACAATAATTACCTTCATTTGGATAAAACATGTCAGCATCCTTAAAGATGATTAGTGCCAATCTTCTCTAGGGAGGAAATCCACTATTGAAATTCGAGGTTTCTGTTGTAAATTTCCATTACCATTCCCCCTCCACACATCATCTTCTCTATCAAGGTATCTCCAATCTCACCTTCAATTTCTGTGTACTCCTGCACAACATCATTCCCCCTCTTCCCCAACACACACCTTTATTTTCTATTCTACTCTGAACAACCCGTTTCATCCTCCCTGAACTCAGCTACTAAAATTATTGTTCTTTGTGTCTTGCCTTAGTCTTTAGGATACGCTGTTTCAAATTCAATGCTGAAGAACTGATCAATTAAACTCTTCTTTTTAGAAGATGCTGATGCAGCTCCAGACTCTGTCTGTAAAACAAATCATGATGTAACTGTAAATAGCATATAAATACAGTCCTTTCTACTGCCAAATTAACCTCATTAAATAAATTCTTTAAAGCCTATTCCTTATCTTTCTATAGGTGCATTTCTTCCTAGTCAGTCAATCTCACACAACATAAAGGTTCAAAACCAATGTACTTATAGCATGCTATTAAAACCACCTCAAAGCATATTAGTAAGCAAGGTTTCAATCAAAAACTCACACCTCCCTCTCCCTCATAAATCTATCAGGGTAGTCTATCAGATTTTTGCTGCTGCCAAGACTCTCTGGAAAACAGTTTACAGAGAAAGAAGAGAGTTGATCTGGTAAAGTTTTGGGAAAAAAAACTTTCAGCAGTTTTTTATCAGGTTGATTTAGTTAGCTGTCTGGTTAAAACACTTTAAGGTAAAACTGTAATACACATTTTTCAGAAACTAGAAGTTCTTATGTGCCGAATTCACAGGTTATCGGGGCCAGCTGCCACATAAGTGAATATGTGTCACCACCACATTGGTCCAACACATGCCTTAGAAAGCCCAAAGTAAAGGCATTCCTTTAGTACACCCCATAGCATGGCTGATCAAACACATCAGAAAGCAATTTCACTTACTGAACTTCTGAGACATTAAAGAATTCACAAACAGATAATACTTGGCAAAAAACATGTGAAATGTTATAAATCCTAACTCTGGTTAGAGTAAGACTACAATTACCTCCATAACTGTATCACCTTCTATGCCTTCCAGCTTCTGCTGCAGTACCCTCATCATCTGCACCCAGCACTCATTGGCATCCTAGGAAGGGAACATAACATTAAATCTTCCTAGTAGCACTATGATTCAGTATTATTAAATCCATCAACCTTTATTCTATATCTAAAAAAAAAAAAGTAAAGATCCCTTAATTAAGAATTTCTCCCTAATTCCACCACGCATTTTCAGAGCTAGCACTGGACATTACATTCAACTTTTCTACAATACAAAAAGACCACTTTACTGGGATAAATTATTTGCACAAGAGAAGGAATGTTTTAAAACATTCTTGTTCTCAACTTTTAACATACTATAGAATTTTTAAAGAATAAACTAGTAATAGGTCTTTACCTGCTGAAGGTACTGGCCTTGATCACCTTTCTCTGCAAACTGTGGGAAGGCCATATGTAAAAACTGCAGGAGAATGATAGGTGGGATACTGGAGGAAGTTTTATCCATGGAATCAAACAAGTCTCTAAGAGCTTGAAGAAAAAGTAAGTGAATGCTTTGAGAAGTGCAAAAACAATTCAAATATGGCAGGAAGTACAAAAAGAATAGTAAACCAGCAACAACATTTAAAGACCAATCATTTAACAGTGTCCAATTTAATCTTTCCAAAGCAGGATGAAATTTTCCAGGTGGCATAACAGGTGCACCTAAGATCTCTTTTGTGAACATGACTTTGCAAGCATAAAGATAACAATTTTGAGAGTTTGGCACATAATGCCTTGTCTTTTCTGGCTGCTAACAGAAAAAAAAATAAAATATATTTTTTCAGCAATGAAGATTTCATTTGAGACTCCTTTGAAGACCAAGAGAACTACATCTAGAGAAACCAGAAGGCATTCACAGTCTATCCTCTAGAGCAACTTACGTTTCACCAACTACTGGGGAAAAAACCTTTCATTTTTCCCAACTACAATATCTAGGAAATACTCATGCTTAAGACCCAGGAAAACAAGTATGTGTGTGCATATGTGCAGACAGCTCATAATTATGTGCAATCCAACAAATGATACTGACTGCATGACAATGTACATGGTTTTCTTTTTTCGCTCCACACACTACCATCCAGGTCTTATCTACCCAAGCTACAGCATTTTAAATCCACAGATCACTTCAGAGACACCTGTTAATCCTCACAACAGCCCTGTGAGGTAGGCAACAGTCTGCATGGTCACTAATTTACAAGTGGAGAGACCAATGAATGGTAGGTGCCCTTGAGTAAGTGAACAAAGGCAATGTTAGACGGAAACAAGGTCAGTTGCTTCCCCTCTTTCAGAAGTATCTTCACTGACCTTGATAAGAGGCATAACTGATATGACACAGCAATTAAAAAAAAAACGCCACAAGTGTCATGCAGGAGTTCCTGAACAGCTCAGCAACCAAGAATTAACTACAAATGACTTAAACTATTAAAATTCCTAAGAAGCAGAGCTGTCACCTTAAAAAGAAAACAAGGGACATGAAGTAAAGGCAGTTAAAAGGGAAGGGGCAGGCATGGCTGTATAGAGTAACCATTGAACTTACCACCCCAAAATTCGATCAGCAGGCATACCCACAAACTGGACCTTTCCTTCCTTATATTGTTTTGTTTTTCCTTAAATGGACTGGTAGAAATCCCAGTGTCCTGGCCCAGCATCTTAGTGGGGCAATGAAATAGAGTAAAAAAAGAAAAAGCGGACAAGTAGTACGCTTGTTCAAGAGTAAGGGGTCTAACTAGAATTCTAGTTAGAGCTTGAAGATACGGGGCCATCGTGAGCTCCCACATTGTGAGCACTCAGATCACCACAATAAAGAGTAACTTTTGTTTTGAAGACACTACTTTCCATTTCAGTTACAAAATCTGGATCTTTAGGGTAAAGGCTAAGACCACTGATACATCATCAGCTAACACCTTAATAATAATGTTCAGCCAATAAATCATATTAAAAAATGCCAATGAAATACATATTCCAGGAGTATGGTGTTAGTCTACCACTAAGTGAAACAAAGAACTGCACACTGAAATATTTCTACGTGAAATGATCAAATCAACCGATGGATGGATGGAGTCTGCTTTAGGAAGTTCAAATTACTTTATGCCTACATGCGAAACAGTTAAAAAACACAAATTATTTCTATCTAAGCCTAAATCACACTGGAGTATCTCTTCCCTAGTGTGCAGCTGGGTAATGTGCAGAGATACACGCTTTGCAAGCAAGGCCAGAATAACCTTTAAAGACAAAATGAGTCCTCTGGTGCTAGCAGATCTTTAATTCCTAAGGTATATGCACTAAAGAACAATACGCTGAGTTCTAACTGCAAATTTCATCTGCAGTTAGCAGGCAATCACACACTAATTTAAAACCCTGTTTTCTGCTCTAAACACTAACCTGCAGTAATGTATTGAGCAGAGGCCATTTCTCCTGAAGCTCTTAAGGCACCACCATACCTAAAAGAGAAGAAAAATAATTTGTATGCAATTAAACAATTAAGAAGAGAAGTCGGGTTTTTAAATCATGAAGCAGGCAGCTGCTAGATTTATTTAAATATATCAAAGGAAATCAGTCACCAAACCAGAAGTAACTGAGGGTAAGATTTACTCACACCGACCTCAAAATCTCAGCTATTTTGCAAGCACTTCATGGAAGCAAACTGGCATCCTTCAGACAATAAATAAAGGCAGACCAACAAGTCTGGATACATCACTGCTGCTTCTCTAATCCATTTGCCTCAAAGACATGGTTTCTCAGTTTCCTTAAAAATAAGTCTGAATAAAAGCTAGGCCATTTCTGAAGCATTTGCCATGACTTCTTCAGATACATGGAAAAAAGCCACCTTCGAGGATGGAATGCGGAGACAACGCACAGAGATGGAGGGCAGGCTTGCTTCCTCCCTCCACAGCAGAAGCAAAACAGTGAGAAGTGAGGTGTTATCTTGGGGAAGCACTTCCTATACTGAAAAGGTGTGGGAGTCCATGCACGTTACTAGAACTTACCATTCTTCTTTGAATGAATTCTTAATTTAGCAGCTGGATGAGGAACGGACAGACTCCTCAAAGCATATAAGCCATCAGGCAAAAGGAGGGTCTCTCATATTCTCCGGTCTCAGACTGCACTTTTAAAATTCTGACCACTGCTAGATGATGAGCAGGTGATGAGAAACAAAGCTGTAACACTAAGCCTTCCCACGTGAGCCCTTTCACCCCTCTCCTACTGCCATATACCCTACAGCCTTCCATGCCTTCGTAAAGCAGAAAAGACCAAATAAAGGCTAAATCTCCAGGGAAAAACAGAGCCTGAGTCTGAGTGTGAATCTGACTTCCCACAGACAATACGGCCATATTTTGTATTGCACTCTACCAGTTTCAGGCTACGTTTTGCCATTTGGAATGTTAAATCTGTCAAATATTCTGATTCAGTGCAGTAACTCAGGAATTTCATCCTTCACATGGAAATAAACAGACTTTCCTAAAATGGCAACACTGATAAACAATAATAACCTTTAAATCCAGGTTTCTGTACTTCACAAATAGTTCTCAGTGCTAAATAATTAAGATTCACCTGCTAACATAATGAAGAAAAATTTATAACTACTTAAACAATTAGTGTTTACAGTAGTCCAGAATATCCAGCTGGGTACCACAGAATCAAGAAAGCAGTGTATTTTAGGGGAATTACGTTAACCCTAAAATGGCAATACTCTGCCCTCTTCTCACTTTTTTTAAAGTACTGGTTGTTTTCTCATTACAATTCATCTGGAAAACAAATTCAGGCTCACATTGCCAGGTATTCTTTTTTCCTATGATAATAACAATTTTCTTGCAAATCGCTTAAAAAACCAAACAAAAACCAAAATACCACACTAGCCATTTTCACATTTTAGTCCAGAATAATGAAAACGAACAAACAAAAATCAGAGAAGTTATCCTGCAATCAGAACAGATTAGCAAATTAAACAAAATTCCATAAAGGCATGTCTTCTGTTTCCTAGACATCCACATGACTCTGGCATATTCCAGTTTGCTACCAAAATAACAACCATGGTCCTATCTCAGAACTTCCTGCTGTAACTCAAAGTAGCAAATGTCAGTAAGAACAGAATTTCACAGCTGAAAGCCCATTGTTCAATAGAGTTATTGACGGAAATATCCCTCAAACGAACAGGACTCCCATATGATTCTTTTATACAGAACAAGACCATTAAAAACTAACCAAAAAACAGGGTTAGAAGTTCAGTAGCTTGTTTCAGCACTTTAAACAAGCCTTGATAAGACCTACTTTCTAGCTAGGCAAAGCACATTGTCTCTATTAAAAGCCAGTTCCAAGAAATACACAGCCTCAAGTTCTTTAATAAAGTACTAACATAGCCATAGGATAAACTTTCAATCATTGTGTTAATCTTGAACAGTTTTTAAGAGTAACATTGTTATGATAATCCATACCAGTACTAAGATGGCAGTTCCACAAAATATCTTCTTTTATAAGCTAAAGAAAACATTTCAGTCATGGTATTTTTGTCCTGAATCCTACCTTTTAAGGGCCTCTTTCACTTCTGGCACTGAGCGGATACACTGAACTGTGGCATTCATGTAGCAAGTGTTGCCAAGGTTTGTCAATCCACAGGGCAATTCCATCTACCAAAAAATTCACAAGGGTGCTTGAAGGTCAGAGAGATGTGCAACCATTTTTGTATAAACACTGTAATTTCACATCAAATTCTAAGAAAAGGAACTATCAGAGATGCATAAAACCTGGAATATTCCATCAAACTTTACGAAGTTCTCCAGATCCACTTTATCATTCTATTAATCATTTCACCATCCAGTGCTTTTAGGGGACATTCAGGAATGCTTTGGGTTTTTTTCTGTGCATGTTCAGTTTAATGAACATATTCTTCAAGCAGGCAGTCATTCAGAAAGTTCAATTATAATCTCATTCAAGTTTTGACCTTAAAATGCTATTTCCATGGAAGTTCCACATGAATACATTTGTACAAAACACTGAAGTTTTAATTAAAATCAGTTTTCAGTAAAACTCTGAAAGTGATGGAGTTCATAGTTTAAAAAAAAGCATAATTTAAACTCCTTTCCAGAAGCCTACAACAGATCATTAATTTGATCTTTTCAGACAACTTGTGAATCTCTAAAGTTTTGACAAATGTGAAGGCCAACTAATAATTAAACTAACCAGTTTCAGAAAAAACTACGAATCACCATGTAACAGCATGGTTTGTTTTCTTTTAAATCCTGAATGCTTAGGTAGCTGTCAGGTTAAGCAACAAAGTCTAATGGAACTGAAGTAGTACTGCATACCAACACAAATTAATTATTTTAAGAAGAGAGAATTCATTTAGCTGTGCATTCCATTAGTGAATAGGTGCAGTGCAGACAACTGAATTCTGATGTATAAAAAAAATTCAATCACAGAAATGCAATGCAACCGACTTTTTCAAAATGTTATTTGGCACTGAACCGTCTCCTTGCTTCCCCTCTCAGTTATCTCTAAGTCTGTGTGCAGGGTAATCTCAAAAATACATAAATATCCGTCACCTGCAGGTGGCCAGGAAAGCATTAAATCCTGAAGCACAAACCCAATCCTGAACTACAGATTCTTTCTCATAAAGACACGCATAAAGTATTCTCATTCTGCAAGCACAGTTGACAACAGTCATGCAACTGCTAAGTGTGACAAAGAGCTCCCAGCTCAAATGACTGATGAGAAAATTAAGCTTTTCAAATTGTAAAAAACAACACAAAAGCTTCATTAAAAAAATAATAATTATGCTTTGCCAGACTTTACTCCCATAAAGCAAAACATATGATCTCTCCTACTAATGTCCAACTTATTTTCATTTTTGACAAAGAGTTGACCTAATACTACTAACATGGACAAACAAAACCCCAAACACACACCACCCCAAACAAATCCTGGTTTACCTCTGCAGATATGAAAGGAGCAGGAAACAATACTGCACATCTAAGAGCCCTTGTTCAGACAAAGTTCAGGACACTAATACAGAAAGGGCAATACAACTTTGCCTTTAAAAACATTAGCAATGCTATTTTTAGAAAATTTACTAAGCTGTCTGCTCAAGTTAAAACACTAATTATATGATTTTTAAATTAAATCCCAGACTTCACTGCTTCCAGCTGAGTCATCAATGTAAATTTGCGTTTCTTGGAGAAGATGCTAACCAGACATTACAGGTTCAAAATCCATTTTTAAGCAAGTGCAAGTATTTAAAAACTTGCCATTACTCAAAGGTTTACAAGAAAACAAATTCTGAAATATGCTTACAGCTGAAGCCAACTGCTCCTCTGTCATGTCTTCTACAAAAACGGGCCGAGCAATTGGCTCTTCTGGAAGTGCGTCTGCAGAACCCATCATTAATAAGGTCATCCCCTTGAAACACAGTAAAAATAGCAATAAATATTTCAGGACAGTTATTTTGATTAAAAAAAAAATCATTAAGCTCTTAACATATTTCAGCTATTTCCCCCAGAATAAACACAATCTTTCTCTTAGTTTACAGAACCAATACTACGCTAACTAGTCGTATCTGGAAAGCACTCACTGAGAACACTTCCATAGCACCATCCATGCTAGAGGTTTCCACTGAAACATCTGGTGAGGCTGGCAAGCTTGCCAACAGCTGACAACACAGGATGCCAACTGGGACTAAAACTGACATTCCTGGAACACTCCAACATGAAGTGCTCAGAGAAGCTCCCTTCCTGATGGACCACTAGGGATCAATACTCCTCTTTCCTTCGAGTCTTATAAATTAGCTTGGAACCAAGGATAACTGAGCAGCTAAATTCTAGTCTGAAAGAAGCTGCAGCACTTGAGCTTTAATCGACAAAGTCTCAAGTTCTCAAACTCAGAATTCTCTAAAAAACAACAAAAACATCCCTCATCCTTAACCTGGAATCTGAGGAGACATTTCAGACAGATGTAGGTAATAATGAGGACTACAGCTTTGAGTTCAGATTTTTTTTTTTTCACCTGAAAAGCAAGCCGGAAAGGGAGGTGCCAACTTTTGGCCTGGCAAATTCTGAGGTCATTAAACTAATTGAAAAGTGAAAAATAACCTAAATTACCCCATCAGTTTAGGCATGTGGACCAACATTTAAGGTGGGGGGGTGGGGAAGCAATCAAGTTACCATGCTTACTGAACTAGCATAAGAAAAAGGAATCTTTTAGCATTCAACAGGAGTACATCTACACAGTAAGATCTATCAAAGGAGGAGAAAATTACTCTCTGGGGCCTTGAAAAAACACAGCGCTAAGGAAAAGGATGAACAACAGAATGAAAAGAAACTACTTTGACAGTGCAAATAAATCCCTAAAACTTGTATATAACATTATTAAAATTAAGAAAGGCAGCTATTAGCACAACAGTATGCAGAAAAGGACAAAAATATTACTGGATTTTCGGTGAATGACTTTGCTACAATAGCTGCAGCTACAGGCTGATAATAGATGCTTGCAAACTAGTTACAAGGATAAGAGTAATGCTACCTAATTCAATCTGCTCAGTGAAGAACTGGAGTAAAACCTGTAACAGATGTTACAAGATGTTACAAGATAGGCACAGAAATGAAAACCACCAAAAAATTCCCTAGTGCAATATTATATAGGTAACCAACACAAACACATTCAGTTTTTGCCTTCTCCTTGAACTAGCCAAAGGCATGAATTACCATTACTAATGGCTTTGCTTATAAACAGCAGCTACTTCCCACAGGAGAACAGATTTCAGGGGGTTGGTATAAAAGGACACAGGCAGAGCCGTAACTTCGGCATTCCCAACACAGCTTGTCCAGCCTGGGCACGCACAAGCACAATGCTCCACAGACAGTGCCCAGGTTCACAAGCTCCCTCTTCTACAGAACACTGCTTATTTTTATGGTCACAGATAGACCACACAGAAGGACCACTGCTCTGATCCAGAGCATTTCTTGCTCCCAAGTACTTCAAAAAAGATGGTGTGATTTCCCTACTGATGCCAAAGAAAGGTTTTTCACAAATCAGTGGTGAGACCTTTATAAGCATCCTTAGGTATGACATTTCAAAAACCACTTTTCATCAAGGTGAATTTTTAAGAAAGCACTACCCATTCAAACAGAAACAGCAAACACTTTTAAACCTTTCTTTAAATGCCAAAATAAAAAAATCAAACTAGTAAAATTTAGCTACCGCTGAGAACTTACATTCTTTATTTTTAAGTTCCCCCAGTCATCATCCTGTGCAATAAAATAAAAGACAAGTTAATTATCTTGCAGCAAAAGACAAGCAAGAATTTTCATTAATATTAATCATGTATTTCTAAATATACAACTGTGTTTCAGCCAAGATTACACAATATTAACTCTTTACGTATCATCAAGTTTTGTCTGACTGAAATAAAAAGCAGCCAAGTCATCTTTTTGGTAAGATTCTTCATTTGTTGTTCAACATTACTTAAATGTAAGCAACTTTTTGAAGCAAAGTTGACTGTGTCACATTACACCAAAAAGTCTCCAGCAAGGAAGCACCAGAGAAACTTTTGTTAACAAGCTAAAAAGAAAAAAGTTGAATTTGGATTCTGAACATTAAACAGTAACAGGAAAAAAACCAACCAAGCTGAGCAGGGTTTGGTATAAAAGAATAAAGAAGTGTTTTAAAACAGAAGTATACCTCAAAACTATTTAGCAACAAATTTTGGCCAATATTTTCTAGCTGTAGGCAACGAATTAGGCACAATTATTTCTGAAAAGTGGTCAGTGTAATATCGACAATGAAAGATCTTCTGGAGGAACACTCAGAAATATGGTCATTGTTCATGTTATCACATAACAAAGTTAGAAACTATATAAAAAACATGGATTCGCACCTTCAGAGTTCCTCCTTTAACCATAACCTTCTGTCTAGCTGGCTGAACTCCAGTCAGTGCAAATAGCTGGGCTTTGAAGACCATAGGAGGTTCATCAGTGTTCAGCTCCACGCCATCGAATTTCTCTTTTCCCCATTTCACATTAACTGCAAACAAAATGTTTTGAAATTAGATTATTTCCTAATATATGAGAACGTAATTATGAAGATTACCAAAACTTCATACTGTCTCAGAACATTCAGTTTTCAACTCTTAAAAGCAGTCAATAATCAAGCTAAGGGACACCTTTACTATTTGGCACCTCAGCCATGAGAATATACTACTTCCAACAAGTATAAAAATATCGTACAAAAACTGAGAAACTTTGCACGAAATTAATCTGTATAACAGCATCTGATATCCTTTAGGCAGGTCTTCATAAAAGCAGTTTGGAACCAACTCTCCCATTCTCTTGGCACCATTTGTTGCAAACAAATGAACTTTCTGAAGGAAGTTCAAAGGTGAGATTCCAGTTCAGTTTTCCACAGTATTTCCGTTCTCCTCCAGTGGAAAACAACACAATGTTCTTTAAAAGCAAGGCTACTGATCCCAGTAAAGGTGCAGGATGGGAATTAAGAAGTGAAGTGAAATCTGGTCACAGAAAGCATAACTCTGGATGCTGCAAAGAGGATCACAAGCAGAAACATCGGGAAGAATGGCACAATAGAGTGCTAACTTCAGTGAAGTCAGCACCGATCAAGAGCAGACAAAAAGCGCCTGGAACAAGCTGTGTGTTTCCAGCGAAAATCTCTGACCACTTCCTATGACTATAACAGGTAGACCAGGCTTCTTTAGCAAGCTGATGTTTTGCTGAAAATCTGTAAAACATAGAATGCAGTAATATTCTAGATATAAATATCCTAAAGTCTGAAATACCAAACTTCAGGAAAGCCACATACTTCTATCTGTGTTTCACACAAATTTATTACAGCAACTGTACCTTCAAAAAAAAAACCAAAAAACAAAACACTTAAAAGTCGTAATTTAAAAAACCTTTCCAAAAAGGTGTGCTTGTGATGGGAAATATGCTCAAATCATCACAAGTAAGTCTAAATTATACTAAATTAGTCTACAAAGCAACTCGACTGACTTTTCGGTATTTCTATTGGAAAGTGCCTTCTAATTTGCCCAAGATTCTGATTTTCTTTTAAACACATTTATTATTTTGCATATTTTAGACCTATGAAGCACACAGCTTTTCCCATTTTCCAGGAAGACAACCCACTCAGTTACTGAACAAGTCAGCTGCACAGACTTTCGGGTTTTGAATTTTTCAACAGTCATGCATCCGCTCCTAAACATGCACAAGAGTTAGCAACTATTAATCCGTAGTGTCACTGGTTTTGACAACTCGGCACTCAAGAGGAGGAACTGAAGAGCATGAGTGTCCTCTCTTCAGAGAACGCAACCAAGACTTCATCCAAAATAAAAGAGAAACTCGTTAATTTGAAAACAATGGAAGGTAAGAAAAAGGAACAACGTATTTTCCCCACTGATCAGAAAAACACAGCTTATCACAGAATGAGTCAGGTTGGAAAGGACCACAGTGGGTCATCTGGTCCAATCTTTGTGCTTAAGCAGGGTCCTCCTGGAACACACGGCACAGGATTATGTTCAGATGGTTCTTGACTATCTTCATTGAGGGAGACTCCACAAAACAAGGATGAGTTCAGGAAAAGTCCTGTTATACTGACATAAGCATCCCAGTTTGCCACCCACAATTAAAATAGTGGAGAAACTGTGTACTGAGGCCACCTCCAACCTAAAAAAACTAAAAAGTCCAAATAGGCCAGACCTCTGAGATACAAGCAAGGCAATGACTGGTCCTAAAAGAGTCACTGGAGGTTTTGCTCTTGCAGTCTCCCACAGAAACCTTCCCTCATGGCAAGGAGGGCAAGTGGAACGCGGTGCAATTTAAGAAAGCTTTAACTTTAGGTTGGACATTGGAAAGACTTTCTCCACCGAAGGGCTGGCTAACCCCTGGAATGGGCTGCCCCGGGAGCTGGAGGAGTCACCATCCCTGGAAGTGTGTAAGGACATGGTGTATAGTGCCATGCTCTAGCTGGCATGCTGGTGATCCATCACAGGCTGCACTCCATGATCTCTGAGGTCTCTTCCAGCCTAATCGCTGGAAGAGATGCTCCCTCCGGTTCTACCCACGGTATAATGGATGGAAAAGCGCGGGGGCAGACGCAGCTGGCCGAGGTTGGAGGCAGGGATGCTCGAACCGCGGCTCCCCCGTGGGGAGGCCGGCACCGGGCACTGCCACCCCGCCCTGCCCGCGCTCCCGGCTGCCCTCCCTCCCGTCTCCCCTCCGTCCTTCCCCTCTCCCCTCGCCCCCAGCCGGCCCGGCCGCCGGGCTGTGCGCCCACGTGTGCGCTGCCCGCGCCCCCTCGGGCCGGGCCGGGCCGGGCCGCGCTCACCTGAGAACAGCGGCATGGCGGGGCTGGGGGGCAGCAGCGGCGGGGCCGTGGGGCCGTGGGGCCGTGGGGCAGCAGCAGCAGCAGCAGCCGCGGGTCCGGCGGTGTGGCTGGGGGGGGTGCGGGCCCCGCTCGGGTGTCGCTCGCGCAGAGCGGCCCCCCGCGATGACGCTGCAGGCGCGGCCGCGCGGCGGAAGCGGGGCCGGGGCGGTGCGCGCGCACCCCGGAAGGGG